>CM053607.1:73264681-73337408 GCA_028646535.1 Procyon lotor
TTTTGTTTTATTGACTAGAACACAAGGTCTGACAGAAACCTTGTTTATGAGACTATTGGATAAAATTTTAAATTGCACAATAAAATCCATATAAAATGCTATAAAATAAATTTTTATACTGGCAAATATCCATTTTTGAACTCTGTGAGTAGATTTAGATTTGGGGGTACTGAATCTACTAAAAAAATACACTTGAAAATCAAGTACACAGTAAACTTGAATTTCCCAGAATGCAACTTGAATTTTTTTCGATAACTTGAATTTTACTGGCATTAATCCCTATGGTAAGAAATAGTGCCATATCTATGTTTTTCTCTAATGATTTACATGAAAATGACTCGAACTATGTTTATTTACCTACTTTTTTAGTTTTTCTAATATTAAATATGAAAATATACATTCATTTTCATTAAACTTGTTAGAAAACAATTTGGAGCATCTTTGTATATTTTAACAACACAAATTATTTTGTTATTGATGTGATTCTCTAAAACTGTAAATTTTGTCGCTTTTGCCACAAAGTTACAAGTCTGTCACATTTCTCAGTGATTGACAGAGAGCCCTTGATTTAGGCCAGCTGTTGGAGTGCTGTGCACTTACTGCTAAAGCTTTCTGGAGGCCTTGGCTATCACATTTTCATCGAATGTGAATTCCTTTTTGTACGTGTACATATTGTACAGAGAACAGAAGAGCTCACAGCAGCCCCTAAACGGCATCTGTTCTTTATAGTGAGATGAAGAAGCTGCAGAAGGTTTGTAGAAACTTGCTGAAGCTTGTTGTCACTTAGCAGGAAGTGTTTAGAAGTTTGCGAAGAACAGAATTACAATTTGTCAAATGTTGCAAACTTCACAGTGAGCACACAATGTTTGATTTCACCGTTGCTCTAAATAGGATTGCATTTTATATATTTCAAAATGACCAACTTTCTTTTTTGGTAAAATACTAAACATTCTAGCACAGGAATTCACAGGCATTCAGGTGAGACACATTCTTCTTTAACTTTAACCTTTTTTTGGCGCCGTGGGTGTTGGAGTTGGTAGGAGGGAGAGAGGGCAGGGCAGTGTGGGGGGGCGGGGGGATGGGAGCAGTATTGTGGGAGTCACAGTCACAGCACCTGGCACCTGCCTTGCTGATTGGGATGAAGAAAGTTTTTTTGTTTTGGGGGTTTTTGTTTATAAACTTTACTTTCAGTCTTAGAAGAGTTTCTTGAAGAAGCCAGTGAAGTGCTGGAATGAATGCTTTATTCTGTGAACCTGCACTTAAGAGCCCTTTGTTTAAGGTTCTCCTCAGAATTCTTCCTTTGATGGTTACATAGGCTGAACCGGACTAGAGTCAGCAAAGACTACGCTGAATTCTGCAAGTTTACCATTTTTATTATGGCAGCACTTCCTTTTCTCTCTTTATCCATTTGTGATTTCTAACGTCCTTATCTTTCCTTCTTTCAGTGTATCCACCGTGCATTTTTATCTTCAAGGAGGGAAAAGTGCTCACTCTCTTTCTCTCTCTCTTTTGTTATGATTTGCTTGCTTTGGTTGGGTAGTGGAAAAGATTGTGTTGCTTTGGTTAAAGAAGAGTTTGATGGGTGTTTGGAGTTCACCAGAAATAAGTTACTACAACACCGTTTAACTCAACCAAAGTAGTTGAAAACTAATTTACAAGGAAACTAGGTTACAGGCAACTTTTTCCGTGATTTAAAAAGCCAGGTGCTATAACGAGTTGTTTAAGTCCTGAAGTCTTTTTTTACTTTTCAGGCTAAGAGTACATATACACGGAATGTAACAGCAACATTTGGAAAGTCACCTGCCGACTAAATAGGCCTCTGGATCTTGGAAGGATTTCTCATCTTTATTTTTTTCTCTTGGTACACATTGTCTCTTTTAAGATGACTTGGATGATCTAATATGTTCTGGGGTTTCTCCTTAACTTAAATTTTATGATTTCCTATTCAAATAACTGAGGCTTCTTCTGAGGTGAGAAAATAATATTTTTTTTCATTGCCCTCAGATCTTTTCTGAAATATTGTCTCATGTTTTAGCTGTTCTTATTCTTGGGTTAACTCTCAAATATATGTCTCTAAAAGTCCACGGCAACAGATTTGGAGAGAGATCCTCTTCAGGAATGGAGTTTGAGCAAACAGAATAGAGTGTGCTGGAATGTGCTGGGGCTGGTCCTTGCGACACCCACCTACCGCCTTCAGCCCATTTTCCATACCTCAGGTCTGACACGGGCCCGGGTTCCTGTGAGAGTTTGCCAATAACTCAAGGGTTCTCTCCTTCATCTCCTTTACTTACTATGTGAAGAGACATCCTTTGCAATATTGAAATTTGTTTATATCTTTTTCAAAAGGACTGTTTCTAATCATTTTTAAGAAGAATCTTAATTTCACAACTTATTTAAAAATCTGATCCTTTTGGAGTTAAACAGGGCCCGTTCTGTTGTTTACCCAGGGAAAATTGGAAAGAAAGAAAGGATCATTTCTATAGATCTCTGGCATACTTGTTCTAGAGTGGGTATAAATGACCCCTTGATGAGTTGTTTCAAAGGAACTTTATGAGCCCCCCAAGAACTGATGAAGAAACTCATTAATTCCTTAGGAACATTACCTCCCTTAATGAAAGGAAAACAATCTATTGGCTCTTTAATAGTAATCAAGTGAAATGCAGATACTTCTAGGCTTTTATTTTCAATCACCACTTATAGTGAGGTCTCAGTTTGTACCATTAAGTCTAACCAGAAACTATTATAGAGCAGTTTAATTGTAATGTGGATCCTCTTTCCCTATAAAGATTTCATTCTAACTTGGGAGATTACTTTATCAAATAATTCCAAAATCTTGCCAGCAGTCTATCATAAAAATAAGCTTTTTAACTGCCCGCTTTATGTTACTAAATGAAGAACTGGGAAGAGCACACAACTGTCATTGGTACCACACATTGTAAGAATACATTGTCCAGTAGATGTACATAAATAACCTCAAGAGCATAGATAATAAAAAAGTAAAATAATTTGAAAGTGATGTGTTTTGAATATTTATTACCTTTGCTTATAATACAATTCATTAGTTATGTTTCTATCATCTAATTTTTAACAACGGTCATCTAACAATTGGCTACAAAATTTCTGACACTTCAACAGTTGTCCTCATGAGCTTGTACAAACCAGGTCTAGCACACCACTCCTAGTCTTTTTGAAGCTGCATCTGTCAACTTCAAGCATTCCTTTTATGATGAGATCCTTGTATCTATGGATGGCCTTGCTCAGCACATAAATCTCCAGTGTCTTCCAAATATTCCATTTGAAATGTCAGAAATCACATGGAATTTATTATAGTTCCATGACAACTAATGATGTGTCAGATATAAGATCAGATTCACTATTTCTGCCTTTCTTTATTCACCTGCCCACCCAATACTAGTTCTCTTTCCCATTCTTTCCCACATATGTTAAATGGCATCATCGTTCTCTCCATTCCAATATTCTTAGCTTTGCAAAATGTAATGATATTAAGGCTATGATTTGCTTTCCTTATTTTCCCCCAAAAGTGAAACCTGGCAGTCACTTGGAAAGAAATGCCAGTCTTGTTAAAACTTTGAAGAACTATGTGTATCTGTATATAATTGTCCTTAAACCTGCAATATACCAGAAAAAAAGAGTCGTTGTAATTACTGTCTGTGTCCAATTGACCCTTTTTATTTATTATGTCATTTTATGAAAAGTAGAAGAAAAGTGGAAAACAACTTTATTATAAATTTTAGTAAGAATTTAAGTAAAAGAAGCCTCTTTGAGTCAAGTAAATTTTGGCATTCAAACATCAAAACTGGGCGCACCTGGGGGGCCCAGTCATTAAGCGTCTGCCTTCAGCTCAGGTCATGATCCCAGGGTTCTGGGATGGAGCCCCACATTCGGCTCTTTTCTTGGCCGGAAGCCTGCTTCTCCCACTCCCTCTGCTTATGTTTCTTCTCTCGCTGTGTATCTCTCTGTCAAATAAATAAATAAAATCTTTAACACCCCCCAAAAAACAAAAAAAAAAACAAACATCAAAACTGATGAAGGCTGACCATCATATGCCTTCTTAACCAGACTAGCTAATGTGGAATTTTTGTTGCAAGTGTTACATGATGAAGTCCTTTCTGTTGACTTATTGAGAAGACCATATTTCCTTTTTTTTCTTGAGAAATATATTGTTCATTGAGTCTCATGTAAAGTCTCATAGTCCAATATCTCTGAGATCTTTCCTTCAGACTGCCATTGCATGTTCCTCTCTAGATCTCATCCCTTTCACAACTGGACCTTATAAATGCCCACACTTCATGACCAACAAGTAGGGGAAGTGGGGAGAACCAGGGTAACTCACCTTGCCACTAACTCAACTGCTTTATCCTGGGAGTAGCTTATATTTTCTTCTAGTGAATTTTGCCGTCTGGGAACAATCCACCCGTGAATTGAGAGATCGAGGTCTTATCTTGAATTCTTGGTTTCTTCTGATATGGTCAGATGAATTTCAAGTTACATCTTGCCCGCCTAACACCTAGAGAAAGGCAACAAGCTTTTTGAGATAATAGACAGAATGTTATGACTGGATGATCATTATGAATCGACAAGGAAATTTAGCTCTGGTGCCTTAACAGAACTTTGATATCTAAGTAGGGAGACTCAAACACTTTTCCAACTCTCTAAATATCTCAAGTATAAACTAATACATATGGGTCTATCTTGTCTTTCCAATTACATTTTGAGTCATTGAAGGAAATATAAATAACTTTGCCTTCTCTCTCTAATACATTCCACAGTGGTAAGTGTTCATTCAGTTTGAACTGGTTCAAAACTGTAAATTTATTGAAATATTTGTGATAACTTGTTTAAGCTAAAAAATGTGTAAGCAAAAACACTTTTTCCCCATGAGGGAAAGTGAAGACTAAAAACATTTTACATTTGCCAATATATAAACATTATATTGCATTTTATTATTCTATTTCTTCTTCTTAAATGATTGTGTAAATCTTACTCTTCTAAATTTCTGCATTTCAACTGAATGGCAACAGTACATTTCCCTAAAAAACCATCATTACCAATTATTCTACTCATTCTAGGTATTGCTGTCTTGTATAAGACAGTCGGTGTGTAGGCAGTTGCTTCAGAGCTCTTTACCTGCTATTAAAATAGTTCCATAATTCATTCTGAAGCTGGTATATTAGGGTAGAGGAAATTCCAAGTTATTGTCAAAAATGTTTCCAACTTCTAGGCAGACATATGTCCTGGGTTCCTTTATCATTGAAAGGAAAATGAGAAATTGTGTCTGGGCTTGAGTCATATCAGCATAAACATATATATATATATATATTTGAATCTCTACCACAACACAGGCAATTTTGTTTGAGGCCAGGGCAAACCATTGTAAAGTTGTGGGACACTTTTGCTGGGGAACAAACTCTGCACATGTCATTTATTTCAGGGAAGCCAAGAGTTTTAGAAGGAATTGAGAGCCAAGACTGGACAAGCCTGCATGCTGGGAAGTTTTGTAATCGTGGCTCATTTCCTTTCAAGCATATGCATGGTAACATTTCTTTAGAACTTCAGAGAAGAACTTACTCATGCTTTTCCATGCAAGTAACACGAGGTTCAGACAAAGAGTCTTATGATCTGTACAGGCACAAGATGCATAGCGTTTTGAAAATCCCAAGATAGCTTATGCACTTTTTTTTTCTTCACAGTAGGAGTAGAACTGAAAGTTCTGAATCAGGAGTGTAAATGGATTGCAGTGCAACAAAATTTGAGAACTAGTCTCAAGGACTAGGAAAGGAAATACAGATTAATTACCTAGGATTCTATTATCACACTCCACTCAAGTTACCGTTAACCATAGCACTGCAGGTAGCTTATTTCGGGTATAGGTACTTGCTGGTTAAAAAATGAAAAGAGCTACAAACCATCTCAAAATGTTACATTGGATAGTATAATGAGGTCCTATTTTTATTGAATTATTTCCAAACCTGGATCAAATGTACACAAACACATCCTAATTATCCAGTAGTAGTGTAAGCTTCCTCATTCTGCGATTCTGGAAATAGTGGTCAAAATGAATTGATCTTTTATTTATTCATTTATTCAGCGAACAAGTATTAAATGTTTGCTCTCACAATTCAATGTTATAATAGCAACACCGGATGCTTTTGTGTGGTGGTTCTGCCAAAGAGGAGAGATCAAGTGTGTGTGTTGATGTCAGACTTAAATGCCTTACTGCCGACCCTCTTGGAGCAATAGCTGGTGACTCCGAACTCCTAGTTATATTCTTTTCCATTCTGGAGCATAGCTTACATTTTTGGATTAGAACATGTAAGTTGTATTATATATTATTTGAAATGATGTCCTTTCTAGAGTAAAACATCCCTCAAGGGCACTAACTTAACCTTACTGTGCATTACTGAATCGAACTACTTTTTATTATAAATACCTCTTGAAGAATATTCTTGAAATTCTGTTTTTTGATACCACTAAGTAAACGGTTTACTGGCATTATATGCTGTCTACTGTAATGAATTCCAAGACAAAAGGAAACTATGTCTTTTTGTTGTTTGCAATGTATAAATATAGGTTTATTGAAATTGCATGGGGCTCACAGATTCTGGAATGTACATCAATGTAAGTATCTTTCCTATGAAAGAGATCAAGCTGGTGAAATGCATTTTAACTTACAAAACCATGCGTATCAGTTTGTATCTTATGTTGAAACACTATCTAATCTTTATTCTTTTATGTATAGATTCCACTTTTTAAACCTTCAGACAGAACTGTTTCAGCATATTTTCCTATGGAAATGATGCCCATAAAATAAAGTTGAAATGGCAATTTTCCTGCTTAGTATAACCTCAGACCTGGGCAAGTGAGGCCCTGGCCTTATGTTTTAGTATGCCTCACTGATTATAAACACACACACACACACACACACACACACACACACACACACACACTATTTATTAAGGAAATAGGCACCCCGGATACTTGGATTGGGCACTTAAGGCTGGCACAGATATTTAGATATCCCTAAGCTTTTATTCTCAGGATGACTTAGTACTGCACCCGAGGAAATGCTTTTCAACATCCTCCCACCCTCTTTTAGATAAAAGGTAACTCTTCTGAATGATACAAAGGTATCATTGCTCAAGAGTTAGAATGTGAAAGGGTTTGACTGGGTGTTACTTAGATAAGAAAAAAATTCTTACATAACAATGTATTGTTTCCCATATGCATCTAGCATCCATTTTCTTGCTTCTCCTTTTATTTCACTGTGTGATTCTGAATTCACAAATGTGGACAACTTTAAAACATTGAATAAGTATTGAAAAGATAGGAGAGTAGATATTGTACATTTTTTTAGAAGTTTTAGGTTAATTTATGGTATGTGGGTCTTATTAATACTTTTGCCTGAAACCCCATGATTGTTAGGGACATGCCTACTTCTATTTAGAATTTAACCTGCCAACAAAGGACAGTGTCCAAACTATGCCAAATACTTGGAAGCTAACAAATTTCAGTTAGAAACTTTAGACTGATCTTCACAATACTCCATGATGTAATCCTGGGTATCTTTTCAGCCTTGCTTCCAGAACAGACCCTCAGACAAGGGTTTGTGTGCATAGAATGTATCAAGGCAGAGCTCCCAGGAGAATCCAGTAAGGGAGAGAGAGGACCAAGACAGAGATGGGGGAAGAATCAAAGTGAGGGTATATAAATAATAACAGACAGGCAAAACCTCAACCTGATCCCCGCTGAGGGAGCTCCAGAGTATAAATTACACAGCACATTGGTGCTACTGTCAGCAAAGGATCTGGGTTCTCCATACTCTGGCACTCCTCAGTCCTGGGCGGGGAAGCAAAGGGGAGAGGAGGTCAGGGAAGGAATGACAGTATAAATTCCCAGAAACTTCTCCTTCTTTATCTTTGCTGGAAAAGTAGCTCCGATAATTTGAGGTCAGTTCTCCAAAGGTAAACGCAGTAGATGTTGGTAGATGACCAAGAGCGGCTGCTGTATCCTTAGTACTTGTCCTTATGCCATCGCGAGAAAGGCTGAGTCCCTTCTCTCTCTTAGAGATTTGGCTACACAGGAACACACTAAATACTCTACGAATGCCACTCTAGGATTTTTATGATTTATGTCTTGTTTACACAACAAACCATGTGCTCTTACCTTTCTGACAATTTATGCTAACCCCTTTGTCTGGAATATAATTTTCTCATTTGAAGAAATACTGTAGAAAGCTTTATTAAAATCTCTCTTATAACACATAACACAAACCACAGAGGTTTCTGCATTTTTATTTTTTTAGTTATCTATTCATGCATTACTTCCTTGCTTTCCTACTCTCCCATACCACCCACAAAAGTAAGATAGTGTTTAACATTCTAAATACAATGTTTACAATTACTGCAAGGAACAGCTAGACGTGGGTAACTAATGATTGTATATTAAATTATATTAAATTGATTTAATTAAACATTGATTAAAATTTTATAATGATTTTTCCCCCAGTTTTTCACCTGGATGTCTGGGAAAGGAAATTTCGAATTTAATATCTATACTCAATATTTCCTAAGCCAAGAAGATATATACTCAAACACAGTTGAGCTTCTTTCGTAGGTAATGTGCTGAAAACCAAAGTGGTAATCTAATTCTGAAGAAGTTATCAACAGCGAACACTGGAAAATGGTGCCAAAGAGTAAAGTATATAGACAGATTTTTCACCAGCTTTTAAAACTATCTATAGTGTATGTTAAGGTAAGAATGACCTAAGTAAAAATTAGCCTTAAGATAGCACTGTCTGTTAAAGAGAAATCTGAAATGCTTTTATTTATTTTCAACAGAAAAAAATAATATATAATTTGATGATCAAAGTTCACAAAAGGCAAAGCTTTTACATGCCTAATTCAATGATAAAACTCAAAACACATATAAATATAATTTTCAGGGATAAAACTGAACCAAATTGCTAAGGGGGGATATTCTACCTTCTATTTTTATTCTCAGTTTATTGATGTAGACTTCACTAGGACCTGAGGTTTTTACTAAAGATTGCAGGCCATGCAATCTGCAGGGATTTGCCTGAGAAATGGACCAAGAAGTCAGCAGTGGCCTGAGGAGAATGCCAAGGCCTGTGGGGTGTACTGACCCGACGTGCTGGTGAGGAGCCAGCCACTCCTCAGCCCAACTCCTGCAGGTGTTGGCTTAGTTCACCTCCTCTCTAAGGTCCTCATCTGCTCCTGTGCTTTCTCTGTCACGTAGGTTCAGGTTCCCCAAATCTAAATCCCCAGCTCAGAGAGACAAAAGTGCTATGTAGTTATCAAAAGTTTTCTGCCTTCGGTCTCTCAAATGCAAATATCCCCAATCAAACACATTAACTTGACTGAATACTGTTTCTACATCAGCTCTTTTGGTTACCTTTCTTGCTACCTATAAACCTTTTTTTAAAGGTTCTGATTCATTTCTTTCTCAAATCCCACATCCAATTTGTTTCATATTCTCTCTTTTCCTTTCTAATCTTATCTTTCTCTCTGTATACATAACTGTTATAGTCCAGGCCCTTGTCTATTATAAAATATTATAGAAATCCTTTTAACTGGCCACTCGACCTAGTGTCTCTCCCCTCAAATTGCTTTCCCCCCCAATACTCTCAAGGTTTTTTTCTCAATACCAAGATGAGTTTGCTTAAAACAAACAAAGCCATGAAGACACAGCAAACACCTTGGATAGCTTCTCCCTAACTTACATTTTTCAAATGTTTCCAAGTATTCCATATCCTTTGAGACCCTCACACTCTTACCACTCCTTAAAATGATCTTCCATATCTCCTACCTCCATGTGGTGAAACCACACTTATTTTTTAAGATGCAGGTAAAAATCTTATTTTTTTACCTGAAAACTTTCCTGATTGATCTGTCTCCTCTGATTCTAAACAATTTTGTTTATACCTTTAAGTAGTACTTGATTTATATTAATGTGACTTGTATACGTATCTTGATTTTATTTGTCTTTGTATCGTTAGAGCTCTGTATATGCTCAGGAAATTTTTATTAAA
This sequence comes from Procyon lotor, assembly GCA_028646535.1. Taxonomy (NCBI): domain Eukaryota; kingdom Metazoa; phylum Chordata; class Mammalia; order Carnivora; family Procyonidae; genus Procyon; species Procyon lotor. Next base: position 73,274,751 of record CM053607.1, read on the forward strand.
CTAAAGTATCCAACTTAAATCAGGAAGAATGGGATTAAGTAGAATATTCTTGCAGAATTGTCTCAGTTTTAGAAAGAGGTGAGTGAATGATGAAATGAGTTATCCCTTTAGATTAAGGAATAACGCACGTGATACATTTACCTAAAGCCACAGGGTCTATTTCTCTGTTCTTACTGATGTCAAGTGAAACTCACACTTTAGATTTGTCTCAGTTAATTTCCACAAGCATTCATTTAGTGGTTAAAATTTACTGTAATTATACTATCCATAAAATAAAAGTAACAAGCTTGTAGAGGTACACTCCCAAAGACATTTGCTAGGGTCCTTGTTAAAGATTTGTTATTCATAGGACAAAAAGAAGTTTCTATGCGTGCTTCGGTAGAACAGCCCTCATCTAAAATGACTCGTGTTTATAGGCATAATTTCACACACAATTCAGGAAAAAAACCCCCAAAAACCAAGTACCCAAACATATATGAAAACAATAACAACAATAGCCACAAAATACTGCCTCCCCCATACACACTGCTCTTTTTCTGAATCACCCAAATATCGGAAGAAAAAAATAACATATTTTTGTTAATATCTCAGATGCAGTCAGATCCTTCTACATCCCTCTCAGCTGTGAGTACCAGCTCTTTAGATGAAATAGTAGGGTCAAGCCTTTTGCCGTGTTTAAAAGACTGACACCATTCTCTGCAGCAGATTTTGAACACAATGTAAAAATCTCTCTACAGCGTGACAATTGACATTTTTCAGCACAGAAGAAGCCATTACCATCTGTCATGTGACTGCTCCGAGGATAATGAGAAACCTTGGACATGTGGGTTGGAAAGAAATGACTTTATTCCAAGTAAAATAAATCTAAATAATACAAATGCAGTGGGAGTGTTGCTAAATATTTCTGGAGACTCTTGAGGCGCTTTGGGAGAAAATGAAGCATGTTAGTAATAATTTTTGCTTCTTTTTCTCTTAAGTCTGCCAATTTAAAAATATCATACAGGCAGGACCTGTGTTTTAAACTCTACCTGTACTTCCAGAAGGGTGTCCTCAGGGCTTTGCCTGCAGGGAGGTCACCGGGAGTCAATGCAAATCGAGCCACTTGCGTCCCTGGCAGCAGCTTACCTCCAGGACCCTTGCGGCACAGGCAGATTTTAGAACAGCAGAAGCACTACCAATGTAGTGAAACAAAACAAAATAAGGTTGTTTATGATCCTGTTTAAAAGGAGGGCAAGATTTTTCTCTAAGTCGTGAACCCTCTGCTTCTGCCCCGACAAATGCCATCACGAAATAAGCAGACTGTGTGTCTATGTGGGGTTCGTCGCAGGGACTTGCACTGGGTTGAGTTAAAGGGAGGACAGAGTCTTCACTCTGAAGGTCTGCCTTCTGTCAGACCTTTTAATGTAATCTTAACATCCACTCTGTTTAATAATCCGTTGTCTAATAGACATAAATAAAGCATAAATATGTGTCTGACTGCAATGAATTAGTTTTCTAACAGAAGGAATCCTGGCCAAGATTCTGCAGCGATCTGGTCAATGTAGATAATGTGGTACATTAGAGCAGAAGCTGGCAGTTCATTGTTCTATGAATAGATATAGATTTAGCATTTATGGGAGTCTTTGAATAGGATGAAACAAAGCAGTGAGTAGCCAAGGGTTCTTTGTGGGTTTGATTTTAGTTAGTAATTTCCTATCAGGTCAGTAAATCTGTTTTTTATGACTGGGAAAAAATTGTGTTCAAATATCAAAAAGTAAACACATTTCTTTGCATGTGTACTTTTGCCTAAAATGTCATATATATATATATGTGTATATATATACACATATATATGTGTTATATATCATATATATAACTTAAAAATAATTGAAAGTCATATTTTCATCCTGTTCATTAATCCAATTTAATTTTTTCTCAAGTGGAAGAAAGTGTATACTTTGTGTTTTCCTTAGGAAAGTTAAATCTCCTGAGGTTATTGAAATTAAGACTGGGAGTCTTGTGTTCTGGTCTTATTGGAGCCATTGGCTTACTGTGTGACTTTGGCTAAGTCACTCACTTTAAGTTTGTAGTTCCTTCTCTGTATTTGAAGATTTGGGATCCCATGATCACCAGAGTTCCTTTTGGTTCTGTAATGCTGTGAAAAAAAACACCAAGATGATAATCCTGTCTTTCACCATCCTGAGTTGGTTATGCAAGGCATTCAGGCCTCTTTAATATTGGGGCTTGTACTTACCAGTGATTCTTTTATGGTGCTTGATTTTAATTAAGTTTTCGAAGTTATTTTGATTAAGGTTTACATGTGCTTTCTTGCTGGAGTTCTATAGCTGATTTGAATTGTCCCTGCCTTCTAAATGATTGTTCACTTTCCTCTTCTGTCTAGGTCCTCTTTTAAGGTCAAAGCTTGAATATCAGCAGCACAGATGTCTCTGAATAGCTGTAAAGTAATTAGGGACAGTTGCTGCAGTTACTTGAACTACTTCTTTCCTCTGCTCACTTTTCTTTCTGCTTTCCTGTTTTCTCATTTTTTTCCCCGTTTTCCATTCTGTAGCCCAAAGTCCAAAGCATTTCTGATTCTCAGAAGCTTTGAGAGGATTGCTCAACAGCAGGATGGACCTCACTGTCACCTGCAGTAAAATTAAGATATGGAAAGTGCTTAAAAGAAAGCTCAGCCCAGTACTTGTCAGAAAACCATCAGTCAATAAATGGAGATTCTTTTCCCCTAAAGGTAGATACTTTTTATTCTATTGTTTTCTATTTCAATTTCAGTAATTATGGCTTTTTCCAAGATTTACAATAAGATTACTTACTCAGGACTGAAAAGTAGAGAGGGTAATTGTACCAGGCACAGCTGAGATCTGTAGTACCTATTTGTCTCCATTGTTTTGGCAACTTGTCCTGTCTCAGGCACCACTGAGGAGACCAGTTCTGCTTAGACTCTGACAGCCTACATGCAGACATCACTTGACCATATGTCCTCTTTTGATCATGTTGAGGTTTTCTTCTCTTGCCATCTGGCTTCCTTGTTGATACTGAGGCAGAAGACCCTAATGGAACAGCTTAGTATTTATACAAGTATCTAGAAGTGCAGGTGTGAGGAGGGAAGGAACAGAGGACTAAAGGCCTGAACTCTTCACTCTGCAGAACAAACTTTTGACCAATGGAGAATGGGACTAGTAGATAAAAATCTTCCCTTTTGGTGACCAGAAGAGACTTTCCATTTTGATAGCGAATGTGTTGGACCTTCCAACATTCAACAACCAGTTGTATGTGATACCAGCTCCATAAAAATACCCATTTTTTAGCTTGTCTGTTCTTCCTAGCCTCATTCTGCTCTCTCTCACTTACACTTCCCTGGGTTTGCATCCTCTGATAAAACAGTAGTACGTGAGGTTTTGTTTCAGCCTCTACTTTCTGAGGGACTAAGACTTTGGTCAATTTAGATAATATTTATGAACACATAGACTCATTCATGGTCTGATGAATTGTGATAGAGTGGAATATAGGAGAGTGGAACATTATGAAGGTAATGAGCATTAACTACTTACCTATACCTCCTTTAGGTCATCCATGACTTTCTTATATTTCATGTTCCATGGCAGGGTAGAAATGCATTGGGATGGAAAAGCAGCACATGTAAGTTCACAAGGATTCTTTCTGCTCTATTTTGTAGATGAGAGTCTTTTCCCAAATAAGAAGGGCAAAAATGCTTTTAAAACCAAACCTGTTTTCTAGACTTACTTTAAAAGATATGCTCACTTGGAAATGCTGTGTGTTATTTTGACAGAGCTAGATAGTCGAAAAAGATTTCAGAAATACAATGTTGATTATGAAGAATGTTATAAAATTAATGTTAGAAGACAATTCATATCTTTGTCTCTCTACACAACAGATTCTACTTTACATTTGCCATCCTCATCTAACCACATTTTTTAGGGGCATTTGGGTGGCTCAGTCAGTTAAGTGTCTGCCTTCAGCTCTGGTCATGATTTCCGGGTCCTGGGATCGAGCCTCGCCTTGGGCCCCCTGCTCAGCTGGGAGCTGCCTCTCTCTCCCTCTCTTCCTCCCCCCTACTCTTGTCTCTTTCTCTCTCTCTCTCTCTCAAATAAATAAATAAAATCTTTAAAAAAATAAACATATTTTTAGAGAAAACAGGAAAGTAGATATTCATATATTCAACAAATATTTGTTGAGTGAGTAGTTCATGCTAGGTACTGCTTTAGGTGCTAGAAATTCAGCAGTCAATAAAATAAGCCAGATCCCTGCTTTTGTAGAGCTTATATTGTGGAGGAATGACATAGACAAAGATAAAGGAATACACAGAAAAGTTAACAAGATAATTTTTAATGTTGATAATTTGCTGAAGATAATAAACAGTGATATGGTATATAAAGATTAAGGGACTCTGCTTTAGATTAGGTTGTCGGGAGAGACCTCTTTGTGGAGATGATGTGAACTCTAAGTTTTTCCTAGAAGCTGGCTGTGCAACACTGAGGCCACAGGTTTCTAAATCAAGAGAAAACCAGGGGCAGAGACTCAATATGGAGTATGAGTTAGTATAGATGAAGGAAAGAAAGAAGCTAGTATGGCTTCAGGGTAGTGCCAAGAGCTGTAGTGGTCTGAAACAAGATAGGAGAGGTTAGAAATAACCAGCATTTTATTTTAGGCTGCATTAATGAGTTTGAGTTTTTCTAAATGTAGTGGAAATTCACTGAATAATAACATATAAAAATATATAATCCATTTCATAGAACTCTTGCAAAGTTTGGATACTGAGGTAAAACATTTGTGAATGATTTGTGAATGACTTTTTTTAATGACTTTGTTTTTTTAGAGCAGTTTTAGGTTCACAATTGAGGAAAAGGTACAGATTTCCTCTATTGCGGTGCCCCTGTACAAGCACAGCCTCATCCATTACCAACATCCCCAACCAGAGTGGTTCATTTGTTATAGTTGATGAACTTACACAGACACAATGGGTCCACAGTTCACATTAAGGTTCACTGTTGGTGTTGTACACTCTATGGGTTTGCAGAAACTTTTGATAACCTGTGTCTTTCTCATTGTGGTATCATAAAGAGTATTTTCACTCTAAGAACACTTTGTGCCCTGACTATTTATCCCTCTTATGCCCTCACCCTCTGACAACCGCTGATCTTTTTATTGTCTCTGTAGTTTTGACTTTTCTGGGTCATATGGTTGGAATCAAGGAGGATATAACCTTTTCAGAATAGCTTCTTTCACTTAGTACTATGTATGGAAGGTTTTTTCCCTGGTCTGTTCAGGGCTTGATAGTTCATTTCTTTTTGGTCCTGAGTAATATTCAATTGTCTAAATGTACCACAGTTTGTTTATCCATGCACCTAACTGAGGATGTTTTGGTTGCTTCCAAGTTCTGGTAATTATCAATAAAGCAGCTATAAACATCCTTGTGCTGGTTTTTTGTTGTCGTTGTTGAAGATTTTATTTATTTATTTGACAGAGAGAGAGATCACAAGTAGGCAGAGAGGCGGGGGTGGGGGTGGGGGTGGGGAAGCAGGCTCCCTGCTGAGCAGAGATCCCCATGTGGGGCTTGATCCCAGGACCCTGAGATCATGACCTGAGCCGAAGGCAGAGGCTTTAACCCACTGAGCCACCCAGGCACCCCTTTGTGCAGGTTTTGATATGAACATGTTTTCAGCCTCTTTGGGTAAATACCAAGGAGCACGAGTGCTGTATCATATGTTAAGGTTATGTTTAGATTTTAAGAAGCCAACAAGCTGTTTTCCAAAGTAGCTGTCCCATTTTGCATATCGTCTCCCCACCCACCAGCAGTGAATGAGGGTTCTCATTGCAGCACAACCTCACCAGCATTTGGTGTTGTCAATACTTTGGATTTTGGACATTCAAATAGGTGTGTAGTGGTATTTCATATTGTTTTAATTTGTATTTCCTTGATGACATATGATGTCGAACATTTTTTCATATGCATAGTTGTAATTCATATATCTTCTTTTTTTATTGAAGTACAGTTGACACACAATGTTACATTAGTTTCAGTCATATAACATAGTGATTCAACAACTCTATACATTATGCTATGCTCACCACAAGTATAGCTACCATCTGTCACCATACTATGCTATTACAATATCATTGACTATATTCCCTATACTGTGCCTTTCATTCCCGTGACTTATTCATTCTATAATTGGAAGCCTGTACCTCTCTCACTCATTCTCCTTCACCCATTTTGCCCATCCCTTCACCCCTCCTTCCCTCTGGCAACCATCAGTTTGTTCTTTGTATTTGTGGGTCTGTTTCTGCTTTTTGTTTGTTCATTCATTTTGTTTTTTAGAACGTACTTATAAGTGAAATCATATGGTATTTTTCTTTCTCTGTCTTGACTTATTCCACATAATCCTCATGAGGTCCATCCATGTTGTCACAAATGGCAAAATTTCATTCTTTTTTATGGCTGAGTAATATTTCATCGCGTGTGTGTATGTATATATTTCTTTATCTACTCATGAACACTGGCTGTTTCTGTATCTTGGCTATTGTAAATAATGCTGCAATTAATATAGGGGTTAATGTATCTTTCAAATTAGTGTTTTTGTTTTCTTTGGATAAATACACAGAAGTGGAATTGCTGGGTAGTTTCATTTTTAATTTTTTGAGGAAACTCCATACTGTTTTCCACAGTGGCTGCTCTAATTTACATTCCCACCTACAGTACACTAGGATTCCCCTTTTCTGTAAAATCTCACCAACATTTATTGTTTCCTGTCTTTTTGACAATAGCTATTCTAATAGCTGTGACGTAGTATCTCATTATAGTTTTGATTTACATTTCCCTGATGATTAGTGATGTTGAGCATCTTTTTATGTGTGTGTTAGCCATCTGTGCATCTTCTTTGGTTGTATATATTCTTTGGTGAGGTGGCTACCAAGGTGTTTGGTCAGTTTTTAAAATTGGATTGTTCATTTTCTTATTATTGAATTTTAAGAGTTCTTCGCCTATTTTGGATAACAATCCTTTATCGGATGTATCTTTTGCAAATATTTCAGTCTGTGCGTCCTCTTCTTCTTTTGACAGTGTCTTCCTCAAAGCAGAAGTTTTAAATTTTAATATGTTCCAGATTATCAATACTTTCTTTTGTAGATTGTGCCTTTGATATTTCTTCTAAAAAATCATCACCGGGGGCGCCTGGGTGGCTCAGTGGGTTAAAGCCTCTGCCTTCCGCTCAGGTCATGATCTCAGGGTCCTGAGATTGAGCCCCGCAAGAGTCCCTGCACAGCAGGGAGTCTGCTTCCCCCTCTCTCTCTGCCTGCCTCTTTGCCTACTTGTGATCTCTCTCTCTCTCTCTGTCAAATAAATAAATAAAATCTTAAAAAAAACAAAAACAAAAACCACGTCATCGCCAAACCTAAAATCATCTGAATTTTCACGTTATTTTCTAGGAGTTTGATAGATTTGTATTATAGATTTAGATCTGTGATCCATTTTAAGTTAATTTTTGTGAAAGGTGTAAGTTCTGTGTCTATATTCATTTTTTAAAAATTTGTATGAGGATGTCCACTTTTTTTAGCATTATTTGTTGAAAAGACTATTTTTTCTCTATTGTATTACCTTTTGCTGCTTTGTCAAAGATCAGTTGACTATATTTATGTAGGTCTGCTTCTGTGCTCTCTATTCTTTTCTACTGATCTGTTTGTCTGTTCTTTCACTAATACCACACTGTCTTGATTACCCTAGTTTTATAGTAAGTCCTGAAGTCACATAGTTTCTGTTCTCCAACTTTTTTCTTCTCCTTCAAGAATGAGTTGGCTATTTGGGGTCTTTTGCCTCTCCATATAAACTTTAGAATTCGTTTGTTGATATCCACAAAATAAACTTTTTGGCATTTTGATTGGGATTGCATTGAATCTATATATCTAATTGGAAAGGACTGGCATCTAGATAATATTTAGTCTTCCTGTCCATAAAAATGGAATATCTCTCCATTTATTTAGCTTTTCTTTGATTTCATCCATCAAAGTTTTGTGATTTTCCTCCTATAGATCTTGCGCATATTTTATTAGATTTATAACTAAGTGTTGCATTGTTTGGATGCTAATATAAATTATATTGTCTACTTTCAATTTCTACTTGTTCATTGCTGGTGTATAGACAAATGATTGACTTTTACAAATTAACCTTTTCCCTACAATTTTGGTATAATCCCTTATTAGTTCCAGGAGTTTCCTTTCTTCCTCCCACCCTTTCTTCCTTCCCTCCCTCTCTTCTTTCCTTCCTTCTTTTTTAAGACTTATTTATTTGAGAAAAGGGAGAGAGAGAGAGAGAGAGGAGGGGGGAGGGGCAGAGGGAGAGCATCCTTAAGCAGACTCCTTTCTGAACATGGAGCCCAATGTAGGACTTGATCCCAGGACCCTGGGACCATGACCTGAGCTGAGACTAAGAGTTGGATGCTGAACCAACTGAGCCACGCATGTGCCCCAGTTCCAGGAGTTTTCTTATTGATTCTTTTAAATTTCCTACATAGATAATCATGTCTACTACAAACAAAGAGTTTTATATCTTCCTTCTCAATCTGTATAACTTTTATTTCCTTTTCTTGTGTTCTTGCCTTAGCTAGAACTCCCGGTACAGTATTGGAAAGGAATGGTGAGAGGGGATATCCTTACCTTGTACCTGATCTTAATGATCTCTTAACTAACCCTGAAACTATGCTATGTCTGGATTTCCTAAATTTGTTACATAAGCTTTTTATTGTTGAAGCTAATTGAATCAGGATTTATTGTTACTTTGAGCCAGAGGTAAACTAACTGAGAAAGGCTCTATATCCAAAAAAACCTTACAAAACAGTGTAAGCAAGGTGAAAATATAATTCCATAGTGCATTATATTAAAAGTACTTCAAGGAACAGTAAACCAGAATGACTTTTCTTTTAATCTGGGGCGGGGGGCAGAGAGGCAGAGAGAGAGAGAATTTTAAGCAGACTCCACATCAGTATGGAGCTTGATGCGAGGCTCCGTCTCTCAACCCTGAGATCATGACCTGAGTTGAAATCAAGAGTTGGACCCACTTGACTGAGCCACGTAGGCATACCCTCAAGAAATACTTTAAGTATACCTGCTAGAATTACATTTATTTCTTCTATATCAATGCAGTTTTCCTTCTCTGACATTCCATAGCACCATGTTTATACTTTACCTATGTCACTTATATTTTGAATTATAGTTGTATATGACTTTGTCTTACAGTTCTAGCTTATAATCTTAGAGGACTATACTTTTGCTGTTTGTACAGGTATGCACTTTTATGCAGGTAGGAACTGAATAAGCATTTATGGAATGAATAAATAAATAGTATACAGGGTTTTAGGATGTTAGAAGAAGGTGAGGTTACTGAAGAGAGTTCATAAATACGGTTGAGGTAAGCAGGAAAAGCATCAAAGAAGACTTTTAACTGTATCTTAAAAGGTTAGTGGGGTTTGCTTAAGTAAAGAAACCCGAGGAGGATGTTTTGGAGGGAGGATGAAGGGACCAAAAAAAAAAAATTAAAGTTGTAGAATTGTCTGGCTGTCAAGACATGTTAAGTTAGCTGAAAAAGTAGTTTGGAGTCAAACTAAGGAGGATCTGAAATGGTAAAGTTAGGAGTTTATCAACACCCTCTAAGAATTAAAGAGGAACTAAAGTTTGAGACAGAGACATTAAGTTAGATGCAAGTGTGTTTTATAGGACGATTAATCTAAAATTTCTCCTTCCTTGTCCTTTGTCATAGGAATGTAAAGACCTCTTTACGATGTTCCTTTAGGATTGGGTACCCTTCTAGTTCATGCCCCAGACCATACTCTGCCTGAGAAAAACAATTTTGACCTAGAGAGTTTTTGATTATATCCTATCTGTGATGAATACACATGATCATAAGATTCAATATAGCATAATTCAAATAACTATATTCTTTATGACTCTGCTTCTCCCTCTTGCCTGCATCTTTCCTTCCGCAGCCTCCTTTTCATTCCAGGCCACTCGTTTACTGTCCTTACTGGATGAGATTGAGGGCATTTCTTTGTGCAGTGTGAGTAAAGCGGGCAGTGCCATCAGATACCTATGGGTACAGAGCAGGGAGAGATTAATATTAATGGAGTGCCAATGGAAAAAGAAGTGTTACTTTCAGAAATCTAAAAAAAAGAGCAGCAGTCTTACAGAAGATATGGGCAGGGAGCATTTTAACAATGCTACTAAGTTCAATATGACATTTTGGGGAAAGAAATCAGGGCTGTATAGAAAGTATGCCAAATGTGGACTTTTCCACAGTATAGGTCTTGTGGAGTTAAGTGATATTAAAGCACGTTGAGTAATGGCTGGTAGGCTAAGCAATGTAGTCTGGTCACAAGCCCAAGAATACCTAGGCATAGTCCCAAGAGAAGTTTGTAATCAAATGCAGCTTGCAGAGAGAGTTTCAAATCTTACATGATTTTCATAATGAATGTTTTGGATTATCACAGTATGTTTTCCTATGCTCATTTTCATCTAGATGGAGGGGGGATTTCAAGAATCTATGCCTTATACTTTTTATTTCAGTTCCTTAAGGTACCCAGAATTTCCTTGCCAGAAGGATCCATGTAAAAATTAGAATCCATTTTGAAATTCAACTAAAGATTGCATCCCTAAGTTGTTTCAAAAAATTGAGAGCTGAGCATATTGTAATCCTCAGAGCTGTCCCTAGACAGACAATATTGCAGAAGTTTTTGCCCATGTGTCTTTGTTTTGCAAATGAATATGCAACATTACATTAGAGCAACAAAAAAATTAATCTTGGAATTGAAGAAGCTAACAAATGCTGAATTTAAAAACAAGTTAGTTAACCTCAGAGAAAGAGAAAAAAAGCATCTAGTAAATTTATTAATGCCTCAAATTTTATACTGATTTTTCCATTGACCATTAAGGGAAAGGGGAAAGAACTAGAGACTGCATACAGTATTAAATGGTGTTTTAAATGAATATCTATTATTGTTCCTGTAAATACCATATAATAAAGCTAAATTATTTAAATATTACTTAGAAATGTATTCTTATAAAAGGCACCAGGCACATAGCCAATATCATTGCAAAACAAAGAGGCAACAAAAAATAAAATTGTACCATTTACAGAAACCATGGCTTACAATACCTCTCATGACTAGAATTGTTAGAATTCTGGTATAAAAATCTGGTGGAATTATTCTTTACATTCTCATGCAGATATTGCAATGACAATACCTTCTTGTTTAGTATGGTATTATGAACAATCTGTGAAAAATTTTATTGTATATCCTTTGGTGAATCTGTTTTTGTCTCTCTCAAAAGTTGCATTTTTTTTCTTTTGAGAGAGAGACAGAGAGAGAATGAAGGGGCAAGGGGCATGGGGAGAGGGAGAGGTGGGGCTTGATCCCACAACCCTGAGATCATGACCTGAGCTGAAATGAAGAGTCAGACACTTAACCAACTGAGTCACCCAGGCACTCCTCAAAATTGCATTTTTTTAAATTTTTAAAAAAGATTTTGTTTATTTATTTGACAGAGAGAGAGAGAGATCACAAGTAGGCAGAGAGGCAGGCAGAGGGAGAGGGGGAAGCAGGCTCCCCGCTGAGCAGAGAGCCCGATGCGGGGCTCGATCCCAGGACCCTGAGATCATGACCTGAGCGGAGGTAGAGGCTTTAACCCACTGAGCCACGCAGGCGCCCCCCAAAATTGCATTTTTAACAGCTTCTAGTCTTTTTCTTGATCAATGAAAATACATTGAGCGCCCTTGATTTAAATGGTAAAAAGTCATGACTGTCAATTTTGTATGAAGTTGAAGACTAACAGTGTCTGCAAAGAGACTTGAAAAATCAAAGTAAAAACATTTATTTCATAATATAGTTTGAAATGTTTAAACTAAATGTTTCTTCTTGAGGAACATTATTCCCAATAGCTTGAGAAAGGGATCTTTTAATGAATAAGTTATGTGTACGTAGATAACTAGATTGAAGATGGTTGATTAACTGGTAGCTTCACCTTCATAGTCTTGGGAAGGAAAACCGTTACATTCTGCCCAGTAGTGTCAGATGGCTGATGGTAGAAATGGTTGGACTGAGAAATAACCTCCATCCTTCCTACACTCCACAAATGAGGTCAGCTGGCTGTCAAGTAGGTCTCCTGTCCCTTCTCTTTATTCCCCTCCCCTCATCTAATTTTTCTCATTGCCATGTCTCTTTTAGTATGACTACGTCTGGTAATGACACTTTGGACAATGAAGTATGCTGTCGAAATTTCTTCTTTTTTTTTTTTTTAAGATTTTATTTATTTATTTGACAGATACAGAGAAAGAGCACGAGTAGGCAGAGCAGCAGGTGGAGAGAGAGGGGGAAGCAGGCTCCCCACTGAGCAGGGAGCCTAATGTGGGGCTCAGTTCCAGGACCCTGAGATCATACCTGAGCTGAAGGCAGCCGCTTAACAACTGAGCCACCCAGGCACCTCTTGTTTTTAAACAATTTATTCTTGTCTAATAGGAGTTTCTTCTATAAATCATTCGACTTCCCAACCTGATTTCACTATATAGCATAATCCATTACAATGAGAAAACTGGCACACAGATAGATTCAATGTTTTAGTCCCTGAATTAGTGACCAAGATGTGGCCAGAATTCAGTTTTCTCACTTTTTTTTTTTAAAGATTATATTTATTTATTTGACAGAGAGAAAGATCACAAGTAGACAGAGAGTCAGGCAGAGAGAGAGGGGGAAGCAGGCTCCCGCTGAGCAGAGAGCCCGATGTGGGGCTCGATCCCAGGACCCTGAGATCATGACCTGAGCCGAAGGCAGAGGCTTTAACCAACTGAACCACTCAGGTGCCCCGTTTTCTCACTTTCTAATAAGACTGCCTTTCCATGGTAATGCCCAGCCTTCAAGCAAATGAACTGAATATATTTTGTTAGAAACAGTTATTTTCAGAGAAGGGTCTTACCTTCAGCTCTATCTGTTGGATCAGCATGACCATGCTTTTCATGTCATTCCCAATACTCTTTGAGGCAAAACAGCATTGATTGTGACAATGAAAACAAGCCTCATGACTGAATTTGAGGCTGTTCCTTTTAGACCAGAGAAAACCTCTTTGTCACAGGCCTAGACTTTCTGAGATCCTTTGCCCTTATAGCAGTGACTTTCTTCTGAGTCACCAAGTTCTAAGTTGTAGTTGGTTGAAAAATTTAAAGAAAAGGGTGCTGGAGGTTTGTATATTTTAGAATATAGTACTGTATATTTGATATATGAATTGATAAAAATGCATATCTCAGAAATGTGTACAGTGTTATTGCTTCATATAGCATTTAATGTGTATGTGTTTATATTTTACTTATATTTATTTTATAATATATGTATAAATATATTATAAATAATATATAAATACAAAGTATATTTAAAATAATATAGAAATATAAATATATATAAATAATATAAAGTATATATATAATAATATAAATATAAAGTATAATATGCTTTATATTTATTCAAATTAGAAGTGTTAAGTGTTTTCAGATTATTTTCATTTTCATCAGTTTTGTTGAATGTTTTGGTAAGAAATCCACATCAAACTGAATTAATCGGAGACGTTATTTATTTTCTCTTACAAACATTACTTTAAAGTTTAAAAATTCTCCAGGTAATACCTGTAAACTCTTTGGGATTTAGTAAAGTGTTTTTGTCAGTCTTTTCATATTTACTGTGATTATGACTCAGAGAGAAATCAAATAAGGAACAAGCTCCAAGAATAACTTTGTGCTTTGTGTTAGTAGATAATACATACCATTCTCATTTTGATTCTTCTGCATGGTTTACTTGGGCTTTTATTTTTTTTCTGTATTGTTTAGGGATTTTTAAAAAATTTTTGGTAATTCTGTTTGGTTTTGAATTGTGTTGTTATGGTTATTTGTAAACTTGAGAATAATTTTTAAATCTAAGTCTGAAGTAACAATTTTTTAAAAAATAGAGTTGTTCTCAAATTTTCTTATAAATATAATATCTAGTAATTTTACATGCATAGATTTTACTTAAATAATTTAATTAAAATATTTATTAATTTTTCGTTTAAGCTTTTTTATATTTTAGAACTTACTCTTTATGTGATGGTCATTTGAAAATAATTATCTGTAGTCCTCATATGAGTAATCTGCTTATTTTTCTTTTTTAGTTAGCTAATATGCTAGAGATGTGATAAATTATCTTTAGGAATAAAATCATGTGCTTGTGTATCTACCTACCTATCTACCTATCTTCTAAAGAATATGCAGATTCTAGATATTAATAGACCCTTAAAATTAGTTAGTTGTGAATGAGGTTTTCATTTTTCTAACTTTAGTCTAAATTCCTACAGAACATTTGGAGAGAACTACAAATCTCATTTTCTCTGAAAGCACTCTATGGGCCAAAAATTTCTACTTTCTTTATCTGGCAAACTATTTGGCGGCTAGAAAACTGATTTCTCTTTAAATCGTTTCTCCTTTAGAGTAAAAGTTTTCCCAAATTTTGCAGCAAATGACTATTTTCCTTTAATTATTAAAAAGGCTTATTTTGACTGACTTCTCTTTAATTTTTTTCAACTAGACTCTCAAATTTATCAGTGTAAAGTTATATATAATATGCATTTTTATTTTTTTCTTTACTCTTCATCTTTAAATAGCAGAAGCCTTATACTTCCTTTCTTGAAGTGGATTTAGAAACTGAGAAACAGAAATGATATAATTATTGGGGTGAGTTCATGGCTCAGTCAGTTGAGGATCTGACTCTTGGGTTTTGCTTGGGTCATGATCTCATGGGACATGGATTTGAGCCCCATGTTGGACTCTGGGCTCAGTGGGAAGTCTGCTTGGAGATTCTCTCTCTCTCCCCCTTCCTTTGCTTGTGCTCTCTCTCTCTCTCTCTCAAATGAATAAATAAATCTTTATAAAAATGGTGTAATTGCCGAAAAAATATTGACAGACAACCAAAGATTACAATGTTAGCCTCTGACTTATAGTACAGGAATCATAACAAAACCATCAGAAAGAGAGAGGAAACAGATGAGGAAGAATAAAACTTTAAAAAAAAAAAAAAGAAATATTTTAACCATAATACAAGAATAGGGTACTGCAAAAATGGACAAACAGAAAAAAAGAGCAGTTGAAAATGTAAAATTTGAGAGGAAAAATGTTAATAAAGTATTGAAAGATAAATTTAAGAAAATCTCCCAGAAAGTAGAGCAAAATGTCAATAACACTAAAAATGGTAGAAAAAAGAAATTCAGAGGACCTGTCCAGAAGGTCCAGTATCTGAAAAATAAGGATTCCATAGGAAATTTAAAGAAAAACAAGGAAGTAAAACATTAATTGTTCTCTTGGAATAAGCCAAGATAATTTTTTTTGCAGATTGTATTGGTTTCCTGAGTTTCTCCATAAAGGTAGAAAACAGAGTTATACCAAAGCATGCCATCACAAAATTTCCTAACTATACAGACAAATGAAAGAAAAAGTAATGCATGAATCCAGGGAAAAGAAAAAAAAACAAAACCAGGTCTACTATATATGATCAGTATAACTGTGGATTTGTCAAGAATAACATTGAAAGATAAAAAGGCTATAGATAACTGACTTCTACAAAATTCTAAAGAAAAATAATTTCCAATTAGAAGCGTACATTTAGCCAAGCTATCAGTGATGGGAAAATCAAGGATATCTTTGACTATTCACTTCCTCAAGTCGTGTATTTCTCCATCTAATAAGATGGGAGAATATATGCTATGAGTCAAAGGAGAAAAACAGAAAAAATGAAGACTTGAGATTTGCCAAAGCTGGAGATCCACCAACATAGAGGGGTAGTGAAGGGAAGCTCCCGAATGAGAGCTGTGCACTAGCTGTACATGGAAACGGCTCCGAAAGAATAAGATCATAGGATCCAAGAAAATTTCCTTTTTAAGTAGATGCAATTGATAGCATACCCAATGCATCTGAACCTCTAGAGTGGAGATGTAGTAACTGAAAGGAGTTTGAGGTCGAATTAGTAATAAAGGTGGAAGGAACTAAGCAAATGAATAAAACAAGAAGTATTTGATAACTATAGGAAAAACTATAGAAAAAGAAAATCAACATAAATAGTTTATTAATATGGGTCAGCTTTCAGTAAATTTATTGTCATAGTAATATGTACTCTGGATATTAATCTAAACAGGTTATAATATATCTAAGGTGATATGGGACATAGATGGAATAATTTTGAGTTAGGAGTAATAAGGAAGTGGGAAGAGAGAGTTTTGAATGCTGATCTTATGTAGTATGTAAACAAATAAATGATACCTAAAGGTCACTCAAAAATCAGCAAAAAAATCAGGTTACTTAGAGATATAGTGAATTATATTAAACTAATCATCTAAAAATACCAATAAAAGCATATGAGACACATGGTGATAAATAACAACATAATCAGCTAGACAGATAAAGAGATAAAAAGAGTAACCATGAGGAGGGAAAAATGTGAGAGTAGGGGTAGGGGTCTGCTATTTTTCATAACACACCTTGTATAACTATTTGATCTTAAATTCTTTGGAATTATAGATTTTATTAAAGTTAAAACAAGAGAAAAATTAAAATACTAAAAACAAATCACTACTGAACCAAATACTTTGGAAAGTATTTTTTTTTTTTTTAAGATTTATTTATTTATTTGAGAGAAAGAGAGAGAATGAGTGGGGCGGAGGGACAGGGAGAGTGGGAAAGAGAATCTCTAACAGACTCCCTGCTGAGTGGGGAGCCCAATGTGGGGCTTCATCTCACAACCCTGAGATAATGACCTGAGCCGAAATCGAGTCAGATGCTTATTAACCTACTGAGCCACCTAGGCACCCCCATTAGAAGATGGTCTAGAATGCTCACAAAGTAAAGAGAGGAAATCAGATATGCATGGAAATCTCAGCCAGTTGAAAAATTTAACATGGTGATTATCTGCTTACTAAAGCACTTTGTTATATCTTATTTATTTACATTTGAATTTAGGTAACATTTTATGTTCTTCTTTTAATTGTTTTCTTGTTTACTTCTAATATGTGTAGCAAGATCAACATGTGTTCTTGTAAGTCCAAAAATTTCCTGGAAACAAGAATAGTATAAATAAATAATACTGATTGCAAAAAAAGGTAGAAGTAAAAACTAACAACATATAAAACAAATGGAGGGAAATGAGACGACTGGTTCTGACTAATAAAATAAGACTTGGGAAATGGGAAAATCATTATCAGACTGAATAGCGTATGATCTAAAATTATCTTTTTTTAACTTAAATTCAATTAGCCAACATATAGTACATAATTAGTTTCAGATGTAGTGTTGAATAATTGATCAGTTGTATATAACACCCTATGCTCATCACATGCCCTCTTTAATGCCCATCACCCAGTTGCACCATCCCCCCATTTACCTCCCCTTCCACAACCCTCAGTTTGTTTGCCAGAGTCAAGAGTCTCTCATGGTTTCTCCCTCTCATTTCTTCCCAGTTTCCCCTCCCTTCTCCTATAATTATTTGCACTATTTCTCATATTCCACATATGCGTGAAACCACATGATAATTGTCTTTCTCTGATTGAGTTATTTCACTTAGCATATTACCCTCCAGTTCTATCCATGTCAGTGTAAATTGTCAGTGGTCATCCTTTCTGATGACTGAGTAAGATTCCATTGTGTATATAAACCACAACTTCTTTATCCATTCATCTATTGAAGGACATCTTGGCTCCTTCCACAGTTTGGCTATTGTAGACATTGTTGCTATGAACATTGGTGTACAGGTACTTCTTTGTTTCACTATATCTCTATCTTTGGGGGTAAATACCCAGTAGTGTAATTGCTGGGTCATAAGGTAGCTCTATTTTTAACTTCTTGAGGAAACTCCTTCCTGTTTTCCAGAGTGGCTGTACCAGCTTGATCTAAAATTATCTAACTAATGGTTTGAATGACCATTATGTGATCACCTTTCTGTTTTGAGTTGTGTCAGATACAAATAAAACATGCATTCTTTATGAAGGCAACTGAATTTATATATGAAAGAACTTATTCCATCTAAGAATTACAAAATAACACAAGGTAGAATCCAAAATTGTAAGATAATTGAAATGGACTCGTAGGAAGAAACTTTGTGCAGTGTGTAAGGCAAGCGTGATATGGGGTATAGGAAGGATGAGGAGCCAGTGAGGGATAGGCACTTCTCCACCTGGGTATAGGCACCTGGGTATTTTGTAAACTGCAAAGATAGGGAAATTTTTAAAAGTATTTGGCTGGGAGGTATAAAACTTTAACTTACAATATTGTGTTTCCTTTTATTTGGACAATTTATCTAAATTTCGTTTACTTAGTATAGCCCTAGACTATTTCCTCTCCTTTAACTAGATGAAATAATTACAGCTTTTTTCCCCCCTGAACAATAACAAATCAAACAGACCTGAAATACTTGTGTTTTTCTATTTATTTCTTTTATGCATTTCTGAAAAGTATGAAACCAACTGCTGCTCTCCTCTGGCATTAGCAAATATTCATAATTTTATCAAAAGAATTACTGAAGTTCAACTTATTTCCATAAGTTGAAGGAATATGCCCAAAGACAGTGTTGCCATATGTGGTGATTGTGGAAATTTGTAATACTCTCATTGTTGCAGTTGATGGGATGGAGTTTGCTTTGTCTTGAGTGTGTATAGGATATGCCTTCATTAAGCACCGCTTCTCTCTACATATATACCGAGGTCATCTTCAACTCAACTTAACCTAAAACTGTGCTCACCGTTTTCAGATGCTTTATTGCTGTTAATTTTGCCTCTTTACTCCCAGATACTGAAACTTAAAATCAGTATCTTAATTTAATCTGTAACCTTTCGTGCTTAGATTATTTAGTTGTTAGTCTTCCAATGGGACACACTACCCCCTAAATCTTCTTAATCCAGTCTTTCATATGCATCTCTGACAGCCTGATCTTCCTAAAACATGTCATTAGCAAACCTTTATAGCATCTACCTCTCTGCCAAGATAATTAAAAGCCTCACACCCGCATTGAAGACCTCACCATATGCTCCCAACTGCACCTCTCTGACATCCCTCTAAAGGATTCTTTCTAGGGATCTTAGACTACACTCCTTCCCTAAACACACTTAGATTTCCAGATCCTAGTGACTGCTTATACCATTTCCATCTCCTTGGGTAGCCTCCAAAGACATCAACTGAAATCTTGGGTTTTCCAAATAGAAACAGCAACTGCCCCATGAAGCCTTCTATGGTCAGCCACAAATGACTTCCAATCCTTTGAACTCATACCATGGATTAAATAGCTACAGAGTCTGTGTGGAACATATATGCAGCTCTGTATTGTCTATATTGGTGTGCTGATAGAAACGTCCTCAATCTACAAGTAAAGCATATAGTTGACCTGCAATAATGTTAATTTCCTTCTGCCTGAACACCTGTGTTGTTCATATCTAATATCTCCATATTCCCTACACTGCTCATAGTAAGTGCTCGGTAAATATTTGCCAAGTAAGAACTTAGATGAAATTACTATTTGGAACCTATTTAATTTGGTATGAACCTATTAAAGGAACTGAAATCTTCCCCTGGAATTTATGCAATAGTTCTATATGAACCCCTGAAAACCCTCTATTCACACAACACATGAACATAACCCCTTGCCTAGAGATGTTATTTTGAGCACGAAGACTGTGGAAATTTCACAAAATCCAAGAAGGCTTTCTGAAGAGCATTCTGTGAAGCCCCTGCAAAAGTTGTCCTAGCAAAATTTCCCATACTAATTAAATATACCGAAGATGGCTTACATGGAGATTAACCTCTGGGTTTAAGGGTAAGTTGATTTCCTCCTTTATTTAAAATAAGTTACTTCTTACTGTATTGGAAAGCCAAATAAGGTCAAAAAATTGAATTCACCAGAGACGTGTGTAAAGAAAGGTATGTGGCAGCAGCTTCTATTCTCCAAAGGCTTGCATTTAATCCAATGATAGACAGTCACTTGTAAAAAAAGTAAAATGAGTATTTGGAAGAGAAATAAAGGGCAGGGATAAATTCGCAAGCATGGAGAATAAATAAGATGATTCTATGACAGATATTTATCTTATTTAATATTTACATTTCATTAATGATTGTATTTAAATATTCTGTTTTAAAAATATTTTTTATCAGCAAGTACTCAGTGCTGAGGGAAAGAAGGTGTTTTCTAGCAATTACTCTGTTAGTTATTAATCAGTTTGAAGCTTTTTATTATGTTCTGTGCCTGTTGAAAATGATTTCTCTAGAGAAAGACTGATTCTGCAGACACGGTTCAGGAAAGCAAAGTCTTTGGGGTTGCTGTGCCAAGTCCTTTAGTTATGTGTTTGGACCCTAAGACCAAACTCTCTGAGTCTGGAGCCTTGTTTAGAGTTCGTAAGAACTCTACTACTCCAGGGTTACTTCAACAGCATATCGGGGTAGGGATTCAGAGAATAATACCAAAAAAGGGTCTAGGTTTAAAGTCTTCTGTTTCTGCTTCCATGAGTCTGTTGACAATAATCTTACTTAATATGTAGTAGAATCTGGCAGCATTAGTAAGCTTTCTTTTGAAAAATTTTATCTTTCTTGGATTTCTGTTAATCTCATGCCTCTAAATCTTAACCTTAGACACTGGTCCTCCTTAGTGCTTTTATTTCTTCTTTTATCAGCGAAGTCTCTGCTAATTATTCCTCTCCTTTGGGACATCTCACACACTGTTCACTCCACAAGGTGTGCCTTATGAAGCCACACTACTGGTAGATGGTGGAACAGAGGTTTAAACTGGGTCTGCAGACACTAAAGCCTAAACTCCTAATCACTTGTCTGTTTAAAACTAACTCTGCAGCTAAAGTATCATCACCGTCCTTGCTGATGCTTATAGAGTGCCTACTGTGTGCCAGGTCCTTGATTTGGATCCTTCATGTCTGTTGTGCCTAACTTCAACACAGTGATTCCATTTCACAGATGAAATTTCATGCCGTGGGAATGGTCCAAATAAGAACATAAGGACTAGCCATTTGCATTTTGCATATGGAGTGTTATCTTTACTCTGTCTTTAGTTTCAAAAGCTCTCAAGGTAGACACAATTCCGGGGCATGTTTATGTGCTGATGTCTTCATTTATAAGTTCCTTTAAAGTAGAACACACACACACACACACACAGAGACAGACCAAGAAACAGACTCTTAACTATAGAGCATAAACTGATGGTTACCAGTGGGGAGGTGGAGGAGGGCATGGGAGAAATAGGTTATGGGGATTAAAGAGTACACTTTAAATTGAATTAAATTAAAAAAATCATTTCACCATTTGTTAAAATTGTAGGAGTGAAATGAACTGATTTTAGTAAGTTTACTATTTTATAAATTAAATATATATGTAACATGTATAAGTCACAAAATAAAATTTATTAACATACTAAAAAAATAAAAATGTTGTTTGGCTAGGTAAAAAATAAAGTAGGACACACATACTCAAATGTCTATATTACTACAACAGGTAACATTATTGAATAAATCAGACTTTAAGATGGTAAGTACTAGGGGCCCCTGGGTGGCAGGTTGGTTAAAGTGTCTGACTATTGCTTTTCACTCAGGTCATGATAACCGGGTCGTGAGCCCACATGAGGCTTGGTGCTGGGTATGAAGCCTGCTTGAAATTCTCTCTCTCCCTCTCCCTCTGCCCCTCCCCCCGCTCTCTCTCTCAAAAAAAAAAAAACCAACAAAAAAACAAGAACAAAAAAAAAACAGAGAGAGAGTTGGTAAATACTGGTGAGGTTTGTGGAAAATTGAGAGTTTGTGCTCCACATCATGTCGTTCAGGTTTAATTTGTAATGACATTGTGCAGGTAAGTGCATACATTCTCTCTCAATCTCTCTCTCTCTCTCTCTCTCTCTCTCTCACACATACACACACACACACACACACACACAGGTCACCCATTTAAAGCTTTTTATTTTTTATTTTAAAGAATATTTTATTTATTCATTTTTTTTTGTAGGTTCTTTGTCCATGTGGAGCTTGAACTCACCAATCTGAGATAAGAGTCACATGCTCTCCCAACTGAGCTAGCCAGGCATCCAGATCTGTGGCCCCTTAAACTATCACTTCTTCCTTAAGTGAAAGTTACTAGGCTAGATGAAGAAATATACAATTCTATTTTGGAGACAAACGTGAAGTCATTGGTTTGCATGTATTCATATTTACACCCTCAAGACTAGTCTGATGAATGGGTGATGATCACTTTGAAGGAGTCACTGCTTTGGTTGAATTGTTTCACTTAGGTGGTCATGATGTACACTCACTGGTGGACTTTCTCAAAGAAGAAGAACAGATTATGAGTTCCTTTCTTCTTTGATCAGAAGATTATAATTCATAGCTTGAGAGCACCACAGTTCCCTCTCCATGGGAGGAGTCCCCAGGGATGGAGTGTGGCACCTGACGATGTGTGGAGGGTCAGCAGGCCGGGCCTCACTGTAGAGAGCTGTAGGCAACTCTGTTCCACTTGGTTTTTCAGTGCTGGCAGATGGGACTTCATTGTTTCAAAGTTTCAGTTTGGAAAATTTAGACATTAAGGGTTAATCTACATTTTAAAATAGCTGTCTTTGGAGGAAATTATGCTATAAATGAGAAACCTGTGTGGAGTTCTGGGTTCTTTATGTTAGCTTTGGCAGGACCAGGAGCCTGTTTTGATGATAAAGCCAGCATTTGAAACCTGTATTTTATATTGCAGGAAAACTAAGGAAATTTAAAACACTCCACATTTGCCTTTTGACACCCCATAACCAATAGATGAACTTTAATTTCTGGGAGGCCTCCCAGTGATTAATGCCTTCCATTTATGACGTGAGAAGAATGAGCCGTATGTTAGTTGGTCTTCTGTCCGTTTCTAAAGAGCACCCGTGCCAGGATTTTGATGTGCACTCGCATTCTGGCACCAGGCTTTACACTTCTCACCCAGCTCAGAGCCAGCTCACAGATCCTGTTCGGCACAGCAACTCCAGACACGCAGCCTGAATTTGAAGGCAGCCTCCTAAAATGTGGCAGGCACCGTCTCCCTCTTCCTATTTGGAGCCCATCGTGTGGGGCTAGGACCATTCTCAGCTGCCTGCAAGGCGGCCCCGAGAGAGTTGCATTTGTTAGCTTCTCACTGAAGCAGTGTCCGCGAAGGTCAAGGGTGGCGCCCTGGGGCTGTTTCACAGCGTTTTCTATTGCCTAGACTTACTATTAAGAGGAAATGGTTAGATTTCTTTTTCACATTTCCAATAGAGATCACGAAGTCTACTCTCTTGGAGGGGACAGTATCCGAGTAAATACCTTTGGGGCCTTCCCTGGTTCCAGTGCCATCCACGGGAGAGGAGTGACATTCACTAAGCCACATGTGGTAGATGTTAATGCTGTCCACTGATATTTTTGGTTCTCTCACCCTGAAGGCACAGAGTAGGTTGCATTTCCTGCCTCTCGCTGTAAACTGATCAGGTCAGTAAAAATTGAGCAGAAGTGCCATGTGTTTTACTTTGCACTGTAAATGTTAAAAGCCAAGCATTGATTCACTGCTGTCCTCTGATTGCTGTCACAGTGATTGAAGAAGCACAGAACCAGAAAAGGCCTCCATTAGCTTGGGTCCCCGAGTGACTGATGAGTAGAAAAGCCCTGTTCACTAGTGTTAGACTTGCAGCATGAACAAGGAGGATCACTGGGTATGTTAACCACTGAGATTTGGTGATTTCTGGTTCCTGCATCACAGCGTAGTTTATACTGACCGATGAGCCTTGTTAAATAGAGGTTAGACCCAGTGCCCTGAAGCTCAAACAGTGCCAAGCCAGGTCTGTGTCTTTCTGGTCTCATTTTCTCTTCTAGATATCAGCAAAACAGACGAGTTCCCTTCATGTGGAAAAGAGACAAAGTCGGCTTTAGCATTTCATTGTCTTCCCACTCCCCCTGCCCTGCCTCCGTAACAGACTAGCAATAACAAAGTCTAAATCAAGAAAGGAGACAAGGAGATGCTGCTATATTCCCAACTATAGTTTCACCATTGGTGATTTTGCTAGATTTTGGTCCCACTTAGTTCTTGTCTCTTTCTTCTCACATTGGTTAGGAACCCAGAAGAAGGAGAAACAATGATGGCTGTTTTCCCCAACTTCCAACACTTACAGACCTTAAGCACACAACTCGATCAAGTTTATAGGTAACAGAGGTAAGCATACTATTTTCATTTGTTTCTTAAAAGTCTTGAAGTGATAGTGGACTAATAGTATACAGATGTCATAGACAAGATTGTAACATGGGCCCTAAGTTTCTGAGCCCCTGGTATACATGCCCTGAATCCTCTTCCCTTCAATGTATAAATGAAAATATCATCTATACATAAAAGAAATATCACTCCAGTGGTTAGTTTACATTATATGGCAAAAGTTGAAGAGATTTCGCCAATGTAATTAGGGTCCCTAATCAGTCGAGTTTGAGTTAATCAAAAGGGGATTATCCTAGCTAAGCCTAACGTAATCAGATGAGAGTTTTAAAGAGAGTTTATAGATCACAAATAGAAGCCATTTTCCTCCTGGCCTTGAGGGAGCAGATAGCCATACTGTGAGTTGCCAAGGAAGGATGCCCCATGGCCAGGACTTGAGAGTTTGGTTGCTAGTTGTTTCAGGATAATTCCTGGCTGACATCTAACAAGAAAATAGGGACCTCAGTCGGAACCAAATTCTGCCAACAACCTGAGGGAGCCTAGAAGCAGAACTTTTCCTAATTGATTCTCTAGATGAGAATACAGCGGGCCCGCATTTTGCTTTAAGCCTTGTGAAACCATGAGTAAAAGATGCAGCTAAAATGTGCCAGGCTTTTGACCCAAAGAAACTATTAGATAATAAATTTATTGAAGGTTTCATCTACTAACTATGTGGCAATTTGTTATGCAGCAAAAGAATACAAATACAAAAGGAATCTGACCTGTGTTTTCCTGACATTTCTGGCTTTTATTTTAATAACAAATCATCTAGGAGTGTCTTGCTATCGCCTTAGTGTTCTGAATTCAGTTTTAACTCCCATTTGGAGTGATGAGACGGGAAGAGGTTTTCACAGTGGTTAAATGTAGCTCTTGATGTCTTCAGTGTGTCCTTAATCAAACAACTGCAAGCAGCCATGAGAGAGCTTCATGATCTCTACTCACTTTTTTAATAGTTTTTTTTAATTTTTAAATTTTTTAAAATTTAATTTTATTTTTTCAGTGTTCCAGGATTCAGTGATTATGTACCACACCCAGTGCTCCATACGCTGTGCAATACATGCCCTCCTTAATACCCACAACCAGGCTCACCCAACCCCCACCCCCCTCCCTTCCAAAACCCTCAGTTTGTTTCTCAGAGTCCACAGTCTCTCATGCTTTGTCTACTTACTTTTGTATGCACAAGCTTCTCTCCACTGGGAGTGCTCTGTCCTCTGACTGGAGTTATTCACTAATAGCCATAAGAACCTGGGATAGCACTGAGATAATTTTGGGATACCAGGGAGTCTGTGGTGTATCTCTGAAACGAAATGATGAGCCCCTTTTGATCACATTCTGGAAAGGAACTATGTTGATACAGAAACATCCATTTGACTTACTGGAAAGCACTTGGTCTTTTAAGGTGAATTTTGACATTAGAATATATGCTTTCATAATGTATAGCACAACCAGAAAGAAATGAGCCTCACTGCAAAGAGGAAACTTTGTTTGTTTGGCTGATTTTGGCACCATATTTTCGAAGTTGGTAACCAGAGAGAAAACAACCAGTTTCTTAAAGCACAATTTGAGGTAAATAACTTTTCTTTACATTTGTTAGTCATTTGACTTGTTACATTTTATTTTATTTTATTTATTTTTTAAAATGTTTTTATTTATTTGACACAGAGATAGAGAGTACAAGTAGGCAGAGCAGCAGGCAGAGGGAGAGGAAGAAGCAGGCTGAGCAGGGAGCCCGATGTGGGGCTCGATCCAAGGACCCTGGGATCAGGACCTTAGCAGAAGGCAGCTGCTTAACCGAGTGAGCCACCTAGGTGCCCCATTGTTACATTTTATGTACATAAAAAGACAGAAGCAAACAAAAAGGTAATAAATGATTAACAAATATTTTTAGATGTAAATGAATTCAAGAGTATTTAAAGCTGTGGCTTCCTCTAAAGAGTTTGTGAAGGTTCTTGATGAAAATACTGATGACATAGGGTCAGTGAATAGGGCTTATGTGTAAAATTGTTTGAGGAGTGCTGAATTATCATTCTCCCACTGATTGATTAGATAAATCTAAATAAAAAAATATTATGTGATTGCTTATCTACATTGTTTCACCAGTGCTACAGGTCATCAATTCTTGGATGAAAGCCCCAGCCAAGGCTAGGAAATGGACAATATGGGCTCTCTTCATGCCCTGTAGTCATTCTAAGATTTCCTAGTAGCCTATTTTTTTGGATTGTTTATCCTGCCCTTATCATTGTCAAAAGAAGATGCCTCAGCCTAGGGGGAAGACACTTGATATTTTGTAAGTAGTAGTTTTTAATGGATCATATTCTGGGTGGTGATTGATGGTGCTGGCTAGTTTAGAAGTTTGCTGATTGATTTTCTGTGGTTCGTGCTATTGGTCACCTGTGTTAATAGTAAAAAATCTCTCAAAGGAGATGATTTTCAGGGACTTGCGTAGGAATTTTCAGGCATTTGTGTAGGAAACCGAGATCACTAGGGCACTATGAAAAACTGCAATATTGGCTTTCTTTCCCCTTTTGATCATCTTCCCTTCCCAATCTTATGAAGACCCTCTCCCTGATTCCCAGGAATATTATGTTTCCCATTTACTATTTACAATTTCCCATTTACTATTTAAAAATGTATTTTTTTTCTACTTAAAGTTGCCAGTTTAGCATGTTGGTTTGTCTCAGAAGGAAACAAATCTGATTAAAGTGCTTAAGTAAGACCCACATTTTGAAGATTTCACGAACTTACTCCTTCAAGGTATAGTTCAAATTTAAAAGATGGTATTCATTAATCCAAACGAATCCCTGTTTGAGTGGTAGGGCAGAGACTTTTGAGCGTAGGGATCTGTGTGTACTTCTTTTCTAACCACATTTGCCACGGTTGCCTATCTTTTTCCCATCAAGAACAAGGGTCTGTAACTAAATACTTTATTCCTGAAAGGCTGCCAACCATCTCAGTAGATGGAAAACACTTTCTGCCAAAGACATGTAGTTCTCATCGGAGTTTGAACCACTCTATCACCTACCTGAGTTCTAAGCCAAATGAGAGATACACAAAAGATCAGGTAGAGAGAAATAAAAGTATCAGCTTCAACAGTAATAGCACTAATGGAAAACAAGAATTAGGCATATGACTAATATGTGCATCAGAATTAGACAGATCTATCCGCCTCATCAGAGACAGCCTGGGAAACCTCAGTCTTGCCCATAAGAATATTTTCTTTACCACTAAACTTCCTAGAAGTGGAGAATCAATCAAACCATATGCCCTCCAAGTGGGCTGATCTCAAAGAGAGGATGAGAGGGGAAGGGTTGAGCTAATTAATAACATGGTTCCTGCTCCCAAATTTAACACTTTCCACAATTCCACTCCCATAACTGGCTGTAGAAATTGTGGGGCCCAGTCAAAATGAAAATGCAGAACCTGTTCAAAAATTTTTATGAACTTTAAGATGGTAAGAGTAGAGCAGTGAATCAAATATGAGCCTTTCTAAGTGTGGATCCCCGTGCAAGTATACAGTCTACAAATTCATGAAGCAACCCCCGTTTAGGAATAAGGAAGTTAAGGGAATACAAGACTGTCTCATATTAATTCATGTCCATCTACATGTATAAATCAAGGATAAAGGAGGTTTCCTCAAACAATGAACACACCTTAGGTTTAACTAGAGAGCCCATGGTCCGCTGGGGAGTGGTTATACCTGTCAGAGAAGGAGAACAGCCATCTCTTCAAGAAGTTCTTGCTCTTATAGCCATGAGCCTACCTTTCTAGTACCAACCACTGTTGCTCTTTTGATCCTTTGGGCATACAGTAAAGAATTTACTTAAGGACGCTATAAAATAGATCAGAATCATACAGTCATAATCGTACTCCATTATTCCATGCTACTAAGGGATAATGGATCCCTTAGACCAGAGGAAGAAAACTGGTTATTTTAAAATTCATCACTGAGAGGTGTCTAGGAGAGAGAGAAAGTGATACTCTTCTGCTAAATAAAATGTGAACTCAATCATTTACTTTATTTTTTTATTTTTTTTCTCAATCATTTACTTTAAATATTAAATAACATGTTTCCTAATTACAAATAGAATTCACTTGTGGGTTCTAATAATGAAAAAGCCTTTGTAATCAATTTATGCTTATTCACTTTTAGTGTTATCTTCTTTCTGACGATGTATTGTCAGTTGTATTTCAGGCTTTTCATCCTTGCCCCTTATCTGTGTTCTTGCTCTGGGGAAGAATATCAAGATTGCTTCATCTCACCTTCATTGCACCCTCCTGCATCTTTTGGGGCAGGACTGAGTCCCACGCCTGGGCCGTGACGGACGAGTCACGGTTGCAGTGATTCCTTGTTCTGACGTGCTGTCCTAGAGGCAGGAGAGATGTGTTCAGCTGGGAGAGTGAATCAATTCACGATGAATTCAGAAGCCTCTGCCCTTGACCCTCTTCTGCATTATCCAGGGCAGTCTTGGAGTGGCTAATGGTGATGTGGTGAAGAGGTGAACAGGGGTAACTCCTGTCTTCTGAGCCCTTAGAACATCTGTTGTAGAAAAAAGGAAATGTAACTGGTGATGTTTTTATCATACTCAAAAAGAATTCTTTTTCTCTAAGAAAGAAAAAAATCAGTGCAAGGAAAATGCTACTCCTCAAGAACTATTAAGGCCTTTGTGCTCTTCTATATGCAAATCAGTGGATAATATCCACAGTTTTACTGGTAAAATCTTACTGACTTTATAGCACTAGGAATGACCCTATATCCTAAAACCAGTCCATATGATTTGAAGCAAATTTAATGCGTGACCATGGAACAAACACCGTAGTTCCAAATTTTCACCTAAAAAATTTCCCTTAAAAAAGTTTAGGATTCAAAAGCTTTCTAACTTTGCACTTCCTTCTTCATGTTTTCTCATGTTCTATAGAAAGATACAACCAAAATCCCCCAAAAATATAAATGTGGAAAAATATCTAGAAAGAATTCATGAAAATATTGGCTACTAGTTTATGGTAGTATACTATTAAAACAAACTCATCACCGAACTGTATTTAAATTAAAATTGTCTTTATGCAAGGATATGAAGGTTTTCATTCTTCATTGATCTTGTTTCTCAATATCTGAGAGTATCTTTCATAGCTAGCTGGTCATCAGGCCAAATTTTCTGGCATTGCCCCTCTGTGTTTTCATCTCTCTACAGTCAAGAAGATCAGCTAGGGCCTCATAACCTCGCTTTGAAGTGCTTCAGCCCAGTAATCGACTTTCAATTTAGACTGGTGACATGCCATCTTCTTTTTAGGAGGCTCTGGGTTCCCTGGCCCCAACATTGCACCAAACTCCCCTTTCCTTTGGTAGTTGTCAATATGTGATATATCATAGAAGTTCTTCTCCAAACCTGTTCAGCAGCCCCTTTCCTAAAGTCCCTGTTATAAGCATGTCAGTCCTTTTCATTTGGGCTGCATGGTCATAGATAGGTTATAAGAAAAAAGAAGTAAGAAAGGTATAAAGAACTTAATATTGTTTCTGACTGCCATATGAGATGTAACCTGAAAGATATACTTGACTTTATTCCTTTGATTTTATCTCAAAGGATGGGATTTACCATTTCTACCTAGATTTCCATATTCTACCTGAGTAAAGGTTAATTTATAGTTAACCTTATATCCTAGCTTGAGGAAGTAATTTTTTTTTAAAGATTTTATTTTTTTATTTAATTATTTGACAGAGAAAGAGATAGCGAGAGAGAGAACATAAGCAGGGGGAGAGGGAGAAGCAGGCTTCCTGCCGAGCAGGGAGCCTGACGCGGGACTCAATCCCAGGACCCCGGGATCATGACCCGAGTCAAAGGCTGATGCTCAACAACTGAGCCACCCAGATGCCACTTGATGAAGTAATTTAGGCAGAATTATAGGCATCCGCACAGCCTTTACGGAGCTGTTGTATCTTTGGGAATATCCAAACTAAGTGAAGCCTAGATCCTTGTCACACATAAATCCTCTCAGAATTTTCACACCTCTTACTTTTTATTTTAATCTTATCTCCCTAATACTTCTCCCTAATATTCCTAACTCTTCCTCTAAACCAATGGAGGAGAGAGGAGAGAAAGAGGTGGTACTGACGAAGGCATAAACGTTACGGAATTATTCTAGTCACACTCTAGCCAAAGCAGTTGTGTTCTCAGTTCTTGTTTTTCATTTGATTTTCTGTTTTACATATATGCTTTGAATAATGGGATTTGGATCCTGCCATTTCTTCAAGCAATCATCCCAAATATTTTCATCCTTCTATGTAAATATTTCTTGGGAAAAGTTATCTATTCTACCCTACTGAAATTGCCCCTCAAATTTTTGTCATCCGTAATTTCTAATTAACTTTTGTTTTTGTCTTTTATAACTACCTTTGACACCAGTGACCATTCTCCCCTCAATCAAGACTCTCTCTCACCATTTCTAGGATATAGCCATATCTCTCTGACAATTTTTGCTCCACTTTTTTTTTCTTGATTTTACTCTGCCCACACAAGGCACCTGTCTTAGGTCATGTTCCCTGGAATCAAAGTCTGAGATGGAAATCACTCCGTCAACTTTAGTTCTGTTTGTGTTTTCCTTCCATGGCTCCCTTTGAGTGATGTACTCTCACCTTCTCTGTGTATGTCTGCCACACACATATCACCAATGTCTTGTCCCAACTGCAGATCTTCATTTCTTATTTCAGTGCAGAATGGATGTCTTGCAAAGTTCACATTTTCAAAACTAAAATCATTACTCATTATTTTATTTCCCCAAACTGACTTTGTTGTATTTGTAAATGACATTGTTACTCTTCATTATGAGGGCTCAAAAGATAGTAAACTATCATGCTCTCTTCCTCTGTCATGAAACTGTCATGCTTTCTTCTCTATCCTCCACTTTTAATTCCTTGAAAATCACCAATAGTTCTATTGCCTTAACACTTATAGTCTTTGTTCAGAACATTTTCTTTATCTTCACTAATTTTCTACCCATTTACACATTTTCACATGGAAGAATTGATGAAGAAATGAGAGACCAAGTGATGCTGAGCTTTATTTCTCTGGCCTATTGTGTTCCCCCGTACCTCCCTTTTCTTAATCTTTGAACATGCCCTTGTCATGTGGATTTCTCTAAGTGAAACTTCCTCAACTTTTTGATTCAGGTAGTTCTTGGCACCTTGTAGATAATCAAAGTTGTCTTTGTAAATATATTTAATAGGGACAAAAGCACATTAACAATTTGAAGAAAATACTTATGACTTTCATCTCCTAGTGGAATATCAGTAAAGGAAACATTTGGGGGCAAGTTCTGTGGCCGGTCTTAATTCATTATGACTGCTCACAAGGCTGTCCCTTATATGCTGTATTCCCACCAGGCAGATTGTCACATTCTGCTGCAGATGTCCAGAGATCTGTAAATGTAGCAATAATAATGACTGCAATTTCTTCTTAAAATGAGGACAGCCCTATATTCTTGGATGAGTCTAATATTGCATATTAACCTAGAGTCACAGCGTGTTTTTGTATATTTAAAGCCAAGGATATTCTGTCAGGGTGTTTCTCCCTAAGGCCCCTGCTCACTCTGCCTTGTACAGGGAGCAGATTTGGTCAATTCAGTGGAATAATTATACATTTCACAGTTGAACAGGAGATTTAGGATTTACAATTGAATGTTTGATTAGTTCCAAAGTTGACAAAGCACAACTTCAGAAGGGAATGGCAGTAGATAAATTTAGTAATAACTCTCAAATAGCCAAGAGGTACACAAAATCAACATCACGAATCATCAGGTAAGTGCATATCAAAACCATAATGGATATCACTTCATACCTGTTAGAATGACCATCATCAAGAGGACAAGAGATAACAAATGTTGGCAAGGATGTGGAGAAAAGGGAACCTTTGTACACCCTTGGTAGGAATGTAATCAGTTCAGCCACTATGGAAAACAGTATGGAAGTTCCTCAGAAAATTAAAACTAGAACTGTCATAGGACCTGGCAATCCCACTCCTGGGTAATATACAAAAGAAACGAAAGGAGTATATCAAAGGGGTGATATCAAAAGGGTATCTGCACCCCCTTTTTTGCTGCAGCATTATTCACAACAGCCAAGATATGGAAACAGCCGGTATATTAATGGATGGATGAATAAAGAAGATATGAGCTATATATATGTAATAATATATAATAATAAGTAATATATATTCAACCACAAGAAAGAAGGAAATCCTGCAATTTGAGACAATGTAGATGGAACTTGAGGGTATTATGTTAACTGAGATAAGGGAGACAGAGGAAGACAAATGCTGTGTAATACTCCTTACATGTGGAATCTCAAAAAGCTGAACTTTCAGGAAATAAAGAGTATAATGATGGTTACCAGGGACTGCAGGGTGGGGGGATTAGGAAGATGTTAGTCAAAAGTTACAAACTTGAAATTAGAAGATGACTAAGTTCTAGAGACCTAATGTACAGCATTGTGATTATCATCAACAATATAGTATATACTATATTCTTCAAAGTTGCTAATGGACTATATTTTAAATGTTCTCAGCACAAAAATGAAGTAATTATGTGATGGGATGGAGATGTCAGCTAATAAATAAATATATCAAATCAGCACGTTTTACACTTTGAACTTATACAATGTTATATTCAATTATTTCTCAGTAAAAATTACTCTTTCTTTACTTAAGTAGTATTGTATTTATTTTTTCTGCTGTGTCTTAGCATCAGCCATACTGTGACTGTAAGTAAATGAGACTCTATATTTCTTCAGGTATTTTTAGAGTTTTATTAATCTTTTCTTTTACTAAAGGATATTGACTTAATGAAAAATATTCATATGAAAGGCTCTCTGATCAAAATTAAAAACACATGATTTGAGAATTTCACTTCCAGTAATAGCTGGTTGACCCAAACCAGTTCTCTCTTTCTCACAAAAACCGAAGAACCTGGTCAAAGTTATAAAAAGACATCTTTTTGAAAGTAGCAAAGAACTTGTGAGATAATGAGGAATAGTCAGGCCAAGATTTTGGACAACTCAGGTAAGCTGCTCAGAATTGCTTTTGCAACAGGTCCACAAAAACATGAGATTGTGGAACTCTCAGACTCAGACAAGAAAACAGCTAGTCTAATTATGGTTTTAAAAATATAAGAGGCAAGATTGAATAATTTGGCAGGAAACTAGAAAGTGTAAAAATAATACAGGAGATACTGGTATATACCTAAAATGGCCAAAATCTAAAGCACTAACAACGCTAACTGCTGGTGAGAATGTGCAGCAACAGGAGGAACTTCATTCATTGCTGGTAGAAATACTAATGGTACAGCCACTTTGGAAGACAGTTTGGCAGATTCTTTCAAGACTAACCATATTCTTAATCATCATTGCCAAAATGTGGAAGTAACTAAGATGCCCTTCAGTAGGTAAATGGATAACCAACTGTGGGACCCATAGATAAGGTAACATTATTTAGCACTGAAAAGATATGAGCTATCAAGTCATGAGAAGACACGGAGAGACCTTAAATGTACAGTAATCAGTGAAGGAAACCAACCTAATAAGACTATAAACTATTTGATTCCAACTATATGACATTCTGGAAAAGGTAAAACTATGGAGACATTGAAAAGATCAGTCAGTAGTTGCCATGACTTGTGGGGCAAGGGGAAGGATCAATAAGCAGAGCACAGAGGATTTTCAGTGCAGTGAAAATACTTTGTATGATATCACAGTGAAAGATACTTGACATTATACATTTGTTCAAACCTATAAAGGTGAAACACCAAAAAGTGAACCCTAATGTGTACTACTATGTACTTTGAGCAATTGTGTGTCAGTGGAGGTCCATCACTTGTAACAAATATACCACTCTAGTGGGGAATGATAATGGAAAAAGCTATGCAAGTATGGGGGTAGAGGGCAAGATGGAAATCTCTCCACATTTCCCTCAATTTTTCTCTGACTCTAAAAATGCTCTAAAAAATCTTTTTAAGGGTGCCTGGGTGGCTTAGTTGATTAAGCAACTGCCTTTGGCTCAGGTCATGATCCTGGAGTCCCGGGATCAAGTCCCGCATCGGGCTCCCTCCTTGCCGGGGAGTCTGCTTCTCCCTCTGACCTCTCCCCTCTCATGCTTTCTTTCTCTCTCTCAAATAAATAAGTAAAATCTTAAAAAAATAAAAATAAAAAATCTTCTTAAAAATACATATGCAATTTAAAAAGAAAACAAATAAAAATGATAGAGCCTAAAACTATGATAAAATAATTTAAGAATTAAGCTTATGGATTTAAGAGAAAATGAAGAGATATTAATTAACTAGAAATAGATCAGAAGAAACTATTCAGAAAGAAATATAAATAGGGGCGCTTGGGTGGCTCAGCGGGTTGAAGCCTCTGCCTTCAGCTCAGGTCATGATCTCAGGTCCTGGGATGGAGCCCCGCATCCGGGCTCTCTGCTCAGCAGGGGACCTGCTTCCCCCTCTCTCTCTGCCTGCCTCTCTGCCTACCTGTGATCTCTCTCTCTCTCTGTCAAATAAATAAATAAAATCTTTAAAAGAAAAGAAAAATATGAATAATATAAAGATGAAAAATACAGATGGGGATAAACAGCGTAGAAGATTCAGAGAGAATATCTAATATTCATTTCATTGGATTCTCAGAAAGGAAGAAGGGAGAGACTAGAATAGATGATATTTGATGAGAAAGTATCTGAAAATAATGTAGCATAGATGAAAGACACCCGCCTTCATATTTTAAAAGCCCAATGAGTCACAAGTGGGAAAAAAAATTTTTGTCTTCTTTTAAACACATAGTGACACCCCAGCAAACCAGAAACAAACTTTAAAGCGGTTAGAGGAGATTACCTTTAAATACAGTGGTTCCAAGAAGAGTTTACTTCTGTAGTGTAACATTGGAAACCAGAGGACAAAAGAGTTATGTTTACAATGTACTAGAAAAAAATACAGTTTCAAAACTAGAATTTTATATACAATGGAACAAACATCCTTGAAAATGAATACAAAATGACATTTTCAAATGAACAATATTACAACAAAAGAATTAGTTACTATCAAGATGTACTAAGGAAAATTCTAAAGAATATATTTTAAGTAGAAGGACCATAATTCCAGATGAGAAGTCAGAAATGAGAGAAAATGTGAAGGTAAACCTAATGCATTTTGCCTGGTTAAAACAACAACTACAACAACAACAGCAACAACAATTTTTATGGGCTTTAATATATTTTTGGCTTAATATCATTAGTAACAGCAACAGCTTATAAATTTTGAATTGAATAAATGGATTTAAGATGTTCCAAAGTCCTTATGTTGTCCTGGAGAAAAGGAAATGTATTGCAAAATACTAAATTTTGTTAAGAGTACATGTTTAAATTTAGAGTCTAAGCTATTCTGCAGATGCCATTGCTGCCCTGGGCCATAATCCATTCGCCCACTTAAAGATATCTGTTGGTGCAGTAGACTGTCCAGCATGCATGCTGACAACTTAATCTCACCAGGACTTAGAACTCTCTTCTTCCCTTCCTGCAGGAATTCTGTAGCTCTCTGAAACTTATTTCACCACAATAGCCACAGTCTACTTTGCACAGAAAAGCTAACTATTCTGAGGACATCTCACAACCAAGGGGGATAGACTTTGATGAAAAAAGTGCCCCAACCACTCAGTCCTCAAGTGGGATGATCCTGTGGTCTGTTTTGTTGGTTCTTAGAGAATTCACAGTAGGACTGACCCTTATTTGTCCATGGCAACGTCTCACTCATTCATATACTCTTTATTGGCTTCTCTCCCTTTTGTGTCTCATATTCCACATGCTCCCAGTTATTCCTGGGATTTTTTCCAACTTCTGACATAAAACCTTATCTTAGGGTCTGATTTTAGGGAAGACTAACTAAGATGATTGCAACAGACTTGGCTCTAGAAAACAGGCTTTTAGGACATGATTCTGGTGTTGGATCCCTTGGCCAGCAGATGACAAGGACTTGATTGTTGATAATAAATAGGCTG
The DNA here is from genome assembly GCA_028646535.1 of Procyon lotor. Taxonomy (NCBI): domain Eukaryota; kingdom Metazoa; phylum Chordata; class Mammalia; order Carnivora; family Procyonidae; genus Procyon; species Procyon lotor. The sequence continues at coordinate 73,311,050 of CM053607.1, forward strand.
TGGAAAAACCTTTGTGTATTGTACTGTCACACTTTCCTAGACTGTCACTGTGGTTGACTGACATCCTGGTCAGGTTGGCAGGGAGAAAAGTGCTGACTTTTACAACAGCTCTAGCACCTGAACAATAAAGGGGCATGACAGTCATAACTAATGTTGAGGCATATGGTTTTTCAACCGACTCAGAGGACTTGAAAAAGGATAAGGATACAGTTAGTCTTCGGTCAGTTATGAAATCCAGAAGTCTTCCATGGAAGTATTTAAAGAAATTCTGACCTCCTGAATCTAGAGGGCTTAATATACTATAAAATCAGGTCCCAGAATTGTTACAAGAACGGCAGAGGTACAAAAGAGTCTGAATGCACTTTTAGCAAGGATCTTATGCTCAAGTCAAGATCCTGATGGAGAAGCAGGACTTATGATGTGATAGGAAAGAAGATGGTGATATATTTGAAAACCTTTAACCCCCAGATGTCACTGAATCCTTCAGGCCAGCAGAAGCAGTCCTCTGCTTTGCTAGAGGAGAAGAGCTTCCCCTTCTACTTTACTATCAAAGGCGAGATGGATACAATTCATCTACTGATCAATGAGGCTAGAGTAACTCTGATCTGCAGATCAATGGCTAATAGACCATGGAGTTCCTAGATGCTAAATGGAGAGGCAGCTAGCAAAGGTGTTTCCTAACTAATCAAACTGATTATGAGTAGGTGAGTAAAAGGCTAATTTTAGCGACCACAGTGGAAGCCCTCTTAACTGGCTCATGAAAATAGCAACTGCTTCCTATTAAAATAGTCTACCTCCTTACTTTCAATTGCCCTTACCTGGTTCTGTTATCTCCCCTCACACTTAGAACTTGCGACACTCTAATTTTTCCTGTTTGTTTCTTTTTAATTATCTACTCCCCCCCATAATGTATATTTCACAAGGACATTTTTGGAGTCTATTTTGTGTATTGATACATCCAAGCACCTACAACAATGAATGTCACAAAATAGGGGCTCAGTGAACTTTGGTTAATGAATAGCCAGTTTTCCTCACTGCAGGATATATACATCTATATGTATATATAGATCTATATAGGTATTCTAGTAGTACCATGATTCAGTATAATTGTTCTGTATCTAGGGATGCTTTAGAAAAAAATTAGTATGAAATCTGTGGCATTGTAAAATGGTGTCCATTTCTTTGTATGAAGTATGAGTATTCTTAGGATGCCTTCCTGGCAGGCTGAGTTGACAAATAGTCCAACTTTTTTTCCTAGGTAATTGGTTTATTCTTACTCTGTGGACCCTGGACCTGGGTTTTCTTTCCTTGAAGCCTTTTTTTTCTCTTTACTATTATCCTATTGGATATGATTAATTCTGTTTTCTATGTTATTATAATGTCAAAATCCTTTGAGAAAAAAATGGGCTGTATTTATAAATATTAATTATCTTTCAAGATGAACAATTCTCAATGTACTTCAAGTTTGGAAGGGGTTAATGCACTATCCAACTTGTCTAACACAATCCAAGGGTGGGATATGTATACTTCAAAGACCTAAATAATGATGCCATTAACCTTTCTTAGCTCTATAAGGTACTTCACCATTGGTTCAAGTGACTCTTTTTCTTTTCATTGCAACTAGCTGGGATTTTTATTAAGTGTCATTAATCAAAGGTGAAAAATTCTCAGAGCAGGAAAATTGTCAGTGAAACCGGCTGCTGTATGTGGAAAAAAAAACCACCAAATAAAAGGGTTTAATAATTATATATTAACTCAAGCATTAGTAGTCTTTTCAAATCATCATAGGTTATGGCTCCACTTTGATTTTTAGGGGTCTAATTTTGGGGAAGACCTATTAATCTTTTTTCCATTTCTTTGCTTTCTTATTTAGTAATTGAACTGTTCAGGTGTTACTGATTAATGTAGCTTTCTTAAATGACAGGTGTGGTATGGCAGTCAAAGCTATTCTCTATGCCGTTCCTCTGGAATGACTCATTTTGGAACGTGGGGAAGGAATAAGGATGTTAAGTTTTCTTGTAAAAATATATAGACTTAGGCACCACTTTTGGGGGGGAAATCAGCTTTTCTTTGGAGCACTGGTGTTGGGGGTACCTAGAATGAACTTCAATCTGTATTGTAAAAATTAATATGAGGAAACCTCACTAAAATGAAGTTGGGAGGTTCCCCATGCCCTACCACTCATCGTTAATTGCAGATCAGAAAATCAGATGATTAATTGCAGAACAGAAAGAGATGGGTCTCGCAGGGGAGACTACTTTGTTATCCCAGCAGGAGGAAGCGGGGCTTTCGCGCTCCCCTGGCAACAACTCAGCCAATGACAGAGAGTCACAACTCAGCCAATGAGAAACCACCATACATAGAACCTCCGCGTTTGGGCCAAAGGCCTTTTTGTTTATAAAGCCTTCCCAACTTCCCCCTTTCCTCTATAAAGGAGCGTTCCTTGCCTTTGTTTTGCTGACTTGCTTTTAGTTTTGTCGGGTTTTGTTTGTCCCGAGTTGCAATTCTCTTATTCCCGTATTAACCCATATCTGCCGATAAAAATAACTGGCAGTTTTGTTTTTGAAGTTAACAGTATCAGAAGTTAAGAGCTAGCTTCTTATATCAGATTTGGACCTCAGGAAGGTTTTTATTATTATGCTCCTGTAAAACCTTAAACTGAAGTGACTGCCAGAAGAAATTCTACTCTCGATGTGGCATATTGAGGCTTTTGCTAGCTGCAACAAGTAGGTGAGTAAAACGCTTCCTATTTTTAATGGGCTCACCTCACAGAGAAAAGGGAAAACACAGTCTTGAGAACAAGGGAGAAACAAGATCAGTAGGAAGTTGGTATTTAGAAAGGTAGACCCTGTAGGATTATATCGTAGCCTAAAACTGCCAGTATCATTTATTTTGTGGATTAAACATCTGTGCTTTGCAATATAATTGGGGGATACAAGTACAATGTAAGTTCTGTTTAGTTTGCAACTCTGGTTGTTTCTTCCTCCACACTGTTTGTGTTAATTGCCCCTTGTGGATGGGCTGCATAGTCTCTAATCCTCATAGTGTGCAAGTGAATTTGTGCTGTGCTTCTCTCAAACACACCTGCAAGAAATTTTAATAGCTTTAAAAACCTAAGATGTTTCCCTAACTCCCTGTTGCATAACAGTCCTGACTACCTGAGGTATCATCACAAAGGATAATTTAATAAAAGCTATGATGATGTAGGCACCTGAAATTCCATCTGGCAGTATACACTGTAGTAAGATACACACACATACACACACTCAGATTTTTTATAAACTTGGTTAATGTATTTCCACTCTATGTATAATGCTGCTGGTTTTGCTTGGACATTCAAAAGAAGATTTCAGCAAGTTTTAACAGTGAATCCTTTACAAGTTGGTGAATGGTTTGGCAAATTATATCCTGTTTCTAGCCATCCCCTGAATTTTTCTCTTAACATTTAAATTTAGGTTACAATAAAATTGTATAAATATAGGATGGGAAAAGTAATATGCTTCACTAGCTATAGTTTTGTTGGAGCTATTGATTCCAAAAAGCAAAAATAAATGCTATTTTCCCTAAAATGTGCAACAGTTTAAAGGTCTATGCTTGCGAAATTACTTATTTCCTATATCTCAGAAAAATAGATGGCAATTTTTAAGGAAGGGAAATAATTCTAAACAGAACTGGAGGTAGTTTTCCTGGAGAGATGAGTAACTTGAATAAGTGGATAATTGTGTGTGTGGACAAATGAATAAATATGTAAATTTGTTACAACTAAATTAGATTGATTCATTTACAGTTATTTTCAACTTCATGTATCTTGGGCATAGATCAGCTTTCTAAGTGGGTACTATTTCTTGGCTGTTGGCCATCACTGGATGACCACACGTGTTGTCATTAACCAGCTATTTTAAATTTTGAACATAGGAAAGTTAGATGAACAGAGTGTAGCTATGGCTGTGAACCATTTGCTTTCTCTCTGCTCTTTGAGTACTCTTTCACTGCCCTTGGACGTGCAGTCGAAGACGTCTTCGAGTTTCCTATCATTGGAAGTTATTTCTAGATTTTACTGGATCTCCTTAAAGCTAATAAGATTTCTGGTATGTGTATGGTAGAAGGATGGGAGGAACAGAGGCAAGTCTTGATTACAGAAAAGTCTCTGAGGAGAATTTGCTACAGTTTGTGCTTAGTTTCCTATTTTGGATGTTTCAGCTTGGTGCTAGCTTATTAGTGTTTATTTTCTTTTTTTTTTTTCGTATTTGATAAATATACTAAAACTGTGAACTCAGGACGCCTGAGTGGCTCAATTGATTAAGCGTCTGCCTTTGGCTCAGGTCATGATCTCAGGGTCCTGGGATTGAGTCCTGCATAGGCTCCTTGCTCATCAGGGAGTCTCGTCTGCTTCTCCCTCTGCCTGCTGCTCCCTCTGCTTGTCCTCCCTCTGTGCCTCCTCCCTCTGCTTGCTTTTGCTTGGACATTCAAAAGAAGTTTTCAGCAAGTTGTAACAGTGAATGCATTACAAGTTGGTGAATGTCCCTCTCCCTCCCTTCCCCTCTCCCTCCCTTCCCCTCTCCCTCCCTTCCCCTCTCCCTCCCTTCCCCTCTCCCTCCCTTCCCCTCTCCCTCCCTTCCCCTCTCCCTCCCTTTCCCTCTCTCTGACAAGTAAATAAAACCTTAACAACAAAAAACTATTTTAACTCTTACTACCATAATGTTTTGCTTAATAGAGCATGTTAACCTTTATCAAAGGTGAAAAACCACAAGCTGTTTTCCATTAAGATGGTTGGGAGGCCGCTGAAGCTTCACCTGTGTGCTTATCCTGTCTGTATTCTTTTTGAGAATATATGTGTAACATTTTGAACATTGGGCCTGAAACTTGGATTGGGTTGAACTAGGCATTAAAAGCAAATAATATCAGTGTTTCTTAAAAGAAATGATCCTTGTGAGGCTTCAGATGTCAAAAGCTATCTTGAGATGTTAAAATATTTTTTTGGAAAGTGAGTTTAAAATGCCAAACCAGTACTTTAGAAAACATCTTTAATCTCAGTTGATTCAAAAGTGTTGATTATAATTTGGTCGGAACTTTATATTTACTCAATTTTTTAACCTAAGCTTTTATCCATTTTATTGAAACATTAGCTTTTTATCAAAGAAAGAATCAGCATGTTATAAAATGTCCTTTCTCTGACATGTGTGGTTTTTCAGCAAATAAAATAATCTCTAAACTAGAATAGGTTCTGTTTTATCAAGACAAATTATACACTGCATTCTTTCAGAATAAAAAACTCTGTATCACATAAGAATTCATTCACCTGTAAATAACAGAAAATAACCCTAACAGAAAATATCCCTATCCCTAATATGAAATTAGGGATAATTTCATATCCCTAATCATGAAAATTCTAAAATTTTCATTTTAGAAAAATGATCTTAGTAAAAGATCATTTACTAAGCAATGATCTTGAACTATTGTAAATAAGAGGAAGTAGGGACAAAGAAACTTGTGCAGCATTTCCACCATGCCAAAATAAAATACCTGCTTCTGCTGTCCTTTCACTGTACGTGCTTGTCACTCCATTGCAAAATGACCATTGAAACTCCAATTGTAATTAGACAGAAGAAGGGGTAGTGCTACTAGAGTCTGTCAGTTCTTTTCCCCCCAAAGAGCACTGCTTTCTCGGATAAGCCCTAGGGAACTTCTCATTAGTTCTTACTGGCTGGAATTGTATTGCATGGACATCTCTAGTTTCAGGAAAAGCTGGAACTCTAAGCCTTAACCTTTTGCAGAACAAATCCAAGTGTTTAGTGTGTCCAATCTCTCTGGTAGCAAGAAAATAAAGGGTGGAGAATGATGTCAGCAGCATCTATGATTTCCAAGCTCTGTCTTAGGTCTAATTGAATTCTAGCAATCTGATGACAAAACAAATTTATGGGACAACAAAGGAACTGAGACATCTTTTGCACATTTACTGCAGAGGATAGAACTAAGAGATAAATGCCATTATCTAGTAGGGCTAATATATATTGTAATTTCACATGAAAGATGTCACTGTTTTAGAAAAATGAACTTCAGCTATATCAAGTCTGTCTTAAAAAATGAGGATGAAAAGTGGGGTTTTTCTCTTTAAACGACCATTTAAGACAATCCCTCTTCTGTAAAGCCTGTTAACAGACCAGTATGATGATTAGATAGAGATTTTTTTTGGTTAGGGTTTAGTTAAATGAGCACTAGTATCACTACTGAAATGAGTATTCCTAACCACTACTTGTTTTATTCTAGAGCAGCAACAAAATGGCAGAGACGACAGCTGCCACATCATATACATACACACACTCCTTCCTACACAAACTATGCTTTGTACATCAGATGCAGCATAAATACCATGGCATGTGGCAGTTGCTATGGTGACAAGTTTTTTTTTTAATGAAGAGCAGATGGACTAAGCATGTAAAACTTGCATAAGTTGTTAGTAATCTGTGACTTACTGTAGACTAGTTGATGAAGGAAACTACAATCTAGCTTTTGTAATTTTTCCACATAACATGTTTAACTACCTCTTTTCTCCTTTCCTTCAGCTCATTTTGTTTTCCAAATGGCAGTGGAAAATTGTTAATTGTTTTTCCTATACCACAGGAATTATGTGTGTATATAATATACACACATTATATATATATATATATATATATATATGTATGTATATATATGTATATATGTATGTATGTGTGTGTATATATATATATATATATATATATATTCTTTGCCAAATAAATTTCTATTGTGAGGCTTTTAACTCTTAAGCGGAATACATAGGTATTTCCAATGGGCCCATATAAGTACATTTCATTTAAGTCTAAGTCACAAAATATACATGATAACTTGAGAATGGTTCCAAGTATGAAAGGGTTAGAACCTTCGAGCAGTTGGCTTGTTTTCTGTATAGCTCAAGTGCTGGATAATGTGTAAGGGCAACAGGACATATAACAAGTATTTTGGATTAGTTTTTGTTCTGTTGGGCTAATCATCCAATCTAGGCAGGTGTTGTTCTGAAGTGGCCTAATAATGTGGTGTTCGTAGGTGCTTGTGGAAATGGGAAGGGGAGAACATCCTCAGGGAATAAAGATACGTGCTTGTACTATCATAACCAATGGTTTTTCTATAGGCAACATTCTCTCTACATATCTGCAAAATAGTGAAGGAGATTTTAACCTATTTCAGGAACTACTTAGTGTGCACCCCACATAAGGCAAACAGGACAGTCACACCTTGAAGGGGAAGGCACAGAACTGCCTTCAGGGGCAAGAGAATCATGGGAAAAATAAGACAAATAAACAAGTATCTCTAATACCAAAGAGACCCTAAATGTCATTGAGGGAGCTGCTGATGATCCAAGCAGGAAGAGATTATCATTGGTAATGGCTTTCTTTGATGTTTCCTTATGATTTGGCACTATTGCTTTTAGGCAAATCTTTTTTAGATCTTCTCTCCAAGCATGCATAATTGTGCACTCTGCTGTTTTGTTCATCTTGGATGGCGAATTCTCTATCACTTTGACTGTGGAAGTACTGTGGGGAGGTTGGTTCACCTGGATGGAGAATAAAATGACATTAAACTCTAATCATTCCTTCAGCTCTTCTTTGATAATTTCTTCAAAGATGAGTCAGGCTTATTGTTAAGCTTTGTATTTTCTCTTTTGTGTAAGGCTAAAACAGAGTAGAGAGATTGATGATTAGCAGTTCCTTTATATTCTCCATCATGCAAAGACATCCCTTTTGGATTGCCCCCCACCCCTCTCACCCCCACCCCCGTTGGCATTTTAGATGCTGTGATGACTCGTGTTGCTACGGCACATGGTAACCAGATCTCTGATGCGGCAGTATTTAGCAGCCACGTTCTGGTGTGTGTTGCATGAGAGATAGACTCAGCCCTTATTGCCCAGGTGTTATCAGATGTGTGTCCTGGCAGAAGCTGATCCTTGTCTTCACAGTGTTCATTACAGGCTCAACCATTGCCACATCCCTAGATTGACGGCAGGTTGCAAAAGCTGGGGCCTTACTCGTTGATTTATTAATGTATCCATTTAACATCTCTGTATTAAAATGTATTCTACACCAAGCCCATATGGGGAACTGAAATTACAGAAGTTAACGTGACAGACTTGTGTTGCTTATATTCTAGAGAGGGCATCAATAATAATCATGTGGATTCTTGTTCCCCTATTGATGATTGCAAATTTTACCTGCTTTAAGGTGATAGCGTGGGTTGGCGTGACAAAGAATTTAGGTAAGTTGGCCAAATTCAGCTTTGCCAGAAAGAAATGTTGGAGGTAAGAGTGTCTAGTTTCCTAGCTTGAAGGTGGAGTTAAAATGGTAGCAGTTTCCATTTTATTCCCTTGACTCAAGACAGCTAACTTCATTCTCAGAACTGTTTTAAACCTTTGTGTGCTGGTTTATAAAATAATGTGTGTAATCCTTGTTGCTTTCATGATACCAGACTGTTTCCCGTGGTTGGTCAGAATATATTTTGTTTTGATGTTTATATTGGCATGTTTAGATGTCAGGTTTAGTCTTCTGAAGATGAAGTTCAGCCATTTTGTATCAAACAGCACAACCAGTGTCTGTCACTTTCCACGCATAAAGTTTAGTGTGTTCTGTAGCACCTTTTAAGTAGCCAGTGAGAAAAATGTGAGATTAAAAAAAATCGTTTTTGTTCTTGTGTTACGAAGAGAGCACCAATTGTGTTATCAGGCTTGGAACTGATAAAGTAGCGCATGCAGTGAAAGAAGCATAGTAATCATTGTGGGCTTTTAAAAATTATTATTTCATTTCATTGTAGTACAGTAAGCCTAAAATGATGATATAGAGGGGGGGGGAATGTCCTTCAGGATTAATATTCTGAACCCAAAGTGTATTTATTGTTTCTTAGTGATGAACCCAGTGTTGTTAATTTTGCAAAAAGTCCATTAGCCAAAGGTAAGTGTACCTACAATATTTCAGCACATAAGAGATAAAAATGTGCCTTCTGGAGTTTTAAGAGGATCACATAGATGTTCTCCCATGCTGTATTTAAAACTCGTGAAAGTCTCACTTATCAAGAATCAATACACAATAATTACTGTAATCATCTGCATTCCTTAATAAATTAACCCTTCACTCCGCGGGAAGCTAAGGAGAATTAAGTATGCTTTGACTTCCAGAGAGTTGCATGTATTTTTATATTTCCAATTCATTACAAAAATAATTGTGGACTCTAATTTTGTTTAACTAGTGTGCTGCTTATAATTGCAAAATAGCTGTTAAACAATTGCTGCAAAGGCTCAACTACGTAAGACATTAATGACTATTCAACCTCTAGTAAGACACTTAATGTGGAAGGACGTGAGAGATTTATAATTAAAACAATCTTCTCAATGAACTGTTGACTCAGAAAACAAACAGCTCGCCTTTACCTTGGCACTAGTAATTGACAGTTAATTGACAGCATTGTTGACAGTACGTTTGACTGTGCTTTACTACCTATTAGAAAAGGATTTACTTCCATAATATTATCTCAGTACTTGTGTTATTAACTATAACTCCCTAGCAAAATAAAACATATGATGGAATATTCTCTTCTTCTTATCAGTACCATTAGTGAGTGTTAATCAGTGCAATGGGGAAGCCTGTGTTGTTTCTAGTTTTGGTTATTCTCTTTATATTTACACAAATGATGTCAGATGAACAGATGGAGAAGAATAGAGTCCACATAAAGATTTAACTGTTAAAATCATAGCTTAGCTCTGGGAATTTTTTTCAAGACAATTCTTACCAAATGAAAGTAATTTAATCACAAACAAAAGTGATCTAATGTGCTTGTTTATACAGAACTACGGTAGATTCCAAAGCACCAGACCTTAGAGTTTGTTCTCTTCACAAATCCAGCTGAAGCTTTACGGTTTTTGACATTGAGGCACATAAGTGTTTTCAGTGTGCTAATCTCGTAGACTAGCCATCACGGGCCTGATCCTTTGAGAACCAAGAAGTAGATGGGTGGCCTCTTCACCATTTCTACTGCTTCCTTCCCCATCAGCCCTCCTCCTCAATGCACCTGTTCCATTTTGGGGAAAGCAACTCTGTATTCGAAGAAAGACAGGAGATGGAGACTTAATACTATCACTCAGCATCCTGTCCAGCCAGTGGCAAGTTGGGTATAACTCTAAGCCTCAGTTCTCTTAACAGTAAGAGAAGTAACTAATAATACCTACCCGGACTACCTCACAGGATTCTCCTGAAATCACAGAGATGTTCTTGTGAAAGTGCTATATACACAAGTTGTTGATGCTTCCCAAACTGGTTTTTAGTTCATATTAATGTAAATAATAGTCATTTTCCACTAAAATTTGTATTTTAATTTTGATTGAAGTCTTAAAGCAAAGTTTTCATAGGCAATGCAGTATAGTGAAAACATCAGTGATTTGGGGTCTGATAGATTGATTTGATTATTGACTTCTTAATAACCTGAGTGTCTTTAAGTAGGTTACTAAATTCCCTAAGGTTCAGTTTCCTAATATGCCAAATGGGGAAAAAAACCCTACATTGTGGAGTAGCGAGGATTAAATAAAAAAAAGTATGTGCACAGTTATTGGCTTTTTGTAGGTACTCAGTAACTGCTAGTGATGACTAATGACAATATTTAAGGAATTATAGAGCTTTTGTATATTCTTTGTTTTCTCTGAAATTATACCTAGTAGCTAATTTCCTTTTGCTTTGTTGCATAAAAGACTAATCTATTTGAGTATATGCTCGTACTTACGGTTTTGCTGTACTATATGTATCTTCCAACTCCTCACTTGGTAATAAAAGCCTCTATTTTATCTACTGTGTATCTGTGACATAGGCATAGCTAATGACCTAGTTTTCTACCACTGTTTATTATAAAAAATGACAACCAATTTAGGGGCTTAAACAACACATATGTGAGGTATATCATAAATCTGTAGGTGGGAAGTCTGAGCATGGTGTAGCTGGGTTCTCTGCTCACAAGCATGAAAGGAAGATATTGGCAAGAACTATGAATACAGTTAAGACTTAGTCTTTGAGCTCTCTGGTTGTTGGCAGAATTTAGTCATTATAGCTGTAGGATGCAGGTCACTGATTTCTTGTGGGCTAGAAACTGGTGAGTGGGGTGAGGCAATCTCCGCTTCTAGAGGCTGCCTACCATCTTCTCTACGTGTCTCTCTCCACAACATGGCAGTATGTTTCTTCAATGCCACTTCACTGATGCTGGAGAATTTCTCTCTTCAGTCCTTCATCACGTCACAGGCCAACTGAAGTAAGAGTCTTATAAAAGGTGGGGTAGGGAAGGTGCCGTATAGAATTTTGCTTCATGCGAGTAAGAGCTACCTTCCTCATGGGGCCCTGAATGAAAGGGATAGAGAATGAATGCATTCCAGTGACAGGAAAGCAAAGGTAGTTAAAAATAGTCAGCTAGGGGCACCTGGGTGGCTCAGTGGGTTAAAGCCTCTGCCTTCAGCTCAGGTCATGATCTCAGGGTCCTGGGATTGAGCCCTGCATCGGGCTCTCTGCTCAGCGGGGAGCCTGCTCTCCCCCCCCCCCCCCCCCCCCCCCCCCCCCCCCCCGTCTACCTCTGCCTACTCGTGATCTCTCTCTATCAAATAAATACTTTAAAAAAAAATAGTCAGCTAATGAGATGTTTGCCTTATGGTATAGACATTATAGTAAACAGATCTAGGGAAAGAGAAAAAAGGAATAGCAGCAGGCAGCACTAAGAACTAGAAATGGCATACCCTTTTCATTGTCTGACTTTGGTCTAGAAGAGCCTTACTGAACAAAGAGAAAGTAGAGATATTACTGAACTATTCATTTAATATTATATTCATGTAAGTACTACTTATAATGAAAAATTAATAAAGTGTTTTATAGCATCTTTTTTCTGACATTTTTAGTTTGATGTAGCAATATTAACAGACAGGACAGGGGAAACAACATGGAGACACATCAGCTTATTTATTCTGCAAATAGTCAGCAGGAGATACAATAGGTCTGCCATGCCTTGAATACCTAGGCCTAGTTTCAACCTTTTATACCTAATATTTAATAAATAATACAAATTGTTCCCTTCATGTTCTTAGGCCTTAATGCATAAAACTCTCCCAATGCCTTTTTTTTTTTTTTTTTTTTTTTACGGATTTTATTTGATTTGACAAAAATAACAGGTAGGCAGAGAGGGGGAAAAGCAGGCGCCCCGCTGAGGAGGGAGCACTACACAGGGCTCGATCGCAGGACCCTGAGATCATGACCTGAGCCTAAAGCAGACGCTTAACCATCAGAGCCACCCAGGCGCCCCTCTCCCAATGTCTTTTGCTCAAGGTGGAGGTAGTTAGACCACTCATTGTTCTATTCCTAATGCACTGACATTTTTTCCTTAAAATTCTATCATTTCTGCAGTGTGGAAGCTAATTGCCATGGTGACCATGGCCTGTGCACAGTTTAGTGTCACTGTTTTGCCAAACTTGAGTGGTGTTCTTTGCTCATCCTATACTGAAGGTGGCAGGAAATGTGTCATTTTGAGGTTTCCTCCTTCCTGTTTTTTTTTTTTCTCCAAGTCTTTGTGACCAGTTTCCATCCCTGTGAATCTAATTATTTAATTCTAACTGAATGCAGTGCATTTTCCTCCTCCAACACAGTGAGTTCCTCTTCTGAGAAATACTGTCAGCCAACTGAGCACCTTTAAAACAAATTCCTTTACTTAATCATCTCAAGAAGATGTTGGAGTTGATACTCTTATCCTGGTTTTGAGATAAGAAAACCAAGGGCCAAAGAAAGTGAGGGATGCACCCGAGGACACAAGCTGTAAGCAGTCGAAAACATTTTCATGTTTAGGTGTACTGGCTGCAAGTCCAGTGCTTTCACAAATTATGCCTTTTTTAAAATTTTTTTTTCTTATTTTGCCTGAAATATTAAGTATTGGTTCTGTTATTTGGAATTTCCTATTACAGTTGAAGGTTGGTGATGAAATGAAAGTTTTCCAGGTTTATTTTACTGTATAATTTTAGAATAAGTGAATTTATTTTAAAGATTATTATTTAATTGAGAGAGAGAAAGAAAAAGAGAGGGAGAAGAGAGAGGGTCAGAGGGAGAAGCAGACTCCCTCTTGAGCATGGAGCCTGATGTGGACTCGATCCTGGGACTTGAGCCGTTCAGGTGCCCCTAAAATAAGTGATTTTATTTTATTTATTTATTTTAAAGATTTTATTTATTTATTTGACAGATCACAAGTAGAGAGGCAGGCAGAGAGAAGGGGAAGCAGGCTCCCTGCTGAGCAGAGAACTTGATGTGGGGCTCGAACCCTGAGATCATGACTTGAGCCAAAGGCAGAGGCCTCAACCCACTGAGCCATGCAGGCGCCCCGAATAAGTGATTTTAAAACTGAGCATAGAATGACATGTAAACATTGCTTATGTACGTAGGACCAGATGAAGAAAGGATCTATGTTCATTTCATATTAAAGTTCTGTGTTAGTTGTGTTTTCTAGGTACATTTAGTGAATTATTCTAATATATTTAAACATCATTCCAGGTGGTGATGTTTGGCCTTACGTATACTGGCTTTTGTCAAGGAATATGTGCTTTATTTTCTTTATGACTATACTGGTTCCAGGAGCTCCTGATAGCTTTGGCTGTTCTCAGTAATACATATTAGGGATCCAGGGAGACTCTTCTTTTACAGAGAAGTTCACAGGATGTAAGGCAAGGTCCAGCCTTTTTCATAGCAAACAGATGTCTCATATGGGCACTCTAATAGCATACTTGTCTGACCTTGTCAGATTTTCTTTTTTTTTTTTTTTTTCAGGTTTTCTTTTGGAGAAAATAAGTTTGAGTGATGATTTTATTTGTAATAATCATTAAGAAAAATGACTAGGAAGGAGAAGAAAAACTCCTATTCTGGGCCATGTTCCAGGCATTGGTGTTTCTTAGGTGAAACCACACGGTCCTTTTCTCCTCACCATGCTAGTTGCTGCATCTTTAATAATAGGTGGGGCCAACTATTCATTCAAAAAGTAGTTACCAAGTGATTACTAACTTATAAATATAATTCTAGGCATGGCTTTTAAACTCAACTTCTTATCAGCCAGATTGGGTCCTTGTTTACAGTGAAAGCTAAGTAGTGATTTGAGTGCTCTACCTGAAGTAAAACTGGCACAATACAGTGAAAAAATAGTTTCCTCTCCTACGAAAGTCTTGGTTTTATGAGGGGCAGGGACCGTTATATCTTTGAGTGGGAACATATTAGATAATTCTTTGGAGTCGTACTGATGGGCATTATCGACCCTGGTAGCCATACAGACCATTTTCCCCATTTTCTGAGGGTAATGCAGTTTGGAAAAACATACGCAGGTCATTTTCAAAAGTAAAAATGTACATATCATTAACACCTTTCACAGTAAGAAATTTTTATGTGTTCTTGAGCCCAAGGTGATACTGATTTTTGTTAAGACGGTACCGAATTCCATTGACATGGGCGAAATTAACTCTATCATAACACAACCTAATAAATCATACTACCTTTAAGTGTTACTTTATAACATAACTGTTTATCTGCTAACATTCAGTTCCTTTTCTAATGCCACCATATGTTTGACTATACTTGTAAACATATATTTTAACCTTTAACTCAGAAGCAACAACAAAACAAGAATGGTGAAGACAAAAATAAGTTGAAAACAATGAAAATGGTATCACCGGTGGGTCTTCAATCTTGGAAGATTAATAGTCTCAACTAGACAATTAGATTATTGTCTTTAGTTCTGCTAGTCTCAAAAATACTACTATAAACACCGTATATTTCAGTCATTTGGTGCATTGCTAACTCTATGCATAGAATGTATTTTTAGACATTGACTTCATAGAACATTGGCACATTATAAAAGGTTTTAGACATACATTCCAATTTGCTAACAGAAATACCTTCTTAGTTCCCACTCCATGGCAGAATGTGACACTGCCCATCTCACCAGATCTTTGTCCTAACTAAATATTATTTTTTCAAATAATTACCAGTTTACTAAATAAAAGTGTGTATGTTGATGATTTTCATGGGTTTTTCTACCAAAGAGGTTAAGCATTTTCCACACATGCCTAGTACTCAGGTGGGTGTATGCTTGTGTGTGCAAGAATGCATGTTATGTGTTTGTGTAGGGGGCTGGGTGCTTGTGTCATTTGTTTATTTCATGGTCTTTACCTTGTTTCCCCTTTTGTTAGTTGGTTGGGTTTTTGGTTTTTTGTTTATACTTCCCTTATATTTTTGTTTATAGTGATTTCAGACCTAAAAGTACTATGCTGTCATGAGGTCAAGTTTTTGTCATAAAATGTTGTCTTGGGGGGCTTCTCCAGTACAGTGTGAGGTTGATGCAAGGTGATTCTCCAAACTGAGTCATCTAGAGCAATACATGTGTTCTGGAATGATATCTGAAGTCCCTTCCCTCGGGATCCCAGTTGTGTGCCTTAAGAGCATGCCAGACTATCCAAAAACCAGGGGAACCTAAGCAGTGATGTGAGAGAGGGTAGAGTGAGTCTTGAACAGCGATATTGTGTCAGCAAGAAGTAGTGAAGGTGGTGAATTAGTATATGGCTTCTTCTGGTTGGTTTGTGGAAAAAGAATAGAGTAGTGGTGTTGGGAGAGGCGCTCCATAGGAAGGTGTTAGACTTCTAATATGATATTTGAACATTTACGCATTTAGTTGAACATAAAAATGGCTCTATATACTGAATTTTTTGGAGTACATTATATTATTTAAGTATACAATAAATTTTGGACTTTGGTCACTAGAAAATAGTGTATGATCATCAATTAAAATAATACTTTGTTCCATTGTGTTCTCTGATTGAATTTCCAATTTGCCCTAGATAAATATTGCCATTCTGCTGTATCTTCCAAGTTTTTTCCTGATAATTTTTATTTCTGTTTTGTGTTTCTGAATATTTTTTGTTTTAATTTTTTCTTATTCTTTTCTCCAGAAAGTAGAATCCTAACCCAAATTTGTAGTCTTGAAATTTAGTAAGTAAGTTTAAAACTTAGGTGGTTATCTTCACGGCTACTACTTTTGATCCTACAGCTGTCATTACTATTTTGCTTTCTGTTTTTCATATTTGCCTACTGTTTCCTTTTTGTGTAGAAACTACCCTGCCTTTTAAATTTTGTAGCAGTTTGGAGAAAAAAGCAACCTTTAATCTATATTTCTCAAATTCTCACATTCAAGGCAAACTAAGTCTTTAGAATCTTTTGATTGAGCAAGATTTTATTTTTCTCAATATTCCAGTACCCAAACATTACCTGTTCTACGTTGTTAATAAATACCTGGGTGTTCACCCTGTATTTGTTTTCTTAAATTGTTAAACTGTTCATTGTTTATATAGTTCATTTCATTTCTCATGTCTTTTATATTTACATTTTATTTTAAAGTTATTTAAAATAATTATTTATAGAGCTAAAAATTGGTATATTTTACTTCTAAATGAGAAATCTATACAGATATCATCTCCCAGATTTTGAATTCTTGTTTTTGTTCCTTCTCTCAGTAGACTAGATGATTACATAGTATTAATTACTTTTAATAATAGACTGTAGGACCATTTTAAATCTAGAGAAAATTGAGAAGGTACTGCAGAGAAATCCCACATACCCTCACAGCCAATTTCCCCTCTTAACAACATGTCAGGTCAGTATGGTACATTTGTTACAGTTCATGAACCAAAACTGATACATCATTGTTAAAGCCCTTACAGTATTCAGATTTCCTTAGTTTTACCTAGTGCCATTTTTTTGTTCAATGATCCTACCCAGGATACCACATTACATTTAGTTGTCATTCATATCTCCTTAGGCTCCTCTTGGCTGTTAGAGTTTCTTAGACTTTTTTTTTTTTTTTTTGGTGACTTTGACAATTTTGAAGAGTATTAGCCAAGTATTTAGTAGGATGTCCCTCTACTGGAATTTGCCTCTTTTTCTTCTAATAATGCAAATGGAGTTAGGGGTTTTTGAGAGGAAGTCCACAGAGATAAAGTGCCAGTTTGTATCATATCATATCAAGAGTACTGTATCAGAGTTCTCCAGAGAAACAGAACCAACAGGATGTATGTAAAGAGAATTATTGTAAGGAATTGGCTCACATAATTGTGAAATTTGTAGGGCTGGTCCGCAGGCTAGAATCTCAAGCAAGAGCTGATGCTACAATCTTGAGGCAGGATTTCTTTTTCTAGGGGAGAACTCATGTTGCTCTTCAGATATACAACTGATTAAATGAGACCCACCCACATCATGGTGGGTAATCTCCTTTACTTAGTTAATTGTAGATGTTAACATCTACAGAATACCTTAACAGTAATGGCTAGATTAGTGTTTGATTAAATAACTGGTTACTTTAGCTGAACCAAATAGACACATAGAAGTAACCATCACAGGTACTTAGTATAAACATGACTTATCACTATTCTTGTTGACTTAGGTCACTCAGCTGAGGTAGTATTTGTCAGGCTTACGAAATGTTTATCAAGTTGCTCGCTTTTTTTATTATATATAGCCCACACTTAAGGGATGGGATTTATGCTTCCCCCCTTTTCAAGGGCAGAATATGTGCGTAAATTACTGGAAATTTTGCAAAGGAGATTTGTCTAATCTGTTCCCCATTTGCTTATTTAGTCATTTATTAATATGCGTACAAACTTGCTTCATACTTTGGGTTATAATCCAATTCTACTTATTTGGTCACTTAGATTGTTTTAGCTTTGGTCACTGGGGGCTCCTTCAGTTGACTCCTGTGTCCCTTTTACATACCTTCAAAAATACAGATTTTGGTGTTTGATTTTTGTTTTAGGTAACAGTCTTTATGAAACGTAAGGAAACTACAGGATGCTTCTTAGATGTTTCCAACCTGTCCTTGAATCAGCCATTTCTTCAAGGAACCCTTGTTCCTTTTATTGCAGGATGGCATTAGAAACCAAGATCTAGGTGCTAGTGCACCTACTGCTACTGGAATGTGATTTTTTTTTTTTTCCCCTAGATCTTCTCAACTGACAGAGTGAGGAAGCATGTATGTAAAAATCTGTCTATATACATACACATTTATAAATATTTCTATATGTAACCATCTGTATCTATATTAAGTTAAGCATGAGTTCATACTGATGTTTCCAACTCTAATCCCTTAACACCTGGATCATTCTAGCCTCCTTTCCTTGCTTATCTGTAAAGTTTTAGTCTAGTGAGAAATGTCTCATACTACTTACCAGACATTGATTTATTCAGTTTCAGTTCACATGTATAGCACTGATCAGAGCAGAGTACATATTCAGTTACTTTTGTTTTTAATTGAATGGACTGTGTTTATGTTCAAAATTAGTTAAATCAGGACCTTTACTCTCACCCTCTTTAGTGAGGTTATTGCATACATTTGTAATAGAGCTAGGTTCTCTTATTTTAGTCTGTATTCCTTCCAGGGATCCCTCAACCACTTCAGTGATGTGATTCCCATCATTTCTTCTGTTAGATTATGTGGGGTTTTTTTGTTTATTTTTTTTTTAAGATTTTATTTATTGATTTGATATAGATCACAAGTAGGCAGAGAGGCAGAGAGCGGGGGGAGGGGGGAAACGGGCTTCTTGCTGAGCAGAGAGCCTGATGTGGGGCTCAATCCCAGGACCCTGAGATCATGACCTGAGCCAAAGGCAGAGGCTTTAACCCACTGAGCCACCCAGGTGCCCCACATTACATGGGTTTTGACAAATGGGTAGTGCCATGTACTCACCATTATAATATACAAAACAGTCTGATTGCCCTAGAAACTACCCTGTGCTCTACCTAATACTTGTGCTCTACTCTAACTTAACATTATCCAGCCTACATCTCTGGCAAACACTGATATTTTTACTCTTTCTATTCTGTTGCTTTTTCCCCGAAGCTCAAATAGTTGGAATCAGACAGTATACAGCTGTTTGCAAATGGTTTCTTTCAATTAGCAATATGCGTTTTGGGTTCATCATGTCTTTTCACATAAATTGATATTTCTTTTTTTATTGCTGAATGATAACCAATTGTATAGCTGTACCATGGTATTTCATAGATGACGATCTTCAAGTAATCTTTTTCATAAAAAAACAGTATGTAGTAGGTACGTTTTGAGTGTTTGCTCATCTGTATGAAATTTCTTGATAGCTTTCAAAAAGAATTAAATTTGAATGGGTAGAGCTTTATGAACATAAATTGACTCCCAATGTTCTGTTATAATATACAGTGACAATTTACTGAGTATATTTCATCAATTCTGAAATGGACATATTTTATGTTTTAACATTTCTGAAATTCTGATGAAATGTAAAATGACCATATAGTCACTTTGGGGTGGCACTTTGGGTGGTGCTTTGAGATGGAAGTGTCAGTTTTGTTAGCATACACAAATTTGGTCACAATTCTTTATCATTACTTCAATTAAGTGTATGCATTGGTGTTGCTGCACACACTGAATTTAAATGCCATGTCAAATGTCTTCAAAATAATTACACACTAATTCCGCGGTTAAAAATTACTGAATATAAGGAAAGTCATAGATCAGAGAAGAGAAGCATAAATTTGATATTAATGCAGAAATTTTAACTGTTGGAGGAATGACTATAGTTTTTTTTTTATTTTTGCAAAAACTAACAAAGTGCTTTATGTTATCAAAGAAAAGACAAAACCCTGAAGTAGAGGACTGAAGTGTATTAATTATTTATTTATTACAGATTTTATGCACAAATATTGTCTGTCACACTCAGAGGAATGCAAATGAAAGTATGAGAAACTGCCATAAAAATCTTGGTGTAGCTGAAGTTAATTTCAAAGCAAATGAGAAGCTGGTATGATGGATTGTCACTTAGGATTATCATTAAGGCATTATGTCACAGTTTAATTGACAGGCTTTTGCTCCCTTAATAGTCGATAAAATAATGGTGTATTTTACAATCCTTGAAATCTTATATTTAATAACATATGTATTTATGATTTACTGTGCTCTGTGGTTTATGTACTCAGTATCATTTTAGCTTTGCTTTCACCCTATAAGGGTAGTATTACTGTCCTTGTTCAGAGATGATGCCACTAGGAATAATACATAACTTGCCTGGGGTCATAAATCTAAAAAAATTGGTAGAGCCTAGACTTGAGTCTTTGCTGTTACACTCCACTATAGTGCTCGAGTCCTTTCTTTCGTTCACTGTTAATGAGAAGTTTGAAGACAGCTGATATTTTGTAGTGTTTTAAAAATGTATTTAACCAATGTGTGGATTATTTCTTAATACCACCTGCTTCCTTTTCTACCCTTTTTCTCATGAAGATATCCATTAAAATGATGACTAAAGCATTAAAATGATGGGAATGGGGAAGAATCAATAATATCACAAGACATATAGGGCATTAAAAGAATTTGAGTTTTTTTTTTTTTCAAGCAGGTGTATGGGAAAGAGGACTATACCAGAGATGTCATTGAGAGCCAATTCAAAATCCACTCTTGAGAAATACATAATAAAATACATTGTACTCCATTATCACTGATAGCAGTATTTTAAGACTGGTAAATTCTAGACTAGTGTGTCAAGTTTTTTAACCTAAGAAATACAGTGATTCAACAAGTCTATAGTAGGGACATTAATCTTATATCCTATGTAATAGAACAGTATAATGCTTTAGGATATTGCAGAAAATTACATAAAAAATATAGGGAGCATTTAGAAACTCAAAACAATATGAAGAGGAAAGAAAGAACATTATAGAAATAAAGAACTAAGGAGGGGCTTCTGGGTGGCTCTTTCAGTTAAGCATCTGCCTTTGGCTCAGGTCATGATCCCAGGTTCCTGGAATTGAGTCCCAAATTGGGCTCCCTGGTCAGTGGTGAGTCTGCCTGTCCCTCTCCCACTCCCCACTGCTTGTGCTCTCTACTTTCACTCTCTCTTGTTCTCTCTCTCTCAAATAAAACATTTTTTACAAAAACTAGGGAAGGTGTGGAAGACAGACTATAATGTACAATATATTTTTTAAGAGAAGAAAGCAAGTCTTTTCCTTGGAGAGTAGGCCGTTGTCAGGGAAAACATTGTTGGCTTATTTCAAAGTAATGACTCTTCCTCCCCTCCTGCCAGAGCCATAAAGAAGCAAATATATATATTTGGAGATTGATAATTATGACCTTTAAAATCAGGAAGGATAGAGTTCAGTTAATGGTGATAGGATGTTTATTTGAACAATAATAGAATCAAAAGAGATGTATGCTTTCCAAAATAAATCAAAATAAATTCCAGATGGAAACATTAAGTGGAGAAATTAAAATCTTCAAATAGCAATAAATATTAGTATATTTATCTGTTCTCCTAAGCAAGGAATGTCTTATATATAAGAATTAAACCAAAGAGAAATCACAATGAAAAATGATTCATGGCCAGTACTAAAGATTAAAACTTCATTAAATCAATTAGAAAACAAAGGTACTCAATGAACTAAGAAATTTGTGAAACATAAAATAGATAAATGATTACAACTTTGAAGAAGACATTCTCTCAAAACCTAACACTTCATAAAAAGTGAAAAAAAATATGAATAAGTATTTCATACCCCTCAAAAGGAAATAGAAATGTCCAACCAGTATACTAAAATTTTTCAACCTGTCCCAGTGATTTTTTTTTTAAGATTTCTTTTTTCAGTTCATTTGAGAGAGAAAAAGAACACAAGCAGAGGGAGCAGCAGACAGAGGTGGAGAGAGAAGCAGACTCCTCGCTGAGCAAGGAGCCCAAGGCAGGACTGAATCCTAGGACCCTGGGATCATGACCTGAGCAGAAGGCAAACACTTAACCATCTGAGCCACCCAGGTGCCTCTGTTCCAATAATTCTTAACCTTGGAACTTAACACTAAGGAAACAATGGAATTGATGAGACAACAATTTTTTACCATGGATTCCAGTGGTACTTTTTCTCAGCCACAAGAAATGAGGCTAATATATTCTTTAAAGATTTTATTTATTTGACAGAGAATACAAGCAAGGGGAACAGCAGGGAGAGGAAAAGGGAAAAGCAGGCTCCCAGCTCCCAGGGAGCCCAGTGTGGGCGACCCCAGAACCCTGGAATCATGACCTGAGCAGAAGACAGATGCTTAACCAACTGAGCCACCCAGGTGCTTTGAGATGAGTTTAATATTAATACATGTAAGAACTCCACAGGATAATGTTCAATGAAGTTGTATGGATAAAATAGATAGCAATTTTACATATTTTCTGGCAGAAAAGAATGGCAACACTATTTTGCTTTAAATCATTGCATCATGATACAGTGGTTGAAAACTGCAAAGTTTTAGATAGGATCCTAGATCTAGATAGGAACTTGGTTAAATATGTCAACCAAACTAGGTAGTCACTTAATTATTTTTAGTAATACTGCTGATAAGTAAAGTGTGTTGGAGGAACAGGTAACAAAGATAAACAGAATTACCTCAGTGTTCTAAGAAGCAGAATTCACTCACAATTCTATTTCCAGTAGATGAGCCATAAATTTGAACATGATTCTCTCATTGACATGCTACGATTATATATGATGACTCCATGCTTTCTCTCTCTTTTCCTTCTTTCTTTGTCCTGTCTCTTCCTCACTACATGTGTATCTTTTTCTCTCTCAAACACTTTGTCCCTCTTGTTCTCTCACTTTCCAAAAATTTTCCACTATATATGTATTACTTGAGTTAGAAGAAAAATAATTGTTATAAAAATTGCCAGCAGTTCCCCAGGCTTTTTTTTTTCCCCACCTCAGAAAATTTTGTTTTGCTCCTCCGTGTATCTTGGTTGTTTCTCTTCCAATTCTGTTTTCTTTCTTAGGGTCCATACTTTTAGGTAGGATCTCTACCTTCCTTTCTCTTTGATTTCATCTTTTTTGTCCTTCCCTCTGTTTTGGGAGAGCTTTGCCTTTTTCCTCTATATTATTGATTTGACTTCAGTAATATCTACTTAAAACTTTTTTAATAATATAATTAACATAGTGTTATATTAGTTTTAGGTGTATAGTATAGTGATTCAACAAGTCTGTACACTGCTGAGTGCTTATCACGATCAGTGTACTCTTAATTCCCATTAACCCCATCTACCTCCCCTCTGATAACCAACAGTTTCTTACTATAGTTAAGAATCTGTTTCTTGGTCTCTCTCTCTCTCTCTCTCTCTTTCCCTCCCTCCCTCCCTCCCTCCCTCCCCCTCTCTCCCCCTGCATTTGCTCATTTGTTTTATTTCTTAAACTCCACATATAAGTGAAGTCATATATCTTTATCTAACTTAATTCACTTAACATTAAACCCTCTAGATTCATTCATGTTATTGCAAATGGCAAGATAGCATTCTTTTTTTTATGGCTGAGTAATATTCCATATCTATATCTTTAAATAAAACTGTCTTTGTCCATTCATCTATCAGTGGACACTTGGGCTGCTTCTGTATCTTAACTATTGTAAATAGTGTGGCAGTAAACATAGAGGTGCATATATCTTTTCAAATTAATGTTTTGATCTTCTTTGGGTAAATACTCGTAGTGGGATTCTTGGAACATGTAGTAATTCTGTTAATTTTTCAGGAGCCTCTATTTTGTTTTCCACAGTGGTAATACCACTTTGCATTACTACCAGCAGTACATGAGTGTTCTTTTTTTCTCTGTGTCCTTATCAACACTTGTTGTTTCTTTGATTTTAGCCATTCTGACAGGTGTGAGATGATAGCTTATAATTTTCTTCTGCATTTTCTTGATGATTAGTGATGTTGAGTGTCTTATGCCCATTTTAACTGGATTGTTTGGGTAGGGTTTTTTGCAGGGAGGTTATGTCCCTGCTACCCAAAGCTATCTGCAGATTTAATGCAGTATCTCTCAAAAGACCTACAACATTTTTCACATAACTAAAAAAAATAATCCTAAAATTTATGTGGAGCCACAAAAGACTCCGAATAGCCAAAGCAGTCTTAAAAAGGAGAACAAAACTAGAGGTATCATAACCCCAGATTTCAAGATCGACTACAAAGCTGCAAATCAAAGTAGTGTGGTACTGGTAAAAAAAAATAGACACAATGATCAATCAGATTGGGGAGCCTAGAAATAAACCCATGATGTTATGGTCAGTTAATCTATGACAAAGAAGGCAAGAATATGCACTGGGGAAAGAGTCTCTTCAACAAATGATGTTGGTGAAAATGGACAGCTACATGCCAAAGAATGAAACTGGACCACTTCTTAACACCGTACATAAAAACAAGATTGAACTGGATGAAGGACCTAAAATGTGAGACCTGACAACATAAAAATCCTGGAAGACAACATAGGCAGTAATTGTGTTAACATCAGTGATAGAAACATTTTTCTAGACAAGTCTCCTCAGGCAAGGTAAACAAAAGCAAAATTAAACTATTAGGATTACACAAAAATAAAAGTGTTAGCAAAGGAAACTACCAATAAAACAAAAGGACAGCCCACTAAATGGTAGAAGATAATTGCAAATGGTATATCTGATACGGGGTTACTATCTAAAATATATAAAGAACTATACAACTCAGTACTAAGAAACCAAATAATCCAATTAAAAAATGTCAGAAGACTTGAACAGACATTTCTCCAAAGAAGATATCCAGGTGGCCAAAAGATGCATGAAGAAGATGCTTAGCATCACTCATTTCGCAAAGTGCAAGTCAAAACCTTCACAAGCAATATCTGCTTTTCTATTAATAGCCTATAAAAGGATTTAAAGAAATGCTATCCTATGCTTAACTTTTTTCCTTTTTGTCTTTCAGTGTTCCATATAATGTACAAAGTAAAATTAATACAAAAATGAACTCTAGTTCACTGTTGGGTTTTTTTTTTTTCTTTTACTGAAGAATCTTTTTCTAAATTTCACTACGGTTTCCTTGTAGTGGTATCCTTTTACATTTTATTGTGGATACCAAGGTTTTTAAACAATTGCCTAGTTTTTAAGAAGTATGTTTTAAGATACGGTTGCCAGGATGATGTTCCTTTTATTAAGATTTTGTAGTAGTCCTAAATTTTAAATCCATTATTGCTTTTTATTCATCATTCTAGTCCAAAATAGATATTTTCATGTATAATATTTTCAAATATTTTTCTTGACTTCACCTAACATCCACTTAGGTACTCACTGAGTGCCTTCCTCAGCTGTGCAGTTGTAAGGAGGGAGTATTACAGGTACCATCCAGGTGGCTAGCAAGCTCTCTTGGGATATGGGTATGTTGAACTGAATTGAGAGTCTTTGACTTGGTTGGTTCTTGGACATTCCTGGTCCAGTCAATATAAGATAGAAAAAAATTTCCACAGAAATTTCTGTTCTGGCTCTCAACAAGTTTATGCTGCTTTGAGTGCCCAACTCCACTTCCAAAGCCCAGTTTTTTTTATGCACAGTTGTGTTATCAGAGTTGAGCCACTACATGGAAAAATATGAAAGGTACTTAGGGATATTTTAAGTTTCTTAGGAAAAGCATCTTTTAGTAGAGAAATGGGTGACTAATTTTCAGGTTATAATTTGCTTGTATTTCAGAGTTAAGAGTTAAAATGTGTCAGGGATAACATGGAGGACAATAGGAGAAGGAAAGGAAAAGTGAATTGGGGGAAATCAGAGGGGGAGACCAAGCATGAGACACTGTGGACTCTGAGCAACAAACAGGGTTTTGGAGGGGTGGAGGAATGGGCGAGCCAGGTGGTGGGTATTGAGGAGGGCACGGATTGCATGGAGCACTGGGTGTGGTGCGTGAACAATGAATCTTGGAATGCTGAAAAAATAAAATTAAATTAAAATAAAAAAATGTGTCAGGGTAGGGGTGAGAAAGGTTTTCAAATCTTACTGCAATTGAGCAGCTTTCCTTTCAGCAGCTAAACATATATAGCTCATTAATTTGTAAACTCTATCCATTCTGGTTTTTTTTTTAAGATTTTATTTATTTATTTGACAGAGAGAGAGAGAGAGATCACAAGTAGGCAGAGAGGCAGGCAGAGAGAGGTGGGAAGCAGGCTCCCTGCTGAGCGGAGAGCCGGATGCGGGGCTTGATCTCCGGAACCTGGGATCATGACCTGAGCTGAGGGCAGAGGCTTTAACCCACTGAGCCACCCAGGCGCCCCCCATTCTGGTTTTAATAGGAATTTCTTCAAGAATCCGCTAATGAATTTATTGCAGGGCTTTATGTTGTGGTTGCAGTCTTTAAAAAAAAATCTCTATGTATTCATAGGTATTTTTTAATACCTTAGATAGTTTGGAGAAGCTGCATCATGGGGTGTTAAACCCTTTAAACAAATATTCTAAGGTCATGAATTTAAGTGACTTTTTAACT
>CM053607.1:73337508-73455415 GCA_028646535.1 Procyon lotor
ATTAGAGGGAGAATTTTCTTTGAAACAAATGAACTTGTCATATTTCTTTGCTCTTTTGCCAAGTACGATATCATTTCTAAGTTAGATTTGTTTTCCTTGTCTTTTTGAATTTTTGAACTTTGATAAAATTTGATATTTCTGTATTTATAAAGCTCTAAATGCCCCCCCCCCCCCCAGCTTTTAACTCATTGGATGGGTCTTCTAGAATTCCAGACTTCTCTTGTTAATTTTAACACAAATACTGGTAATTGTCAGTTAGCTCAGTAACTGTAAAAATCCTATGTACCTCAACAACTTTAGACAAAGTTTAGGTGTTTTTTTTTTTTGTTTTTTTTTTTTTTATCTTCTCTTGGCCTTCCCTTAAATCTCCTTTTCTTACCTCCACTGTTACCCCATCACTCTTTCCCCATCTGTGTATTAGCCTTCATGGGTTAGCCTGGTGTTTCTAAGCATCCCATGTTGGAATCAGAGTATTTTGCTATTTCAGTTTCAGTAGACCTTTCCTTGGGTTCTTTGGGTGGCTCAGTCAGTTAAGTGGCTGCCTTCAGCTCAGATTATGATCCTGGGGTCCTGGGATAGAACTCTAAGTCAGGCTTCCTGTTGGCAGAGAGTCTGCTTCTCCCTCTTTTCCCCCCCTCCCCTTGTGCGTGTGCTCTCTCTCTCTCTGTCTGTCTCTCTCAAATAAGTAAGATCTTAAAAAAAATAGACCTTTCCTAAACAGTGCATCCTCAGTTTGAAAAGTACTAGATATTGTTCAATTGCAGGTTCAACCCAAAATAAGTAAATTGAGAACATTTTACAAATCCGATAATCCCTTCTTCCTTTCACATACATGCAGGAGTTTATAACTCTATTTATAGCTACTTGAGAGAAGAGAGATCTGAAGGGAGTGATGGTTCAGCCAACAGGAAGTTGCCTCACTGGCACTGTTTATTTTCTGCGCTCATGTCCTACAGGCCCTAACTGCTTAAGGAATTCTATCAGTCACCAATTACCCAACTGGCAGAGTGCATAACAATAGAGCCATATACCAAGCTCACTAAAACCCTGGGGGGGGGGGGTTTGGGGGGGTGAGATAAGTGCAGGTAAGAGAGTGTATTCATGAAAGCATAGCATTGTCTTATTCTTCCATGAGTTAGTGGACAAGCAAGTGAAAGAAACATGACCAGCATTTATTTTCTTTAGTATCTATCCTGTCATCCTTTTCTTATTAACCTGAGGGAGAAGGGTTGATCTATACAGGGATCAGCATAATTTAACCACTAAAGGATCATAGATCTTTGAAAATTTCAACAATATCAAGCTTCTTGAGAATTGTAACTATGCAGTTTAAAACTATATCTATTTCTGGGGCGCCTGGGTGGCTCAGTGGGTTAAAGCCTCTGCCTTCGGCTCAGGTCGTGATCTCAGGGTCCTGGGATTGAGTCCCGCATTGGACTCTCTGCTCAGTGGGGAGCCTGCTTCCCCCTCTCTCTCTGCCTGCCTCTCTGCCTACTTGTGATCTCTCTGTCAAATGAATAAATGAAACCTTTAAAAAAAAAAAAAAGACTATTTCTAACAGTTCAGCAGATGATGCAGTAAAAGAGGAGAGGTCTATTTAATTCCTAAAATTTATTGTAAATTCTGAAAAGAAAGGCGAGTTTAAGTTTGACCCTGTAGGTAATTGACTTGAGGCCTATAAATTACCTGTGAATATGTTGTAATTCCTGGGCCTGTATTCATTCAGGTGTGTTTGTTGAGTAACAAAGACATAATTTATTCTATCCAACTTGCAAAATTCTTAGATCCATCAAGAATAGCAGTCACAGAAAATTAACTCTTTAAAAGAAGTTTGAAATAATGCTGATAAACTTTGAGTCCATTTCTTCCTGATTTCTTATATTCAGATGTGTTGATTTCAGTCAGCTAACCACATAACAAAATGCCATGTGCATGTGTGTGTGAGAATGACAATTGTGATTCAGAAATTATACTGTATAAACAGTTTCTCTGTCTCTCTGTCTCTCTCTCTCTCTCTCTCTCTCTCTCTCTCTCTCACACACACACACACACACACACACACACACACACACACACACACACACACACTTAGACTTCCATTCATACAAGTGTTCCAACACTGCAAAAAGACTATTTTATTCCTATTGAAACAATAATAGGAAAAAATTGCACTACTTTCGTAGGGACTAACAATTACATTTAGAGGATGTTTCCTCTAACAAATCCCAGATTTATTTCCTCTTGATGGGTTTTGAGGATTGATTTCTGATTTTAGCTATGCCAGGTGAGAGGGCAGCTTCTTGGTGAAGTAGTTGTCAAAGGGTGTGGTCTGTGGTCCAGAGAACAGGGCATTCAGAAACCATTAATAGCCAAGACTTAGAGCAGCTGGGGGTGGGTATATCTGCCACTAAGTGGATCTGGTAAGGTAGTGACAGTATCCCCTAAAGTTGTGTACATTCCTCACTGAAATAATCTGACACACTTTGGTATGATTAATACTTTGCTGTCACCAGCCATTCTTATTTCTTAATATTATACTTCTTACTAATATTTTATTATTCCCTAAAATATTCGCCTTAAGCTTTGTTTTCACAGATTTCTCCAGGGTAATACTGATGCTGACGTAAAGGGGCAATAACCAGATAGTTCTACCTATTCCACGACTGCTCTAGATTTCTATTGTCATTCTACACTCTTCACTGAAGCGTTATATTCATAATTGAAAATGTGGCTAGATGGTTATTATATTGATAATATGTAGTGTACTATTATGCTAACTGAAATTATGTTACTGAGGATTCACTAAAAATTAATTTAATGGAGGATATCTATAGTAATGACTTTTAGGATGGAATTAATTTATCTTAGAAAATCCTAAAGACATTTTGATCCAAGATTAAACAAGTTTCTGAACTCTTCTGTGATTCACTTGTTTTTAATTCTAAACATTAGTAGATGTTCTTCCTCTGGAAGAGTTCAAGGGCTGATACTATTATTTCAGTGGATTTTGGATCTGGATTCATGAATGTATTTTGGATACTATAATGGAGAAAATCACAGTTTCTTAGAATAACTCCTTAAAAATTATATGTCGTGATAAAGCTTCTTGGAACTATACAGGAACTTAACTGCTGTGGGCAGGATAGATGATGTTGTAAAGTTAAGGAGTAGGCAAGATAAATGAAAATGTGGCTTTTTGTACCAAATTTTTATTAAGCAACAAAAATCATCACATAGGTAATAAGAGTAAAAATAAAAATACCAAATATTTATATAGAACATATGCCAAACAATGATCTGAACCTTTTCAACATATGAACATATTTAATCCTCCCAACCATCTTACCATCTTATGAAGTATGCCTAATTAGTATCCTTATTTTACACATGAGAAAATGAATGCACAGAGTGATTAAGTGACTTGCTTGAGATCACATAGCAAATTTGAGAGAGCCACAACTCAACACAATCTGACTTCTGAGCTGAGTGCTTCACCACCTTATTAACGAAAGCATTCTCATGAGGAATCTTACTCTTCCTTCCCAAGTGACATATACAATCTACATATACACATCTACATATATACATAGCTAGTGATAAAATCACTGGCTTTTATCTAGTATTGCTCTTGGTCACACTTCCATGCTTTAGAAATTACCGGCAAAGAGTTATTCCTTTAATCAAACTGTGGCTTTTACCTGTAAGCCTAATGTGTTGCTATGATGATAATACCACAGGGATGCTCTTCCTCTTGCCCTCCCAATCTCCTGTCTCCCTCCCCTGACCTTTCTTCTACCCCTCCCCACCCTGCTTCCCTTTCGCTCTTTCTCTATCCCAAGTACAGTGTGCTATTTAAAAAGAAAACTAGCTGGTCAAGGACTTGAAGGAGCTGTAAAATTCTGCAAATCAGAAAATGGGACAATAAATTTGATAACATGCTTACAAAAATAGTCTGGCTTTAACTATTTTATAAATACCGACTTAAGTATTAGAGTATAAATGCCTTCTATATACCTTTCTACTTTGGTTCCTGGAACTTGGGTGATGCTAAAGGTAATCAAGGAGTTATAATAAAGTCCTTACCTTATTGATGGCTGGACTAAAATTTTGCAACTTCATTTCTTAATGTTCTTAATGTTCCATTTTTGATGTTGAAGTTAGTACCAATAGTATGTTTGGAGAAATCTCAACTTTTCATTTTATTGAGGTAAGCTTTTTTTTTTTTTTTTTTTTTTGATATCTTTAGAGAGTCTTGCTAGAAGGAGTGGAAAATGTGTATTTGTAATTTTCAGAATTAAAATGGTTGGAATTGTTTTCTCTACTTGTATGTATTTTTTATTCTGAGATTTTTGCTGCTTCTAAAAGTGAAGAACACCATTTTTGGAAAGTGAAGAATCTTTTGGTGTTGCGCTCTCTTTGGAAAGGGAAATTAACAGCTGTAGAGTATTACTCAGATTCAGTCTGATTGTGTATCTAGAAATGAATTCCTACCTTAACTGTTTAATTAAAGATTAGGAGAAAATATTTAAGCAGGTGTTAATCAAGTCTTTAAAAAAAATATTGCATACCCCTGCCTTCCCAGGTGCATTTCAAGTTTTCATACTTACCAAGTATAGTAGATACTAGATAGAGAAAGTCTATTTTGAGGACTAGCAGTTTATTTCTTGAGGTTGAATAATCTTATGATTATCACCCAACACATAGTACTGATTCCTTTTAAAAAAATAATGCATCTTAAGCTCTTATTTACAGCTTTTAAATTCACATGACATTATTTGTAATTAATAAACATTAAACTGCACATATATCAAGTGTATAAGTTGGTAAGTTTTGCCATATATATAACAATGCCATATGGAAATACATACATGTATATCCATGAAACCATTGCTACAATCAAGATAATATAACCTTTTTGTTGTAAAATATATAAACATGTGGGAAGTTACACAAAACAAAATTGTATAACTCAATGATTGATCATAAAGCTAACACTCATAGCCACCCCTCTGGTCAAAAAATAAAATATTGCCACTTCACAAAAGCCCCTGTACCCCATGAATCACTAGCTTTTATCTCCCTCACAAAGGTCAATCCTAACCTTACTTTTTTGGTAATTGATACCAGACTTAAGGATAAAAACAATCATTTAAAAACAAACCAACCAACCTGAGAAGTCTTCCTTGTGGTGCACCCCTAGGAGGCAGACTCCAGAGAGTTGTTTTAGGCAGGTCATTGAACAACAAATAAAATAGAGCTTCTGGGAGTGGGGATGAGAATCTAGGACTATGGGTTTGCTTCTCCTTCAGCTTACTGATGCTGCGGGGTGGTCTTGGAGGGCATGGCAGGTGAATCACCTCAACTTGGAAAACTATTATTTTTCTCCCTCTCTCCTTCAGTGAATATTTCAGATTCCTTTCTTTCTCCCTAAGAACTTACAGTAATATTCCTGTAAGTTGAGGCTTCATGGTGTGATTTCACACTATTTATATTTATCTATTTGTCTGGAATACTCATATCTGTTTGGAAGACACATATATTTGGTGTAAATGCCAAAATGTGTACATAATTACATTTTAACAGTGGTTATCTCTACCTAGATGATGAGTATTGCTGTTGTCATGTGTTTCTTCCCTTGAACTCGTCTGTATTTTGATTTTTGAATAACCATTCATCACTATTCAGTGTTTATCACAGTAAGTGTACTCTTAATCTCCTTTACCTATTTAATCCATCCTCAGCCACCCACTTCCCTTCTGGCAACCATCAATTGGTTCTGTGTTTTTAAGTCTATTTTTTTGGTATTTTTTTTTCTTTGTTCTTTTGTTTCTCAAATTCCACATACAAGTGAAATCACATGGTATTAGTCTTTATTTGACTGACTTACTTCATTTAGCATTATACCCTCTGATCCATCCATGTTATTGCACGTGGCAAGATGTCATTCTTTTTTATGGCTGAGTAATATTGCATCGTATATCTATACACATCTTTATTGATGCATCTGTAGATGGACATTGGGCTGCTTTCACATCTGGGCTATTGTAAATAATGCTGCAATAAACATAGGGTGCACATATCTTTTTGAATTAGTGTTTTTGTTTTCTTTGGATTAATACCAGTAGTGGAATTAGCAGATGAGAGGATTATGTTTTAATTTTTTTTGACAAAACTCTCCTGTTTTTCCACAACGGTTGCACCATTTTGCATTCCCACCAGCTATGAATGAAGTTTCCTTTTTCTCCACATCCTCATCAATACTTGTTTCCTATGCCTTTTTTTTTTTTTTTATAAGATTTTATTTATTTGACAGAGAGAAACACAGCGAGAGAGGGAACACAAGCAGAGGGAATGGTAGCAGGAGAAGCAGGCTCCCTGCCGAGCAGGGAGCCCGATGTGGGGCTCCATCCCAGGACCTTGGGATCATGATCTGAGCTGAAGGCAGACACTTAACGACTGAGCCACCCAGGGGCCCCTCCTATGCTTTTGATTTTAGCCATTTTGACAGGTATGAGGTGATACCTTATTGTGATTTTGAATACCATTTTTCTGATGACTAGTGACACTAAGCATCTTTTCATGTGTCTCTTCGCCATCTGGATGTCTTCTTTAGGGAAATGCCTATTCAGATCCCCTGTCCATTTATTTAAATCAGGTTATTTTTTTCATATTGAGTTGTATGAAATCTTTATATATTTTGGATATAAACCCCTTACTGGATACACCATTTATAATATCTTCTCCTGTTTGGTGACTTGTCTTTGTGTTTTGTTGATGGTTTCCTTTGCTGCCCAACACCTTTTTATTTTGGTTTAGTCCCAAGAGTTTAATTTTACTTTAGTATACCTTGCCTGAGAAGACCTATCTGGAAGAGTATTTGGGTGGCCCATGTCAACAAAATTACTGCCTGTGTTATCTTTTAGGACTTTTTATGGTTTCAGGTCTCACGTTTAGGTCTTTAATCCATTTTGAACTTGTTTTTGTGGATAGTATAAGGAAGTGGTCCCTTTTCATTCCTTTGCATGTAGCTGTCCAGTTTTCCCAGCACCATTTATTAAGGGGACTGTCTTTTTTCCCTTTATATATTCTTGCCTCCTTATTTGACCATCTTAGATTATTTGACCATGTGTATGTGGGTTTACTTCTGGGCTGGCTGTTCTGTTCCATTAATCTATGCATTTATTTTTTTTACACATATAGTATTTTGCTGACTGGAAATTTGTTGTATATCTTGAAATCTGGGATGGAGATACCTCTATCTTTGTTATTTTTTTTAAGATTGCTTTGGCTATTTGGGGTCTTTTGTGGTTCCATACAGATTTTAGGATAATTTGTTCTGATTCCCTGAAAAATATTGTAGGTCTTCTGATAGTAACTGCATTAAGTCTGTAGATTGCTTTGGGTAGTTTGGACATTTTAACAATACTGGCTCTTCCAGTAATGAGCATAGAATATCTTAAATGAATTCAGTGAAGTCAGAGGATACAAATTAATATACCGGAAACTGTTGCATTTGTTTACACTAATAAGGAAGTTGCAGAGAGTGAAATTAAGAAGGCAATCCCATTTACAATTGCACCAAAAATAATAAAACAGCTAGGCATAAACTCAACCAAGGAGGTAAAAGTCCTGCATCCCCAAAACAATAAAAAGTCTATGAAAGAAACTGAAGTGACTCTT
The DNA here is from genome assembly GCA_028646535.1 of Procyon lotor. Taxonomy (NCBI): domain Eukaryota; kingdom Metazoa; phylum Chordata; class Mammalia; order Carnivora; family Procyonidae; genus Procyon; species Procyon lotor. Next base: position 73,345,189 of record CM053607.1, read on the forward strand.
CTGTGCTTGTTAAAATTTTCTGCATTAAATACATAGGCATTCCAGGGTCCCTGGGTGACTCAGTTGAACATCTGCCTTCAGCTCAGGTCATGATCCCAGGGGCTCGGGTTCTAGCTCTGAATCCAGCTCTCTGCTCGGCCGAGAGTCTGCTTCTCCTTTTCTCTCCATGCCCCACCCCCCACCCTCCCCACTTGTGCTCACACATTCTCTCTCTAAATAAACAAATAAAATGTTAAAAAAAATATGTAGTCACTCCTGTAAATCGTTTGGGGGAAGATCAAAATGCTATTTATTAGGTGAATAATGTAGTTATAGTAATTAAATTTAAGGTAAAACAATATATTTAATTGATTTTAAAATGTAGCAATTTAAAGATACAAGAGTGGGGTGCATGGGTGGCTGAGTTGGTTAAGTGTTTGCTTTTGGCCCAGGTTGTGATCCTGGGGTGCTGGGATTGAGCCCTGCTCCTGGCTCCTTGCTGGGGATTGAGGGGAGGAACCTGCTTCTCTCTCTTCTCTCTGCCACTCCCCCTGCTTGTGCTCTCTATTAAATAAGTAAAATCTTAAAAAATAAAAAGATGCAAGAGAAATATTGAAGATAAAAATATGTTTATAGAAGTTAAATTTTGAGATTGTTTTTGAGACTTAAAAAAATTAGAAAAGAATTCTCTCAAATTTGGGACAGATTCAGCCATATTTTATAATATTGAAAAATAAATAATCGGTGTGTTTTCAGAAATTTTTGATGAACTCAAACTGAGCTGTATTATACCAAAAACATTAACTTTTAATATCATTGTCATCCAGTGAAAGCTAATCCATATGTTTATGATTCATTTAAATGAAATTCTCAAAATAATTTTTAGAGCCGTTTGGCATTTAAAGAGAAATTTTAGAGTTTTAAAAACAGGTTATTTTATTGCATTAATGGGCAGGAAAATCGAAATGTTACGGAAGAGTCAAATACTGTTAAGATAGAACACGTGAATTTTTTAGGTCATTAACAGAGTATTTACTCCTATCTAAAAGAGGATAAATGTGTTTCTCTGCATGAGTAAATCAGTTTATAATGAAATATGAGTAGAAATTTCATCATATTTCTGCTTTTAAACAATTATACACAGTATATGTGATACATTTTGAAAAAAGCCATTTTCACAAAATTTTTACTGTTTTCTAGTGTCTCACAAAACTGAATAGCTCTTCAATTCCTCAGTAAGTTTTGAAAATCTACAAATACTATGATCTAAATTCAAGCTTTGTTTGTTTTTAATGTTTCTGGTGGTTTTAACTCTCCCCTTCTCTTTGTTTTTTAACTTACTGCAGAGGTCAAGGTAGAGGGATAAGATTGTTCTCCCTGCCCCCAGATAACCTCATTCTGAATACAAAGTTGCTTTAACACTTATGTAAGCATATGTCTACAAATGTATTCATGTACTTTATGAGTTTGAAAACATGCAAATCACATGGGAAAATATTTGTCACAACACTTTCAGTCAATATATACCTTTTCACATCTGGAAGAACTGAAGCCTTTAAGCCTGATTCCTGTGGAAATGAAGAGGTGTAACTTTGTCAAAATTATGCTGAAAAATTTTTGTAAAACAATGATTTTGGAAATGCCAGCCACCGTAGTTAGTTTCCTACTAGCTCATGTCACATCAAGTAATGTGTTTTGGTGTTTGATATTAATAAACAATATTATATAAACATTATTTAAATTATATATTAACGTTTAAAATATGCCAGACATTGTGCTAAGAGCTTTATATATATAGCATCCTGAAAGTGAAGAAATGCTTACTCTTTCATACTTCTCTCCCATCTTTTTCTTTCTTTCTTTCTCTTTCCTTCCTTTCCTTCCTTTCCTTCCTTTCTTTTTCTTTCTTTTCTTTCTTTCAAAGATTTTATTTATTTGACAGAGATCACAGGTAGGTAGAGAGAGGGGGGGAAGCAGGCTCCCTGCTGAGCGGAGAGCCCAATGTGGGGCTAGATTCCAAAACCTTGAGATCAGGACCCTAGCCAAAGGCAGAGGCTATAACCTACTGAGCCACCCAGGCACCCCAACTTCTCTCCCATATTCTAAGTGCCACAAATGTCACCCTTCCAGAAAAGTTCCGAAAGTATTTTACTTTTTCTGTGAAGATTCCCTGAAAGTCTTCTATTTCTCTCATCATTAAAGAATACTAAAAGTTGCATAACATACTTACTTATATATCTTTCATATATACCTGTTACTGTAAATAGCTATCTTAGATTGCATCATACTCCCCCATATTTTCTTTGCATACTGTGTATGGGCATCAGCTCTGGAGTTCAGCAGTACTGTGTTCCTTTCTTCATCACATACTAGACACACTACCTTGTATAAATGACAAAACTTCTTTACAGATAAAATGTCTAATTGGCAGGGTTACTTGGAATATTAAAGGAGATGGCTGCAAAGCATAGTTTCAGTCACAGAATAAGCGTTCGGTAAATAAATTTTAGATTGCCTGAGTTTACATTATACCCCTTGTGCATTTTTGATTTGGAGGCTTTTAAAGCATTGACTCTTAACTTGGATAGTGATAATATTTCCCTGGAGGGTCATATCCCAGTTATCCTAGGACTTAGGCAGACTGCCCTTTCTTCTTTTTCCACTTGTCCTTATTGAGCTCTAGATTCATTCCCTGAAAGAAAATTTTCTGAAGGTCAACTTATAAAAATCAAATAATCCACATTTACTTGTTTAACTACTCTGAACAAATTTATAGTAAGTTATGCTACATGAGGTAGCTTTACTGACCACTGGATTTCCTGCAAGTTTTATTTGACCATTGTCCTTTTGTTTCTCACTATGTTTTTGGTAATTTTAATTTGTCCTTGACAACTTGGTGCTCCATCTGGAAGGAAGTGAGATAAAGGGTAGAGATTGCCTGATGAGAGCTAGGACTACTATCACGCAACAACTTCCAGACTAGAGATGGCATGAGGACTTGAGAGAGAAACCATATATTACTCAACCAGGAATCACTTGAGATGTAAAGGAGACACAAAAATTTTTAACCATAGTTATTTTACTAACTCAAGTGAAAAACCAAGAATGTTCGGGGATAGGATGTCTGGTCACCCTACCTAGAGACAAATTGGAGAGGGACTTGGGGTGAGGCATGGATGGGGAGACTGATGTGTATTGAAAAAGGAGACTGGAATAATAAGATGAAATAAAAGAATTAGAGCAGAGAGAGGGGAAATCTAAGGGTCACAAGATGATATTTATGAGACCGTATTTGAAATAAATGTTTAAGGACATACTCAAGCCCAAGTGTCCGTGAACTGATGAATGGGTGAAGATGTGCGTGTGTGTTTGTATGTATATGTGTGTGTGTATAATGCAATATTTATCAACCATCAAAAGAATGACATATTGCCATTGGCAATGATGTGGATGGAGCTAGAGTGTATGACTCTAAGCAAAAAAAGTCAGTCAAAGACCAATACCATGTGATTTCCCTCATATGTGGAATTTAAGTAACAAAACAAACAGAGGAAGGGAAAGGAAAATAAAACAAGATAAAAACAGACACAAATCATAAGAGACTCTTAACTACGGAGAACAAATGGAGGGTTGCTAGAGGACTGGTGAGTGGGGGATGGGCTAGATGGGTGATGGGCATTAAGGAGGGCACTTGTTTTTTTATTTTTTTGTTATTTTTTCAGTGTGCCAAGATTCATTGTTAATGCACCACACCCAGTGCTCAATGCAACGAGGGCACATGTGATGAGAATTGGATGTTATATGTAAGTGATGAATCACTAAAGTCTGCTTCTGAAACCAATATCATACTATGTTAACTAACTTAAATTTAAATGAGAACTTGGAAAAAAAGAATATATTCAAAGAACTATTCAAAACTATATTTTTAAATATGTAAATATATTCTTCATGAAAATCATTTTTCAGGAAAACTTTCTGATATATTTTTATGGATGTGTTTTTTCTCTTGGGACAGAGGGAAACTGAGCATTCCTTTCGATGCTTATAAGAAGACAAATTAAAAAGTCATCAACTAAAGCTTTACAAATATCTTGAATAGATGGTGCAACTGTTTTTTCCAATAGGGACTCTTGTAATTTCTTTCTTTTTTTTTTTTTTTAAAGATTTTATTTATTTTACAGAGAGAAACACAGCGAGAGAGGGAACACAAGCAGAGGGAATGGTAGCGGGAGAAGCAGGCTTCCTGCTGAGCAAGGAGCCCGATGCAGGGCTCAATCCCAGGACTCTGAGACCATGACCTGGGCTGAAGGCAGAGGCTTTAACCCACTGAGCCACCCAGGCGCCCCTTGTAATTTATTTCTTAAAGTTTAGCAGATAAAAGTACATTAGCCTTCAGTAAATTAAGTTTCAGTGAATTTTCTGGTACTTAATAGATTTTCAAGGATTGACCTGACACAATTTGAGTCCAGACAAACGTGCTGAACATAATTATTAATAGGAATGAAAACTCCTCTAAGATTAAAATTGGGATTACTTTTATTATTTGGTTATTTGCATAATGGGTAAGGGAAGACATTTCTATATGAAATACTTGGATTCCTTTACCTTTTTTCTCCATTGGCTAATCCAGTGGAAATAATGGGCAAGGGATTAGCCAAAATAGACGTGGGGGGGTTAGTAAGAAAATAAAGGGATAAGTGTGTAGGAAGAAGCTAAAATTGGATTGGAATTCTCTACAAAGGTAGAATAATTAGGTCCTTAACACAGAGTTAGAATTGTCTTCTGTGTTTCGAATTTAAGCAGTTTGAATATTCCTAGGGACAGAAATGTTTTCTTAGCATAACACACAGGTGCAGGTACTGTGCAGCCAAGGAAAAGCATTGGTAAACATTGGAACGTTCTTCTGAAGACGTGGTCCAGAGCCAAACTTTCAAACTGCCTCAGTGGCTTAAGTTCTTCATCATACTCAAAAAGAGATGGCCTGTTCTCAATGTAATGAAAGAATGATCTCAAAGTAACACGAGGAATCTTTGTGCAAAGGCAACGAGGGCTAAAATAATCTTCAAGGGAGTTAGCTGTGTTTGTTGAGCAGCAAGACATTTTTAAATGGAAAGTGTTCTCTGGGTGTTTGTACTGGACAGTGGTGTGTTACATTCCCGTCATCTCACTTAGTCTTATTGGATTGGATTCTCCCTTTTACGTTAAGAGGTAGTTGGCAGAATGTCTCCCCTGGCATAGAATAGAAGAGAAACTTTTTCTCTGTTTTCAGACTTTTCAAAGCCCCCGTGCTTATGCCAGGTTGTGACAATAAAATCTAGAAACCATACATTACTTTAGGTTTTTGGTAGATAAAAGAAGTTCGCTTTTGCTAAGAAGTCAGTATCCTTTTGGCATTATTGCCTTGATAATGCATTATCTCACTTTTACATTCTCTCCCTGGACAGACCCGCATGTTCTCAGAACATAGGCGACATTTCCTCCTCCTTCTCCATGTGTAGTAGCCATGACAGCATCCGTGAGCACCCTCTCCTTCTCAAAGCAGGGAAGCACTTGTTCCCTATTCCAATCCTGTTTTACTTTTTCTAATTCTGAATCATTAAATCTCTCCATTAAAATGAACATTCCCAGGGGCTGTGTTGTCATAGGCATTATCACCAACATCCCTTCCTTTTTGAGACTACATTCTGGCATCTGAAACATCTGGATGGGGGCTGAATTACTCGTATTCCAATTCTGACATTTTTGCTGTTAACAAATATCTTGAGACCTTTTTTTTTAGAATTACCTTGACCTGTATTTTTCCCTTGGTTCCTTACTCCTTTTGAATAATTTTCTCCTGTGGGGATATAGTGCTGTTTACATTGGGGCTGGAGTTTCTCTAGTATTTGGATGGGGAGGTAGGAAGGTAAAGAAGTCCAAGAGTGCCATGAGAATCAAATGACACAGAAGTACCTTTTCTAATTCTTTCAGAAAGCATACAGTTCTGATACCATGAAATATATATGATAGTACTTAAAACACTGGTATGAAAAGAATAATGATTTGACAATGAGAATGACAAATTTCAGTTAAAACAGTTACTTTCTGTGTTGGGCTGATCCACCTTTAATAGGCTTTATGTCAATTCTGATTCACAGTTGCAATGGACTCAGCAAGATCCTATGTGACCAATCATGTTACCAGATACTAATCCAAATCAAAACTTTAAAAAACTTGTGAAATGTAGGGACTCCTAGGTGGCTCACTCAGTTTAGCCTTTGGTCTGCCTTTGGCTCAGGTCATGATCCCAGGGTTCTGGGATCAAATCTCACATCAGGCTCCTTGTTCAGCAAGGAGCCTGCTTCTCCCTCTGTCTCCTGCTCCCCTGGCTTGTGCATTCTCTTTGACAAATAAAATCTTCAAAAAAACAAAAACAAAAACAGAAAACAAAAAACTTGTAAAAGTTAAAGAAGGGATAAGGTTGTTCTAAAGAGAAAATTCAGTTCCTTAAACTAACATTTTGCCAATGACACATTTGTAAAAAGTGGAAATTTACTATTAGAAAGTATTTAACCAAATTAGTTCTCCATGTAGTGATAGAATTCAGACAGAACAAGTGAAATACTCAGTATGCACAATATAAGGCAAAAGATAGTAACACTGACTTGGATTAGGCTGGATCTTCTCAGGGTGGCATGGTGCAAGCTTCAAAAAGATAAGTATCCATTCTTGTCCAGACTTAGACCACATGAGCGGTGATGGAGGTCCAGAGGAAACCCTTTTTTGAGATAGTTATTCCGGACATGTGGTAAGGCAAAGGAATTGGAATTGGACAAGCTCAACTGCATTAACTGTGCTCTAGGTGTAAAATGTTAATTCTCCACTGTCAGAAAAAAATCATGAGTCATTCGCCGAACTACTTAGAATCTATTTCTAACACTTCCAAGTATTCATTGCTCTGGTCGTTCCTTTTTCTCTTCACAGATGTATTTTTTAACAAAATATTTTAAAAAGTAGAAGAATCATTATATTTTATCTGAAATTTCTAACAAATTCTTTGGTTGAATAAATACCTGATCGTATTTAATTTCCATTCTGAAATTATTTTCTGCTTGATCAGGGAGTGTTTTATGAAAAGGGGCAGGATCACTTTTTATTCCTTCTGATAATGTAAACCATTAACTTATGAAATCAGAACCAACTGTATCCATAAAATGAGCTGTCTCAGTACCAAAAGATTTTACCTGCACTTTCCAAGGATTCAGAACAATCTTGGGTATTCAGCTGTGTGTTGAAGCAGAAAAGATTGTATTGAAAGCAAAAAGTATGAATCCAGCAGGTTAAAAAAAGAGTTGGTTTTGTGATCTCAAAATGTTTTCATAATTTGAAACGTAACACACCTACTACAGTATAATCAAGCTTCAACAGATACCTCCGACCTTGTAACAAGAAGTTCCTCTGCTTGGCCTTCAAGATTACAGCATCCGTGCTCTTCTTTTCCCAACCATACTTCATATGATTAATGCATTCTTCACTTGATCTTAGCCAAAAGGCCGAGAAGCGATGATGATTAATGCATTCTTAAGTGGTTTGGAAATATGAAAGTCTACAATGGGTTTATAATCAACCATTAGACAACTGACATTGAGCCATTGAATTAAACAGACACGATGCTTTACTGTTGTAAGAGAAGTAAAAAATAACAGAATAAAATCAGTATTTGGGAAAATTGTTTAACTTTCTCTCTCTCTGAGGGAAAACATAAGTTCTCAAAATGCTGCCACCTTCCTACCTGTTTTCAACTAGCAACGAACATAGAATTACAAAAATTTGCACGCTGACAATTTGACTCTTAAAACAGTGCTAAATGTGTGTGAAGTCTCCAAATTAAAGCTTCCCCCCACCCACACCCCCACTACAGGGCATTGTAACCATGAATGCCTTGAGATATTGGCTGAATCATCCCCCTTTCCGAAACTGTCCATCTGTCTTTCAGAGTAGTTGTGATCTGGAGGTTCAAGTTGACTTACTCACTGAGCTGCCTGCCAGTTGAGTTGCACTTTGTAGGTGGAAAATTGTTGGTCTTTGTCCCTCCCAGCTTGTAAGTAAAATGAGGCTGCCAAGAGATAAACACATTCTAAGTTTATCATGCTATTCTTGGCCTCAAACTACAAGCCATAAGGCAACTATTGCTCAAGGTACTGTGTTTACAAGTGTTCAGTCCTCCGCTGTTTCAGAGACCCAACAAGATGGAATTTCTTCCTGCCAGCCTCCCTTTTTTTTTTTTTTTCCCTAAGCTTTCACATTTCTCATTTCCTTTTTAAAAGTGAGGACAGGGAGCAGTTTCTTTGACAACATTTCGAAGGTTTGAAGTCTCATTAAAATATTGATTTTGATGTTTTAGGGTTTTCTCCCCCAAAGGCACTGTAAGTTCCTAAAAAAGATTAGAAGCTTCTTTCTATTACAATTACCATGACTATTATTTTACTTGAAAGTAAACAAGAGGTATACTAATAGATCCTCATATGGGCCTTTTCACACATTTATTATAAAATCCATGTTTCTCTTAATTGGTAATGATAGGATTTTTCCTACTAAGTAGCTGTATTGAAAATAATCAGTTTGGTAATGTTCTCAAATCAAACCCCCCCCCCTTAAATATTTTTCTCGGTTCTTTTTGTTCTTCTTCTCTCACTCGCGCTCTTTTTTTTTTTTTTTTTTTTCTGGTGAGAGAAAGTACTGAGTTAACTTTTCTTCACAAATGTCTTCCTGGCTGCATTGGATAACAGGATGTATTGAGTTCATACATCTTAAATATAAAAGAGGAGTATAGCTATATCACATCCTATATTGGCACAGTATATTGACATGTATTATGTATGATGTTACACTGTTTAAATTATTAGAAATCACATTAAAAGAAATTATAATAAGATAGGGCTTTTTACCAAATCTAGAATATTTGGCAAAGATAGGATAATCAAGTTGAATCCTTGATTTACAAATAAGACTTTGAGCTTTCGGAATCTTAAAAGTATATTCTATATCATGATTTTTTTTGCATTTCATTAAAACTAACATTCCCTTCGGATTTCAGCACAGTACTTATATAATTTACCTATAGAATCAGGTCTTAATTGTTTACTTGGACATGATAGCTATTGGTCTACATCCTGGAAAAAGTTTTGAACATACTCTGACTAATGTCTGCTCCTACACTGGTTTAATGTTGTTGTAAATTAAATTCACTGACTACGTGACAAATGAAAAGAACATGACAGAAGAAATTTTACTTGTTCTAGTGTAAGTACTAAAGGTAGAGATGAAAGATTTGCAATAGTCTGCTTTAGGAGATTGCAAGGAAAAATGTGTTGTTAATTTGAAGCATTATTTAAGATCATCCTGAGGATCAAAGTCATGTCTTCACTAAAATGGACAGAAGGACTGTCATGCATCAGGATCAAAATATATTTCACAACCACTCAATGGCTTCTACAGAAGTACAGATTAGTTGATGAGGAGCAGTGGGTTGAATATGCTATTTGAAAATCATTTTCAAATGTTATTTGCTGTTATTTCAAATGTTATGTCTGTTATTGCTTGAACCTACCTGCAACACTCCATTAACAACAAAAATAGTTACATTATCATCAGTGCCTATAAAATCTTAAGTACTTTTTCCCTGTACAACTAAAACCTTAAGTACTTTTTCCCTGTTCAGACTTGTGTATATTCTGAAGACCACATCACTAGAAGCATTTGCATCACAGATCTCTTGTACTTGAGATCTGTTTTTAAATGTACTTACGTGACACAGAGTGGCTCAGTAGATTATGAAATTTGCTATAATATTTCAAAACTCAAATACATAAAAGGCTTCAACTTTGAAGGCATAACCTAGATTCTGAGGAATTAAGGGACTGATTGGTCATTAGTACCTAGTAGTGCTAGCAGACATTCTTCTTTGATTGGACTAATAGGCTCTTTCTGTAGCTGCAGAGGAGACTGTTAGAGTGTTATTTTGACGTTGTCCAAAGTGTGAGACAAGTCACTAGACTATTTCTAATATGTTAGGAATCACTGTGGAGAAACCCTTCCTAAATATAGTATTATAGTTTTCTTCAATATGTACATTTATTTAATTTTCTATTGTTTTTAAGTCTGATTCTTGTTTTAAGCTAAATGTAAAGAGTCCCAAAATTAAAATTATAAAGTAGGTAGTTTTCAGCATTCAGTGTTATTAGTAAGAAATTAAAATTTTAAGTACCAGGATTTCATAAATAAAACAACTAAACACATACTTTTTTCCCCCTGAAAGATTAGGAATTGTTAAAAGTAGTTAGTTTTTTTCCCTCTGAAATATTTTTGCTTTAACTATAAGCCAGGGTCGTCTTTGAGTTTACAACTTAATCTTCCGTTGAAATCTTTGTTTTTTGATAAAATTTCCTTCTCTTTTGTTCGTGGATGTTCTTAAGGGGGTATGTGTGAGGTCATGCTATTTGTATTGGTAGTCCAGATGATGCTGTAATACTTCATAAATCTGAAAATCTTAATGATTTAAACAAAACAGAAGATTATTTCTCACTCACACTATGTGTTTAACATGGTAAAGCATCAGCCTTCTGGTTAGTTAGAGAATCTGTTTATCATAGTTACTCCAAGACCCGGTGGTTGGAGGCTTTATCTCAGAACATACTTTGATGACTATTGAGGCAGGAAAAGGGAATAAGGTGAATTACTCCATGGCTCTCACAGCTTCTGTCTGAAAGCGATATGCATCACTTCCCTTCACATTTCCTTAGCCAAAGAAAACCACATGATATTGCCTAGCACCAAACATGGTAAAGAAATGCTCCTACCTTGTGTTTTGAAGGAGAAGAAATGGAAAATTCTTAAGCAGAATTTATGACTTTACTACCACAAGGGTAAGGTTAATAACTATTAGGAGAAGTCACTCTTTCTTAGGCCACCAGGAGTAGAAGGCATTGGATGTAGAATTCTGCTTTCCTGCCTAGTGTTAACTTAATATTTGGGTATCACTCAGAAATATTTTGAGGTCTTGCTTCCCCCTAAGTCTTACTTTAATGTGCCTGCAATTGTTAGGCCATGACAAATGCTTGGGAGAAATACCAGGTTTCCACACTTTGGCTTAGGAAGTGGGCTTGGAAGTATCTGTTTTTTTATCTATAAACTCAAGTGAATTAGCAGCAGCTGCTTCAGTCTGTTTGGAAACAAGTTGTGCCCTATACACTTGTGAGATGAATAAAACAAGACCTTGCATGACTGACATGAAGACCTACAAAGTCACCCAGATATAGGTAGCGGACATGATCCTTGTTAGGAAGCATGCGGTTTCAGTGCTTTTAGATCAAACTGAAATGGGTAGTGTGTTCATTCATGTGAACAGAGTGTGGTGCTTTAATCTGAAGCATTTTTCTCTAAATATTGTATCATCAATAATTTAAGGGAACCAATACATTTAGGAAGAAATATAAAATTTCAATAAACTAAAACATCCCATTAAGGACTTCAAGGAAACCTTGATACACCTTACATGTTATGGTACCTTACTTTGTCTACAGCTTTCCTAACTATAGTGACATGATTGTCCAAATCTTAAATTTTACATTTTCCCCCAACTAATAGAGATACCAGATATCCAGGAAATGGAGACTAGAAAATACCCCCTGAGGATAATGCAGATTTATATGTGCTTTTGTTATTTTTGCATACTACCTTACCATTTTTCTGCATTCAACCCTTAAAATTGAGAAGAGTGGTGTGGAAGAAAAACTGGGTCATTATTCTTAGAAAAGGTCATAAGGATATTCAGTTGAGTAGCAAAGGATCAGAGATACCTTTGTAAGTGGGGAGGACAATAAAGCATCTTAAGAGAAAGAACCTAAGAAACAATGAATACGAGAGAAATGGTAGGGGCGGTGGTTGGGGGGAGGGTGGCAGGATGGGGCTAGGGCCAGGGTGGGGTAGGGCAGGGCCTGGCCAGGCCCTGCCAGCAAACAGAAGCAGGTTGCTGAAGTGTCTTGTGCCTGATGGCTTCCTGCTTCCACTTTCTTGTTTCTTAGGGTGGCCTGGTAAGGTTTCTTTTCTTCACAGTCAAAATACTTGTCGGGAAAAGTGAAGGCTTCTTAATTATATCCGGTGGAATCTAACATCTTGCTTTAAGAAAAATCCTTAAATTGTAATTATTCCACATATTTTTAGTTGTTTGTGTTCAGTAGGTCAAGAAATAGTCTGAGTTTCTACCTAGTTGTCTAAATCTTCATATGAGTTTTAACTGTACATAGTTATGATATTTAATTATAATAAATATATGAATATAAATGAGGACTAACTTTTACCTAAGAAAATTTCCTAGCTATTTCAGAAATTACACAACATTTAAGCTTTCTTTATTACTGGTAAAAGCCTGGATGTTGTTTGTTAATGATCATTTATCTTTGGTATGTTGATTGGTTAAAAGATAACTGAAAAGTTCCCAGAGTAAGAATTCTAATTGTGTGGTCACGCAATGTAAAATATAAATTATCAAGTTCTAACCATACGCTGCTTTTCCTGAAGCATATGCCATACCACAGTGAAATATCTGATGCATTTTTCTTTTTTTACTAACCTGTATTATATGAGCATCTATACCTTTGTAACCAAAAAGAACACTTTGAAAAAGATGGGGAGCATATGGGTGCACTTTGTTGACTGTTTAAATGTTTAGGGATTCAAGACAACATATAATTATGCTTGAGAAGTCAGTCCTTTGTGATTAAGAAGGATGGTGTTGCTAATAGATCAACAAGTTGCCATTAACTTCTCTAAGTCACCTATAAAAGGCTTATTTATTCTCTTTTTTTGAATAAACATAGGTAGTTTGATTTTTTTTTTTTTTTTTTTTTACTGAGGCAAAAAAAGTTACGTTTAGCTTCAGAGTGTTTTCCTAAGTTGGGACAACACATGACTTTGATTAAATTTTATGTACTGGACATCACAATAGGCATAATTGCCTATTACCAAATAGGCATCAGGTCATTTGCTAGTGAATTGGATTAGTGAAGTTGCATCAGGTCAAGATGAATACTCTAAGTAGTTAATTCATATTGTCATTTTTTTTATTTCATGAACCTAGCTGAAGTTGTGCCAAGAATTAGACTGAATCTACTGGACATGAAATGACCTGAAGGTTTGACATTAGCAGGCTTCAACATGTGATCCAGGTGGTTTATCTAAATTCACTGGATTCTGTAGAACAATTCTGTAGAGCAAAATTTCAGTAGTATCTTCTAATGTGTAGATTTGTATATAGTATAAATATATCCTAATCATTTGTATTAAAATGCACATTTTATGTGGTCTATTTTTTTTTATTTCAAGAATTACCTATATTACAAATCAATAAATATTATTAAAACTAAACCATTAAAAAAAAAAAAAAAACCAATAGAGCTGTGAACCAGGAGTGGAAGACCTGTTCAAGGTCTCTGTTCTGCCTCTTAAAGGTCATTGCTATTTGAGGGGTATGAGGGGTCTGCTGATGTTTTCTGGAACTCACATCTTTATTCTGTGTAAAAGGAATCAAATACCTGGATGTTGTAACCTACAGGGATGTTATGAGGCTTGAACCAGGTAATACACATGAAGTACTTTGTGATTACAAAACAGTGAATAAATAGAATTATCAATCAGAGGTACTCATTTTAATATCTGTTTGAAAATATTTATTAATAAACGATAGGTTAAACCAGACACTGAATCTGAATTTAGTAGACATGAATGTTAATGTAATCTGTAAACAGGCTCCTAAGACCTGAAAGTAGGTATGTTCCTGATTGGACCACAGTGCCTTCTTATTTTCCTCAGGAACGGGTTTTAGCTTCGCCTCTATTCACAGGGCTGTGTCACATGGATGGAAAATACATTTTACCTCTTAGAGAAATTTATCTTTTAAATATGTCTGAATGGTATCTTTAAAGGTAATAGAGCTCTTGGCTGTGATAAAATAGTAAGATTAACTTAGCTTTGCTCCAGATGACTGCAAAAACAAACAAAGTGCATGAGAATGTGGGAATTGGACAAAAATCAGTACAGGAAGTGATCTCAGAATGGAAATCATGGAGGTGAACTCTACTGTTATCCCAGTTTATTGCTTATGATTGTCCTACTTATCATCAAGCCCTGTGCAAGGAGTGTGAGAACCAACAAGAGCCTTGTAGTCTCTGAACTGAAGAGGCAGGGAAGCCAAAATGGTTCAAATTTGCAAAGCAGGGTGACAGAAAAGAGAGCTGCTATTATCAAGAGAGAACTACAAGAGAGCTCTGGAAATCTGGTTAGTGTTCTCCCTAAGTCTTCAGTTGTGTACATAATAAGTATGTGTATATGAGAAAATTACTCAAGGCCAGAGAAGGTGTCTCTGGAAAGGAATTGCCAGAGCAATCTCTGGTGATTAAAAGAGAGAATAGTTTGTGTTCCCACAAAGCAGATAGAGAAAGCTCTCCCAATACGTAGGGCATATGGTAGATTACTCAAAATTGGCATTGCCTTATTAGGGAGTCAAAATTAGCTCTAGACAAAAGACTGCCCTGGACTGCCTAAGAATGCTTAAAAGCAAACTTGGGAAGGATCAAATGATTTCCAAGTAACTTACATCTTAAGCCAAACCTCAAGAATATTTAAAGGAATAAAAAATATATCAACACCCTATAAGGTTAAAAAAAATTTGACATCAAATAAAAAATGACCAGGCATGCAAAGGATGTAAACTATGATGAGAAAAAAAAATCAATCAATGGAAAACAATGAAGCAGAGTGCAGAATTAGCAGAAAAGTACTTAAAAGAGTTATATAATATTTATATGTTTAAGAAGATAGGTAATGGCATGAGCGTGTTCTAATGCATGAGCATTAATGCAATGAGCATGTTCTAATATTCTAACTTGTGAATTTTTATCAGGTTTCATGTAGAAATAATACCAAATGTTTTACAAAAAAATTGAAGAGGGCAAGATAATTCCCAGCTCATTCTACAAGTACTCCATAAAAAGAAGTATTATCCTGGTACTCAAAATAGAAAAACCTTCTTGTAAGAAAAAAAAGATATGAACCAACATCACTCATGAAGAGAGGTGCAAAAAATTTAACTAAGTTTAGCAAATCAAATCCAACAATGTAAAAAAAGATAACTCACAATTAAGAAGAGTTTATCATAGGAATGCAAGATGTGTTTGAAATCTCAATGCAACTTACCATATTGAGACTAAAGGAGATAACGGATTGTTTCAATAGAGACAGAGAAAACGTTTGTCAAAAATCCATTATTGATTTCCTCATAAAAACTGTCAAATTAGAAATAAAAGAGAGCTTCCTCAATTTGATTAAGGCCACCTATGGTTATAGTTAAATTTGTAGTTAACAGTATACGTAATTGTAAAACATTGAATGCTTTCCCCCGTAGGATCAGAAATAAGACAAAGATGTCTGCTCTTAATGCTTCTGTTCAACCTGTCCTGGATATTCTAGTCAGTACATAAAGGCAAGAAAAAGAAATAAAATACTACAGTTTGAAAGGAAGAATGAAAACTGTCTTTATTTGCAGATGATATGATAACCTGCATAGAAAATATGACCTACAAAAAAGCTACTAGATCTTCAAACATGTTTATCAATATTTCTCAATACAAAGCTTAAATGCAAAAATCAACTGTATTTCTATGAACTATCACTGAATAATTTTTAAAAATGTGTTAAGATAGCATAAAAAATGAAATATTTAGGTATAAACTTGACAAAATACTTGTTGGCATTATCTCTACACTGAAAAGTACAAAATATTGTTGAGAGAAATTATATAAGACCTAAATAAATGGGCACACATACCATATTCATGAATTAGAATGTTGAATATTAACAAGATGTAGTTTTTTCCAAAATTGATCCATACATGCAATGCAATTCCAATTAAATCAATAATAGCAGGGATTTTTTGTTGTTTTTGCTGTTTTTTTTTTAAAGAGGTTGACAGACTAGTTGTAAATTCATTTGGTAATATGGGACCTAGAATTGCAAAATGATTTTGGCTTTTCTAACTTTGAAAATATTGGAGTGCTTACTCCAGTTGATAAAAAATATTTAATGTAAATCTCCACTAATCAAGACAGTATGCTATTAACAGAACACAAGCGAGAATCCAGAAATAGACTCACACTATATAGTCAATTGATTTTTGATAAAGATGCCAAAGCAGTTAAATGGAGAAATGATCATCTTGTCAAGAAATGGTATTGCAAGAATTAAATAACCATAATGAAGGAAGAAATCTGAACTTTTCTTCATTTCGTGTACAAAAATTTAATTGAAATGTACACCTAAATGGAGTTAAAACTATAAAAGTGCTAAAGAGAACAGGAGAAATACTGTCTTGAGTTAAGCAGATATTTCTGACATGATAAAAGCACAATCTGTAAGATAAACTTGAAAGACGTCAAAATTAAAGTCTTCAGGTTTTAAACGACACTGAAGAAAATGAAAAGATAAACCACGGACTTGGAAAAATATCTGCAAAATGCATACTTGGTAAAGGTCCTGTGTTCAGAATACATAATGAACACCCAAAACTCCATTATATGTAGGTAAACAATCACAATTAGAAAATGGGCAAAGGATTTTCATAGATAATTCACCAAGAAGGTACCAAGCATCGCAAGTCAGAGGAAATGCAAATTAAGCTGCAATTACGTATACCAATACGCCCACCAGGATGGTTGAAGTTAAAAAGTTTAGCAACACTGACTGACTGTGAAGCTGTGGAATGACTTGATTCATACATGGATGTGGGGAGTAAAAGAATAATCGCTTTAGAGAACACTTGGGAACCTAAAAAGTTAAGTGTATTTCCCCCCATATACTACAGGCATTCCCCTTTGTAGATATTTACTCAGGAGACATATTAGTGTATTTCTATATGTACTGCACAGAAAATGATCAACAGGTAAATATCGAAGCAAATTATGGTATATTCATAAAGGTAACTACTCAGTAGTAAAAAGGAATATGACAAAATGGATAAATCTCAAATAGGCTGAGTGAAAGAAACCACACAAAAAGAGGTACTTTGTGGTTCTATTTATTTAAAATTGTAGAAAATACAATCTATACTGACAGAAAACAGATAAGTGATTCACTAGAGATGGCCAGTGGAGGAGAGAGAATGAGATCTATATTACACTAGGACACAAAAAAATTGCGGGGGAAGGTAATGTATATGTTCATTACCTCTATGGTAGTCGTAGTTTCATGTGTATATACCTGTCAGAACTCATAAAATTTTACATTAATGTGTGCATTTGTACATCAGTCATGCCTCAATAAAGCTCTAAAATCGAGAGTAATACATCTATACTAAAGTGACGAGGACTACAGATGTCTTGATTTCCATATAATCAGTAATAACAGCAGCTTTTACGTAGATCAAAAGTGACCACTTGTGTGTGTGTGCGCGTTGTTATGAAATGCTCATGGGCTTTGGCCATCAGACCTTTGAATATATCTCCTAGAGAGGTGTAAAACTAAAGTTGCATCTAAGAAATATGGATTTGATATGATGCTTAAATGCCTTACTCACTATTCATATGAGTGAAATAATTTACCTTTGATAATCAATTCTCAGATTAAAGGCAGTTGAAATGCACAAATTAATGATGTGCATGGGTTAGTCCTCTCTGACCCGTTGGACGCGTTGTGGTCTTAATAACATTATTAGAAGAAAAATGTCATTATCCAATGTGATCTCATAAGCTACCACAATTTATAGCCACCCCTGCTTATTTTCTATTCTAAAGAACAACTTTGTGGCTATGCTTAAAGAAAGTGAAGTCTTTGGTTTCTCCCTGAGGTTGTCATACCAACAACAATTATTTAGCTCTAATTGGTCTGTAGGAGGTCAGGATCAGCAGCCTAAAAACACACTTTAAGGATTTCACATTTCAGCTCAGTGGTTAAATTGTAGCAGTCTCTGTCTTTATAGTAATATTCTGGAAATGCCTATTTCAGACTTCTATTTGCACCTCTCCTTTTTTTCTTCTAGAGGAAGTTTCAGTCCAGTTATAAGGAATAAATCCATGAATAAGGAATATTTCAGTCTAATAATAAGGAATAAGCTTGTGGCTTTTTAAAATGTGATTGTTTTGCTTCTTATATTTGTCCCACTCCACTTCTTTGGAACTAGAGGTGAAACAACGCTTCTATGTTTTCAAAAATATGCCATTCAGTTTACATTGTGTGTGTGTGTGTGTGTGTGTGTAGTTACATTGTTTTTGGTTTCTGAAAAATGAGAACTCTTAAAAGTTGAAGCCAACCTAAATCTGATTATTTTATAGCCACCTAAACTCCCATCTTCCTCTCTGCTTCTTCCCCCTTTTTAAACAAAAGTTGTGTTTAATGTACTCTGTAACTGCATTGTTAGGCTTATGTGTTGTAGGTCTGTCACAGCTGAGGGCCATGGCCATGTGTTTAGTAAGCATAATAAATTAGAAATGAGACAAAATATTATATGATACTAAAGTTATCCATACTAATTTGTTGATTTGAACTTATGATTTCTTTGTAGTCTTTAATGCTAGTCTGATTCTCAAAATTATAATACGAGTTACCAAATGTAACATTTTTAGAAAAAGACTGTCAACATTTTCACGTGTTGATACTTTTCATAAGGCATAGAGCCTTCCTTCCAAAAGCTATTTGATATTGTCCCTTACAAAAGAAAGATAAACATATTTTTAATGTATAATTATACTAGTTGTTCTTCACTGCAGAGGACTAGAGTATCTGTTGTCCATCTTTAAATTACATGTATTCATATGTATGTACATCCATGTCCTCAAGCTTTGGCTTAATCTCCTTTCTTGAATTTCACTCTGTCCCTTAGCCATTGCGATGCACTGTTGGGGTACTTTTTGTCCCTAATTATAATTTGATAACATCATCTGTTTCTTCTGGAGTATTTAAGTCACAATCAGCAGTATAGATGTTCTTATTCCCTTAAATATGGCTTCTAATTATCCAAATATATTGGCAAAAAATGTTGAATGGTAACAAATAAATAAAATGAAAAACTTCCACCCAGCTTTTGAAACATTTGAATTGATTATTATTTATTCTAGAAGAAGAAATTACTAATTTTAATCAGAAGTTTGAGGGAAAGCAGCTTTACAGAGGCATTCCAGAAAACCTTGAAAAATTTTGTTAAAAAAACATTGATAGGATTTCATGTGATAAAGCTTACCATTGCTAATAACTATATATTGTGGTTAAGTTAAGACTATAACATGATGGGCAACAATATGTTCCAACCTTAATGTCAGATGAACATTTTCAAAGATTCCTTACCTGTACAATGGCAATGATAATTTCTATTTCAGCCTATGGGTGTAAATGGTTAAATGGGATTATGTGCATTACATTCTGAACACCAAGCGGGCAGTTGATAAATAAATTATAGCAATTAGAATTAGGGGAGAAAAAAACCAATTGGACTGATTTGAAAAGAGAAGAACTGAATAATCAAGGGAATGATTAGACAAAAATAAAAGATAGTTTGAGGCTATATCAACTTTTGTTTTAGAACAGGCTTTATTTTTTAGAGGCTAAAGTTTTAGGTTCATAGGAAAATTTGGGAAAACGTATAGATTTATCATATGCTTCATACCCCTACACATGCATACTCTCCCCCATTAATCATCTTCCAACCAGAGTGGTACATTAGTTATGATTGATGAACCTTTACTGACATCCCACAGTCACCCGGAGACCATAGTTTACATTAGGATTTTCTTGTGGGGCTTTACATTTGTGGGTTTGCAAGAATATATAACGACTTGTATCCACCATTGTAGTATCATACAAAGTCATTTTACCGCTTTAGATATCCATCTAGAATTGGCTGAAATTGGGTATTTCCCTTCCTTTGGGTCAGTCAGTGATAAAACCCAGTGGGTTAGATTCTGGTTAAACAGTTTGTATGGAGGGCAGAACTCTTTAAGAACAAGAGTGTTTGTGGTGTATTTCAAGGTGGATCCTTTTTTTCTCCCCCTGCTGGAAGCATGAGGGAATTTTTGTGAGAGCCAGGTTGAACTGCTAGAGGTAAAATTCACAGAGGTGTGGGGCCACTCCTATGATTGGGTCCCCTTAGAGTTTTTAACTTTGACTAGTAATTCGTCACAGTTCTTATTTCTCTCGGCTTCCTTCAGCCTGCTCCCGCCACAACCTGTAGATGTCTCTACTCAGAATTTTCTGCTCCAGTAAGCTTTGAGTCTCTGTTTTGCCCAGTTTGTCTCTCTACTCTGAGGGCAGTGGTTTTCCCTGTGACCTCACTTCTTTTCGGTTCTAAGAAGAGTTGTCCATTTCTCAGTCTCTTCAGCTTTTTACTTGTGTGGCCAGAGTGGCAACTTCAAGGTTCTTTGCTGATTTAGAAACTGGAAGCCCTCCCTGTTTCAACTTTTGCTAAGTGCTTGAGATATTTTTCACAGATACTTAAAAGTAATTTTTAAATGACTTTAGGATTTAGTCGTCAGAGCATTTTGTTTTTGAAACCAGTATGCCATTTAAGTGAATCATTGTGCCAATGATTTATTTAGCTTTCATTATTAGAGTACTGAAAGTGTTAAGATGCCACAATAAATTACATATTTTTAAAATATACTTTTATATTTGAGAATATATATTTTATTTTCCTATGCAAAAACAAAACACATTTTAGGGATAAATATTCCAGAGTGCTGCCAGATATTATGTCTGTGGGTGTGGTGTGTGTGTCTGTGTGTGAGGGTGTGTTCATCCTCTCTTTTGCTTTTATTCATTTGTCTATCTTGAGGTTCAGTTTCATAAAAACGTTTAACTTGATTAAGCACTGGGTAATGTGAGAAAATGTAATCAGGATCTTGGTAAAAAAGATCTAATAGCGCTCCTACTGTAGCTCAAGGGTAGAACACCATTTTGCCTGAGGAATCTCATAAACACCTAATATGGTCTGTGTTGCCATATCACTGAGGTGTATGAGGAAAATATTAATGTGAATTATATAACCTTAAAATCATTTAACGTTTGAAATGTAGAAAAGGTATTGGTGGTTGGAGCTTATAAACTGGAAAATGGAAGCAAGCCAAAACACTGGCACTAACACTCTGCTCTTGTTAAGAAAATGCCAAGGGATCTTTTCACAAGAGTAACTCGCAGATTGCAACACAGTTACCTTAGCTGGCTCCTGATGTGCAGTATCACACCACATTTAAATTTCCATCTGTGGTGTCTGGAACTATTGTTCTCACTGTGAACTTTTTTTTCCCCTCAAGTAAATCTGCAGACTCTGAAAGACCACAGGACACACTTTCTTTAGTGAGACAACCAACTAGACTTAAAGAAGTTATAAATGAAGTTTGTGGTCTTTCTAACCACCATGGAATCATTTCATATTTCAAAACAAGTATATCGGCATCAAAATTATACATAGAAAATGCTAAATTTTGATATATCTATAATCATCCTTTTTTTCTCTTTTTGGAATGTCTTCGGTGCTCTGTTGCTACAGTGTGTGTCTTGGAGGAAAAATGAGGATGCTGTGTTTTTTTGTCCTTTCTCTGTGCAGCTTAGTCATCAATATCTTTAGAGTTAGACCCAAGTAATTGATGGTTATAAAATAACTGCATTGGCAAGGATGACTATTTAGCAAACTGATTTTAATACAGTCCTACTTACCTATGCAATGTCACCTGGTGTACCAGTTGAGTTGTGATGATGAAATTTCACATGCACACTCACACACAGTATCTGCTTTGTAAGTGTAATTGAAGGGAATATTAACTACAGCTCATGAGTTAGTTATAGGGCTAATCTTTCTGCTTTAAGAAGAGGCAGTGACTTTATGATAAGCTTCATTTTTTTCTTACTCTTTTTATACAAAGGGACACATTTGTAACTGTATTCAACTCTTAAAGAACCTGGGAAAGAAAGTCAAATTGATTTTGAACACTTGAAAAGAAAACTTACATAAATAAAGGACTCATTTATTTTTAAACAGAGAGGTATACATTTGTTGATGTCTTACTCTTTGCCTTATGGATTAACCTAATCAGTTTTTGTTTTTTAATACATATTTTTCCCTATGTATACTCCATCTTTTCTCGAATATATATATGTATATCCAATGTATTTACAGTATCTCATTTTCATTTCTTCTCCATTTTCTACATTAGAAGTTAACATAACCAAAGCATTTAAAATAGTCTCTAACATAGTCATACACCAATAAATAATAATAATTATCTTGTTGCTATTGGAATGACTTTGTATTATATATTTGACTATCAACATTATCCTTGATCTAAGTCAATATTTATGGAGAGTTGCTGGTTTTAGAGGTTGCATGATCTGCAAGGACCTTTAAATGATCAGCCCAAGAAGCAACATTAATGCAAATTCTATCTCTTTGCTCAGCAATCCTGTTGCTAAGCAACTAAGTTTGTTTATCCTCTCTTGTTTGGGTCAGGACTAGGGGTAATGAGCTGATGTTGCATGTCAGAGAAAGGAGTTAGTGGCTGACAGTGAACTTTAAACCTTTTGGCTTTGGGTTGTTTTCACACTTAGAAATCTTCTGGGTATTTTGAGCACATTATTCTCCTTCCATAGGGTTGTTTCTTTTAGATCATTAAAGTAACGGTTATATATAGGGGCCCTTAGCAGAATGCTGCCTACATGCTGATATAAAGATAGTCCAAATAAGAGGATCAAGCACTTGGACTTCAAGACAAATATTTTCAAACTTTTAAATAAAAATAGCCTAGAAATGTCTTGTTTGCCTAAGTGAAACATTATTATTATTACTGACTTGTTTTCTAGTTCCTTCCAGAAATGAATGGCAGAAGTGATTGACAAGGCACCATGTACATTTCCAAAGCCAATTCTTATGACATAATATAGTCTACAAATAAAAATGTCTATATAGATGCAAGTTATTTCTGTAGGAATAGAAGGGATGAGTTACATGCCATTCCATTTTGATGAACTTGAATCCAGTTTCTAATCAACAAGATTGCCCTATACAATAAACTACTGATTGTGACTGCTGGCGTTCACAGTAATAGGACAAGAAGATGTGTGGCACAATTTTCTCCATTCAGCTATTCATTTTCCTACTGCTTTGAAGGAGTCTTTATATCCTTATGATCCTTCTCAAAGTTAGTCTGATCAATTGTGCTAAATGTGCCCACTAGAGTCATTGAATACGCGGACAACTCTTGTTGATTGCAGAGCGGTGTCAGTTTGGCCTCAGTTCCTCATTTTTGTCAGAGTTCTCAAAATATGAATTTAGTTTCAGGGTGTTTTTGCACCCTTTTAAGATAATGCTCTCTACTCAAAGCCCACTTAGTTTTATGAATACTGCTAAATATAAGAAATAGATGTATAGAAGCTGATATCCTCAGGCCATATTATCACTGTCTGTTTAGTCTTTCTGAAGTCTGCAAATTGATTTTTTTTTTCTCCGCTAACTAGAGACAATATGATGTGTTGTGTGTAGCTGGAACGAAAAGCTTTTATCAGAACAGCAATAGAATAGAAAACATCAGCAGAACTTCTATCAGTCTTCATAGTCTCTAGCTCTGGCATTTGGACTTGAAGTTTGGATAGAATCTGTGAAACTGCTGTGAGAATTATTAACTCCAGAAAGCTTTCGTTTGGAAGAATCCAAGTTCATATTTTCCTAGCGAATTTATAACTGAACATGAATTTCAAGGTTCTCAAAAACATCGAAACACAGTGTGGATATTTATTTGAAAAAAAAATCACTTGATAAATTTCAGAATGCACTGTTTTGTTTATTTTTAAAGAACCTGTCAAACTTTATTGTTGGATTAACTAAATCATACAGTTTGCCTGTCAGAGATTGCTATGTTCACCACAGTTAAAATGTGCCTTTCTTCCCACTTTTCATTTGGTACGTGTAGTAGCTGATATTTGTGTGGCTACTGTTTGTTCAAAATAATTCTTACAGCTGTGTTGTTCAGAGTACAGTGATGGCTTTATAACAAGTGTCCTCATACCTAATTTATTACCTATTATCCTTTCTTGACAGTTTAGCTCTGTCTCACTGAATCTTCCCCGTGAGTTCAAACATGCTCTTTCCAAAGTACCAACCAGAGTGTTGGCCAGGTGCTACCTGTATTTCTAACCACTGATGATGCCAATTGTAGAGATATAAAGACTATTAACCATTTGATGCAAATTTAAAAATAAGTTTTCCCTTAAAAATTTTGTTAAAAATAAGATTTGGAGATGATTTCCTCCTTCATTATTTTCTTTCTTTGTTAGAGTAGTAGTAGTAACGCAAACATGGTTGGATTCTTGATCTGTGTAAACTGCGCAAAAAACTTGGTGTCGAATTTTTTTGATCCTCCAAACAATCCTACAAAGTAAAGGAGATGCAATTTTATGCCTGCATTACTGATTTAAGAAATTGAGGGCACAGAGAAGTTAAATAAAATCACGTCATGTAGCCAGTGATGGTAGAGCTGGGATTCTCCTCCAGGCAATGTCATTCCACATCTTGTGCTGATGGGCTACCCAGCCTTAGACCAGCAGAAGGAGGCATCAACACTGGATGAAATTACTCATTTGTAGGTCTTTCTTTGAGATGTTCTACTTACTAGGTATTGATCATAGCCAATATTAAATAAATTTTTTCTAAATTATTTAACTTTTGATTTTTAATAGTAATCAGAGAGCCAAACTACTAAACCTTATAATTTGTAGGCTGTTAAGATTTGGAGGGGCTTTGCAATTACTCAGTCCTACCCATACATATATGACTTGCGAATCTGAGGCTTATGAAGTAAAGTTACTTTTTTCAACTCCTACACCTAGTTAGAATCAGAACTAAAGTGAGGATTTGGGTCTTGCGATTCCCAGTGTGCTGATTAATTGTATTTCTCTCTAGTCATGAAAGAAGATCATAATCTCAGGCAAATCCACTTTCTTTTGGCAGGGGTGAGGGGGTGAGGAGTGGGTTGGGGATGGATGTGGTTATATTCTACTTGAACACATTGTGTTCAGTTGATGTTCATTGAACAGACACGGGAGAGCTTGGGCCAAATGTACACATGCATATGTATATGGGTCTTTAATTAAATTCTAACTACTTCCAAAAATGTTTTGAGGCCTCTAGATCCAGTTGTGCCTGTGAGAGAAAGATTTGGGTAGCAAAAATCTAAATGATTTGCTCATAAGTAAAAGATGAGATTGATGAGCAGTGATGTTTTTGTTAGATGGAGGTACTAGGTGTTCCCTGATTCCGTAGGAAAATACCAGTGAGGGGATTTTAATAAGGCCTTTTGAAGATACTTTTTGGAAAAACAGTGTACGTATGAATTTGATACATTTCATGTCCTGTGGAATAATTGTGAACACTCGAATGTTTCACATTTTTATACACCAGGCCAAATCTGCTTTCAGTAGTTTAGGCCATTTGTGATTAAGAAAAAAGTTTCCTGAGATGTTAACCACTGTAGAAAGGAGAAACGTAGATATTTTGTACAAAAGAGTTCAATTTCTTTGAGTTCTGTGTAAGAGAGAGGAGAACAATGTCAGATGTCCTCAAAGGATTTTCTAACAATCTTCTATGCCAGAGAATTTTAAAATACTTTTAATTGCTCCATCTACTCCTTTTATTCACAGGGAATCAAACTATATAACAGCAAAAAAGGTCCTCTAATCTAGACTTTTATAAATTAATTTTTCTTATGATCTAGGAGAATTCACATTTTATTTGTAAATTATTTTGAGGATTTGAGAAACATTTTTATGTTTCTGTTAGTACCTTTTAGTTTTCTTAAGGTAATTGAATGCCACCCTGATCCCGTAAATACCTGTTCTTTTCCTAAAAAACTGGCATCATGGGGATTTTGCAGAAAATGTTCCCCTTTTGTAATACTTTACTTTGGTTTCATAGTTGAAGTGGTTATTTTTGTTGTGTTACAGAACAACATCTGCCCCATGTGAAATACCCTGTAAATACTTGAGAAATTTATGAGTTTTATTGGATTCTTCCCATCTAGTTAACTCTTGGCTTCATTTTGAGTAAAAATCCAGTTACTTTGACCACACTTAGGACATACGTACCACCCACTGTGTGGTTAGTCCTTGCCTAATATTTCCCTATGGATATTAATAGGAAATGCTTTTCATTTTAATACCATTTTCATATTCTTGACTGTCATTGTCATTATCATAGGAGGAGTCACAAAAGCATTATTTAGAGATGTACACTAGAGGGTGGTGTTTTACCTGGACACTAGACCTATCAATGCACTGGCTTTGAGGAAGAGTAAAAAATAATTCCAGGAAATGTTCCCCATGTTTAATGTTACATAATTCTCAGCACATATGCCCCATTAACAAAGTTGATAAACCCCAGGGAATGGAAGCAGAGACTGAGTCACTTGGCGGCCTTGCTATCCGGTTTCTTCAACACATTGCTGTAGGTGTTTGGTTTTTTTGAGCTCCGCATGCAGAGTGTCACTTGAAAACCAACACTGATCACTGGGTGAGAATATATTTGACTCTTTCTAGCTACAGGGAATTGGAAAGCAAGGGAGGCAAATAGTGAACATGGATAAAGCTATTAAACTCACCACTGCGGTCATTAAATCCTCTCAATTGTATATGTGTACTTCCATGACCTGAGAACGGAAACCGTCAGTAGTGGTGGGAAAGGTGATTTCTGGAAGAGCTCATGTTTCTGTGCCCTACTTCTCTGGTTTTTACTTGATTGGGAGAAAAAAAAAAAAAAAGATTTGTAATCTAGACAAACCCATCTTTCATATCTTGGAAGGGATGATCAAATGTTGCTATACATTTCCTGCCCCTCAGTAAACGTATGAATGTAAATGGTGGATTGAGGCTTTGGTTTAACTCATTTTGCTTCTAACTAGCTGTTGTTTTCATCTTTGTTTTTCTAAGTTCATTCTATTGGTATTGGTACAGTCTTTGCTCCAGTCATGAATTCTTTTGTGGTTTCTCATGACAAATGTCCAAATTTTCATCGACTTCTACCTAGACATGTGAATAAATACATGAAAGGAGAAAAGGTCAAATTTATCGCTCTGAAATTTGCTTTCAAGAGAAAATTATTCTCCCTGCTCTGGCCCGTGGAAATTTCCTTCTAAGACAAGCAAGTCTTCATGTGATGTTGCATGTTTTCAGGCCTATATTCTTTGTTATTCTTCACCACTATCTGATTCAGAACGACTGCTGGAACCAAGATCTCCTGGAAAAAAATTTTAAAAACACAATTTCATGTGATTGAATTAAAGTTGAATTGACTGGTTCCTATTAAAGTTAAGCCCTGACCAGTACTGCCAAACTCTATTGAAGCTAGGTGCACACTTCCCTTCAAATGTTCCTTAGCATTTGGCTTTAGCTGTTTCCATGCCCCCCTTTCTTCAGTGATACGATAACATTGCAATAATACTCAAACGCTGACACAACAGAAAACCTTGCCAGTTTGGCTCTCAACCTTGGCAAGCTTTTTGTTATAGTTGCAACCCAGCTTACTTCTTGAGTTGCACAAAACTTCCAGAGCTCCTCCCCAGCATGTCTTATAAAGGGGACTAAAAGGGAAAGTAAGAGAGATGCTAATTTTGGACAGAGAATAGTAAATAGGACAATAAATAAAAGCTCTGTTTTGGCACATTGGAACTTTCTTTTTTTCCCTTTTAAATGTGTGATTCCTTTTCCCAAATGTTGCACTAGATTTATTTTTAAAGGTGTCATCTATTTCCATTCCAGTGCTATGTCATCTATAATTTAAATTTATGAGATAAATCTTGAGGTTCACCAGTGGAGCAGCTGGAGAATTCTAGCCACTTTGCCATTGAAAATGCAGATTTGCTGAAGGTTTTTGTGTCTGACAAGCCCCATTGAAAGCATCTCACTCCCTTGCCTGACAAGCATCCATCAACATGTAATATTTATTCTTCTGTTTTAGTTTCACTACAAATAATTGGCGGTCCTTCAGCAAGAAGACAGTTTCCTGCTGAGGCAGCACCACCTGTATAGCTTCACCGAGCTGAGAACAAATGCTCTGAGAAGGAAGCTTTCCTAGAACTGATGGAGAAAGTGAATGAGGGATGTTTAATAAAAGGAGGAAAAGCTGAATTTTTTCCTCTAGTTGCATCATGATTGTTAGTTCTCCACTCTTGCTTCTATCACCATCAGAAATAGCAGTGGAATGTTTATACATATATTTTATGGCTGATAAGAAAAATATTCTGCTTGACTGGTCTTCCACTCCACTTGTCTTTCGATAGATATAAATATGTGCATATATGAGCCTTTAGCTTCACAATTAGCTTCTCTGGACTCAATCTGTGGGCTTGGATCGATTTCTTTTTTTAATATGCAGCAAACATGAAAATTTTACACCCAGCTATAGCTGTTGTAATAGCAATTGTTAGAAGGCCATGACCCTCATATAATTGACATGACCTCCGGTTTTCTTGTAACACCTAGACCTAGATTCCTCTTGTTAGGAAAGGACGTGTTCTTAGAGAATTATGTTTTTGTAAAATTTGCGTGGGTTGCACTCTTAAAGATAGAGGTAAATGAAACAATGAACAAATTGACATATTGATTTTTTAAAATTATTTTTAAATAAAGGTCAAACTAGAGGGACAATTGAGGTTTACCCTAATTTCTAGTGCAGGGGCTTACAACTTTGATTATCAAAATTGGTTGACTCTGGGCTGCACGTTGTGCTTCATTACCAAAATCAGGCAAAGTTGTTTTTTCCAAATTTCCAGGAAAACAGTCAAATCGTCTTCTAGTATGTCCCCTGTTTACAGCACTAAGCTCATGATTGTGTTTTATAGAGACTTGGTGTCTAACATTGCTCATACTCTGGTGAGCAAAATAAATGAACAGGTAAAGGAGGAATTTCAGTACAAACACCAATGCCTGCGTGAATCTCAGCTCTTCATAAATGGATACAAGTGCTCTTGTTACTCTGCGTTCTAGGCATTTAACTTAAACATAAACCTAATAAGCAAATGAAACCTCAAATGGCAAAGACCAACATGTATGCTGAGTTACTGAGAATGAGTTAGAACTGAAAATTATTTTGTGGAGTTTCACAAAGGACGCCACGATTTCTGAGGATTGTGCTATCAGAGGAAGTCTGAGAAATATCCATTGTGCTTTATTTATATTTATAATGATTTATTCAACCTATGGAAACTAATCTGATTAAATGGAGTCGTTTTCATGAAAACCCAAAAGTCTAAGTGTTTAACTGGCAATTACTTCTTAAGATCTGTACAGATAACGTGTTCATAATCAATATTTGCTGGTTATCTTAGTGGTCATGAGAAATGAGTAGTCAAACTAAGAGTTCTAATTGACATGAACTGTTAAAATACTCATTCAGTATTCAAAGAATAAGAAGTAGGATAACAAGGAGTCTAGTGGGACAACCTAAAAATGCCTGTTTTAAGACCTTCCCTCAAGGAAATTAGATAGAAGATGTGTAACCTGAAAATCAGGTGCAGAACAAAGCAAAGGGAAAAAGGACAGCCTAAGGATTATATTGGAGCTGCTGAATCAGCACATTCGCCATGATGGATGAATTCTTCCCCTGGACTGGTCTTGGAATCAAGAGTCCTGAAGCTCCTGTTGACTTACATTCTAGCTCAATTCTGTTGTTTTGTTAACCTTTCCTGAATCTTAACTTCTTCCTCCATCAGAGACAGCTAATGCTACCTACCTCTAAGTGGTTTTTTTTTTTCGAGAATGAAATGGTTGACCACATGCTTGGTAAACTGTAAATTGTTAGAACATGTATGATACCTTCACGATCTTTTCTTGGTGCAAGATAGGGAAGGGGAAAGATCTAACAGGGGAAAATCAAGATATCATAATGATAAAATAATTATACTGATATTTATGGAGAATTCATTATGTGCCAGGCATGGTTCTCAGTTCAGTGTGTTTGAGCTCATGTAATTCTTATACTCTTAACTCACATGTATACATGGCTTAAACAGATAACAGTACAAATAGGTACAGTATTAAAAAAAAAAGATGCCATGGGCCATTAATTAATACCAGATAGGTGTTCAAAAGTTGAAATCTTGTGGATTCTGAGTAAAAAGAGATCAGTTTGAACTGTGGAGGTCAGGAATGGCTTTATGGGAGGACTTGAATTTGTAGTCACGTTGCCTGCTTTAAATAAGAGAAATAGGCAGAGACTCTGTAATTCCACACTAGCTACTGACCAGCCACCGCCTCTCAGGCTTCAGAAAAATGACTCAACTTTTCTCAGGCCTATTTGAGATCCCTGCAGTAGAAACCTGAATGAAATGTATCTCGCCGTTGATAGCCTGCTTCAAATCTACTTGATGCCTCAAGCAGCAGGGTGTCTAGAAATACTAGTCTCTGCTACTAGAGCAGAAATCTTAAAGAGCCATGCAAATTGGATCCACCCGGTCTTTAACTTGGGCCAATTCTTCCACAGTATGTGCAGACACATTCTTAGGTGACTTGACTGCATAATAGAGATCATTATAAGCATTTACTTAATCTCACAGGGGTCTACTGAAGATTAATTAGTTAATGTTGGCAGACCAAAGGTGCAATCTATGTGCTAAGTATTATTATTATTACTGTGCCACTTATCTTTAAAGAATGTTGTTTCTGAAGTCATAGTGCCTATGTGCCATCTGCTCACAGCAGCCTTTACCATCTCTCTACTCAGAGACTGAATCCGGTATCTGAATAAATAGATGTGCTCAAAAAAAAAATTCTATCACACCTCCATCTGTGCTTATGGTATATGAATTCAGACATAGGCAGAAATGCAAATCAATCACAAGTGGAGAGGCTTCTCCAGTGCCCAGAGTCACATTTTGAGATGTTGCTCTAATATTCTAGCTTTTCATTTTAGAATCCGCTAACTCACGATGTGATGCTTCTGTGAAATTTTCTCTCTTCTGCATCTGAAATAGGGTGTCACGTTAGAGCCCTGAACTGCCATCTCTTTTGTTCCCAGGAAGTTGAAAGAGAAAACTTCCTCACAACACATTCACTGCTGATCTTTTGTAGAAATTAGCTCCATGGTTTTAGTGCTTTAGATATTAGTATAATTATCAGAAGCTAATGAGTTTTTAAAGGTTCCTATATGAAATCATGATTTTGAAATTTCCCTCCTGCCAGAATTATAACTAGGTTACAGACAACATGACATGATCCATGACCCATTTTTACTAATGACTAAAGAATGAAGATACAGCTTCTTATGAATAAGCACTCCTTCCCGAACACGATAGGGCACTGCAAGTGCGAAAGCTCTGAAAATCAGGAAGATTAAAACCTTGAGCTAAAATTATCCAAGTGTTTCATGGATGCCACTATAGCAATATAAATAGCATTCTTTGCCTTTGAAATAGTTATTGGTATCACAATTATCATAGATATTTAATATTCTTCCACAGTAGGTGGCTCAATCGAATTATTTCTTCCCCCATCATCCTCCTAGCTCTTTTCTCGACTCAGCTGCAGGAAGTAAATTTTTCTTCTATTTGAAACTCAACTCACTTGATCCAATACCCATGATAATTCCAGTCATATTTTTGCTTGGTTTTGTTTCCTTGTGTCCAATTTGGAGATTTCTTGTCTAATCTAGGAATATGCTGAGATGTCTTTTATGGTGGCCATAGAATTAATCAAGTAGGAAATAAACTCTGGTTCCTTAAAGCTTCTGTGACCTATATTATACGTATAATCTGATCTCCTGGAGGATGCAAGTCATATTTGAGTTCAATTCATCTAATCTAAATTATGCATCCACTTTGGAATTGGTTAGGTTCTAGGGACATAAAGAGGAATAAAATACCATACCTGGCCTCAACTCAAGAAGATAAATCTACAACTAACTATATTAAAATGATAAGCTCCACACTAGGCAATTTGAGCAAGTCTTGAGAGAGCTCAGAGGAAGGATTGATTCATTTTGTTGAGAGTCGGAAAAGAGTTTCAGGAGGCTTTAGATGAATGATATTTGAATGAGGCTGTGGAGTCTGAAAATGGCGTCAGTAGGTGGAAAAGAAGAGAAGAGAAACTCGGCTGTCCTGAGCTGACTTGCCAGCAGACTGACACCTCCTTGAACTGTGCTCTCCTGTCGTGTTAAAAATGAATCTTGGACACATTTTTGTGGACAAATTCTTCACCTTTTTTGAAAATTTTCCTCTTAGACCCTTGGATTCCACTCCCCTCTCAAATCCCAGCCTCCTTGGTGTTTTCTGTTGCTTGATCCTACCTGTCTTTCCCAGTTTAGAACTTCTACTTGACACAGCTTTCACCCTGCTTATTAGTAAAAGCACAGTGCCCCAGGTGTCACCCATCTGATGTCCCTGCAGAGTTCACCTCGGCCACCTAGAAGAAACTTTAATATTTTCAGGCAGTGGAAACTATGGGGAAAACACATAGACGGCATAGATCAAGGCATGTGTGACAAAAAGCAAGCTGTCTTTTTGGGCCAGAGCTCTCTGTTCCCTCACGCATCAGGACATTTGACAGAATGATGTAAGCAGCCCCACAATAGCAGTAATACTGTGAAATAGCAAAAGTAATCCTACTCTGGCCATGCTTAAGTCTGTCCCTCAGAATATTCTAATTATAGATGGGGTGTGCACACAAATAGGCTTAACTCCCTAAGCGACCATGACATCGTTGCTTCTTAGAGAAGATGGTGTAATCTGTTATTCCTTGAATCTAGGTTCTGTACATTTAGGAGTCCAGGTTTTTCGGGGGATAGCTCTTAAAAACATCTCAGAAAATTAAGTATTTTCTAAACTTGCTGCTTACCGATTTGTAATCATAGAGTAAATACAGAGACCTTCAGTGGCTTGAATCCTGGGGGTATCAGACGTTGGTTGCATTTGCCAGCCCATTGTGTTAGTGATAGAATAATGTCCCATAGGTTGGGGAGTTGAGGTTGCAGCTAGATTTGCTGATCTTTAATACTTTTATTACTGAATAGACTAAGAGTCTGAAACCCTTGTGTCCCCTCAGGAATAAGGATGTGATGGAGTGGGGCTAGCTCAGAAGGCTTGCAGCATGACAACTTATGCAATGCCTTCTCTCTAGACTAAAAAAGGGAGTCTGGACTCAGGGCTGTAAATTTGGCACCGTTCAGGAGTTCTAAATTGACTTTAAAATGAATGAGGTAATGGAATACTCAGACAGAAGGCTCATCCATTATAGAAATACACCTCAAATTGGTCCTTCTTTTGGTAAAGGCTAAGGAGTACTTCTAGTTAAAACTTGGCAAGTTATTTGCTTACCAGGTCTTGCTGGGATTTGAATTAACTGTCACAGTGATAAAATTTTCCTAGAAACTAAATGAAAAAGCCAACATAAACAAATCTTACGGAAAGCCTTCAAAATTTTCAGAATTAACTGTTTGATCTAGTTAGCACCTCTAGATCTGTTGGTATAGTCCATTTAAAACAGATTTCTGTAAGAGGATAAAGAGTGAAATTGAAGCAAATTACACATATGGCGTGGGTCTATCTATTTATGTAATGGAAGAAGAGGCAGAAAACAGAGAGAGAAGAAAATTGGAGGAAAAGAGATAATGTTAAGGAACAAATATAATGCTCCTTTAGTAGACCCCAAAAATTCTCAATCAGGTCATTAAAGACAACAATAAATTAAAGAGTATTTAAAACGCATCCAGCTGAATATAACCCACATGGCTCTATGAGCTTTTCACTTTGGTCAGGAGTTGCTTAGTGAATTGAGACTCTATTAAGTTGCATGTGGTTTCCATTCTCTTGTTTTTATAGCTTTTTGGAATTTACTTTGGATCTTTTGGGACCTCTAACCGTTTTCTGGCCTGAAGATGCTATTGTAGACAATACCACAAAGATAATCTTTTGTACAGTCAGCCCATCACACTGAAAGTCCTGGGATCTTTACTCAACAGTAATAAGTTATAATTTAATCCTCACAACTATGCTATGAGGTTGTTACCTGTATCTCCATTTTGTCATTCAGTTCAGGGTTTTAAGGATGAAATAACTTGCCCAAGTAAGTGGTAGAGCCAGTTTGAAACCCAGATGATCTGGATTCAATACCTGTATTCTTTCCTCTGAATCACATACATGCTATTAAGTTCTTATAACTTCATATATATGCATGAATCTTTTTGCACTTATGTTATTAGGATTTAAAGAGTTGACATTGATCATTGAACATTTCTTTGCCCTCCATGCCCCCCAGGATTATTTTTGCCGGAGGGGACAAACAGTAAGGTGAGAAATCATGACATAAAGTTATATTAGTAAACCTTTAATACTTTTGTAAAATTTATTGGTCATGGTCAAAACATGAAAATGTAAAGTTTATAAAGAGTGTAAGTAATGCTTCGACCTCTAGATTTTTCATTTTATCTTTCATTATTTTTTTTATCTAAAAAGTGATGTATGTATGTGCAAAAAATTACAAATGGTAAAGAAATTGTAACATGAAAAGCAATCTTTTCTGCCATCTTTGATCTCCAGTCTCAATTTTCAGGTTAAAGTCTTATGTATGTTTCCAAAAGACCTTTATACATTCAGATATAAAATATTTCTTTTTTTTGATATTATATTTGGGTGGGTATTCTCATTACCAGCTCTTAACTTGCCTCGCTTTTCATAACTGCAGAGTATTTCATTTATGGGTGGCCTGAGATTGACTTAACCCATTTATTACTGCTTGACATCTAAAGATTTTGCAGAATTTTGTTCAAGTATGCTGCAATGAACAGCCTTATTCTTACTTCATTGTTAAAGGATGCATGTATGGGGACGCACGGGTGGCTCCCTTGGTTAAGCATCCAGTTCTTGATTTCAGTGAAGGTCATGATCTTAAGAGTTCAGAGATCAGCTCTGCATTGGGTGTGGAGCCTCTTTAAGATTCTCTCTGCCCGCCCCCCACTCACATGTGGTCTGTAAAAAACAAAATAAATAAAAATAAAATACAGTTGCATGTGTAAATGCTGGATAAATGGCTGAAAGTTGCATTACTGAGTCAAAGACAATTCAATTTATAATTAGCTATATATGATAGAATTTTCTTCTGTGTGTGCCTATTTTCCAGTTATTATTTATAAAAAAAAATTGTGTTTCTTACAAGTAAATTATTTAACAAACTTTATAAAATATTTAAAAATTCCTTATATTGTGGGGTTGAGGGCATATGATATTTAAATTTTTAGGTAGTCAAATTTATTAATATTTTTTAATGCTGCTTCTGGATGGTTCCAGGTATTTGGAAGGAGTATTTCCATATCAAAACTATTTTTATAAATATAAATTTTGTTTGTTCTTTAAAAACTTTATTTTTACATTTAAATCTTGGATACATCTGGAATTTATTGGGATCTACTTTTTTTTTTTTTTTTTAAGATTTTATTTATTTGACAGAGAGAAACACAGCGAGAGAGGGAACACAAGCAGAGGGAATGGTAGTGGGAGAAGCAGGCTTCCCGCCGAGCAGGGAGCCCGATGTAGGGGTCGATCCAAGAACCCTGGGATCATGACCTGAGCCGAAGGCAGATGCTTAACGACCGAGCCACCCAGGCGCCCCGGAATCTACTCTTAAGACAATAACCAGCTTTTTCAATTTATGGCTGGCTAGTTGTATCAACATCCTTTATAGAGAAAGCTTTTTTTTTTTTTTTTTTTTACCTATTTGAAATGCCATCTTTATCATACAGTAAATTCTCATGTGTATATGTTTATTTCTTGACTTTTTCTGCCATCCACTACCATCCAGTTGATCAGTCTGCCAATTCAGACATCCAGCGCCAAACAATTAGGGTAGTAGGAAAATCTACCTCACTATCTTACCAAGGTATCCTCTTTTACTACTTTTTATTTTCTCAGAAACTTACTGCCAATTTTCTATGTTTATTTTTACATAAGAAATTTAGAATCAGTTAGCTCAAGTTCCAAAAATAAGGCTGTTGGTATTTTATTTGGATCATGTGAAATCTGTAGATTAATTTAGTTTGAACTTACATTTTTACAATAGTGAGTCTTTCTGTGCAAGAATTAGTTTTTTCTTTTTTCCTTTTGAAGCCTTTTAAGAATGTATATCCTTTAGTAAAATGAAAAATTGTTTTCTCAGAGACATCATTCATGTTTGTGATTAACTTCACACCTAGATATTTATTCTCTTTATTTTTAAGTTGGATTCTTAATTCCTATTTTATAATGGGGTATATTTCCTAAAAAGCCATTTTTTTAAAATTATTTGTATTTGGTTCCCTCAGTAAATAAGTTTTCCAGTTGTATATCATCTGAAAAAAAATGTTTTATCCTTTACAGTATTTATATCTCCACTTAAAAAATAAAACCATGTTAAATATTTAAATAATAGTAACCAAGGGGCGCCTGGGTGGCTCAGCGGGTTAAAGCCTCTGCCTTCGGCTCAGGTCATGATCCCAAGATCCTGGGCTCGAGCCCCGCATGGGGCTCTCTGCTCAGCAGGGAGCCTGCTTCCCCCCTCCTCCCCCCGTCTGCCTCTCTGCCTACTTGTGATCTCTCTCTCTCTGTCAAATAAATTTAAATAAAATCTTAAAAAAAAAATAGTAACTAAAATAAACATCCTGTTTTATTGTGACTGAATTGAATGAAAATGATTTACTGTTTCACTGTTAGCATGGATTTTGCTTTTTAGATATATATACCAAACAGATTATAAAGTTTTAGGGCGCCTGGGTGGCTCAGTGGGTTAAAGCCTCTGCTTTCGGCTCAGGTCACGATCTCAGGGTCCTGGGATAGAGCCCCACATCGGGCTCTCTTCAGCGGGGAGCCTGCTTCCTCCTCTCTCTCTGCCTGCCTCTCTGCCTACTTGTAATCTCTCTGTGTCAAATAAATAAATACAATCTTAAAAAAAGTTTTAGAGGATACCAGTTATCATTTTATTAGTTATAAAAATCAAAGTCAGTTACCAGTTTTATCAAATAATTTGTGCTTTTATTTTCTTTAAAATATTTTTAAATATATTCCTAGATTTTGTTTAAAGATGTATTTATATTCCTTGAATGAACCTTGTTAAATGTGTTCTATTCTTTTAATATTCTAAGAATTTCCTCCTTTTGCTTTTTTTAAAATTTAAATTTTTTTAAAAGATTATATTAATTTGATAGAGATCACAAGTAGGTGGAGAGGCAGGTGGGCGCTGGGGGAGGAGAGGAAGGGGGAAAGCAAGCTCTCTGCTGGGCAGAGAGCCCGATATGGGCTGGATCCTGGGCTCCATCCCAGGACCCGGAGACCATGGCCTGAGCTGAAGGCAGAGGCTTTAACCCACTGAACCACCCAGGTGCCCTTTGCTTTGTTTTGTATACAAAATCAGTATGGGGCTGTAGCCACCCCCACCCCCTTTTAAATCCGGAAAGATCATTTTTCCAGATTTAAAATGTTTTTTATTGGCTTCGTAAAAGACGAGTTAGGAATTTGTAGGATTATATGCTTTCTAGAATTTCAAATAGCTTTGCAATTATCTATTTCTTAGGGGCTGGTTATAATTCATCACTGGAACTCCGTGGTTTAAGAAGTGTTTGGCTTACTGAGTATAAATAAATACTTTTCTTAATTTTTCCTCCACAAAAATTAAATTTTACTTTCATTTGACTTCTGTTGTCCTTCTAGATCAATTTCATTTTATTCAGACTTTCAAATTTAGCTTCAATGTGTGAGTTAAGTATTTTCTTATAATTAATTTCATTTTCCCTGTATAAGTATCTACTAACAAATTGATTTTCGTGTATTTTACCCTATGTAATAGTATATTCCTCAGCTTATTTTTATAAGAATAGTTTGTATATATATGTATTAAAACATAACTACAAACACATAGGCACACATATATTTAATAAGTTTTATATATGCATATGGTTATATATAAACATAGTATGATATATAATAGTTACTAGCAGTTTGAGTTTTACTTTTTTTATTATTTGTGATTTCTCCCTAATGTTATTTTTTAGTATTACTCATATACCAAGTGTATTTATGTGTGTAAATTAGCATATGCATATGTGCATAACATGTATTCAGTTGTATGGTATCTATTTATGTGACCACACATCAATCAATTAGTGAATTAGTTCTTTTACTCTTTTTCTAGTTTCCATTTTATTAATTTTGCTTTTGTCACTGGCAATTCCTTCCTTTTGGTTTTCTTAGTTCCATGTTATTGTTACTTTTCTAATTTCCTCAGTAGAATGTTTAATTAACTTATTTCATTCTTGATTGTTTAGAAAGGTAATTATTAAAGCCTGTAATTTTTTTCTTTTGATCATAATTTTAGTCAGTTTGCATAGATTCTGATATATAATTACTTGTTATATTCTTGATATTCTACTCATTCCTTTTTTTTTTTTTTTAACTCATGAGCTGCTGAACACAGAACTTATAAATCTTTAAACAGCTGGTATGTTAGGTTTTTCTTTTGTGTTACTGTAATTGTAGTGCATTGTAAGCAGGGAACGTCTCGAAATTAATCGCTTGTCAAAAAGTGGCTTTAAGTTTTCTTTATAACTTAATCTGTATGCTATTTTATATAAGGAGATTGATATATTAGTAGGTCGATCTGTATACATTTGATTTGGTCTATTTGACCAAATGAGTTCAAAGACGTAATTAAAAATACTCTAGTGCTATTGTGTATGTTCTACTTCATTAAAGTGCTTCTTTTAATTCCTTTAATATTTTTTCTCCTTGATTTCAACTCTGATACTAATATCACAAATTTTGTTTTCTTGTTTGTTAGTATTTTCTCTGGTATATATATTCGCCTGTCCGTTTCTTATTCCTTTAAAGCCACTTTATTTTAAAAGTTTGTTTTATTTCACTACTGGATTAGACTTGTGGATCAAATTACATAATCTTTTATTCATAATAGCTTATTTTATTCCACTTACCTTCATTCATTTGAGAAACATGATTGATCTTAGTATTACAATCTTACTTGTATTTTGGTTTCCTTGTTTTCAGTCTCTGGTGGAACAGAGAACTTGTATTTTATTGTGCCACTTTTTCTTTGTGTACTTCTTATTTTCTTGGGAAAATAGTTACTTGGGATGTTTATTGACTGTTGAGTCCTTCTTGGAAGTCAAACTATCTTAAAAATGGTTTCCTAATTGTTTAACTTAACAAAACCATTGAGCCTTTACATCAAGGTATAAAGAAATCAGCTAACACTTGTGTTAGTCTCCCTCCCAATATATATTAGTTTCAGTTGATTTTATTATTATTTTTAACCTTTATCTGAGAAATTATTTTACAGAGTTAGCCATAATCTGTTGAGTTCTCACCCGGGAAATGACTGCACATTCACTTCATCAGACTTCCCTTCCCTCACTCCTTTTGCTGTTTTTTCTGATTATAACATTCTATAATTGACAAATAATAATAATACCCACATTGCTTTATCATTAGTTCTTTTAAGTGGTAACAATGACTCACCATATTTTTCCATTTCAGGTTTCCATTCTTGGTCTTTACTTTGACTTATCTCTGTCAGGTTGGATTTTGTGATTAAGTAGTTGTTAAATATGCTCATGGTGATCGTATTAGCCTGGGCTTGATGAAGTGTTTATCTGTTGCCCTAATTATTAAAAAGCAGTTTATTAGGGAATAAAAATTAAAGGCCACATTTTCTTTACCACAGCGATATACTGTCTTTTTTACTCTAAATGATTGTCTTGTTTGTCTCTTTTACTTTACATGGTTATTTGCTTGTTTTTGTTTGTCCAGGATTAGTTCTTTATACTTAAAAATCCAGTAACTGCACTGGGACATGCTGAGGTGTTAGTTGACGCATTTAATTTTTTTCCTTAAGATAGAATTTGTCATTTTATTGTATAAACTTTGATATTTATTATTTTGGTGTTTCAGTGGCCTAATTAAGAAACTTCATATTCTTTTCTTCAGAAATATGAAAAAATATATATGTACCCATATACACTCGCATATATAAAATTTATCTGTATCTCTTATTTTGTCTAAACA
Organism: Procyon lotor; assembly: GCA_028646535.1. Lineage (NCBI taxonomy): Eukaryota > Metazoa > Chordata > Mammalia > Carnivora > Procyonidae > Procyon > Procyon lotor. The sequence goes on from CM053607.1 coordinate 73,385,259, forward strand.
TTTATATTTTTCCCCATTTAACTGTATTCTCTTTATTCAAGCTGGTCTTCCCTGTTCCCAGTTGAATTTTCCATATTTTGCTTACTACTTTTTGTTTCTTTTAATGTGCCCTTATTTACAAAGTGGTTTACACTCACCTTCTATTTCTATTTTTAGGATTGTTGACTCACTTTTAATTTTTTTCTGGCGTTCTTTAGTGTCCTCCTTGACCACATACATCTCTCCTTTGAACTCTTAAAAAAACAAAAAACCAGAGTTTGCTTTCTTTAAGCCATTATGGAGAAAGATTTGTTCAAGGCTCTCGACTGTCTTCCATTACATGTGTAATCTTCTGATCTCTCATCTCATGCTGGTGTCCTTCTAATGATTGTTCCCGGTTGAATGGGGTCAGCACTCTGTTCAGCTTTTGAGTCACAAAGTAGGAATAAAGAGGAAGGAGGCTTGGTGAACTAGGGCGTAGACTGCTTCATTTCGGACATTTCATTATAAGCTCTGCTGCAACCTCTGTCTTGTTGAACAGACTTGACAGAGGGAGTCAGTTTTTTTCTCTTGTGTGTGGAACAAAATATCTGCATGGCTCTCAGCGATGTATGATGGCAGAGAATTTGTGCAGGAATGTGGTTTGTTCATACAGGAATAGAAATGAAGTCAGACAGGCAGTGTCCTTTGGTGGTTATAGGCACAGGATTTGAGTGGATAGCTTTCCTGGGTTAAATCTGAAACTTCACCACTGAGGAACTACATACTGTTGAAGAAGGGGCCTTTCCTCTTTTAGTTGATCACCTATATCTACCTCCCACACTTGTGAATATCAGTGGCATAATGTGTCCAGGGCACTTGATGTATAACAGCCACTCAATCAGATTGCCCTGACACCATTATTGAGACGTAGTATACTCAGTGGTGAGGCTGCTTGGATTCAAACACCAGCTCGTCACTTACTAGTGACATGGTACAATTTACTCAACTTTTCTGGGTCTCTGTTCCCTCATATACAAGAAGGAGATTATATTAACAGCTACTTCTTTTAGTGTTGGGGAGGCTTTAGAATAGTATGTGCATATAGTAGGGCCTCAGTAGCTTTACTGTTAATGTGACACTTTGACACATACAAAAGCTAAATCTGGCAGAGAATCTTGATCCATGAATCTTGATCCATTCATGAGTATTAAGTAATTAATGCCTGAACACATGTACCTCAAAGTATTGATGACTTGTGAGCCTTTATCCCAGTGTTCGGTACAGTAATAATACAATAAATGGTTGCACAATGAATAAATGTATTGATAGGAGTGATGTGACATGGGTACCAAGCTGCCCCCAGGTCTCCTGGGTTTTTTGTTTTTTGTTTTTTTGTTTTTTGTTTTTACTGTGGAAGAAAAGTGAGTTTAATTTAAAAAGGTTTCTTCTGTGATGATTCAACTTATTTATGCTAGTTTTGTCTTCTGTGTTTTCAGTAACCTTTTTTCCTTTCTAGTTCTGTTTTGATAGTACCATTTACCTGCAAGAATATAGATAGCATGGATCTTTACGAATTAGAAGTCCTTTGAATTCCATTGTAAAGATTATTATGATCGCATAGAATCGAACCTCTAATTCAGCTTTAATACTGTTAAGGATTGCCGTAATTACAGCTCATGTAGGTGGGCTAGATGTTTTGCAGTATTTATTTAAAACATTAGCTCGATATGGAGAACTTTCAGTTTTGCAGTTTCTACTTAATTTCTTTGAGTCATCTTTGTTTGTGGACACTGATGTATCCTTGGTTTAAAAGAAAAGTGACTTTTATCTCCTTGGTTTAAAAGAAAAGTGACTTTTATCTCCAAACAGTGGTCATGCTTCATTTCCCCAGCTGCACTAGAATGGCCAGCCTTTGGGAGTAATTCTTGTTTAACCAGTTTACTGCAGTTTTTATTTTTATTATTGTTGTCATTACTGTTCACTGAGTGCTGAAAACCTTTTCAGTGCCTCAAAATGCGGAAACTAAACCAAGTGTAGTTTCTGCCCTGGCAGCTCCTATCCATAATGCCACAACTGATATTGCAGAACAGGAAGAAGAAAACATTGTGAGAGAACACAATGAAATTAGGTTATCCAGGGTTAACAGCATTTCATTAATGTTACTTCTGAGCACCTCTCTTTACTGCATTAAGTTCTTTGAGGAATCTAAAACAGCAAAGGGCGTATCACTTTCCTAGAAAATTTTGCAATTTAGTTTGGAAGGCCTAACATATGCCTGTAACGTGACCAGACAAAAATTACCAGGTACCCTATGTTAGTCAACAAATTTGCACTGAGCCTCTGTTAAATTCCAAGTATGAAGACAGAGGCTCAGGATACAAAGACACTTATGACATCGTCTCTTTGATTGTAAAGAACTCAGCATTTGATGAAGGATAAAGTGTCACTCCATATTACCATTGCCACTACTGAAAGCGACCGTTTTTTGCAGAGTCGCTACATGTGCAGTTACTCCAGTGCATGCACTTGACATCCTTACTCTCAGAATCCCCACAGTAACTCTGAACATGTGTTGCTGTCATTCTCGTTTTAAAGATGAGAAAACTAAGGCACAGAATGTTTAAGTCACTTGCTCCAGATCATTGACCTAGTGAGACGAGCAAGATATAGGGGCCTAATGACATCAGGGTGAAGGGGAGATAGTGTGGAATAGGAATTGGGAAAATCTCTTGGAAAGAGTTAAATTTTTATCACAGTCTCAAAGGAATAAAATAAGGACTTCTAGGTGGGACGAAGCTCAGGAGTCCATGTATTTTGAGGAGGCATGGGCCTGGAGGAGTGAAAAACTGGAGGAATAAACAGAGACAAGACTTGGTTCTGGTCAAGATTTTAGAGGAATCGTGATCGAAATGCCTCTGATAAGTCAGAGAAATGCTGAGCAAAACAAACTGCCTGCTTGCCGTGAAAGTTGTCTGTGCCTGTTTTGGAGAGACTTGGACCTCATGTCCGGGGAACCTCTGAAGACTGACATGATTGAACTAAAAGCTCTGTGGTTTTCCTCGTGCCTGATAGTGCCACAGAGACACAATTCAGAGCTAGGACATTCTTTCGAGGCCATCACTCTTAATATTGCAGATAACCCAAGAAAGAACATAGAATGGAGCTGTTATCTCCATTAACACTTAGTGCCCATTAACTCATTTGTGAGTTTATTGGCTCACTTAAGTTATTAGATCAGTGACAGAATGCTAAGCAAGGCAAGTGATTTTAATAGCGGTGAAAGCATGTTACAAGATTGCTAAATCACATGACACCAGCCAGGCTTTGGGAACAGCAAAGTGATGAAAAGCCAGGGAAACTGAAAGGCAAAGCAAAAGGCTCTGAGGGTAAGCCCCACCAATTTTGCAAGTTTGTGTAGAGCTGGCCCTGAAAAAGATACAAGGGCAGATCTTTCAGTAATGTGTGTAATTGGTAGGGTAGAAAGTGTGAAAGGGGTGTAGTATTCCTCAAAGTTTTTTGTACGGCATCATTTTGCAGTGGTATGCAGAAGCTAGCTGGTAACAGTTACTGAAAGCCAGTTGTTAGATTAAATGTGGGAGCCAATTCCTAAAGTGCTACTAGACTGAAGTTTACCATGGTAGGAATATTTACACCATGGATGTTGGCAAACGTTGCAAATCAAGTTTTCTACCTTCCCGTCTATCTCACCCCCGCCATTCCCCCAACACGCACAACCCCTCATTGTGCATTGAGAGCTAAGGAAGGAAAATTCAAGATGTGGGGTTTAACCAGCCTGCCATGGACTTTGAGTGACAACTCCTTTTTACTGTATTAAGGGGAATTGGAGCTACTCTAGGAAGGTAAAGAAAGAATGCTCTCTTGCCTCAACATTCCTTGGACTCATAGAAGGGAACACAAACAACTTGGGTTGGTATTTGTAGCTTCCTGCTGCTCTAAGAAAACAAGATACCATGGAATTTGTGATTCCCAAGAGTGAAGAGGTATAATGTCAATGAAGGAGCATGAATGCTTGGGGGCCCTTTGGCAGACCAGTGGGGAGGGATTCAGAGAGTTAAAAGAGTGATACTGACTCACAGTTGATGAAAATACAGTGAAGCCTTAGAGACTCCATTTGCTTGCAAAGTGCTTGCTTCTCCACCTTCCACTTTAATCCTTATTCTTCCAACTCTTCGTCCTCCTTTGTGACCTCATTGAGTTTCTGGAACTGTTTTAGACCAGACAACATCAGTGGAAAAGAGAAGGGAAAAGGGAAGTTTTGTAAAAGGCCTCTGAGAAGAACAAAGGCAGACTGCTGGAAAAAGAAGGTGGCAGGAAAAAAAAAAAGTACACCAATACATTTTAACGTACTATTAGTGAAAAGCCTTGGAATTTTCAGCTTGAGAGGAATAAAGCCACTTAAGCAGATGGGGGAAAATAAAAGTTAGATGAAACTATAAAATATTCCAGTTACTAAACTGAAGAAACCATTAGTGGAGCTCCTCCTTTCATTTAAACAGCATGAGTAAGACTCATTCAATAATAAATTCTTACCCTGCAAGCTGTTTGTAGAGTCAAGGAACCTATCTCATGCAGGTGTTCCATGTGTGAAATGCCAAAACAGATAATAGAAGCCCCAAACATACCATATTGTGGTTAGAGGGAGCTCTAAACCCTAAGACACAGTGAGAAGAATAAGAGGTTTTCAAAATAAAAGTATGTTTGTGCTTTAGTGCTGCTTTAAAGTGATTCAGTTCGTCTTAATCAGTTACACTTTTTGTGCCATAAATTCCATATGTATACTAATTGTACTAGTAAAATTTGAGTTTAACATTGCTAGGAATGAGCTTGTGAGTTCTCCGGGAAGATAGAGCTTTTCCTACAGGATACAAACTCAACTTCAGGTCATTACGAGTGAAATTTACTGTAGAAATTATTTGCAGTCTAGCTTAAGGGCTTGATTTGGCATGCTTTTGCATATAGAGCTCCTGGAGAAGTTATGGAAACTTACAGCTCTGTAAATGCCAGCTGCTGGAGGCAGGCTGCTCGTGATCTGAGCAGTTGAGGAAAGAAAATGTAGATAAGAGAGAGGACAAGAAATGGAAGTAAAGAGGAACATGAGGCTACGTACTTGGTGTACGTATAAGACTTCGGCAAAAACAGATTTCATCTTGCTTAGGAGATGTGGGAGGAAGGGAATGAAATGTTCCTGATGCCAAAGTGGACTTGGAGGCCCAGGAACTTCACTTGGATATTCATTAAGTTAACCTTAGTCATTGGTACTTTTGCAGCCACTATTATGTATATAGGCTAAACATACAACTACACATATGCTCATGCATTTATACATAAATATATATACACAATAGATGCATATCTATGCACAATATATAAGTATATGTGCATACACACATATAAATATATATACATATATAAAATGGGACATAAATAGGAGAGAAAAGAAATGTAAAAAGTGCCTTCTAGAAACTTACAGTTTAACTGAGGACACAAGAGAGGATATACAGAATAATTGCTCTTCTGTACTTTGATCTCTCATTTTTTATTTAACCTGCTTTAATTTAGGTCCTGCCCCACATGTTATTGAAACAGCTCTGTCTGCATTTGTAGCCAAACTCTATATACTTCTTAAAGTTCTCTCTCAAACTTTTAGTGCTGCAACATATAACTGATCTTTAACACTTGACCTCTCCCCACATTTTTTTTTCCATCCCCACATCTTGAAACTCTTCCTTTCCTCCCATTTGATTCACCGTTCTCTGGATTTTTAATTTCCTCTCTCTGGACATTGTGTCCTTTCCATGTCCTTTTTGTCCTTAGCTGGTCTGTTAAATGGCGATGCTCCCCCAAAGACTAGTCATGTAACTCCTTCTTCTCTGGGTGATTTCACCTGTACCCATGGCTTTTTCTACCTAGATGTTGACGATTCTGAAATCCAGCCTAAACCTCTAGTCTGAACTTAGACCTTTATATATATGACCAGCTAAAGTAAATATCCACTAGGTTACCTTATGCCACCTCAAGATCATAATGTTTTTGTTAAGCGTAGTTTTCTTACCACCTTTAATCAACCTGCTCCTCCTCCTGTCTTTCCTCTGTTACTTGGTGACATTCTCATTGTCTCAGAAACTGGAACCTTGAATCATACCTGACTCTACCTATTGCTCCCTCACTGCCGATGACAAATCTCCATGAAATACTGTCCAAAAAACCTCTCCAGTAACATTTTAATTGGACTTCTTTTCAAAATTCTCTCCAAATAACTCCTAGCTGGATGAGCACAAAATATGTCTGTATCTTTCCTTTTGAAAATTCCTCCATTTCTTCTAAACATGGGCAGATAAGACTCTGAATTCCTGAACATGGCATAAAAAGCATTTTATAATCTGTCCTCTGCACACTTCTTCAGCCCCATGTCTCTGCCTCCTCTTTCTCTCCTCTTTAGGGCAATTCTTGATACAGGACTTGAGCCAGGTGTCACTTCCTCCAGAGAGTTTTCTTTGATGTTCTTTCTATATGCGCTCATAGCCCCTGAGAGTTGCCTCTACCACAGTGTTTTAGTCAATTGCTTCATGCTAATTATTTTTTCTTGTTTATCTGCATTTGGGAGCTCTTGGAAGGCAGAGACCACTTCTCATTTGTCTTTGTGTCATCAATATGTTGCAAAATGTCTGTTACATCTATATAATACATAAAAAATGCCCAGGGCACAACAAATGTTCATGACTGAATTCAAGGTTTAAAAGTGCTAAATCTGTCAGGAATTGCATTTGGTTAAGGTGTTACGGAACCTGGACTGGATCCTGGTGGAAGAACCAAGCAGCACTCAGAGACTTTGGAGCATCAGAGGTTTATTTAACACTGGCGGGCTCAAAGGAGACTGTTCTCCAAAGGTCTGAGCCCCAAGCACTAGCAGGGAGGGTAATTTATACCTTTCTACTTCCTCATACTTGATACTTTGGGCATGCGTGGGAAACGGGGTAGGAAAGAAGAACCTGGAAGGGCTTTGAGACAGGGACTGGAATTCCTTTGGTGGTTTGGTTGGCCATCTTAGGGTACAGTTTTTTCCTTATCAGAGGGAAGTGAAAATTTGCTTTTTCTCATCTCAACAAAACCACAGTGGGTTAGACTCATGGGTGTTCTCTTTTGATACTTGTGAGGAGTTGCTGTGGCAGCCCTATAATGATCAGATGTAGGATCTTCACTCTTTCTTCTCAGTGGTTAGCACTTGGTTGCCAATCTCGGAATCATCCCATGATCCAGGATGACTAATGGATTTCCAGCCTTCATGTCCATATTCTAGGCAAGGAGAATGAGGAAGCAGGGAGAAGCCCCCCCCCCAAAAAAAAATAAAAAAAAGGCTACCTGGGTCTAGCTTCTTTATAGAATTTCCCAGAAAGCCTCACCACAGTCCTTATTCTTACTGCTTACATGTTGCCACCATCTGCATGGCGGGTTAGGGAGCATAATTCTTTAGGTGTGTGTTTTTCCTCTTGGAATAAAATGAGTATCTATTAGTATAGAAGGTGGAAGTTGATTTTATAGAAGTAGATTTTTAGTAGGCAAATTTTAATATTAGGATAGTCCCAAAATTAATTTTACCTATGACCAGTTCTGTAGGAGTATTCAATATGACCCCTAATAGTTGATGTGTCTTGCGAGGAAGAGGATAGAGTGTGTGCAAATGACGTGTGAAAGATGGGTAAGATTAGAAGAGGCATAAGCATGGAATGGCATTTCGGAGTCAAAAAAATCTATGAATGCAGTTAGGAATTAAAGATCAAGGGTGGTTGGTGTGGGATATTTATCATCTGCTATTGGTCTTTGCCCGATTTTAAACTCCTTGAAGTAGAGCATATTCTGATCCTTCTATTTCTCCATTACCTAACACAGCCCCTGATAACTGATAGGTGCTCAATCCAGAGTTGATGTGATGAATGGAGTAGAGAACGTGTTTAGAGAAATTTTCCTAATATGTAAAAGAAGTTGGACTTAATACATGACTAGAGGCGTTGAGAATTTTCAGAAGAATGACATGATGAAAATATTTTTAAAGGATCAATTTTATTGTAAAGGTGCTGAAAAGAGCTGAGGGGAGTATTTCAGAAGTTCAATTTGAAGATATGAGGAATTTAAGTGGAAGGGAAGCAGTGGATAAGCAGAAACAAGGAATGACTAAAGAGATTATTCTGTAGTAATGGTTACCCTTGTCCCTGATAATACCTTTCCCCTTTTCTTAATTTTTTCTGTATCACTTACCACCCTCTAATATACAGTTGGCCTAATTTTTTAATAGTGTGTCTTTCGGGGCAATAGGAAGCATTGTGAATTGGTTTTTTGGATTACGGTGTTGGCAGAATATCCAAGTTAGAGAGGCCTGAGATTAGGAAGTTAAGTACAGAGCTGCAGATAGAGGTTTAAGAGTTATTAGTATGGGGACACCTGGGTGGCTCAGTCAGTTAAGCATCTGCCTTTGGCTCAGGTCCTGATCTTAGGGTCCTGAGATCGAGCCCCATGTCCTGCTCCCTGCTTAGTGGGGAGTCTTTCTCCCTCTCTTTGTCCTCCCTCCCCACTTGTGTTCTCTCTCTTGCTCTCTCAAGTAAATCATTAATAACTTTATACTAATAATTTTTTTTAAGTTGAGAAGTAGGAACACCTCAGGTAGGATAATGTACAGTGATAGAAACAGAAGGCAGACGAGTAGGTAATCAGATATCAGATGATAATGATCAATGATGTTTGCAACCATAATACATTCTTGTTCAGAAAGAGATGCATCTCGAGACAAATTGTAATATAAAGGTATTCTCCTCTCCTCTCATTCAGCCAGAAGAAGCAGGTTTGGCTAAACCAGAATAGATTTTAGGTCATGAGTGGGAATGGGATGAAAATTTTTTTTTCTTCTCTCTTTTATTTAAAGATATTTATTTGTTTGTTTGTTTATTTGTGTGTGTGAGAGAGAGAGGAAGACAGAAAGAGAGAACAGCTAGAGGGTGAATAGAGGGAGAAGCAGACTCGCTGCGGAGCAGGGAGCCTGATGTCAGACTTGATCCCACGACTCTGGGATCATGACCTGAGCCAAAGGTAGATGCTTAACCGACTGAGCCACCCAGGCGCCCCTATTTTTATTTTCATGGTATGGATCCAAGTTGCTTTTTATATTGTGTTTGTATATTGAGAATTTGTGTGTGTGTGTGTGTGTGTGTGTGTGTGTGTGTTGAGAATTTATTTCATTCCAGTGTTGATTTCCAAGACTGTCTTTAGGAGAAAATTACACAATAGAAGCCATTTTGCAAAGTGTTTAAGACTACTTTGTTAGGGTTTTTGGTCTCTTTGGATGTAGTTTATCCTTGAAAGAGAAACCAACATCTACAGTTGGGAGTGCCATCACCTTGTAAAGTTTTTTGTTTTGTTTTTTCTTCTATAAGTAATGTCTTACAAGTCTATATAAGCTTAGGCATAAAGCTTGATATAGCAGTGCTTATTCTTGGGAATGATGAACTCTTTTAGTCATGTTCTAAGGAGGAAAAGATTCTGTGCTGTCATTTGGTTCCCTGTAGGGATAAGGGTTTAAGCTAAAAATTAAGCTAATAATGGGTGTCCCTGTGGCATTTTGCTTATAAACCTTATTGATTCTGCCCTAGTGGATCAGGTAACTTGTCATCTGTAAATCATGCAGATCTAATTAGAGCAAAATTATGACTCTTTAATTAGAATAGAGTTGTGCCCAAAATTACTTTAAACAAAGATCCCTTAGGTTGGGTTTAGGAAACCTAATTCCTCTTTAAGATTTTGCAATGAAGACATCTGCAATTTGGCAATTCAGATTCCTATTTGTAATACTTCAGAAAGCAGGCTTCTGAAAGTTAGAGATTATAATAATTACCTCTGGACATCTCTCTCTATTTCCCTTGTAGACTTAGCACATTTTACAATTTCTATTTAATAAAAGGTCATTCTCTCATCATCTGGTTAAGTCTCCTGTCAGAGGGAATCTGGAAGCAAGTCCCAAGCTGAGCTTTATTTTCTTTCTACATTTGTTTACATTCTGACCCCAATTTTATTTGCAAAAATTATTTATGAAGCTCTTTTTTCCCCTTCTTGCTTGTGAAGCAGCTCGTGGGTCTGTAAGCCATAGAGTAGTGTTCTCATCATGCATATATTTAGCACCCTAATCTCTGCAACCAGTTTTAGCTGCTTGTTATACTTTTCTTGACATTTTCTTGTATGCTTTTTGACATCTGCTTGCAAACTCCTGCACCCTTTTCAATCCTGATATTCACTTGTTTCATTTGATGTTGTTATCATTCTCCTTAGATATGCAGATGTGTTGCTTTCCTTCCTGTCCTGTCCCTTGGGTCTTGCTAGAAAGACTGTTCTATAGACCCACCCCCGTTGCTTGTTGATTTGTTTCTTTGCTTGTTTACTGTTATACTGTTTTCTGTCTCAGACCTCTAGCATCCTCCTCCTCCTGTAAGGACCGAATGCCTTCAGTTGACTTTTTAATGCAACCCATTTGAAAACACACACGGGAAAACTCTGTTTCACAGGATCACAAAAAGCCTCATGAAATGAAGGCTGTCAGAAATGGTTTTATAAACTTAAGTAATTAGCAACCTAAGGTGGTGTCTCATCACATGGCATCATTTTGTGTCAGCCATCTTCCTTTCTGGTCATCAAAACTGATTTAATTGTTTATTTGCCTCGAATACCATGTAGATCTGTTACATTATCTGAGTGTTTGGTAATGAATCCGAGTATAGTGCAGTGCAATGCAGTGCTTTCCTCAGATCCTTGAATATTTCAAAATCAAAAGACAGAATCTTTTGTCTGTGTGGAAATGGACCGCTCTTGTTAGGCAGTTTATATCGTGGGAAGAAGTGCCTTCAGGGATGCATCCATGATTTCAGGTAAGCCAAGCAAGGTCTGGAGACCCCGGAATCATTCCACATAGGGACTCAGTGAGTCAAAAAAGTTGAGGTCTAATGCAAGATTTCTAATTCCTGTAACAGAAGCTCTCTTGCTTCTATGTTCCAATTATCAGAAGACATTTGGGTATTAGTTAATTGTTAAAAATCTGTCAGTGCTGAAGGTGAAGCAGTAAGGAGTTCAATTTTCATCAATGCCAAATGGTGCAATGTCTCACATATAATATTTAAGTCAGTAGCTTAACCGCCCTGGTATATTTTATGCAAGATGAACTACCAACACAGCACTTCAAAGGATTTTGGTAACTCTGTATTTGGATTGAGTTCGAATGAGCAACATATTTTTTTCTAGTAAAGTTACTGAAAAAAAAAATAGCCATGGACATGATGTTGTCCCTATTCAAGTCACTGATAAACTAGCACATGATATTTTGGCTTTATTTTTGATATCAGACAGTGGATTAGAGGGCTGATCTGAATTACTGAAAGATTAAATAATTGTAAACAGTCTGGCTTAAAAATACACTGTCCCACAACCATGATAAAATCTTTCATAAGTAAGATTAAGTAACATTTTTCAAGTATATCAGATTTTGGACATCGTCTTTACTATCCTCAAAGAAAGCGAAACAAAACAAAAAAACAGGCATAAAAGGCATAGTTTTCTGGGAAAATTGATGCCTTCCTGGCTCTTTAAACATTGAGCTAAGTACATGAGTTATTGAGGTGAAATAAGTTGCTTTCAACAGTTGTTAATATATCATTAATAATCATACATGCAATAAATAACAACACATGAGTTATTTCCTAAGAGATATATGACTGCAAATTGCAGCAACAAATCACAGCGTGTGTAAAGAATGCTCATTACTCTAGTGTGTACAGAAGCTGTTTTAACAACTGTATTCTTTATGGTGAAGCTCACCCTAATTAGCCTTGCAGATTCCTTAGGGAATGTGTGCGGAATGTTTGACATTGTGATGCTGTAGCTAAAGTGGGGGAGGAAGGTAGCATTTCTGCACTGAGAAAGCACCAGGCCACAAGCCTGGCTTTCTACTTAGTCACTTGCTTTAATGTATGCATTGTGGTAAAAGTAAATAGGCTTTTCGAACAAGTAGATAATAAGGGTGTTTTGAATTAAATGACTAATTAAATCAATATTAAATATGTAAGCTAGATAGCTATGTGGACTAACGTTTTTTTCCTGAGTAGTGCTCTTCCATTATAAAAGGTGCATAAACCAACCTCATGGTATGGGCTTGCACACCAAGATTTGTAGCCACAAATGTAAGAGCAACACACTTGCTTGTCTCTCTTGTATTTGAAAGCTAAGTGGACTATACATTAAAAAAAGAAGAAGAAGAAGAAAAAGGTTGAAGCACACAAAAAAGCAGCATGTTTTTTTTCCCCTTTCAATGAAACATTATATGCGGATTCTGCTGCTCTATTAGCTTATAGCTTGTTACTAAATCAGACCTTTCCTGCAGTGAAAAAAATTGCATCTTTTCGTTGTAATCCTTGACAGCTTAAAGTTTAATGGAGGCAGTTTTTTTTTTTAAGGTATATAATGGGTTGACACCATGGAAGGCTGCTGAGAGCTCACAAACTCAGAAATAGCATGAAATGCAATAAGAACAAGCTCTTGCTGTTTTTTCTTAAATCATAATTTCATATTCTCGATAGAGAAAGCAAGTGGAGAAAACAGCTTTTTGTTTTCTTTAAGTTGTTTGTCTCAACCCAATCAAATGATTCTCTCCTACCCTGGAAGAGTTTCAGAGTGGGGATTGGTTTAAAAGGTACGAAAAAGGTGATACAGCCATTAATAGAAACTAGATCTCTGCCTGAAAGTACCAGTCAGTAGAAGACAACCTGCCAAGATGAGAACTCAATGAAAGGGACAGATTTCCTTCTTCTGGAGACTAGAAGCAGGCAAGAGTAAACCATCACTGGCTGACAGTATTGCCCTCCTTGACACCCAGAGGTCATGCTGGGTTCCATTTCAGTGTACATATTCCAGAATACCATCTCCAGATAACACATGCTCAGGAGTGTGGTTGAGGAGGGTTCAGAGATTACACCTGTAGCAGGCTTTAAAACAGTCTTGACAGTTGGCACCAAGATTCCTCTGGGGAAGAGATAAGACTTGAGTTTATCTTGGTTTGATTCCTCTTGTTTGGGGATAATTCTTTGACAGATGCTTTAGTGTGCTGGTATGGGCTGGAGTGATAAGTCAAACGTTAAGGGAATATACTAGAGAAAAAACTGATGGATAACTGTGTAAGAATTAATAAGTACATGTGGGGCTGGAAAAGAGGAGCAGAGGAAGGAGAGGGAAAGTATAGTTCAGAAATGTAATGTGGCACAAATGTTTTCTTCTTTTAACCAAGCTGAATGCTGTCGAATTTCTGTGGACAGTCAGGTTATAAAGCCTGTTTCTCGACAACATTCAGTAAAATCTGGCACATACACATAAAACACTTTGCGTGGGGGATACGTTATTGGAAAATAAAGAAGGGAGCAGTGAAACATAGAGGTGATAGGTGATGACCTTTACTGTCATCATTTCAATTGAGGTGATAACCTCAATTGAAAATGACTGTACATTAAAAGAAAATTTGAGGGCATTCCTAGGCCTCTAATTTATGATAAGCAAATGTAAATTGATAAAACACAAAAATTTACTGACCTTAAGTCCATCCATTCCAGCAGGCTGTAACTAGCGTAAGAAGTAGCTCTGGTACTTCCGAGAAGGTAGAACAGTATCTGGGTGTGACACAGGAGGAATTTGTTTCCAAAATGCTTCACATTTCCTTTGGAGAAAATATTTACTTGTATCTTGAGAGTCTTCCTTTATAATGTTCCATTATACTTTCTGAGATCTTTTTTAGGATTCCGTTAAGTTCAGTACAAGTGTGACACATTGTGGGGTGGTAAAATTTATGATCATGGAAATGCTGATATTAATGAACTTTCTGTGTTTTGAGAGTAAATTGCAGTGCTAGTGTTCAGGTTGAGTGATTGTTCTCAGCAGTTCAGATGGTGCTCAAATGTTGAAATAAATAGATTTAAAGTTCTGTGGCTATCCATTGTATTGTTGTCCATTTCTCATTTTGGTTTTTGAGTCTCTCTCTCTCTCTCTCTTTTTTTTTGTAGTTAAAGCATTAGCAATTTAGTTTTTTGGAAAAACTGGTCATTACTTTCATATTAAATAATATTACATATTGTTACATTATAGTTTATTCTGGCCTTTATTTATTTTTCATTTTCTGTACTTCCTTCCTCTACCAAATTTCAGCTAAGTTTCTTCTTCTAGTTCCCTGTGTAATGCTAAGTTGTTTACTTGAACTTTTTTTCTTAATGTAAGCATTTATAGTATAAACAATAAATAAAATACTGTTCATCGTAGAATTTTTAAAAAGACTGGAAAAAGCTTATGGGGAAACATTTATAGTAGAAAGTAATTTGAATATATTATAAGGAATTCCCTAAACATACACTCTGATGTATGTTTAGAGAGTCTATTTTCAAAAGCTTTTCTTTAATAAACTTTTATGAGAACTTTGAACCAAATAGTATTTTAAATACATAGTTGGTACTCATGGTTTTAGACTTTGATTACTCAGAATTTGAACTTTGAAAATTAAACCGTGTTTTTATTTCCTTTTAAAGTATCTATTACAACTCTGATTTTGTTAAAGTTTAGGTGCAACTTTGCACAAATTTTTAAAAAATGGGTCAGTAGGGGCGCCTGGGTGGCTCAGTCGTTGGGCGTCTGCCTTCGGCCCAGGTCAGATCCCAGGGTCCTGGGATCGAGCCCCACATCGGGCTCTCTGCTCGGCGGGAAGCCTGCTTCTCCCGCTGCCATTCCCTCTGCTTGTGTTCCCTCTCTCGCTGTGTTTCTCTGTCAAATAAATAAAATCTTTAAAAAAAAAAAAAAAAATGGGTCAGTAGATATAAGTCAAGTCCTAATTAAATTTTGATTTAGGATTTAGTGCTTATCTGCATCCAGTGCTGAAGCTTGCATTTTAAAAAACTTTTGAATACTTTTTGTTTTCAGAATTTGAGGATACACTGTGTTGATACACAAGATTACATTAGTTTCAGGGATATGACAGAGTAATTCAGCAACTCTATTCAGCATTTCTGTATGTTATGTTACACTGTGCTCACCACAAGTATAGCTACCATCTGTCACCAGACAAAGCTATTACAATGTCATTGTCTATATTCCCTAGGCTGTACTTTTTTCTCCTGCGACTTACTCATTTCACAACTGGAATACTATATCCCCCACTCTGCTTCACCTATTTTGCTTATCCCACCACCAGCCTTCCTTCTTGTAGCCATCAGTTCTCTGTATTTGTTGGTCTCATTCTGCATGCTTGTTTGTTCATTTGCTTCATTTTTAGATTGTACATTTAAGAGTAATCATGTGGTATTTGTTTTTCTTTGTCTTATTTGACTTAACGTTATACCCTCTTAAGTCCATCCATGTTGTCACAAATCACAACATCTCATCTTTTTTATGGCTGTGTAATAATTCAGTGTGCATGCATCTGTGTGTTAGGCGCATGCACATACACAGCATACCTTCTTTCTCCATTCATCTACTGATGGGCACTTGTGCTTCTTCCATATCTTGGCTATTGCAAATAACACTGCAATAGGAGTGCATGTATCTTTGAGAATTAGTGTTTTCATTTTCTTTGGGTAAATACCCAGTAGTGGAATTATTGTATCATACAGTAATTGTATTTTTAATTTTGGGGGGACCTCCCTACTCTTTTCCACAGTGAGTTTACCAATTTACATTTCTCCCAACAGCACACACGAGTTCCTGTTTCTCCACATGCTCACCAACATTTATTATTCCTTGTCTTTTTGACTCTAGCCATTCTGACAAGTATAAGGTGATAACCTCAATTGAAAATGACTGTACATTAAAAGAAAATTTGAAGGCATCCCTAGGCCTCTAATTTATGATAAGCAAATGTAAATTGATAAAACACAAAAATTTACCACCTACAGTGTTCAAAGTGCTCTACCAGTTTTGGATGTGATGAGATGCTGAAAAGACAGACTTCAAACTGAACTGATTTTTGTAGTCCAATAGGAGAAATAACTCAGTGGATTGTACTATAAGACAGGAAGTAGAAAGTATTCGAAGAGAGATAAGAGACTAGTGTATCAGGCAAGGAAGATGATATCCATTTGATGGGAAGGCTTCCCAGAACTGTGCTAGACCCTGATGGAGAGTATGTGGAAACGGCGGATGGAGCTCTGCATGGGGCTCCCTGCTCAGCAGGAGGCCTGCTTTCCCTCTCCCACTCCGCCTGCTCATATTCCTGCTCTTGGTGTCAAATAATTAAATAAATCTTAAAAAAAAAAGTGGGAGAGCTTGAAAGATACTCAGAGCATGTGGACAGAAATAAGCAGATGGAATTCTTGGTGCATCCTTAGGAAAAACAGGTACTTCATGAAAATACTGAACCCTTCATGGGAAGTGATGGGCAAAACCATTAGGATAATGGGTCAAGGGACAAATGGTCAGCTGATAAATTTGGCCCACATTTGGTAGGGAATGGAGAATCCTTGCAAGTTTATGAGCAGAGAAACTAATGCTAAAGCTGCAGTGTAGAAAGATTAATGTGGCACTAGTACATAAAAAATTGAGATGGGATGGTTTAATTATGAAGGATTTTTTTAGTTGTATAAATAGTGGCACAGATATCTTTCCACTTTGGGTGTAACCCATTTTGATGTGATTTCACATTGAGTCAAGAACCCAGTAAAAACTCATACTTGGTATAATTTTTACGACTTGTAAAAAGCAACCCCATCTTTTGGGGACAGAGAGGTTGTCCTTCACCACCATGAAGAACAACTGATCAGACAGCAAGCTTTTCTTTAATGACTTGTTACTACTATTTAAAATGTATTTAGTAAGAGATCAGTAGGCATGATTAAAATAGGACATTAAAGTCACAATTTCTTGGAGCTGTCTAGGTGCCAGTGATTATGCTAGGAACATGATATGAATTATCATATTTAACCTTCAAATCGATCCCAGGAGGCCAGAATGTTGTTATTCCTATTTTATGGATTCAGAATGCTAAGGCTTTGATAAGGAAGGTGAAAAGACCAACCTACAAGTATAATATTTACCTTAAAATCATACATTGCTAGAAATCCATAGGTGTGTATTGAATAGGGACCATGAATGAAATAATTACTGCAGGAAAACATACTACAAATGCAAGACACAGTTAACAATAATACCTGTGATTTACTGAGCACCGACTCTGCCAGTGTGCCAGGTGGGTTGCACATGGTATCTCTGGACTGCTAAGTTAGACTCAAGTACCATTGTCACATCTACAGTATGACCCTGAATCAGTAATACATGGTTGCTTTTCAGGGGTTATGGACAGATGGGACATGGGATTTTATGACGTGTGAACTCCAAATAAGGAGCCTTCTACTGGGTTTATTTTGGTCAGGCCTTTGGTATGTTCCATTTTGAGGGCAAAAAAACCAAACAGAATATGGAGAAAACAGGATTTGGAGAGAAAGAACCAAGTGATTAAGCTGGCAGAAAATATTTCCTATGAGAAACAGTAG
This sequence comes from Procyon lotor, assembly GCA_028646535.1. Lineage (NCBI taxonomy): Eukaryota > Metazoa > Chordata > Mammalia > Carnivora > Procyonidae > Procyon > Procyon lotor. Next base: position 73,402,784 of record CM053607.1, read on the forward strand.
GACTGTAAGTCAGTATTAACATGTTTTAGTGCTGCTTTTCGTACTACTTGGCTATGTAACTTTTGGACATAATATTTATCTTTTGTATCTTAACTTCACATCTATAAAACTTGTTTCATAGTTACATTAACAAAGTAAATGTAAATGTTGATGAAGGATGGGTATCATCCTAGGCATTATGGAGGCGGGAAGGGGATTTTTTTTTTTCCTGTTTTTAAAACTGTTTAAGAAAACTACAAATTCAACTGAAATTAGAGAAAAAAATGAAAATGAGCTCCTATAGGATAGCAATAAGATTTAGTAATTAAAATTTTGCCATTTAAAAATAAATAAATAAAATTTTGCCATTTAAAAGTATCAGACAACATATTTTTATTTTTTTAATTTTTTAAATCATGAATAATATTTAGGTGCTTGACAAGTATCAATTTGGCAACTCTTTTTTTTTTAAATTCAGTTGGCCAACATGTAGTACATCATTAGTTTCAGAGGTAGAGTTCAATTAATTAATCAGTTGCATAAAACTCCCGGTGCTTATCACATCATGTGCCCTGCTTTTAATGCCCATCACCCAGTTTCCCCATCCCTCCACCCACCTCCCCTTCTGCAACCATCAGTTTGGGGATTTTTTTTTTCCACCAAGGAAATGATGAGTACAAAGAGATCAGAGGAAAGGCCAGACATGGAGCATTCAGGGAATTTTAGGTATCTGATTTGTTAAGACAGGAGTGGTGAACGTTGAGGCATTTTGAGAAGTGAGGATGAAGGGTTAGCGCTTGAAAAAACTGAGAGCATCTATATGTAATAGTAGTTAAGAGCGTGGGCTCAGGAACCAGATGATTTACATTCGGATTCTCCTGTACTATGTACTTGTTGAAGGATACTGGGCAAGTTAATGAATGTCTCTTAAACTCCATTTCTTTATCTGTGAAGTGGGCACAATAATGGTCCTACCTCTAGCTTTATTGTGAGGATAAAGTAAACTACTCCTGTTGAAAGAAGAGTCCACCACTCTTCTGTATCTAAAACAAAGGGCTGAACGTACTGCTTGGTAAATAAAGGAGAATTGTTGTTAGTAGCTTCATAGAGACTATGTTTTCTATCAGGGATTAAGTAAGTATAGAGCTCTGGGATTGGCAAACTTTGAGAAAGCCATGGAAGGATGGCTCTTGTAGTGATTCTTAGAGTGTGGCTGACTCTAAGAAGCATGGTCCCTAAAACAAGGCTGTTACTGATTGAGACCTGAGTCACTGATGACTTAGCTTTCAGAAGTATGGTTATGGATTACTGTCTAGTCTAAGTGCCTGATAAGTATGGGCTCAAAACTGGTTCTAGAGGTTACTTGCTACTGTGACTGAAGGATAATTAGTCTTCTTTTATTGCGTATATAATGTAGGAACATCATTTTCTCAATTCATTTTAAATTGAGTAGTGCCTTTGCATAAATGTTATATCACTAATATTTCTGTTTAATAATTATTTGAGTGGATTGAGAACTGCTTTTTCCCCCACATAATCAGGAAGAGGATTGTTGTTGTTTCTGTCCTGAGAGGAATGGAGAACCTCAACTAAAGGATTTTTAGCAGTGGAATGATGTGATTAAATTTGTCTTTAAAAAACAAAAACATCACTAACATATGGAGGTCAACGAGAAAAAAATATATACATAAAAACTGTATTTCTCTGAGTTTAAGTGTATCAGTAGTGTTGATCTCAGATGTATTTTCTATTGAGTCATAGTGGTAAAAAAAAAATACTGAGGAAAAGAAATAAACGTTACTTTATATAGCCTTGTGGCAAAAACACCTCCCTCACCAATTTTAACCAATAAAAATAACTCACTTTGGAAGTTCCAAGGGATTTTCACATTCAGGGGGTAAAAGGAAAATCAGCTAATGCTCTAGTCTAAATTAAATGAAAATTCATTATCCAGATTATTGTTGAATTTGAAACAGGTGTTCCCTTCCTACTTAGAAAGGTAAGAAATGAGAAAACTGCCACGGATTTGTTGCTGATTTAAAGTGAAGAAAAAGTTAAATCCTAGTGCTATTCATCTAAGTTCTCTGAGGAAATCCTCTTTAATAAAGAGAATTTATGAGACATCAGAAAGAAAGGAACTTACCAAAAAAGGCATGTGTCATTTATGATATTTGGTTCTGGCAGTATGGTTGGCCAAATAATAGGGGATTGCAGTGCTACTGGTTTCAAAAGAAAAATCTTGATTTATTAGTTGGCACCCCTCAAATAATTGTCTCGAGTGTCCATGCGAATTTGGCAATGCCCCATTCCATCTCTGAAAGGAAGACGAGAATAAAAATCCAGGACCTAAAAAAAGGGAACACAGAAAGAAAATTATTACATATGAATCTTTTGGTAGGAATCTGTCTTCACAAAACTTAGCTGTTTTCATGTAACTGTAAGAATGCCCTTGAGGTTTGAATAAAAGCAGACTTTCCTCTTTTATACTGACCTCACTTAGAGGAGAATCCAAGGATCAATGTATTCTCAAAAATCTCAAACTGTCCACTTACAATAGCACAGTTTGATGTATAATTCCCTGCAAAAAAGATCACTAGCATATAACTTTATTTTCTTGCACCATCCCACTTCTGGAAGCATAATGCTGGATGATATTCCCAATGCTCTCATGATAGGGTGAAAAAGGACCAATCTGAGAAGCATTGCATAGAAGTGGAACATTCTTAACATCCAATTCTGTTTGCGGTAAATAATCCTGGACCCAGGAAATCAAATTTTCAAAATCAAATTCTACAATTTGCACTTCACACAAATCACAGTGTGCCCGTTCTTAGCCCACCCTATATGTTTCCCCACAAAAGGTAATCATGTTTTAGCTGTCTGACAGGGAAAGTAAAATTTAAATGGAATTAATGGAGTATCTGTGATGTGGTAAAATTTTACATTGAAACGTGATAAAGGTTGGGCAAGCACTATGCCTTTAAAATAGCAACATAGTACAATAGTTTCCATGGGTGTAGATTGTGGAAACAAATTAAGAAAGGGTGAGTTCCTCATTTTGAATCTACTATAACTGACACCTTTAGATGGAGTCGAAAATAGATCAATCATATCCGAAGTTCCACTGAGAGTGTGGTAATTTTAACATGAGATACGTGATAAGTGCACTGTTGAACAGTGAATATTTAACAAATGTCACAGAAGAGTGGCATCAGGAGGCAAAGAGTTGTTAAGACAGAGGATAAAGTTCAAAGTCCATAGTACGTTTCCATGACTAACTCCTATTTTAATCTCCAGCATTATGCACCATTAACCTCCCACATTGAAACTCAGGATTCCAGCTGTTACCAGATACTCTCTCTTCTGAATATCCCCCTTCGTCTTCCTCCATTGCCTTCTGTTCATTTTCAGTAACCTGTAGTCACCCCTGATGCGCTCCTGTATCTCCCCATTCTGAGTTAGGCAGCTCTTCCCTATATTATAACTACGCTGTAATTTCCCCATTATAATGTTTATCCCATGGTTAATAATTTTCATGTTACATAACTATTTTCCCCCTGAGGCTCTCTCCTTCTAAAGAACAGTAACAATAACTTTCTTGTTCACCATTGCATCAAAGGCTTTGCTCCTCTGTGTGGCACTTGGTAAGTACCCTAAATACTGATTGAATAAAGGCTTATTGGAAGGTATGTAAGTTGCTTAAGTGCTTTACAAGTAAGATATTCATAGGTAAATATTGCCTTATCCACAATATCAATGGTCACTTGAGTTTTGGCCTGGTTCTTAGACCCAGAGATGGATACTCCATTTTTCTTCTGAGCATCTATCTCAGTTAGATTATTTCAGAAAATCCTAAGGCAGCCACTTGGTCTGTGGTATATTTACTTTGATGCTAGATTCTCATGAACAGTCAAACTTAATCATAATGTGATTCATCATTACAACTCTAAGGTACAAACTATTATCTCTGATAAAATCACGTCCACTGAAAACCGTGATCACAAATAAGGAGACAGTTTTACAAGCTGTATTACAGTGCAAGCCTTGTTATTTGCTGTAGTATTATTTGTATTTCTATCATGAGCTTTTTATAGAGATCTCATTTAATGAACTTCCAAAATGTCTTTTATAGAAGCGATTAAATCAAGTTTGATTTTGTAATGATGTACAGTCAGTTAAATCTGTTGACTCACTTTATAAATCTGTGTCATTCAGTAATTTCTCTGTATCTGTATGAAGTTTGGAAACCATAGTTTTAGATAAAGCTTTCACTTTATTTTGATTTGAGGAAATATGACCTCTGGAAATACATAATTTTCGAAAGTACAAATATGGAAATGCTTTATTCCAATTTTCTGGAAGGAATGATTTTTTTTAGAGCATGTTTTTTTTAAGTAGATGATAATGAATGTAAATCATTCTACAAAACAATGTGAGCTTATTTTCACATTTGTTTGGGATTAAACTGCATCTATAAACTGCTTCCACATGTATGCTAATTAACTCTGCAACAGAACCAACCGTACTTTGAGGATTATAGACAAAAGCTTTATGAAACCCTACCTTTTCAGTTCAACATTTATCACCATATTTCTGGTCATTAGAACTCAGTTATGAGTAAGTCTATTGTGGGGTCTCTTTTGGCTCAGGACATTGGTAATAGGACATGAAATCTTTCCCTTGGAGATAAAAAGATGGAACACAAATCAGCTTGATGTAGATCCACAGTCAATACTATTTGATAGCTGCCAGTAGTGAATATAAAATTAATTTGTGGTTTTCTAGCAAATAAATATTAATTTCTTAAAAAAAAGTCGCCTTTGCATCAGCATTAAATGTCATCATTGCTAGGAGCTGCAGAAGGCCAGAGTTGAGGTAGGCATTTAACAGTATACACACCTCTAGGACTAGGAGCAATTTTAGAAATACAACTTTGATGACTTCAAGAGGTTGTAAGAGGCCTAAGCCCTACTTGGAAGGGCTTATTTATATTGCTGTTTATTTGTAATTGTGGAAGAGTAAAATGAAAAAAAACAACTGCTTTTTGTGAGCATGTTTGTTGTGTTTGTGTATGTGTGTGAGAGAAAGATCATGTTTTAGATATGGGCGCTGTTTATAACTGCAAATTGGTAGAGAAATAGATTCTGTTATTTTCCTAAGACTCTATTTGCTCACTATGTTAGTGTTTTGTTTCATTTTGCTTTGGACTAAATATCTTAATAAAAATCGTAAGAATTTTAAGAATACCTAGTTGTACTTGGTTTGAAATAGAGGTCAAATCCTTCAAGATAGCAGTATAATTGATAGTTTCCATCATATTTCAGTAATTGTTATAATGATTCAGGTAGTAATTATGAGCAAATAATGGCAGTGATAAAACTAACCAATAGCTTTTAAGTTTCTCAGATTAAAACAGTATCCCAGAATTCCCATCATTGTTCTCTTCTTTCATTTATACGTTCATTCAACAAGAGGTCACCGAACACCAACTCTGTACCAGATACCATGCTAGCTACTAGTTCTATACAGCCAGCCATAAATGAAGGCAATATGTTACTTTATTTCTCAGTGCTTTCAGAAAAGTATGAGTGTGTTTATAATTAAAAATTATGAAAAATTTTGTGAAAGATATTAAAAGGGTCTTTGAGAGAATTAAGAGGAATTTACCTAATTTAGTTTGAGGGCTAGGCAAGGCCTCTAGCATTTGCACTGTTGAACTTGATTGCCTCGCTTTGTTATTAATAATTTACTTGGCTTCACAGATGCTTAATACTAAGGAAGAATGTTTTGTCCTCAGATGTGCACACTCATAATATCTTTGAGGTATTTCTTTATGTAGTGTATGGGCCACTGGCTCCCAATATAAATGATACAGAAAATACTAGGGCAGTTGAAAAAATGAAAGGGAGAAGTTGTGTAAAGTAACTAGCTCTTTGTGTTGCCATCTCCCCTGCAAACATCCCCTACATACACATTGATTAGCTTCCACATATTTATTAGAGACATGGAGATGTTACATAATTCTGAAGTTAACTTATTTGGGAATAACTCAAAAATCAAATCTAAACTCCAACTGCAAGCTTGAGGCTTTTTGTTTTGTTTTGCTAAATTGATTTAAATAGAATTACTGGGTTAATATTGGTGCAGTGAATATTTTTGTTCTAATATATAATTCTATCATTTTTTCTTTGTCTACAGAAATACTGCTTGTGCATGAAAATACATTGTGTCAATGACACGTTTTGATGGTAAAAAGTAAATAGAAGGATTGAACATTTATAGACTGTAATAACCTAAGAGAAATGAATCTTTCTTATTTTATCTCAAACACTTTTACATTTGAAGCATATTTTCCTTTTTGGTGTGAAAAGAATCTACCAAATTATTGCCCATCTCTATGTTGTATCAGAGTGTAAAATGAATAAATATCAATCATATTGTTTTGTTTAGTGAATATTTTGTATTGAGATGAGGGGAGGAGTGTTGAGATAAATTTCAGTTCCTGTGAGTTTCTCCACTTTATAAAATTATATACACCTATAGAACTAATACAATGAAGGAAAAAAAAAACCGGGGTCATAATTGCTATCATCTGCCCCAGAAAGAAAAGACATTTATCTTATCAGACCATAAGGATCCACTGAAATAGGTCTGAAAGGGTCTGAAGCTGCTGACAAAACCACAACACTGGGCCCAATTAACAATACCCATTTTTAATTAACAGTTGCTGACTCTTTGCCATTGAAATATTCACGCTCTAGGTGTGAAATGGCAACCCCCATTTGTCATATCTGTCAAAATTAATTTTGAAATCCCATGGTCTTCCTTCCACAGGATAAAAGTGAATAACTAGAGCATACTTCCTACCTGCCAGAAGTTCAGTTCCGGGACAAAGACTAGGAAAATAGAACTTAGAAAACTGCAGAGGTCAGCTCTAGTAGTACAGCTCATAAAAACTATTTTCATAGCATTCCTGATGCTGAAGACTATGCCAATATGTGCAGATAATACATACTTTGGGACACAGTATGAAGGGCATTTTAATAGTTCTTATCCTGAATCCTTGAAAAATTTTTTCATTCAGAAAATGTATTTGGCACCTCATATGTCTTAGACTCTAACCTAGGCACATCTTTTAATCCAGAGGTCACATATAGGAACAGGACAATGTGCTCTGGAGGACATCACAGTCTAATAAAGAAGGAAAAACTGCCAAGTTTCTGTATATGTAAATATTACGATTGAGAGTACGATCTCATTACAAAGATAGTAAAGTCTAGGGGCGCCTGGATGGCAGTGTCGTTAAGCGTCTGCCTTCGGCTCAGGTCATGATCCCAGAGTCCTGGGATCAAGCCCCGCATCGGGCTCTGCTCAGCGGGGAGCCCACTTCTCCCTCTGCCTCTCTGTCTCTCATGAGTAAGTAAATAAAATCTTAAAAAAACAAAACACTGTACTGTGTTTCAGGTGGGCAGGGAGATGGACAAGATAAAATCCTTGCAAGATTTAATTGAGATTAGATCTATTATTATCCAAATTCTGACACAGAAGCACAGATAAAAAGAGAAATACCACCCAGAAATTTGAGGCTGGTGAAGGCCTATATTAATAATTTAATGATAACTCTTTTCCCTCATTTTATATGTTACTTGTTAAAATGTTAGTAAATACAAGTAGGCAAAAGAAAAAAATCACATGCATACTTTTCCCACTCTTAATTGGAAACACACACATTTTAATTGATTATGTTATGTATTATTTAACACAAATATTTATGCGTTGGTCCATTAATATCATCTGGGACTTTATTTTTAATGGCTACCTATCGTTTATTATATCCCTGTACTGTGTACTATATAATCAGTCCTTTTAGGGCTACATAGCATACAAGCTTGTCAACACCTGGGTAAGACTTGTTGCAAAGGAGGAAGGTACATTGGAAACTTTATTATTGTAATAAGTATTCTTTAGCTAAATCTTTCATACTTTCAGAATTGTTTCTTTACGATAGATTTCTGGAAATACAACTAAGATCGATAAATAATAAATATTTGAACACTTTGGGTATATATGGTCAATTCTCTTTTAAAATGTACTGATTTACATCTGCTTTGGTATTGTGAAATCTTACTTTCTCCAAATGCTGAGCCTCATCAAATGTCTTTTCTATATTTATAAGAAAAAAATTCATTGTTGTAACTTGCATCTATTAATTATTCGTGTTATGGAATATTTTTCTTTGTATTTCCTCTCATTAATCTTCGGTGTTCCTCCCTTGTTGAGGTACTTATTGGTGACTTTTTCTTGATTTGTGAAAAGTATTTACATTTTAATTCTGTTGATTCTTTGCCCTCAGATCCACCAAAGTTATGATGGGGCTTTTTCTTTCTATTTTTGTGTAGTGGAATCCAGTATTTTCCTTTGTCCTTTCTATTTAGGTGGTGTTACATATAAAATTTCCATCATTCCAAATTACATAATTAGCATCTGTATTTATGCTTGGATTTTTTATTTAGATCTTTAATTCATCCAGAATTTTGATGTATGGTGTTAACGTGGGAATTCACTTTTATTTTATCTAAGGGCTAACAATTTTCCAAATGCTACTAGGTTCCCTTTTTTTTTTTTCTCCCGTAAAGATTTTATTTATTTGACAGAGCACAAGCGGTGGGGTGGGGTGTGGGGGTGGGAGAAGGAGAAGCAGGCTCCCCTCCGATCAGGGACCCTGATGCGGGACTTGATCTCAGGATGCTGGGATCATGACCTGAGCCAAAGGCAGACACTTAACCAACTGAGCCATCTAGGTGCCCTACTGAGTTCTTTCTCCATGATTTGACATATCATATTTATTATATTTTCAGTTATTGCATAGATTTTATCTTTTCCTTATCTTTATTGGTCTGTTTCTGCTTTTTTTTTATTAAGTCTTTAAAGTTATTTTTATATATGCAGTGTTACTTCTCAAATATTATGTAACTATTCTCTCATACATATCCTCCAAAAAATCCTTTCAACAATTTTGTCAGGTCTGAAAAAAGAGTTACTGATTTTTTATGATTGCATTAAATTTACAAATTAATGTGGGGAGACTTGATATCTTCATACTATCCCTTTTATCTAAATACATTGTTTCTCTTGCCATTCATTCAGGGTTGTTGTTGGTTTTTTTTTTCTGAATTTCTTGGGAAATTAACAACTATTGGTCCTAGGAAAACTTAAATTACAGAAATCTTAGGATGCTACTAGGCAGGACTGCAAAAACTGTTAGACTACCCCAGAATGAATTACACAAAGGCTAATTCAATCTTGGAAATGTTTATATCTTTTGCATAGAAGAATAAAAAATGGCTGGTAGAATATTGCTAATTTAAACACTATCTAGAGACATATGTATGGTAATCAAATAACTTTTATCTCTTGTAATTTTTATCAATCATCTTTTTTTCCCTAAATACAATTTGATGAAAAATATGATATGATTTTTAAAATTAAAACATAAAACCAATTTAGGGGCACCTGAGTGGCTCAGTTGGTTTAGTATCTGCCTTCAGCTCAGGTCATGATCCTAGGGTTCTGAGATCGAGCTCAAAGTCAGGCTCCTCACTCAGCAGGGAGTCTGTTTCTCCCTCTCCCTCTGCCTGCTGCCCCCCCTGCTTATGCTGTTTGTCTCTGTCAAGTAAATGAATAAATAAAATGTTTTTAAAAATGCTATAAAACTAATTAGAAAAACAAAAATCTTGGTTACCATCTGAGCTTAGTTGTGGTACCAAGGAATGTAACCAAATTGGGTATTTATTACATGGTATAAAATACCAGGTTGTAAATAAATATTTGGGGACTTGTCATGAAAAACATACTAGGAATGTAACTGCATGGAGAAATGTTTCCAGATACATCCCAAGGAACCTTGAATATGTTTTAAGTGCTGGTGTTGGAAAACTTTTCTTATTGGTCTATGCTATACAGAGAAAACTCATGGAAGTTAATAGAATTTTTTGATTTTTTTCTGTTTAAGTTTCTAGCAACAATAATCTGTGCTTTTTTGATAGCGTATAAAGACATGACTATAGATTTTTGAGTTGTGTTTCTTTAATAGAGATGGATTTTTGTGAGCCATATCAAATTCATATTGTACGCTGTATGGCTAAACACATGTATTAGCAACACAAAATAAATTAAGTTATATCCAAGGCACGTAAAGGAGCGATAAAGTGTAACCAATACAAAGATAAAGTAAAGCGGGGTACCTGGGTGGCTCAGTTGGTTGGGTGACTGCCTTCAACTCAGGTCATGATCCTGGAGTCCTGGGATCGAGTCCCACATCAGGCTCCCAGTTCTGCAGGGAGTCTGCTTCTCCCTCTGACCTTCTCCCCTCTCATGCTCTCTCTCACCCTCTCTCTCTCTCAAGGAAATAAAATCTTTAAAATAAATAAATAAAGCAAGTAATAGGAACTGTCTTTGAGAGGGCCCAGATATTGGACTTAGCAAACCTCAAGGCAAATATTATAAGTAGGTTAAAAAAAAAAAAACTGAAGGAAATTATGTTTAAATAAACATGGGTTGACATTGTCTCCTGAAATAGAGAATTTGCATAAATGATAGAAATTATTTTTTAAAAATATAAGTTTAGAGTTGAAACAGAATAATTGAATTGACAAAAATCACTAAAGGAATTCAACATTATTGAGCTGGCAGGAGAAAGAATCAGTGAACTCAAAGACAGATGTGTATAGATTATGGAATATGAAGACAGGAAAAAGGAAGGAAAAAGAGTAGTCTCAAATGTGGAATATTATATTAAGTATATCATCATAAATGATGGGAGTACCAGAGGAGAAGAGAAAGAGAAGGAGCATTCAATATTTGAAGAAATAATGGCTAAAACTTGACAAGTTGATTGAAAAACATTGTTCTAAACATCCAGAAAGCTCCATGAACTCCAAATAGTATAAATAAAAAGAGATCAACACACAGACATATTATAGTCAAAATGTTGGTGGACAAGGATAGGGAGAGACTCTTGGAAACAATGAGAAAAGTTACCACATACAAGGGAATCCCAATAAGATTAATAGCCTGATGCAGGGCTCTATCCCAGGACCCTGAGATCATGACCTGAGCCACCCAGGTGCCTCTATTGTTAATTTTTTTGGTAAGCACACTTTAGATCTACCCTTGTACCAAGTTTTTAAAAAATATTTATTTGACAGAGAGCACACTGACAAGCACGGGGAGTGGCAGGCAGTGGGAGAGGCAGAAGCAGGCTCCATTCTGAGCAGAGACTCCCCCCCCACACACACACACGCACGCACAGGGCTTGATCTCAGAACCCTGGGATCATGACCTGAGCCCAAGGCAGATGCTTAACCAACTGAGCCCTCCAGGCAGCCCTACCCTTGTACCAATTTTTAAGGCTAAAATACCTTATTGTTCACCATTGGTACAATGGTATACAACAGAGCTCCAGAATTTATTCATTTTACTTAACAGAAACTTTATGGCCATTAGTTAGTGATTTTCCATTTCCCTCCTCCATAGCCCCTCGCAACAATCATTCCACTATTTAATTCTATGAATTTAACTATTTTAGATACTTCACTTAAGTAGGATCAGTCAGTATTTGCCTGTCTGTGACTGGCTTATTTCATCTAACACAATGTCCTCAAGTTTCATCCTTACTGCATGTTGCAGATTTTTCCTTCCTTTTCAAGGCTGAAGAGTGTCAAACACACACACACACACACACACACACACACACACACACTGGCACATGCAGGTTTTTTTTAACGTTTAATTTTCAGTAGTTAACATGCAATATAATATTAATTTGTTATTTTCATTTTCATTTCTCCATATGTATTACTTGATTTCCTCTTTGGTTTCTTGATTGACTCATGCATTACTTGTAGCATGTTATTTAACCCCCATTTATTTGTGGTCTTTCCAGATTTTTTCTTGTGGTTGTTAAAGATTTTTTTTTATTTGACAGAGAGAGAGAGAGATATGTCACAAGTAGGCAGAGAGGCAGGCAGAGAGAGAGAGGGAAGCAAGCTCCCTGCTGAGCAGAGAGCCCCACACGGGGCTCAGTCCCAGGACCCTGAGATCATGACCTGAGCCAAAGGCAGAGACTTTAACCCACTGAGGCCCCCAGGCGCCCTTCTTGTGGTTGTTTTCTTATTCATACTGTTTCATATTGTTCATACTGTGTTATGGGTGATTTCTTGTTTTATACTGTTGTGAGAAAAGTGCATGGGGTGACTTCAGTCTTTTTTAATTTGTTGAAACTTGTTTTATGGCCTAAAAGGTGATCTGTTCTGGAGAATGTTACATGTGCATGGAAAAGAATGTCTTTTGGGCTGTATTAGAATGGAATGTTGTGAGTGATTCTGTTCAATCCTTCTGGTTCAGTGTATCATTCAAAGCCCTTGTTTCTACATTGATTTTTTGTTTGAATGATCTGTCCATTGATGTGAATGGAGTGGCAAGGTCCTTTATTATTATTGTATTATTATTGATTAGTTTCTTTATGGTTGTCATTAACCATTTTATGCATTTGGGTGCTTCCATGTTGAGTGCATAAATATTTACAATTGTTAAATACTCTTGTTGGATTTTTCTTAGTATTATTATATAATGTCTCTTTTTGTCTCTTGTTATAGTCTTTATTTTAAAGTCTGTTTTGTTTAAAATAAGTATTGGTAACCTGGCTTTATTTTAACATTGATTTGCATTATAAATGTTTCTCTATCCCCTTTGAATCTGCAGGTGTCTGTAGGTCTAAAATCAGTCTTTCTTTTTTTTTTTTTTTAAAGATTTTATTATTTGACAGAGATGAGAGAGCTCACAAATAGGCAAAGAGGTAGGCAGAGAGAAAGGGAAGCAGGCTCCTTGTCAAGCAGAGAGCCCGATGCGAGGCTCAGTCCGAGGACACTGAGATCATGACCTAAGCCAAAGGCAGAGGCTTTAAACCACTGAGCCTCCCAGGCGCCCCTGAAATTAGTTTCTTGTAAGCAACTTATAGAAGGGTCTTGTTTTCTTTATTCACTCTGTCACCCTATATCTTGTGATTGGGGCATTGAGTCCATTTACATTCAAAGTAATTATTGATAGATATGTACTTATCGCCATTTTGTTACTTATTTTGTGGTTGTTCTTACAGTTTTTCTTTGAAGCTTCTGCTCTTTTTCATGGTTTGCTGGCTTTAGTGATGTACTTAGATTCCTTTCTCCTTATTCCTTGTTTGTCTATTACTGGTTTTTGATTTGTGGTTACCAGTAAGTTTATATATAACATCTCTTGCGTATAGCAGTCTGTATTAAGTTGATGGTTGCTAAGTTTGAATCCATTTTTTTCTTCCTTTCGTCCCACATTTTAAGTATATAATGTCATATTTTACATACTTTTATTTTGTGGATCCTTTTTTTTTTAATTTTTTAAGAAAAATTTTATTTATTTGACAGAGGTCACAAGTAGGCAGAGAGGCAGGCAGAGGAAGATGGGGAAGCAGACTGACTGCTGAGCAGAGAGTCTGATGTGGGCTCTCGATCCCAGGTCGCTGAGATCGTGACCTGAGTCACCCAGGAACCCCTATTTTGTGGATCCTTTAACTGATATTTATAGATGGACTTATTTTTACTGCTTTTGTGATTCTTGTTTTTCATTCTCTCACTTAGGGTCTTTACTTTCTGCTCAATTTGTCCCCTTGGGTATTTCTTGTCGGGCTGGTTTAGTGGTCATGAATTCCTTTAGTTTTTGTTTGAGAAACTTGTTATCTCTCCTCCTATTCTTAATGATATTCTGGCTGGATAAAGTATTCTTGCCTATAAATTTTTTTCAGCACTTAGATTATATCATGAGCTTCCCTTCTGGCCTGCAAAGTTTCTGCTGAAAAATTAGCTCATAGCTTTATGGGGTTTCCATTGTATGTAATTATCTTCTTTTCTGTAGCTGCTTTAAATTTTTTTCTTTATCGCTACTTTTTGCCATTTTAATTACTATGAATTTTGGTATTGACCTTCTTGGATTGATTTTGTTGGGGAATTTCTGTGCCCCCTGGATCTGGATTTCTGTTTCTTTCCCAGATTAGAAAATCTGGGAAATTTTCAGCTATTATTTTGTCAAATGAATTTTCTGTCCCCCTTTCTCTCTTCTACTTCGAGATCCCTTTAATGTTAATATTATTACAATTGATGGAGTCACTGAGGTCCCTAAATCTTTTCTCATTTTGCATAATATTTTTTTCTCTCACATGTTCAGCTTTATTGCTTTCCAAATCATTCATTAATTATTATTTATGATTCATTAATTCATTTAATCATACCCCTGCTTCTGCTGGCCTGCTCTTTCTTTCATCAAGAGTATTTTTTTTTAATAATTTATTTATTTGACAGAGAGGAGAGAGATCACAAGTAGGCAGAGAGGCAGGCAGAAAGAGGGGGGGAAGCAGGCTCCCTGCTGAGCAGAGAGCCCAATGTGGGGCTTGATCCTAGGACCCTGAGATCATGACCTGAGCCGAAGGCAAAGGCTTTAACCCACTGAGCCACCCAGGCGCCCCTCATCAAGAGTATTTTTAATTTTATTTATTGCATTCATCTTGATTGGTTCTTTTTCATCTCTTTGTTAAGGGTATTACTGATGTCCTCCACCTTTCTCAAGTCCAGTGAGTACCTTTAAGATCATTACTTTAAATTCTTTATGATGTGTATTATTTATATCTGCTTTGCTTAGGTCTCTTGATGTGTTTTTTTTTCTTCTTCATTTGGGATGTATTCCTCAGTCTCTTTGTTTTTGTATACCTCTCTGTGTCTGTTTCTGTGCATTAGGAAAGTCAGCTATGTCTTCTACTGTTGAAGGTAATGTCCCCATGAATAAGAGGTCCTCTAATGCCCTGTAGTACAGAGTTTACTGTTGCCCAAGACCTAACACTTGAGGTAGGCTTTCCAGTGTGTTTTACCTATGCCCTGCTGTTGTGTCCTGGCTGCTTTTTCCTTTAGTCTGGTTGTGTGTAGAGGTTCTCTTTACCTGTGGGGGCACTGTTTGTTCCTGGTTGGTGTGGGGTGTGTTTTATTAAGATTTGTGCTGGTCTGCTTGTAAAATGAAAGTTGCTGCTACTGCTGCCAGAACCAAGGCCCCTCA
The DNA here is from genome assembly GCA_028646535.1 of Procyon lotor. Taxonomy (NCBI): domain Eukaryota; kingdom Metazoa; phylum Chordata; class Mammalia; order Carnivora; family Procyonidae; genus Procyon; species Procyon lotor. The sequence goes on from CM053607.1 coordinate 73,417,895, forward strand.
AAGCATGGGGTTGGAAATGTGGTGTTGGTGGGATTTGTGCCAGTCTTCTGGGGGAGGCATCCTGCAGCACCAGGACTGAGGCAAGTGTGATCCGAAGGATCGGTTCAGGAGTTGGGACTTAGGTTGTGAGTGTAGACTCCCCAGTGGTTCCTGCAGGGAGTGGGAAAGGGAAATGGTGTTAGCCAGTTCCTTTGTTCTTGAAGAGGTCTCCCTGTGATACTTGTCTCTCTGGGCCATGCTCTGAGATGAGCAAATCATCTTCCCTTCCATCTGATCCTGGCATTTTTCAGACTGCCGTGCTGTATCTGCATGAACCAAGCCTACTGGTTTTTTAAATTCCAGGCTTTAAGTCCTGTTGATTGTAAGAACTTAGGAAATTTGACTCCTCTCACTTTCAGAGGCAAATATTATGGGGATTCACCTTCCCCATGTGGGCTCCCCAGTATGATAGTCTGCTTCTTGCCCTTCCCACATCACCAGCTGCCTCTCCACCAAGGCTGACCACAGTCTATGTTACGTGTCACTGCCAGACTGCATCTCCATGCTTCTTACCTTCTGTGATGTGATCTCTTTGGTGTTGTAGTTGTGAATTTTGTTTTGCCAGTCTTTGGGGGATTTTCTGGGTTATTATTTTTTTCTTTTAGATCAGCTGCTTTTCATTTTTTATATTTTATTTTGTTTTATTTTACTCTATTTTATTAACATAAATTATTGGTTTCAGAGGTACAGGTCTTTGATTCATCAGTCGTATATCACACCCAGTGCTTATGTCTTAGGCAATACTGTAACTACTCTTATCATGTCACATGCCCTTCCCAGTGTCTAACACCCAGTTACCTCATCTCCCCGATCCCCTCCCCTCATTTTCTGGGTTACTTATGCTGATGTGAGTGTTATCTAGTTTTTCCATGGTTTCCAAGGTTTCCATGAGGCAACCTTAGGATCCTCCTACTCCACCATCTTCCCAACATTTTTTTTTTCATTTTTTAAATTACTTTTCTTCTCCTTTTGGGTTTCTGGTTATACAAGTGCTTTTTTGGTCCTACATGTTTTTTATGAACTATTCTTAGAATTCTTAGGTTTGTTTTTTTTTTCTCTGCTTAAATTTGGGTAATTTCTATCGCTCTACTTTAAAATTCATTGACTTTCTACTGTATATATTCAGCTTGAAATTAAGCTCCATATCCAATAAATTTTTAATTTCAGGATTTTTAAAAAATTTCCATTCTAGAATATCAATTTTATCTTTAAAGATTCCATTTTTCTATGCAGATGGATTTTTCCTTATTTTATCTATCTTTGAATTTCTTTAATGTATTAATAATGGCGATTTTAAAGCCTGTTTAATCTGCAAACTCCAATATCTAATTTATTTGTAGGTCTGCTTCTACAGATTTGTTTTTCTATTTCTTTCATTTTTTTGGCCATTTTTGCATTTTTGCATATTTTATATATGCATGATCACATATTTATGTGAACCAAAGAATTTGGTACAGTTCTTTGAGAAGGCACAACCCTTTCTCTCTCAGGCACCTAGGGTGAAGAGCTGATTATTTTGATCCAAATAGGAGTTCAGGTGGGTTGTATCTGGGTTGGAGTTTGAGTTTCAGTTTACCTCAAATTTCAGAATTCTTAAGAGTGAGATCTATCCAGGGGCGCCTGGGTGGCTTGGTGGGTTAAGGCCTCTGCCTTCAGCCCAGGTCATGATATCAGGGTCCTGGGATCAAGCCCCATGTTTGGCGCTCTGCTCAACAGGGAGCCTCTCTCTCTCTCTGCCTGCCTCTCTGCCTACTTGTGATTTTTCTCTCTGTCAAATAAATAAAATCTTAAAAAAAAAATAAGATCTCTCCTGAGTGACCGTAGGCACCTTTTAGGGGAAATTTGGGATTGAAGCACGGCAAAATGTGAAGATTTCTGCCCGGCTTTATAGACCAGCCCATAGCATACAATGGGTGCCATACTCCGAACCAGATTCCTCTGGGGAAGCATTGGTCGACCAGAGGAATCAGTACTGAGTATGGAGATATAGTAGATTCTAATCTTTCATGCCAGCTCACCCACCCATTAAAAACTCTGCTGTATTTCTTGATAATTATTCTGTCAAAGTTCTCCTGCTCAAGAATGACCCATTTCTTGCCTGTCTATTCTTAGAAATGGCTAATGCTCACAGAGAGGGAAATGACACTGATACTGACTCAAGAAAGTGTCTTTCCTCTCTAGAAAGGAAACTAGTTATTTAAGACTTTTTTTTTCTACAATACTCTCTGAAGTCTTAAATATATTTATGCATACATATATCTAAACACATATGTGTATTTAAATATACAATGTAATTACATATGCATATGTGTGTGTGTGTATGTTTTATCTTTTTAAAATTTGTCCTAGTTGTCATGGTGGGGATTGTCACTTGTACTTTTAAATGGATGTGAAACACCCTATTACCCTATCAATCTTCATTTAAAATCTTAAAAAAAATGATATACTGTTATTTTTATGTATTACTAAAAGAGTTTGTTTTAAAATTGATGGGCTGTATCCACAATAGTCCATAGGGTGTCATGTCATAACAACAGCTACTGTTGGTGGAGTTCTTATCATAAGGCCTGTAATTTTCTTAGTGCTTTAAGTGTATTACCTAACTTAGTCCCCACAGTTATTCTACAAATTAGGTACTATTATTAATCCTATTACACACATGGGAAAACTGCACTATAGGGAGTTAAGGTGATTTCTCAAAGCCATGTACCTTGTAAATACTGGAGTCAGGATTCAAATTCAAGTTCAGAGCCCCAGGCCTTAGTTACTATACTACCTTGTGGTATTGAGTGAACAATTAACATTTGTAACAGGATTATCCTTTACTCTTCTTGTCTCTTTATACTCTAAAATTATTTATGTTATATAGTCTTCTAATTATATAATTCTCCATATTTCACTTTTTCCAATATACTCTTTAGTCTGCTAAGAGTTACTTGTATTTCTTGTTTACAGAACAAACATTTATATTCCTGTTAGAATTGAGTTCAGCTACTGCTTCTTTCAGAAATTTTTATTCAGGCTTACTCTCTTCATCGACTTTTTAAAAACCGTATGCATACACCTACCTTAGCCTTTAACATACTGCATATAATGTATTTATATATGTGTATCTTACTCATTAGTCCCTAAGATTCTTGAGAGTAGAAATTGGGGCTTAGCCATATCTTTTTCTATGTGCCTAATGATGCTCGACATGCAATAATCACTGAATTTGCATTTACCAAATTGATTTCAATCTCTGTTTCTTAAATTGTTTCTCAATAGGAATTTCAAAGGTTAAAAGTCTCTGCGGTGTATTACACTTATCTTGCTGCAAAAGTTAAAGCGTAATAATAAAGCTCAAAATAAATGTTGTCATACATTTTGGAAGATCTCCTTGGCTAACGTTAAAATAGCAAGAAATGTGGTTATTTAAAACTATAAAATTATTCACTTTAATTTTTATCTGTTTTTAATAGTTAAAAGCAAAATTCAAGTCTTCTATTTCATATTAAACTACTGTTCACTCTTAACTAATAATACCTTTATGTGCCTGACACTTCAGGTGGAATGATTAAATTATGTACCTGTAGAAAGATCTCAGAAAGCAATGACAGGTATTACAAACCTACTATGTTCCTGGGTACTTAAAAAAGTACTGTATTTAAAATTTAAGACATTGATTTCAAGTCATTGTTTCTTTTGTATGTGACATTCTTCTTTTCCTTTTGATTCACATTAGGAGGTGTAAATTTTCATTTCCTTTACTTTGCTTTTCATTGAATTTATACCATAGAACATTGTATTGTTCAGCTTTACTAGTTACTTTAAGGAAGAAAGTAAAAGTATGGAACCATTTCTTTTGCTCAAATGGAGGATAATCTGAAAGGACATTTTCTTTAAAAAGTATAGTCAACAGTGGGCTGCATATAGAGAGATTAACGCAGAGCACCTAGGGTGAAGAGTTGATTATTTTGCCTTCAGCCCAAAATTATTTTTGCCTTTTGTTAAGGATTTTTAACAAAATCCTTAAAGCTACCCTTTCCATTCTTTGCATATGAGCTATGTCCTGCTGCGTTGAATGGGTGAAATATATTTTCTTCCACTTTTATTTAAAGCTGAAGTCCTCAAACAGAAATTTAGGGTAAGCAACCCCAAATAACTTCCTGAGCACTTGTAAAGTTGTTTATGCTTGCAGGCCTTTTGAAATCTTTTTATGTCTTACTATGGAATGTATTTAGCACCCAACTAAAAACTGCTGAGAGTGTAGTCCTAAGAAGGAAGAAACAGAAGGCTTAGTTTTGACCCCTTGGGGTCTATAATTTTTGGTTCAGGGAATGACTCTTATGTCATTCTTTGTAATTATTTTCTATCTTCTTTTCCTTAATGGAGGTTTTGTTTGTTTGTTTGTTTGGGGTTTTTTAGATGTCTGAGAAGGAAGAACATAGCCAGAAGGCATATGAGTGTTATCTTTCTAAAACTGCTAGATGTGCTTTTTTTTTTTTTTTTTTTTTTTTTTTAATGGGACAGAAAACAGACATGGAACCATGATTTGACAAGCATTTCCTTGAATGAAAGTGTCCAGAAGAGGAGGAAGCATTTTTCAAATGTCTTAGGCAATACTGTAACTACTCTTCACAAGAGAAATTATAGTATTTTAGATTAAGACAATTTATTTCATCTCCTAAAATGAACTGTTGTCTCATTGAGACTCAGTCTTGTGATTGGAATTTTAACATAACAGGAAAAGATTTGTCTGATGATGCGTATCCTATGTTAGTCAATGTCCTTTCCTCCTCTCTCCAGGAGTAGCAGGAACACCTGTTCTAATGGTTTGCCTTTGAGTTTGAATCTGAAAATTGTCCTCCCTCCCAGATCGTGTCTAAATTCGGTGATTATAATTTCTTCTCCTTACCTGAAGCCTTTATGGATGGAATATGGGCCAAGGTAATTGTGTCTTTTGCAACCAGTCATAACTACCTGTACACCATGTTAAGTTTTCATCTTCACTAAGCACATGATTTAAAAAAAAAAAGGAAAGGTAATATCCAATTTCTCCTTGCCTCCAACTTAAACCTCTTTATACATGTCTGAAAATTATATATAAAGGAGGAGGAGAATAAAATGATATAGATACATATATGAGACTATATTTATATGCATGCATCCCTCTATATAATTATACATTTATGCATTCATTTGGTAAAAAATCACTACTCATTATTTAGTGATAAATCTGGGCTTAAAATATCACCTTAAAGCTGTGTGAACATGGGGAGGCTTGTTAACCTCCATGAGTTTTTTTTAATATAAAAAATGGGGCACTCATACTTGGTGGGTTATAATAAGGAGCAACTGATGTAATATGTAAAATATCTATAAAATATAAGGCACAGTATAGGTTCCCCAAAAGTGGTAGTTATTATTACATTTACGTTAGGTATTCCTAGTACTTTCTAGTCACTAGACTTGGTGCTCAGAGACACAGAAGCAAAGAAAAAATAACCTCTTTTCTCAAAAGCCTCAGAGTCTGCCGAGGAAGACTTAGAAGAGCATCAAAAACCAAAATACAGTATACTAAGAGCTATTAAAAGTATTAAACAGGTTCATCTTCAAATGAAACAGAGCAGCTAAACAAGAACCTGGTTAGTGGTAGGCAAAAGAATCTCAATCTTTACTGATGATTGAAACTAGTTACTAGCCAGGGATTTTGTCTTGGCTATTAATTATTTTTAATTTATTGACAGTTATTACTCAGTTTGCTTTTTTGTTTCTCTTTAAAGTTTATATATATTTTTAAAGTTTAGCGTAGGGAATTGTTCTGCCTTTGGACTTGAATATCAAAAAAGTAGAGGATACCACTGAACTCAGAAAGGTTGTCTTGTCCTGGAATAGAAGAAAGGCTTGTATCAGCAAAGGATCTCTGAGGATACACTAATATGTTGGGACACAAGTGATGGCGTGGACTTTTTATTAGAGTGAATGAATTTCATATGTTTAGAGATCATCACTATTGTCTTGTCACTCCTCTAATATTGAGGCTATTTCCCCAGTTTCAAAGCTTTAACATAATGGTTTAATACTAGAGAAGTTGCTTTAAGACACAGTGGAGAAACTGACAGAGAACTCAGCCTTCTAACATACAGGAGGGAGGGTGGTCCGGACCACAGTGAGCTATGGTATTCCTAAGGGTCTTGGGGAGCCTGGGCCTGCAGCTAGAATTAGGAAGAGGATGCAAAACACATGCTCACTTTCTCCATTCCTCTGATGGGCCTGACAAAGCTTACAATGTATATGTTTCTCAGGATAGCACCTGTTTATGCTTTTTGAGAGAAAATTTTAAGTTAGGATAGTATGAGCCTTTAGCTGAGAGGGGGGAAATCTGATCCTGTTCTTTTGTATTATTAAATACAAGTGAGAGTAACTGGGCATGGATCGGAAATGAAATACTTAGAGATAGGCATAAAATAAGAAATCCCAGAAAAATACAAAGAATTCAAGCAAGGATAAAAACATAGGAATACCTAGGAGTCCAAAATTGGAAAGAGAAGAAAACAAAATTAAATGTATGAAACAGAAAAATTGACATCAATGCAATCTTTTTAAAGAAACAAAGTCTCAGCTGAAATAGTTTTATTATAGCTCCCTTCTTTGTTTTTTCTTAGTTTTTAGTTAGGAAATACCCTACTGCTTATTTGCTTGCTATTTTTCATAGCTAGGGAAACAGGGAGAAAAAGAAAAATTGCCCAAGGTGAGGCATCGACAAGGGGCTGAGCCAGGACTTTGACCCAGATGTACCCGAGTCTGTCACACCACCTGTCCCCTCTGAGGTGTTGTTTTTACAAAAATGAGGCAAATTAAATGTACGATTTAAAATGCTTCTTACCTCATATCTTCGTACTATAACCTCCTCTGTATTGTCTTGCGCTACTCTACATATTCGTCTCCCTTTGCTGGTTTCCTTTGATGCTGGAGTTCACTTAAGGTTCAATTTTAAGAAGTTGGATTTTTAATAAGATTCCTTTAAATGGTTTCCGTATTTAACCAATGTTGCAGTTCTCAATAGTACATGAAGAGCAAATAGGGAGCTTAAGGAAAAAAAAAATAGCTTCTTTAACTACTAGATGAAACCAAAATTTGGACTCTCTAAGATTTGGAAGTAGCATTGGCAATCTAAATTTGTCAATAGTCGAACATAGCATTCTTCATATAGGAATTCTTTATTCTCCTTAGGATAGCAGCATTTCTTAAATTTCCAAGAGTGGTCCTTTCCCTCCAAGTGTTTTCCACATGACGGCTCTTTTCTGAAATGCATTAATTCAGGTCTCATGCCACTATTGCATATTAACTTATATATATGAAGGAAGATGTCAAATATGGAAGAAGTCATCTCTGACCCCATTTGAAAAAGACAAACAGATCTGGTTTAATTTTTTTTCAAACCATGTAATGCTTGGGCATTTTTATTGTACATGTGTAAGACCATTCCTCGTTTTTCTCTAATGAATACTGAAACAAAATTAGGGATATATTTTTCTTTAGATTATTACCGGATTCTGCAAGGTAGTCGATACTAAGCTCTGCAACTCCTGATGGTGTGGAGGGGAAGGAGGGCAGTGGGAGGAAGGAGAGCAGGAAGCGGAAGGATGGCAGGAAACATTTTGATTTATGCAATTTTTATGAAAAATGTTCTCTTTGCTTACTGCATAGTGTTACTATTATTATCATTTGGTGGGCCTGAGGCATGGGCCACACACATCATCCGCCTAAAAATAATTCTACAGCCTGTCTGGGTGTCGTTATGGTGTTTGTTTCATAACAACTGCCTATGAATCTTTATTAAAATTCAAGTAGGCTGAGACTTGAAGCCAACAGTGGAGCCCGTGTACACTAACAGAGTGCAGTCTGTCCTTGGGAAGGCGCTGGCAGCATCAGAGTAGGGTGTGTCAAAAACTAGGCAAACTGCAAAGAATCTCAGGCGCATAGACTCTGAAAGAGACAGGATGAGACCATTGGAATGTATTCTGTCTGGCACGATGTTTGGTATTTGGTTCACTCCCAGAAAAAGAGAGAATACACCTGTGGAAGTAAACAAGTGGGAATAGACGTCTCTGAGCACGCTGCTGCTCACCTTGCTGACCGACCCAGGGGAGTGAACACTGAATGTTAGGGGCTTTTTTTTTTTTTTTTTTTAAAGGGGCTTAAGATTTCTAAAAGATAAAGGCAAATAGTACAGGATTTTCCTTAGATAGATGATGAAATTATAGCGTTTAGATATGGTCGGTATAACACCCTTTATGATAGCCTCCATTTCATACATTGAGATATAACCGATGTTTATGAAACAAAATCTCCATGAAAATCCAGGGAATATCCAGCGTGAAGTTCACAGATTTAATCTTTAAATTAATACTTACCATTCTTACAAATTTTTTTATTTTGTGAATGAAAATGCTTCTCTAAAAAAAAAAACTGTAAGGGGGTACCTGGGTGGCTCAGTGAGTTAAGCATCCAACTCTTGATTTTGATTCAGGTCATGATCGTGGATCATGAGATCAAGCCATATGGTGGGCTTCACACTGAGCTTGGAATCTGCATGAGATTCTTTTTCTCTCCCTCTGCCCTCGTCCCCACTCACACCCTCTTTCTCTCTTTCTAAAATAAATAAAATCTTAAAAGAAGATTTTTGTCCATACATAGGACCAGTTGTGAGCAAAACCCCCCCACCTAGTTGCAGAACTAAGATGAAATAAAAGAAGGGATATATTTGGCATTTAGTAATGATATACTCCATTAATTACAGTATAGCATGTTTACTGAAAATATGAGAGAATGTGGATTGCAAGTGCAAGAAGATCTAGCTATTTCCCATGATTATATAGGAGTGATAGCAGTAGTAGTATTTCACTGGGGCTCTTGGATTTGTATGGTTAGGTAAAGCCAATGAGTAATTATGGATATTGTAATTCTATCATTCTTTGTGTATGAAAGCAAATATGGTGATAATAGAGAGGAAGTTAAATCCCCATTTTTCTGTATTCTGAATTAAAAGGATCAATATAAACTTAAGTAATATTATATTTTAAATTATTTACATCTGCTTATATATCTCTTGCTACAAATCTCTTTAGAAATAAAATCTCCTTAGAGATAAAATCTCTCTAAAATATCTACTTAAGCATTTCAATATCCCTTGCTACTTTATCTGTTTACTACTACACAAGCCTAGAAATGATAACAAATTTAGTAGCATCTCTCATCCTCAGATTGTGATCTGGTAATATTCTACTAAAAGAAATCAAGATGTCTTGAAGAATTGGATGGCTCTGTGTCTCTGGTAGGAAATGTGCAAGATGAATTTGGATCACCTTTTATCTTGGGAAGAATGAAAGCTATCAAAGAACTACTAGCCCTATCAGAGGAACACAGGAGCTGTTAGCTGTGAAGAGGCTTCCACTGGCCAAACATGAGACAATTTAACTCTGTAAAAATTAACAGCAATAGATTGAAGCACATCAAAAATGTTTAAATATATGTATTTAATTTTTTAAATGAATAACTGGTTATTTCAAAAGATAAGAAACCATTATCTTGAAAACAGATAATTAGAGAAAAATAACCAAACATGTATTTTTCCAAATAGTAGATAAGGAGAAGTATGTCTTTATAAGATATTTTCCAATTAACAGATTAAAAAAATGATAGAATTTGAATATCACCATTTTGCAAGCCTCAGTGAGTTATAGCTGTATGTACTGAGTATCAATGGTTGCTAATCGAGAGGAAGAAAAACATGATATGCTTCCTGATCTAAGAATGTAATACTCCTCACAAAATTGCCAAAAAGACCATATTCGAGTCCAACAAAGCTTCTATATCCAGTTTCCAATTTACAGGAAACACAGAGAATAGAGATACATGATTATCTCTACCGGGAGCATGCAAGTTCTAAACTGTGGAACACTCAATATTGTTGGACTGGGTCTTTAACAGATTGATTTTTTTTTTTTTTTTTTTTTGTAATTATTTCTTACTATGTTAGGCACCATTCAGTACATCATTAGTTTTGTGTGTGTGTGTGTGTGTGTGTGTGTGTGTGTTTTAAGATTTTATTTATTTGACAGAAAAACAGCGAGAGAGGGAACACAAGCAGAGGGAATGGTAGCGGGAGAAGCAGGCTTCCTGCCCAGCAAGGAGCCTGACGCAGGGCTCAATCCCAGGACCCTGGGATCATGACCTGAGCCGAAGGCAGACGCTTAATGACTGAGCCACCCAGGCGCCCCCATCATTAGTTTTTGATGTAGTGTTCCATGATTCATTGTTTGCATATAACCCCAGTGCTCCCTACAATATGTGCCCTCCTTAATACCCATTACTTAGCTAACCTATCCCCCTGCCCCCCTCCCCTCTAAAACCCTCAGTTTGTTTCCCAGAGTCCATAGTCTGTCAGGGTTTATCTCCCCTTCTGATTTCCTCCCCTTCATTTTTCCCTTCCTTCTCCTAATGTCCTCCATGCTATTCCTTATGTTAAACAAATATGTGCAACCATATGATAATTGACTTTCTCTGCTTGACTTATATCACTTAGCATAATCTCCTCCAGTTCCATCCATATTGATGCAAGTGTTGGGTATTCATCCTTTCTGATGACTGAGTAATATTCCATTGTATATAGGGACCGAATGTTCTTTATCCATTAGTCTGTTGAAGGGCATCTTGGCCCCTTATACAGTTTGGCAGTTGTGGACATTGCTGCTGTGAACATTGGGGTGCGTGTGGCCTTTCTTTTCAGTACATCTAACAGATCAATTCTAAGGAAATAATGGGTTGGAGGAGAAAACTCTAGATTAAAGGAAACTGAAAAATAATACAAAAAGTTTAAGAAGAAAATGAAAAAAAAAAGTTTAAGAAGATGCAAGACTAAAAAATATTTCTCCCCTCGGGGAACTACTATATTTAAAATTCTGTAGGTGATTCTAATGTGAGTTGAAGTTGGCAACTATGAGGTTAGAAATTAACCAAGCTGGAGGAAATGCTAGTTGTCTGCATTATGATAGGAAAATGTGTTGGCATTAAGAAACCATGGACAGAGAGAAAGAAAGGTGAGTTGTGTGCTGGAGCATTTCAGCCTTAAGATGAAAGCAGAGATTGACAAGCCATCAGACTTTATTTATTTTTTTAAAAAGATTATTTATTTATTTGAGAGAGGGAGAGAGATCACAAGTAGGCAGAGAGGCAGGCAGAGAAAAAGGGGGAAGCACGCTCCCAGCTGATCAGAGAGCCCGATGCAGGGCTTGATCCCAGGACTCTGAGATCATGATCTGAGCCGAAGGCAGAGGCTTTAACCCACTGAGCCACCCAGGCGCCCCACCATCAGAATTTAAATAAGAAAAGTGGGAGATAAAACAACTACCCCTGAGAAAGCTAGAGATAATTAAGATCCTGCCGGTCTAAACAGCTAGAGATGTTTTGATGCCAAACTCCTTTGAAGGATGAAGATGAACTATCTGGAAGGACTTGAGTATAAAATATTGAGTATTATTTCAGAGTGACATTAAATACTTTTAAAATTAAATATTAGTGGAAATGTTACCAAATTTTCTTTATTGTTTCTTTTTCAAATTGCTTTATGAGATAGATGGCTAAGTAGTATGGTGTCGTGTGAGAGGCTGTGTAACTGATGACTCAGGTTTCAAATCTTGGTATTACTTTTTATTAACTTTGTAATTTGTCTGAACTCAGCTCCCAAGTCTCAATCTCATTGTATGCCAAGTGGACGTACCTTAGAGAATTATGAAGAATAAGTCATATTTATGTGAAAACACCTATACCTATTTTTAAAAGTTTTATTTTTTATTTATTTTTAAAGATTTATGTATTCATTTGACAGAGACACAGCAAGAGAGGGAACACAAGCAGAGGGAGTGGAAGAGGGAGAAGTAGGCTTCCCACCAAGCAATGTGGGGCTCGATCCCCGGACCCTGGGATCATGACCTGAGCTGAAGGCAGAGGCTTAACGAATGAGTCACAAATATGCCCCTATTTTTAAATGTTTTAAATATTTAATTTTAATGTGAACTGTTTACAACTTAAAGACAAAACATGCTAACAGATATAGATAATTACATTTAAGAAATCTTAACATGGTGCATAAAAAAAAAGCACAGGTAAATCAAAACACCTGCATCCCTTTCTATTTTTTCTTTAATCAAGGTATGACTCCAAAATTATTTCATATTATATATTTTTAAGTTTTATTGATATATGATTCACCTGCCATATGATCTGTCTGTTTAAAGTATACAATTCAATTTTTTTAGTCTATTCAGAGGATATACAACCATTATTACAATCTAAATTTAAAAACTTGTCCCCCAGAAAGAAACCTGCATCCATTAGTCCAGTCCTTTCCAACTTCATCAGCCCTAAGCAACGAAAAAGCTATTTTGTGTCTACATAGATTTCCTCATCCTGAACATAAAATGAAATTATACATTTACTTTTTTTGTGATTGGTTACATTTATTTAGTATAATACTTTCAAATGCTCATCTGTGTTGTAGTACTGTTTCTTTTTATTTCCGAATAATAGCACATTGTAAGGATATACTATTTTTTATTTGTTACCACCTGATGGGCATTTGGGTCATTTTCACTTTTTTGGCTATTATGAAAAATTTTCTGAGCACATGTATGCATGTTTTTGTTGAGCCTATGTTTTGTGTTTCTCTTGTGTATATTCCTAGGAATGGAATTATGGTTATCATATCATAACTCTTTGTGTACTGTGTTGAGCAATTACCTAATTTCAACAACGGCTCTGCCACTTTTTATTCCCACCACCATTGTATGAGGGTTCCAGTTTCTTCTTACCCTAGTCAGTGTGAAGTGTTAAGTCATTTGGTTTTAATGTGCATTTTTCTAATGATGTTAAGCATTCTTTCATGTGTTTACTCCCCACTTATATATCTTCTTGGAAGAAATGTCTACCAAATCCTTTATACATTTAAAAATTGAGTTGTTGGTTTATTGCTGAGTTATAAATGTTCTTGATGTATTCTTGATGTATTCTGGATATAAGTTACTTATCAATATGTGATTTGCAAAAAATTTCTCCTATTCTGATTTCTATGCATTTTAAACTTTTACATATACAAATATATTATTATTTACATATAAATAATGTATTTAAAAATTTATATAAATACTTATGTGGTATTTATATAATGTAATTAATTTATATATAATGTATGTAATGATAATTTCTGGGTATTTTAGTATTTACATATGTGACATTATTAGCCCTATGTAATTTGATATTTTCCTTGGTTCTACTCAACATTATATTGATGTATGTCCTTGACAATCCAGTATAGTCCTTTTCCAGTTAATTCATTTAACATGCTGACGTATTCTACAGCAAGAATAAATCATAGTTTAAGATGATATTTTATTTTTCCTCTATATTGCCTTTCAGCCAGTTATATTTAAGAAGAGATGTTCTGAACACATTGGTTGTTCTCTCATTCTTAACCATTATAAGGTTTACTGTAAGGTATTATGGGGTAGCACTTCATCTAAAAATAGAAGACTTTTATAATGTCTAAAAATAGAAGACTTTTATAATGTCCGGGCTCTATTACTCAATATAAACAGTACCCTAGAAACCTAACTAAAATAATCATAATTTATACAGTAATTTCTCACCTCTGTTGACATAAAAGTATTAGTCTCACTCTATAGGTTGAGCCATAGTCATAGTAATTAAGCTTACTGATAATATAACATTCTTGAAGTTAAAAAAGTAGGAAGAGGAAAGGTGTTTGGAAATTGAAAACTGAGGATAACTCATGAAGTAAAAACAAAAGTCAACAGCAAAAACAAACATTTGTAAAAGTGAACCTTGGGAAATAAAGATTGTTGAGAACGTTGAGGAATGATGCTAAATACTGCACGGTGTAAGGACCTTGATAGTTCTTTATGCCAGACACTGATTTAAAAAGGTGCTGTCCACCTCCATCAGACATTCTTTGCCAGAAAAGTCACTATCCATGCGTCAAGAAGGTGCAGACATTCTATTCACAGAGAATGCTCTGATTCTGAGGAGGCTATACTTTTTGACCTAGAAAAGTAGAGGAATGGAAGGAGAGCTTTAAAGAGAGACTTTCATATTTTACTGTTTTTATCACTATTTTTTTACTTTCTAAATTTTTTCTACCTTGGTGAGTTTTCTAAATTGGCGAAGTTTTGTCACATTGGTTATCAGTAGTATATATGTTTCTTTTCCATGGGTGAATTCTTTGACTCATCACTTAGCACAGAACCACAACTCTTTTTTTTTTAAAGATTTTATTTATTTGACAGAGAGAAACACAGCGAGAGAGGGAACACAAGCAGAGGGAATGGTAGCGGGAGAAGCAGGCTTCCCGCCAAGCAAGGAGCCCGATGCGGGGCTCGATCCCAGGACCCCGGGATCATGACCTGAGCCGAAGGCAGATGCTTAACGACTGAGCCACCCAGGCGCCCCAGAACCACAACTCTTAAATGCTTACTTCATGTTTCAGGCTGTGGATATTTGTTGTCATGAGACAATAATGTATGCTTTTGTTATTTTTTGGCTTTATATATTTTTTAAAGATTTATTTATCTTAGAGTGAGAGGACAGGCAAGTAGAGGGAGGGGGAGAAGGAGAGACTCTTCAAGAAGACTCCCCACTGAGCACGAAGCTTGGCATGGGCATTGATCCCACAACCCTGAGATCATGACCTGAGCCGAAACCAAGAGACGGACGCCCAACTGACTGAGCCACCCAGGCCCCCCAGCTTTGTATTATTTAATCCAATTTTCATTATTCCTCACAGATCAAGCATCTTATTTAGAAAACAATTTGCATTTGTGGCTTCCTTCCTCAGACAGATAAAATAATTTCTTACTGTATCATAGGGTAGCAGTTAAGAGGTTGGCCTCTAAAGTCAGATGTCTAAGATGTGTTTGAAAATAATCTGGGCTTTGAGAGAAATGGGTGGAGGGGCCTCTACGTGGCTCAGTTGGTTAAGTATCTGCCTTAGGCTCAGATCATGATCTCAAGATCCTGGATCCAGCCTTGCATAGGTCTCCCTGCTCCACAGGGAGTCTGCTTTTCCTTCTTCCTCTGCCCCTCCGCAATAGTAAAATCTTAAAAAAGAAAAGAAAAGAAAAGAAAAGGGTGGAGATATCAATATACAGGAATAGAGGGCAGTTAATTAGACTAAAAAAAATAGATTTGATGTTTTCTGTAATAAAAAGATAAAAATGAGTATATTCTATCATATTCTGCTTTAAGTAGAATCAATTTTTCAAAAATCTTTAAGTTAATAGTAACTGTGGGGAAGTTAGAATCTTACACTAGATATTTAGAAATTCTTAGTTTATAAAACTATCTATAAATCTAAGGAAAATTGTAAATAAATTTCAGTAATCTCTTGGGAAATTGAGAGTATAAAACTGTGTATTTTACATGTATGTGTAAACATCTTTCTCATTCTGTTAGATTTCTTGTAATGAACATTCTAGACTTTGAAAACAAAATTAACCATGATATCGTGGTTAATATTATAATTTTATATATATATATAATATTATAATTATAATTTTGAACAGTGTTGTCCAAAATGATAGCCAATGGCCAGATGAAACTTTTTAAACTTTAATTAAAAACAAATTACAATTAATATTCAGTTTCTCAGTCCTATGAGCCACTTTTCAAGTGTTCAATAGCCATGTGTGGATAGAGCACTTTTATTGTAGCAAAAAGTTCTATTGGGTGACACTGCTATCAAATATTACCAATGTTTGGAGTCAGCCATTTATTTTCTCTATCTCTGCATCAATCTGTTTTAGTTGTTTTGGTCAAGAATGAAAGTTTTTCCCTTAAGAGTCTTACAGTACCAGTCCGCTAAGTGTAGTCAGAGGATATTTCTCATTTTTAACTAAAGATTATTTCCCATTGCCTGGGGCTTGACAATTCACAAAGAGGCCAGAGATGACAGAAACACAAATAATATAGGATTTGTAGAACTTAAGTGTGGGAAAAAATGACAACTGAGTGAAAACGTGAAAGAGTGAGTTTGGATCAATTATGCGAAAAGCATCCTAGATTACTTTGTCAACAGGAGCTAGTGTCATTAAGAAAAGGCTTGGCAGGTGTTTTATTCTCACAGAAAGAAAAACTACTTACTGTAGTAGAAGACAGCATTACATAGGACCACACCTTGCTTTACATACTGATTTCATTTAATAAAAAAGGAATCAAGACTACCTTTTGTTTAACTCTACCACATATACATATATTTGTTCATATATATACACACACACACACATATTTATATACCTATTTTCTCACTTATTTTTTAAATTCAACTTATTTAAACTAAAAACCCAATTCACCCATTTCTCCCCTCCCCATCCCTCACTTCTGGCAACCACCCACCTATCCTCTTTATGAGCTTTTTTTTATGTATGTAAATATACATAAGTATATAATTTAATTATATATTTAATTACATATGATTATAAAATATTACCTATATTATTTTACTTTGCATAATGCCCACAAGGTCCATCCATATTATCCCACCTGGCAAGATTTCATTCTTTTTATGGTTAAATAATAATATGTGTATATACACATGCACAATTTTTTTATTCATTCATTGATGGACCTTTAGGTTGTTTCCATATCTTGGGTATAAATAATGCTGCAGTGAACATGGGGGGGTGCATATGTCTTTTCAAATTAGTGTTTTTGTTTTCTTTGGATAAATACCCAGAAGTGGAACTGCTGGATTATATTACAGTTTTATTTTTAACTTTTTGAGGAACCTCCATACTTCCTTCCATAGTGGCTGCTCGAATTTATATTTCCACCAACAGGGCTCAACAGTTCTCTTTTCTCTACTTTTTTTTTTTTTTTTAAGATTTTTTATTCATTTATTTGGCAGAGAGATAGATCACAAATAGGCAGAGAGGCAGGCAGAGAGAGAGGGGGGAAGCAGGCTCCCTGCCGAGCAGAGAGCCTGATGCGGGGCTCAATCCCAGGACCCTGAGATCATGACCTGAGCCGAAGGCAGAGGCTTTAACCCACTGAACCACCCAGGTGCCCCAGTAGGTTGCCTTTTTATTCTGTTGATGTTTCTTGTTTTGGTTGGTTGGTTGGTTGGTTGGTTGGTTTCTTTCTTTTTTTTTTTTTTTGCTATGTAGAAACTTTTTAGGTAGATGTAGTCCCACTTCTTTATTTGGTTTTGTTGCTTTTGCTTTTGTTAACAGATTAAAAAAATCATCACCAAGATCTATGTCAGGCAACTTGTTACCTATATTTTCTTCTAGGAGTTCTGTAATTTTAGGTCTTCACATTCAAGACTGTAATCTATTTTGACTTAAATTTTTGTGTATGGTGAAGGATACTGGTCCAGTTTTAGTCCTTTGCAATAGGCTGTCCAATTTTCTCAGCAGCATTTATTAAAGAAGCTGTCTTCTCCCTCACTGAATATTCTTGGCTCCTTTGTCATAACATATATATTATTTTATTCTCAGCCTGGTCACCTGAAATAGTCAAGATACTAAAAACTGCTTTTAATATCAAAAGAGAAGTGTAATTTGCTAGTTAATGAGTTCACATTTGCAGGATTTATTTCATAAAATTCTTTATTATGCTGTGTATAAAATAAAACTAATTCATATTTAGTATTTTGAAAAATTAAAACTTTCAACAAATAAGTATTTCTAATACCTAAAATATCTACTTAAAAGCTAATATTTGAAACTATTTATTTTTTATAGATGGTTATCTAAAATTTTATGACCATTTTTTGCCGCATTAAGTAAACTGTAAGAGTAACATTTAATACTTTCTCAACTAACTGGCCTGATAATTATGCCTAATAGTTTTTGTAGTAATTCTTTTTTTTTTTAAATATATATATTTTTTAAGATTTTATTTATTTGACAGAGAAACACAGCGAGAGAGGGAACACAAGCAGAGGGAATGGTAGCGGGAGAAGCAGGCTTCCCGCTGAGCAGAGAGCCCGATGCGGGGCTCCATCCCAGGACCCTGGGATCATGACCTGAGCCGAAGGCAGACGCTTAACGACTGAGCCACCCAGGTACCCCTGTAGTAATTCTAACACAGTATTGATCAAGGGCTTTTGAGGTTAGGTTGCTTCTAAAGTAACCTCAATAGGTAAATTGTGATTCTAAAGCCTGTCATACATGTTTCCTTTTTTTTCTTTTTCTCATCATATAAAGTGTGACTTCACAATAGATCAGATACTAATACTTTATTTTTTTTTTTAACAAGTCTCACTATCATTTGGTAAGAAATCAAGATTTCTGAAAGAACCAGATGGAAAAGTTTGTTAAGTGAATACACTTAACTCTACGTGAATTCCCAAGCCATTTGATTGTTATTTGAGGGTTGGACATGCCTCCTCTGCAAATCTCATGGGCTTTATGACGACTTTCTTCTTCATTCTTCCAAAGGTGTTGTTACTTATTTCTTGTGAGGCTGGAACCTAAATCTGGATGTAATTGACATTGTGGAAGTGGGTTGCTGACATACTTTAGAAAATTATGAGTGTCTTTTTAGTTATGTTGATTCAGAACTGGCGGGATGGGGGGAATGCTATAGAAATGAAAGAAAAGGGAGAATTAATATGAGAATTAACCTTCAGAACCACAGGTTTCCTTAAGGCTGTTCTTGACAGAAACCAAGGAGAATCTTTTCCTTAAAAGCAAAAATATGAATGAAATATTCACCCCTATGTCCTTGATTTTCTTATAACTTGCCTCATGTTAAGAACATTCACAAAATATTTTACACATTTGCTAAATGATTCTTATTGTACTCTAGCAAATGTTAAGTGGAATGCTATGTATATGGTAAAAGAATTTTGAAAAACCATCTGCTTACCTAGTTAAGGAAAAGGGTAACTTTAAGTTCCAGTCTACTTGGTAGGATTTAAAAATTTTCTGTTAATGAGTATTGTTTTAAAATTAAATCCCTTTGTGAGCCTGGTGGTGGGTATTGAGGAGGGCATGTATTGCATGGAGCACTGGGTGTGGTGCATGAACAATGAATCTTGGAACACTGAAAAAATAAAATTAAAAACAAAATAAAATAAATTTAAAAAGCTCATTTTTATACGAATACTTTTTAGAGTTGTCATGTTTGTCTGTGCGGTTTGGCATTACGCTATTTTAGGGGACAGGGGTTCTTGGGCGGTTCAGTCAGTTAAGCCGCCGCATCTTGATGGCTGCTCAAGTCATGATCTCAGGGCTATGAGATGAATGGGCTTGAAATGAATATGAATTGAATCTCTTACTACCAGTTACATAATCAAAGAGTCAAAGGCCCAAACTGGTCTTGGAGCGAGTACACCTGATTGATCAGATACATAGTGCTTTACACATACGGTGACAGAGGAAGGTCGTATCCATGAAAATCCTCAGAGTGAACACATTTATTCATATTTTCAATACAGACTGGTTTTTACCTGTATGAGGAGAGTAAAGATACCTTCTGTTTTTATTTATCTGATGTGACTTACTGTTTGAAACAGATCAAGACAGCCAGATTGGAGCAGACAGAGCTTTTTATTAATCGTTCTTTATGATTGTGCACTGTTTCTGGGAGATACCCATGGGCTTATGTTTGCAGTTCTCTTTAATATTAAAACATAATAATCAGCATTCTAAAAATCTCATCTGTTACTTCATTGTTACTCCCTCAATACCCACCCCAGGCTCACTTTTTTAAAATTACTGAACTCTACCAAACTATTTAAAAATTTGTTCCTATATTTTGAAAATAAGGTAATTCCAGTTTCAAAACCTTAGCAGAAAATGAAACCAACCTGAATGACATTAGGTTCTGGACATTTTATGGTATGAGGTATCTAATATTGACCTATTTCATTATTAAGATTTACAAACATCAGTAGCTGAATCTTTTTATGATAAAGATGTGAAATTCTCCATGTACATTTCTGAAAAGTACTAGGGACAGAAGACAGCACATAGTGAGGTATGAGGGGCAAGTGAAACAGTGACTGTAATAGCGTATCTTCTGTTAAGGGAGGACGAAGGACAAACTGGGAACTTAAGGGGGAGAATAGAGCTAAGTGATTTTAAGAGGAGCAAAGGAAACGAGAGTCTCCCCATTAAACCAGAGTTTATTAAGAGCCACATAGGATGAGAAAAATACTATCGGGTTGTTTGTTTTACAAACTCAAGTATAATGTGTGTAGACACCTAAGTGATGTGCAGTGAAGTCAACTCAGTTCCTCTTATTATTCAGTTTTCCTTCTTTTAAAACAATTGGGTCTAATGCCATTTCTTGTTTTCATTTTTGAGTTGGCATTTTTTTTCAGACAGGAACTATAACATTTTCTTTTTTTTTTTTTCTTATGTTCTCAAAACTGATTTACATAGAGAATGATAATAGTGACTCAAATGGTCCTCACGTAGCAGTATATTGCTACCAACATCACAAGTAAAAGGATGTGTTCAAGAAGAAATCCTTTCCCTGTACCCATACTTAAAAAATCGCCCCATCAGAATCTGATAGAGAAGGTAACCTTTTTCAAAGGAGGAGTTTATATATTTTGTAGTAAATAAAGATATAACTTTTTGCCTTTATCATGTTTACCACTTAAACTTTTCTGTTTATTTGATACCTGGGGAAATGCGACTTCAGCTTCAACTCAAAATGTGTTGTGGATTTATACTTCAATAAGATTCCTTTAAAAATACCTAAATAACAGAGTAGAAAAAGAATATTCAAAATGTCAAAATGTCTTTCTGTGTATCATAACTTCTGTTGGAAGAGCTGGGTTAGCAATAAGAACTTAGAAATGTTTAATTCTTTACAGTTGACAATAAAGTTTGTAGAGGAATAGTAAAAAGATAGTGATTAATAGTAATAATATTCTCAGTTCTCAGATGTGCTGAAAAAGGCCGAGTGCTTCTAAACACCAATTAATGGAAGGCTTTTTTGAATTCACTGAGTATGCTAGAATCCCATTACCCTTTTGTCCAGGAGTGAACAGTGGAGTTTTCTCTCGCAGATTCAGATCATGTATTATGAGATTCTGCAAACTGCCAGGAAGGGATGATGGCAGTAATACCACACCTGGAACTAGAAAGATGTGTTGAATCTGGAAAAGCTATGCTGTACCAAGTTTGTTTGTTTTTTTCCCCAACATATACGTTCTCTGTTTGATGTGATTATTTTTTTCTCTATTTCTTCTGAAGGCTTGTGTATGGGTACATACGTACACACAGATACTGTATGAAAAAATGTTCTCATTGCATTTGAGCATGTAGTTGACTGAGGGGACTTCTTAAGTGAATGGACATAATTTGTTGACCTTCTTGTAAAAAGGAAGACTGATGGTGTTAATATTGAACATTTTATTTCCAAATGAGGCTTATATTTTGAATAACACCGTAAGACCTACAAACACTTTTGATACGTGTTGTAAAGGACTAGGGTATGTTTGTGTTACAAGGGCTGAGCTAGGTACCACATGCTAATTTCTGAGGATTTTTGTTGGCCATTTCATTTTGCCCTTAGCTGACTCAGTTCTGGGGATAGCGTGGGACAGATATTTGAACTAGATTCCTTTGGGAGAGTCCCCACCATTAAAATATTTACTGGCTTAACTTGTGAATAAACTTGTACATTCCAAAAGCAAAGAGGCAAAAATAAAAGTATAAACCTTTTTCCCTGCACATGATTATAATGAGGTTGATTGTTACTAAGAGGAATTTGTGAAGATCCTTTTTTCTTTTGAAATGGAATCGATTTTTATTGTACCTGGAGGTGGACGTCCTTTGAATGCATTTCAGATGTGTTTTGCATATGCTTAAGACTAATATGGCAGCTTTCCTTTAGCAGAACAATTTTCCGCTATGTCCTTTCTTGCCCAGCTGACCTAGCAATTTATATTAATTGATATCTCAACTCATTGATCAATCACAATTTATCTAAACCCCCCTATGGACCAGGTTTGCAATGCAGACTGATGCCATCCAAGGATAAGAATTCTTTTGCATGAGGCTCAGTTTCCGATCACGTAGATGCAGTGAGAAACAGAGAAAAAGTGTTTTCCAACATTGCATCCTTCCCTTAGTGTGACAATGACAGAATGGTAAATAGTCTCCTGTGGTCCACATGTGTGATTTGCATTCAAAATATTCGCTTCGTCCCAAATTCATGGACAGATATATTTCATGTGATTAAAATGCTTAAAAGTGTTTCTTTTAGCCTTGCATTTTTATTTGTCTGATCTATATATTTTTTGTGTGCAATAAGCTGATAAATATTCTATCCAGGTTTGTTTTTTTTTTTTTTAATAATTCTTTTTGCCTTTCTTTTGTAGCTTTTGACTGACATCTATTCACTTCAAGGGTGATTTTCCTGTTGGCATGAGGCAGAAGAGACACACCAAGCATCACCTTCGGGAATAAGCAATTTAAGTACCATAATGAGATGGGTCTTTGCGGAGTCTATAATTGGTGACAAGGTATGGCAGCTTCATATCAGACAAAGATGTACAACACAGAGCTTATTAATGAGGATGGAGCGTCATACTCAAGAAAGCTTCCTGTGACTATGAGACAGGAGAATATAACAGATAGTGTAGGTTGTCACTAAGTCCAATATCTCCAATTTGCATCATAAAACCTTTATGTAAGCCAATTCAAGCTAATCCAGAATGGGGTATTTTTCCCCTTGAGAGTTCACTAGGGTAGCCAGCAATCCATCACTTTGGATCCCAGCCCTCTCAGACAACAGCAATAATCATCTAAACTTGCAGATATGCTCAATTTAATTGGCTTAGTGTAGTAACCTTCCTTGTATTAGAGCCAACTTGCAAAGAGAGATAATATTTTCACAGTTATGAAGATATAGCAGCTGGCCATAGTAAGATTTGATTGTGGATCAAGAAATCAGATTTTCATCAAGTTAAGAACTCTTCATGGAAATATATATGGAATAAATAATAAAGTAAAATGATTAACAAGGAGACCTACAAAGATATTGGCAAGGCATACAAAAACTGCCTTACTGATAATGCTGAAATCTGTTACTCAGCTTACTCTGATATCTTTTTACTAATATTTTTGGGGAAGAACATTAGTTCTAAATAAAACCAAAAGATTAAAAAGTAGGTAATGAAAGGGTATATGAATATTGAGAAGCTATATGAAACTTCAAGATGTTTAAATTATTTTGTAAATGCTAATTTCTAAGCTGTGTACAATTTTCTAAAAATAACCGTATATTTTTTTAACATTCTTAAACATTTAACAAGTAAATATGTTTTATGTAGTCAAATATAATTTCAAGGGAAGTCAGAAAGAGAACCCAGGTGTTGGTTTTCTGGTGTTTGGTTCTGAGGAATGATACTTTTTTCATGTGAACAATAGGAGAGTCATTAGAAAATAAATACCTCTTCTTAAATTTAACACGAGGACCCATTTTGATGAGGTAAGTGACCAAGATGGTGAAGAAGAAAGCACCATGCGATCCCCTCACCATCTGCAGCATATTAACAGATTTCTGCGATGAGCTGTTTATAGTGTAATTACAAAGAAAAACAAGGGTAAAATAAAACAGAATGAAAGATAAAGGATTGTTCATCTTCAAATGTCCCTTTCCTGGAAAGCACTTATTCTCAGAGAAAGCTGCTGCTTTTTCAGCATACACTGCTTCAAGGGGGGTCTTTCTGTTTATAATTATGGACCCTTTATTCTATGAAGTTGTAGGATTCTCCCTCAGATTGTCACTCGATAGTAATGTTTCTAGGGAGTTCATGAATTTTCAAGTAATTGAAATATTTCTTGAAGTCCAAATTTGGTCGCCTTTGATTATAAGCTAGAAATCAGAGCTCAGTAAAACTTTTAGAATCATTTAAAATTACAATTGTGTATTGATGAAAATGTTCAGGACCACATTTTGAACCAGCAGTGATTGCATGATTATTATTACTAATGCATTGCATATGACAAGTTCTGCCAAGTCAGAAGCCTGATCCTTTAGGTATTAGGACTAGGGAAGAAGAGTCCCAGGGGCCAGAGACTAGCTTCTCCTATTTGGTCAGGGGCTAATAAATTAGAATTACAGGTTCTGTGGAGGATGGAAAGGCCTGTCTTATTTCATTCCCTTCATCTGAACTTTGTTCTTTCCCTCGGGACTCTGTATGGTTTGGGTCTAACCAAAATCCCGATCAAAACTAGAGTAAGTTCATTTTCTGCCTGATTCAGCATTTATAAAGTAAGAAATTAAAAGGGTGGAGGTTCATTTGATTCATTAAGACCATCCAGTGTCTTAGGTGATACATGTAAAATCAGTGCTGCAGGATTTATAAAACATCGAAATTTCTAATTTAGTGAATCTGCTTGTGTATTAAATTTATGTTTCATATGCCTGTTATATTTGTTTCCCGCTTTCTTTTCTGGGTAGATGAATAAATAACTGAGTTTTAAAGACTCAAATTTAAATCTTTTTTTTAAATTTTTTTATTTTATTTATTTGATAGAGAGAAACAGCGAGAGAGGGAACACAAGCAGAGGGAATGGTAGAGGGAGAAGCAGGCTCCCTGCCGCGCAGAGAGCCCGATGCGGGGCTCAATCCCAGGATTCTGGGATCATGACCTGAGCCGAAGGCAGCCGCTTAACGACTGAGCCACCCAGGCGCCCCTCAAATTTAAATCTTTAGATCCCTTTGTATTAGTCCATTCTTCCAGAAATAGCTTTGAAACAACCACAGATGGAGCAGCAAAGTGTGTTGACTAGAGTATGGGCTTTGATATTAGGCACTCCTGAGGTCAGTACTTTTTAGTTTTAGGATCATAGATCTCTGGGCTTGTTTGAGCTTCCCCTTTCTCACTTACGAGCAAAAGTGATAATGTTCACTTTGTAGGAGTAGTTTCGTGTTTAGAAATAATACATGTAAAGTGTCTCTCTTGGGAACTAGTGTTTAATATGTGCACAGTAGATATTCTTGCTGTTACCATTCCTCCTGTTTGTTTGTCTCTGGGGAAAGGAAAGTGTCCAGGTGAGGACTGGGATGGGGATCATGGGATAGCTGATCTTTTCCACATATCTTGCTCTTGTGGCAAACTCTGTGCCTTTTCTCCATGTGATTCGTTCGCATCTTGCCTGGCCACCTGCTTGGAACCTCACCACTCTTTCATTAAGCGTTCGGTAAGAAAAATAAGATGACAGTTTGCAACTTCTAAGCGTGGTGACTCAGCCCTTAGCTCTGCTTGTTAAGTCACCTATTTTCCCCTCACTTGATGCAGCAGAACCTTGGGAAGAAGGATTTTCAAGGATGTAAACTTTATTTTTTCTTACCCTGAAACTTAAAAAAAGAAAATATTTCTCAACATATTCTCTCTTTTCTGTGAAATAATGTTTTGTGTACAAAAAAACAATGAAAGGAGAATTTGATGAGTATTTAGAAATTAGCATTAATATCAAAATTCAAATATATTTTTTTAATAAGTATATATCTACTCTTGCAGGCCTTTTGTGATATAGGTTTTAGAACAGGTGTAACAACAGTTAAAATTATTTCAGCAATGAAACCTAATAAAAATATGAGGAATTTGAATTTAAGATCTTTTGAAAAGAGTCTCATATAAAGCGAAAGAAAGGGCTAGGAAGGTAACCATTAATGCCAGTAATGATTTTTTAGTTAGATGAGAATCTCTTATAAACTATGTCTTTAAAGTGAATGAAGACATATTTTATTCTGTTACTTTTTCTGACAGGTGTCATTTTTCCAGGGCAAGTGTTTGAATATCTTTGGTACTTTTAGAAAGTAACAGCTGCTAATAATCTCTGAAGTTTGAAACTGATGACCACAGTCTGTCAGGTGTGGAGTTGAGCTGAAACTTCTTTCATAATTGTTGGCAATGTGCATTCTTCCTTTCCCTCTAAGGGAACTTTTTTGCAGAGAGCCAGGTAACAAACTATCACTGGCTGAAAATAATTTGAAATTAGAGTTTTTTAAAACCTACATATCTACAAAGATATCCCACTTGCCCAACTTCCAGGAGAAAAAAAAAACTTTTAAGTCCTTATCAAACATTTAAATCTTAACTCTTGCCATTTTTCTTCTTCCTCAGGCAACTTAATTTCTCTAATTCTCTATGTTTTACATGTGTTCCTAAGAAAAAGTGTTTTGGCTCCTCGACCTCCTATGTTGTATAAGTTATTTTAGTAACTTTTAGTCTTTTGTTTCTAGAAATCTGGGGAATACTCCTCTTTATGAGAAGATGGAAAAATTATAATAAATTGCTCACTTTGCTTCCCAGTTACTCCTTCTTTAAGTTAATGTTGTCTTCTCCCTGGGCATTTTCTCCCGTGAGCGATAAGTAACATAAAAATGATGGGTCTTCTTCTCATTCTCTGAGAGGGTTTAAACATCGCTGACCCCAAAGGAGGTGGCAGGTAGACTCCTAGAAAGAGAGTAGCTGACAGCTCTTTGGTGGCACTAGCAAGCAAATGTGTTGTCTTGATTTGTAAAGGGTTTTAATGTCATCAATAGTAATTCAGCAAAGAGAGAGTTGTAAAATGCAGCTCAAAATGTAGCAAATTGCATCATTGTTAGTGCTTTAGAATTTTAAAATATCTGCAGCAGATGGTAGAGTGCGAGGAGCAATGTCTTGCTTTAGTGTCTAGGAAAAGTTGATGTCATCATAAACCCTAGCGTGATTGTGGCTTCTTTGGCCTGCTGGAAAAAGTTGTTACTTATTTTCCTTCAAATAATAATTTGCTTTTAAAAATATTTAGCAGAGTATCAAGAAATCAGGATTTCTCAGAGAAGTGGTTCACTTTCCAAAGACATAAACGAATATTATAGAGTAGTCTGAGAAATGAGGACATGTTTTGAAACAACTTAATAGAGGTTAGAATAAAGGTTAGGCAGAAAAGTTTTCTGCTATATGTTGTACAGTTTGGTTTTAAATGTCCTGAATAAGAAGAAGTTCATTCTACCAAAAAATTGGGGTAAAGTACAGTAATGTACAAACCCAATAATGTACAAACTCATCACATTTTAGTTCTGGAAGCTTCTTTTTTTTTTTTTTTTTTTTTTTTTTGGAAGCTTCTTTAAATATTTTAGCTCCTCTTATCCCATTGTTTATAAATGACACAACAAAAGCCATCATGATTTACCCAAGAACATACACTTGGAATAAGGCCACCAGGGATCTCTTCTTTTCCTCAACTTAGATTCGTGTTTTGCATTTATCCAATGCATTAAAGTAAAAAAATTTAATAAACTAATAATTATGGCAAGTACAAAAACTTCTTAAATTAAAATTGATAATTATCTGTGCAATAATTGTAGCTTTCGATCTCCTAGAACCTGGAAGAAATTAAGAAATGAGTTGTCTTATTTTTGAGAATCATACAGAAACCCCAAAATGAAAAGTAGGATAAAGTGAAATTCTATTTTTTTTTAGAAGAAGCAAATTGGACCAAAAAAAAAAAAACCCCCACAGCAAAAAACCCCCAGAACACTTGAAAATAGGAAACATTTTACTAGCAAATACTGTACACAAATGGTCTTGGGTAATAAATCATCGGCTACTAGGCTTTAAAGCCAGTCTATCTGGGATGGAATCTTAGCTCTGCCGCTTAGAACCATACAATTTAAGCCTGTTTCTTTTTTTTAAATTTTTATTCTAATTCCAGTTAGTTAACATACATTGTAATCTTAGTTTCAGGTGTACGGTGTAGCGGTTCATCACTTCCATACATCACCTGGTGCTCATCAGGACAAGTACGCTCACTCCTTAATCCCTGTCAACTGTTTCACCTTCCCTCGGCCCACCCCCCACCCCCTCACTCCCACCCCCTAACCCCCCCCACCTCCCCTCTGGTTACTGTCAGTCCGTTCTCTGTAGTTAAGATTCTATTTCTTGATTTGTCTGTCTGTCTGTCTCTTTCTCTGTTTTCCTTTGTTAAGTATGTTTTTTAGTCTGTGGCATGGTTTTCTCATCTGTAAAATGGAGCTACCCATTCCAAAATGTCATTGTGAAGATCAAATGGGTTAATACTGTAAAAACACTTGTAAAAATCTCTGGTAAACAGCAAGCTTATAACAAATTCAACTGCTATTTTTATTAGATATTTAAGTTGGTGCGTTACTGAGTGGACTTTTTTTTCAGAAAGATGGCACAGCAGTGGCTGAGAGGAGCAGGAATGCATGGCTGATTTTGAGGAAGGCTACCTAGTGCCAAAGAATCAGTAGAAAAACAGGTTCCAAAGCAGTTTACTAAGAGGTGCTCCCCAAATCATTTTCTACTTTATTCTATGGAAATTGACCCCAAATAGAATTAGCTCTTTTTAGTTTCCCTCTGAATTTGTGCTTCAGTTTCTCCAACCTTCTGTACCGTAGTTTCATTCTCTTTACCTGGATACACACACACACAGAGATGCACACACACATACATATGTGTATGTATTTTTTTCCTTAAAATTATGCTGGGGAGACTGTTATTCCAATTAAGATTACTAAGAAAAAATGCTCAGATAAGAATAAGGCTATTGACTTTTTCTATCTTGTGCTCATTCTCTCTTGAAAATACTCAAGGGAGAAAAATTAATCTTGTGGGAGACAACAGAAGAGGATTTTTATTCTGCTCTGTAGCATCACAGAAGTCTTAGAGTCGACTTCACTTGTTTCTCACAGTTCTCCTGAGACCAAGGGACTGGGTTAGCATTTTTCACTAACTCATAGTTGTCCTGTGTCCCCATCCCCTACCCTCACCCCCCACCAGCACTCTCTCCCTTCCTGAAGGCCATACATAAAGCCTGTGTGTCTCTGCTGCTCTTAGAAAGCCAAGGAAGAAAGTAAACAACACAACAGTTAAAACGAAGGCAGAGCATGTTGCTAGGCATGCTTGGGGAATATTTCCAGACATCTTTTATTCTGAACCTCAGTACTTGTTGCCTTAGTCACCAGTCTGTAGAGATTCTCTTCTTTTAATGTAACATTTTGACCTTTATCTTACACTCTTTTTAGTTATATGTAAAGTTAGTTGTCAGGAGCCAGCATTCCTTAGTCCTCACCCACTGCTTGTTACTTTATGATCAAGGACAAAGGCATTGATGCTGCTGGCTGATGTCTCTGCCGTGTTCCTGTGTCACCACTGGCATTCACCTTTCTGGCTGTCACTTTTGAAAAACAATGTATCATTTTTGAGGGTCATCTTCTTTCACAGATTCAGTCCTCAATGTATATGAACAAAAAGCCCATCTTTCTCCACAATGTTTATCTGTTAGTTCAGCATAGCTCTGTAACCACAAGATACAAAAGAAATATGTCAGAACATGACTCATTCTTACATGGGTTAACAACTGCTGCATATCACATCAGAACTAAAAAAAAAATGTTAAAGTCATCCAAATAAGAGAGTATATAGTTCCTGTATAAACTGAGTATAATTTTTCCCCCAATGTCATTATGTGTGTTTTTCCTGTGCCAGAGAAAAACTACAAGGATAGAGCTCTTTTTTTTCCAGTGGCCTCACATCCTTTGTTGACAGTCAGATGCTCCAGTAGTCTAGGGAATACCTCTAATTCATTCCATTATTGTGTATGAAGAAATTGGGGTCCTTTTTGTCATCTTCTCTGTAACTCAAATGTAGATGGACACCTTAGACTGTCAATTTCTTCATTCTTCTTTGTTGGTACACAGTAAATATTGCTTATATATTTTCCTTTGGAACTAAGATGTCAAACATGAAGCATATGTGAAATATAGGTGGTCTCCGATATGTAAGTCTTCTTTTCCTGTATCAGAAGATTGGTACGATAGCAAAATTCTTATAAAACAAATATATATGTTAATGGAATGATCACTTGTAAAAACTAGTCCCTACTCTCCATTCTTGGCACTTAATTGTTTTTCATTAGGTTTTTATTGACTGCTTTCAACTGATTGTCAGAAGACAGTGCTAAGAAAAGGTGGACAAATGTATTGCTACATAAACCTGAATCTTGTGAAAGAAGGTAGACTTACGAAATCAATGTGTCTTGGAATAATCCCACATTGTCGTCTTCGTTCCAAACTGAGCTCTGAATTTTTTCCCCCTCCAGGAACCTACACAAATTTTCATTTCCAGAGGGAATTCTGATTAGACTATTCAAATGCCTGGCTTCTCCCTCTTAACTTTCATTGAACCAGGATAAGCCTGTGACTCAAGTTGTCTATTCAGTAGATGAAAATGACCTCTGTCATCGATTTTGAGAGGAATGGAGTTTAGCTTTCACGTGTTCTCTTCTTATGGAAGTCAATAAATAACCCTCAGATACCTCGGGCTCCCATTGTGCTACTACAAGGGGAACCAGCCTTTGGATGAAGCTTAGGATATGGAAGGTAGGTTGAGAAAACAAACAAGAGGTTTGATAGTGTTTTTGAGCACACTCTAACTCCAGTTATGTCTACTAATAAATTTTCTTGAAAAAGAATACACTTACCATGATAGGAACCAAGTAATGTATAGAATTGTTGAATCACTATATTGTACATGAATATAATAATATATGTTGACTATATAGGAAAGAGAAAACTGAAAACATTTCCTTGAACTTAACAAATTCTTGAGTTGGGAATGTTAGGTATT
Source organism: Procyon lotor (assembly GCA_028646535.1). Lineage (NCBI taxonomy): Eukaryota > Metazoa > Chordata > Mammalia > Carnivora > Procyonidae > Procyon > Procyon lotor. Next base: position 73,448,598 of record CM053607.1, read on the forward strand.
TTAAGCAAAATTATATAATTTCATAATTGAAAGTTACAGGGAAGAATTACTGGAATGACAAGCCAGAACACTGACTATTGGGTATATTGAAGAGTGAGACCAGTTACCAACTGGAAAAGAAAATTTCCAAGTATAAGGGTATTTTATGTACCCAAGAGAGAATATTGAGATACCAGATAATCAAGACAAGACTTGGGAAACTTGATAGATTACTAGAATATTTTTTTCAAGTATATATCATTTTATGATCAGACTGGGACCGAGAAATAACAAGGTGTTCTATCTGCCTTAAAGAATTTCACTGGAAAAATTTGCCTCCCTCCAAAAAAGAACTCCTTGTTTATTCCAAAATTAGTATATATTATCAGTGAATATTAAGTTCTTTTTTTTAATATTAAGTTCTTAATCAAATGGATTATTTAAAAATTCTTTTTTATCTTTAAATATAAATTTTCAAAATATTAATTATTTGAAATGGATTGAACTTTAGTTGATACTTTTTCTATAACAATTATCATAAATAAAACACTTTTTGCATATAATCAGTCATGATTTACTATTTCTAGTTTCAGGTAGAAACAAAATTATAAGTGGAATTACTAAATATTTCTCTTTCAAAATAAGTAAATTAAAAAAAAATAGATTAATGCATATGATAAGATAAATCACATATTTTACAAAATGACGTTGATTCTAATGTCATAGCACATATAGCATGGCTAACTTACAAAATGATTCCCATTATGGCCAAGAGAAGTGTTCACAAAGGACTTCTTTCTTTCAGAATGCATCTTCTTCCAGACATTGTTTTTCTTTAGCATTATAGTCAATCATAAACATTTCTAAGTGACCAACATTTGGTAGGCACTGTAGAATCAAATACGAGTCATGATACCTCCCAATAGAAAGTTTTTTCTAGTTGTGTAGAAAAAAAAAAAAAGGGAACTGTATAGAGTATTAAAGTAGAATAGAGCTAAGGACCAAAGCAGGGCAAGAGAGCAAGCACTAGAGTCATTGTGGTTCCTGCAGACCGAAGTCACACTACCCAGACACCCAAAAGATTATAATCTACCAGCATTCTTGAGTTTACTATTCCAAATAAGTCCATGGATCATGGACAAGAACATCATCTAGGAGCTTGTTAGAAATGCAGACTCTCAGGCCCTGTCCTAAATCGACTCGATCACAGTCTTTGTTAACAAATCCCCAAGTGACTCATATACATGCTGAAGTTTAAGAAACACTGTATATGGAGTATGAAGGAAAGAAAGATTTTAATTGTTTTCCCAGTTTTTTTCCTGAATTAGCTGGCTGTAAGTCTTTAATGTCAGCTTTAATATATGCACAGATTTCTTAATTTATTTTGCAATCAATATTAATGTTTTTTGTGCAGGATGACTCTGCCAAGATGGGCACTCTACAACCACTGTGTCGAGAGTAGGAGGGCTTCTGTGCAGAGTTCTCATTCCCAGGAATCATCCACGGATTTCCTTTTCATTCTCTTCAGTTTGTTGGCAAGGATGTATGGGAAAGAAGAATGAGCACTTGACAGGCGTCCTGGTTTCTAATATCTGTTTTGGCACTAAATAGCAGCATGATCTCAATCACATGATTATTCCAGGTAGTATTTTCTTATTTATAAAAGGGTATTGAATGATCACTAAGTCTTCTTTCAGCTATGAAACCTAATAATTTGATTTCAGATGATCATACATTAGAAGATAAAAGATAGGAGACTGATACTACTTAACCTTCCATGTGGTTTTTCAGAGACAAGAATGTTGAGTTGGTACTGTGTGTGGAGTATGCATGAAAGCAGATTGCTGTTGGGGTAAAAATAAGAAAATGCTAAGATTCCTCAATGCCATACTGTTATTTAAAGGAACTTGTTGCTTACTTTAAAATACAAAACAGATTTTTTTACCTTCAACAGCCAACTTGGAAATACTGTACATATTTCTTATATAAGCTAAACATTGTTGGTATGACTCATAAAGAAGAATCCTAATAAGTTCAACTGTGTCCTATATGCTTATTTTCTTATTTCTGTCTTTGACCTAATTTCCTCACACATTTTTCTCTTGCTTAGAGTTGTGTTATTTTGAAGACTAGAAGCTGCTTCTTCAAGAGCTTGCCTTCAAAAATTCATAAGGTAAGTGATTATTGAGGGTCTCTTAGGGGCAAGGCAATGCTAATCTACATGGGACATTTAAAGAAATAAAACAAGTCCATGATGTTAACATTTTTGAATATACACAATTATATAGTTAAGGTCATAAATTCAGGCACACTATTTATTGGGGAAGCCCTTGACTGTCAGGCACTGTGTATGGTAGGTATGATCTTAGTTAATACTCTTGACAATGCTATGAAGTAAGTACTATTATTTCTGTTTAACAAAGGAAATAGCTGAGATTTAGGGAATTACATTATTTACCCAAGGCTACTGAACTTCTAATTCAAAACTTAGTATATCATACTCATGCTGTGTTAGGAAAGGTTTTCTAAGGGCACCTAGGTGGCTCAGTTGGTTAAGTGTCCAGCTCTTTGTTTTGGCTCAGGTCATGATCTCAGGGGTCATGAGATGGGGCCCTGAGTCAAGGTCTGCACTCAGTGGGGAGTCTGCCTGAAAGTTCTCCTTTTGCCCCTCCCCTCATGCATGTACATGCTCTCTCTCTTTCTTGGTAATAAATCTCAAAAAAAAAAAAAAAAGGGTTTTCTGACCTTGAAAGGTATATTGAAATAAGAAAATGATGGAGTATTAAGAAAACAAAACAAGTAAAAGACTATAGTAGTGGTCCAGCAAAGGTTATGCAAGCTTGAGCCATGGTATTACGAGTTGAATTGTGTGCCCTCCAAAAAGATACATATTGAAGCTCTAACCCCCAGTACCTCAAAATGCGGCCTTATTTGTAGGAAATAGGGCCACTGCAGATGTAATTAATTAAGATGAAGTCATACTGGAGTATAGTGGACCCCCTAATTCAATATAAGTGATGTCCTTATAAGAAGATGGTCATGTAAACAGTAACCTGCAGGGAGAACACCATGGGGCTACAGAGGAAGAGGTTGGTGTTGTACCAATAAGCCAAGGAACCGTAAAGGTTGTCCGCAAACTACCAGAAGCTAGGGAGAGTCATGGAAGGACTCTGCTGCAGGCTTCTGGGTGAGTGTGGCCAGCCTCCAGCACTATGAGACCTACATTTCTGTTAGTTTAAGCCACACAGTTTGTGGTACTTTGTTATAGAAGCCCTTAAGAAATGAATACACATGACAATAGAAAATGGAAACAGGGCGCCTGGGTGGCTCAGTCGTTAATCGTCTGCCTTTGGCTCAGGTCATGATCCCAAGGTCCTGGGATCGAGCCCCGCATCGGGCTCCCTGCTCTGCAGGAAGCCTGCTTCTCCCGCTACCATTCCCTCTGCTTGTGTTCCCTCTCTCGCTGTGTTTTTCTCTGTCAAATAAATAAATAAAATCTTTAAAAAAGAAAAAAAAGAAAATGGAAACAAGAATAGAGAGAAAGGCATACAAGTTAGATGGGAAAAAATGGTGGAAATATATGCAGGAAGTCAATATGTGTGCAAAGGTGAGCCAGAAATGATTCAGAAATCTTGAACTTGAGAGGCCATAGAATATAGAAACTAGTGCTGTCTTTACAAATGAGGAGTTAAGAGATTTTTAGAATGGAGTGAAGAACAGAGTGGAGAAGGAATCTGGATAATGAAAGTAGAACACATTTTAAGGAAAGATAATAATAATTAAAATGCAATTGGGACAGAGAAATTGTACCCAAAGGAGATTAGAATTTTGTTAAAAATGTACATGACAAAAAAAATATACATGACCAGAATGATAAAAATCGTAGTATATACTGAATGCTCTTACATCCAAGTTACTTTATAGATGCTATTACTAACCCTCACGACAGCACCATAAGATGTGTTAAAGATGAGTAACTCTCCACGAGATCCATCTCCTTTGTATAGTAAGAGTTGTAGCCATAAAGTCAATACTTAATCATTAGAATTTTCTAGACCCTTTTGCAGGTACATAAGATCTTTTATGGTTTTGACTGGTTTTCACTGAGAGAATGTGGACAGACTAATGTGTATAACTTAGAGACTAAGGATTGAAGAGGCAGGTTCCTCCATACCTTCTTTTATGTTTTGCTAGCTGGATATAAGACTCTGGGGCTGGGGTTTCCAAACAGTGTCCCATTGACCATATCTGCTCTCCTAGATATTTTATAAAAAGGTTTTGTGGAATGAAATATGCCAGTTCACTTACATATTGCTTATGACTGCTCTGTGCTACAGCAGTGTAGTTGAGTTTAAATAGAGACTTTATGGCTTGCAAAGGCTAAAATATTTATTATCTGGCCCTTTACAGAAAAAGTTGTAACCCTTGCCCTGGAAAATAGTAGTCAAACACAGTCGAATAGTAGTCGAACAGAAGGAGTCTGGGTCCCTAGAGTACTGAAAAGAGCTGCCATTAGAATGAACCCAAACTTGTTAGATCATTATGTGAGCCCAGGAAAAAAAAAAAAAAAAACTATTATGTTCATTAAATTTCACAGTTTACTTGTGACAAGTTTATCTTATCCTTACTAATACATCCATTTACAGATTACAAAAATTATTTCAGAGAATTTAAATCACTTAACTACTAATACATTTGTGAGTGAAAAGGACAGGATTTGAATGCAGGTCTGGGTGACTCTAAAGTCTGTCCTATTTCTCTAACTTCAGAGCAATCATCTCCGGATACTGAGTTAATGTGGATTTTATTTTCTTCTTTGCATTCTTGTGCATGTTTTTTCTAATAGCTTTATTGAGATACAGTTCAAATATAACACATTCACACTTTAAAAAATAGAGAGTTTTAATATGTATTTTGATGTTTTTTAGTGTACTCACAAAGATGAACAGCCATCATCATTATCTAATTTTAGAGCATTTTCAGTAATCCAAAAAATCCCATTAGCAGTGACTTCCTATTTTCTAGTCCTCTTATCACCTAGGAACTGCTAATCTCAGTCCTGTTAATAGTGGAACAGTGATGAGCTTACCCATTGTGGACATTTTATACAAATGCAATAATAGAACATGTGCTCTTTTGTGACTAGTTTAACTTAAGCATAGTATTTTCAGGGTTTATATATGGTATGGCATATATCAGTACTCCATTCTTTTTAATTGATGAAAATTCTGTGGTATGGATATATCACATTCTATTTATCTGTTATTCAGTTGGGTTATTTGTACTTTTTAGCTTAAGAATAATGTTGCTATGAACATTTGTGTACCAGTTTTTGTGTGAACATATACTTTGATGGTCTTGGGTATATACACCTAAGGAGTGGAATTGCTTGATGGCATGGTAACTCTATCTTTAACATTTAAAATAATTGCTAAACTGTTTTTCAAAGTGGCTGCACCATTTTCTAATTCTACCAGCAATATATGAGGATTCCATTTCTCTATGTTCTTGTCAAAACTTGTTTTCATCTTCCTTATTTTAGCCATCCTTGTGGGTGCATAGTGGTATCTCACTGTGGTTTTGATTTGCATTTCCCTAATGAATAATGATGTTGAGTATCTCTTCATTTGCTTATTGGCTGTTTTATGTATCATTTTTGGAGAAATGTCTGTTCACATTCATTGCCAATTTTAAATTTGGGTTATGTATTGTTGAGTTGTAAGTGTTCTTTATATATTCTGGATACAAGTCCCTTATCAGATAAATGATTTGAAAATATTTTCTCAGATTCTGTGGGATTTTTGTTTTTTGTTGTTGTTGCTGTGTTTTTGTTTGTTTTTACTTTTTTTTAAGAGTATTTATTTGAGGGAGAGAAGCAGAGGGAGAAGCAGACTCACCACAAAGCTGGGAGCCCAAATGGGGCTTGATCCCAGGACCCTGATATTATGACCTGACCTGAAGGCAAATGCCAGTCAACTGAGCCACCCAGGGACCCCTGTTTTGTTTTGTTTTGTTTTGTTTTACTTTGTGATGGTGTCCTTTGCATCAAAAAAATTTTTGATTTGATGAAGATCAATTTATCCATTTTGTTCTTTTGTTTTTGGTGTCATATTCAAGAAACCATTGTCTCATCCAAGATCATGGAGATTTACATCTATTCTTTCTTCTAAAAGTTATATAGTTTAGTTCTTACTTCTTTTCCCAAATACTTGTATTTTTTCAGTGTAACAAGATTCACTGTTCATGTACCACACTTTAGGCCTATTGTCAATTTTGACTTAATTTTTGTATGTATGATAAAAGGGTCCACCCTTACTCTTTTGCAAGTGGAGTCCCAGATATCCCAGCACCACTTGTTGAGATTTCATGCATTCTTCAGCTTTTAATTAACATGTATTAGTTTTGTGATTGAAAACACGAAGTATCATACAAATTATGCCAAAATACTTTTCAAAATTAAATTTAAATATATGTAGAAGAATAATGGTATGTCACAGAAATTGAAGGCAGGAAGTGGAAGTAAAATTGCGTACACTAAGCTATCATAAGCAAAATAAAAGTCAGAGAACTTAGAGAAAAGAGAGGCACATTCTTAGGAGAGGAAACTGAAAGGCTGCATTTGTTTCATTTAATGATAAGTGTATGAAGCATGTGCAGATAAAAGCAATGAATATGACTCTCAAGAATTTTGGTGATGAGAGAAAATCAGAGTTGAAAGGAAAAGTAGAGGTAGAAGGAAGATTCTTATAATGTAGAGGAACATATGTTTGGAAAAACAGGAGTCATTGGGAAAATACTGAGAATGCAGGAAAAAGAGTAATTGATGAAGAAAGTTGTAA
>CM053607.1:73455515-73487257 GCA_028646535.1 Procyon lotor
ACAAGTAGAAGTTCATCCCAGATAGGTATTTTGCTGAGACACTGCGTGAGTTAGTCAGAACAAACCAAAAATGACTCCTCTGAAAGTCAATGCACTTAGCAATCCTGAGCAATCCTGAGCCTGCATGGAGGCATAACAATTACTGAAGGCTACAGGTTAGTTGGCCCCTTTAGAGACAGGATCTCCCTTACAGTTTGCCTCATTTCTAACACCTCCTATATACATATATATAAAGTAAATAAGCAGATAATTATAAGCAGAGATTATATAAGTGGACATGATTCTCTACTTATTCATTTGTTAATTATTTAGCTTCATAGTTGAAAAGGAAGAATGACACATGTTTATTTAATGAAACCTGTAGCATAGAAGGCAAGTTGCTAGTAAACAACCAGGTCTGGCTTTAGTGTGCTTAGGAATTCAAGGACATTTTACTCAACATTGTAATTCCTGAATGGAACTTGAGGGGGTACCAGAATAAATACAAAGATATTTTTGAATTGGAATAGTTTCACCTCTTCTTGTCTCTTCTCTGTGAAAACAAGCAAAGAATATGATGTATAAAATCTGAGATCCTCTAATTCCTAGCAGTCCAACTGGTACAAATGTACAAATGACCATCGCAGCTTCACATTTCTCAGAATCTGACAAAATAAGTACATTTTCATATAATATTACTTTTTTTTTTCATATAATATTACTTTTGAGTGTTCTAAAGTAAGCCTGTTACAGAGTCTTGGATCGTATCTTTTTAAACAAGGCAGGTAATGAATGACCTTGATGTGTGTAAATTTACATCTACCATTATAGGACTTTTGAACAATTCCCTGAAACTGTTCATCTAAGAGCTTAAATAAGTCATTAATGCTTTCTCATTGTGTTTCAAAATTTTTACTTCTAAAGTACTGCAAGGTCTTTCCCATAGCAGCATTCTAGCCACCAGAAGGAATAGACTGGGATTTTCCTGCTTTTATTTATATAATGCTTTAGAAATTAAAAAAAGTAAGTGTTGCATGCATTGACACATATAAATGCACTCAGACACAATGGATGCTGCCTACATAGTTGTCTTCAGAAAAGTACACACACGAGAAATGTGTCCTACTCTCCCCTCACCCATATTATAGAAATAGTCTCATGAACAGAATGGAATACTCAGGAGAGAGAATCGAAGTTGTCAGATTTCTTCTCTTTGCTCTGGCATCATAATCTGGCTTTTCTGGTGGTGTGTGGTCTAGCTCTACTATTTCACTCTGCTCTGTGGGACCACCCACAAGTTGTCTGGTTTTGTCTTTTGATCTTGAATGTGTCCCTTTTTTATAATCTTGCATCTGATCCATTTGAGGGAAGGCAGAGAAGAAAGGCATTGAGTGCCAACAGACCTCATTTTCTGAGTATCTGTCTCTACACTCTATCACACTGGCACATGGGAGCAGGTACTCTGAATTTTCACATTGCTTTGTAGTCACGTATCCCCATCAAGAATGGGTAGAACCACATTTTTCAACTGAGCGCTCCAAAAACACATAAATAGCAAGCTGTTCCCTCACATGAATCGTAGAAAACAATATCAACAACAATAAAGGAAAGAAGAAAACCACTCTAGTATTAAGGGATTTTTTTTTTTTTTTTTACAGTTTTTACTCTAGTTGATTCCAAAGATAAACATTAAAAAGAGAAATTTAAATAAACACATACACAAGCAAAAAACTGTGTTTTACTATCTTCCTCCCCACCAGCCATGTGCCACATTAGAGCGGGAGGAGGAGGACCATTCAAGTCCAGATTTCATTGTGTTTGGTGCCTGGGGCAGCTGTTGCCCTCAGCCGTCCTCGTTGCTGTTGACTCTCTGTTGTGTGTATTTTTATATTCACCCCAGAATATAACTGGATACTTGAACGTATTTGTGTTACTGTTAAGGTTGTTTTGAGGGATGAGTGATAAAATGTCATGTAATAACTAGATTTTAAAGATCGGACTTTGAGTTATCAACTTCAAATCAGTAGCTCTCACTAAGATTTCAGCCAGCAGGGGCTGATGTTAATGATAAATAAGGAGGGATGGTGAGGAACTGAGAGGTCAGGGAGGAAATTACAGCAAACTTTCACTTCAGAGCATATCAAAAGATTTAAGCATGACAGGTGCCTCACAACACGAGGCTTTCTTCTAATATACTTGATCACAGTTGCATTCCCATATTCCAGAATAAAAATTCCAAATCTCCAAAATTCCACTTCTCTCTCTTTCTCCAGTCCTTCTCTCCCCCGCCTTTACCACCCTATTTCACTATTGCATTTTTAGTAATTTGGATTGGTTTTCACCTATCTTAGGTTGATAGAATCACTGCTTCATAGAATATGAGTAAAATAATGCGTTAGTCTTTACCAATATTTAAAAAAAAACGGTTCAGATATTTCTGGAATTTTAAAAGAAAGAGATTATAAAACACTCCCCCTCTTATTTTTAGAAAGAAGTTAAAATCTGAAATCTGGAAGCATTTGTCATCTTCCAAAAAAATGTAACAAAAATTCTTTTTTTCCAATTCCGAATGGAATCGCAATATGCCTTAACATAGGAACTGCATTTGTATGGCTCCATACTAAATATTTTAAAGTGTTTCAGCCACTTTCTTTGACTTGGAGAAGTGAAATCACTGTGCTGTTAGATCAATAAAGGCATTTTATATCATTTAAATTATTAGAATTAATTGCTGCTAAATCCATCAGCATTATTTACCTTCGGCAGCTTAGCATCATAGAAAGATACTGTGTTCTTGGTTCCCTTAGGCAACAAGAAGACAATCAAAGGCATAATCCTAAATTGACTTTCAGAGTGCAAGAAATTTACAGATCTAAAAATTTACCAAGAGGGAGACCAGCACATCTGCCCCTATAGGAAATGATTTTTGCATAGTAAGTGTTGATCTGCATAACCATATGATCATCTCAAGTGCTGATTACCAAATCTGAATCATCATTACTTAGCAAACTTCTATAAATACACATGGCACCATGTAATATATTCAGCTGTGCTAAATTAATGACAAAGTCTTTACCCCAAGGAGCTTGGGGGTCTAAAAACAAAGAATGACACAAAAGACAAAAAATGTAGAACACCCTGAGTTGGGGGAAATTTTCAGTGAAACAAATTTAGTGAAGGATTTTTATGGTTTGTGGCAAAGGAGGAATTAAAGATCCATATAGTTTGCCTTTTGGACTGCTCTCACTACAAGTTACATGCTGGCCTGGGAAAGAACGCCAACATTTGAATCTCTTTATTTCTCAGGAATTTCAGACCTATATTTCTATCACTGCATTTTTTTATGTCTTAAACATGAGTATATTTAAATACCATAAAATCAATGTATCCAAAAATGGACTCATTATCTCTTTTTCACTGTTTCCTTGTCCCTTAAATCAGCTCCTGCTTTGGTTAAAGGCACTGTCTTATCCCATTGATGATTCAAGAGATTTCATAAGTACTTCTCACTAGTCTTCTCCCTCACCTGCCAACAAACCTGCAGAGTGCCAAGTTGACACTCCACTGGCACCTCCTTGGTCCTGATCTAGGTCTTCATATTTTACTTTAAATGACTGTTCTGATCTCCAGCTGGTTTCGTCTTCAGTTGATCCCTCAAGTTGCTCTTAGAGAATCAATCTTAACCAGTCTTGGGTTGAACCTTAATGGCTCTCAGTTTAAAGAGAGCTCTGCTTCCAGTGGTATTTCTGGCCCTTTCCAACTCGATGCCTACCTCTCTTTCCAGCCTTGCTTCCTACTAAACCCTGCTTACTGTACCTTAAAACTATCACCTCATTTAGGTTTCTTGACACCTACTTATGATACCCCATTCATTTTATAGAGCTATATAGATTCTTCTGGCTTCTCTATCATTTCAGACCTAGGAAAAAATGTGCATGTGAAACTTTCTCAAGTAGCCCAGGAGGAATAAATATTGTCCTCCTATACACATATCTGTACGTACATAATTTGACTTTATTTTTATTTAGTAGATATCGGTTGGCTACCTTCCCAGTGATGTCTCCCTTACCATGTCAAGAGCACCTAGATCTTTCTTGCAAATTCTACCTCTTTTCTCAGTTCAGGGGCGATAACATTTTCATGTACTCCAGGAGGGGTTTTTGTTCCCTGAAATCATGATCATTTAAAAAGTGAGTGTGTAATCCAAGGAAATCTGCTGTTCATTAAATTTAGATATTTTGCCAAGGCAAAATGTTTTTGGTTTTTTTTTTGGTACTTGGTTTGTGCCATAATGACTGACCTTGCTTTATCTGTATTTTCTGCCATGAGAGGATCAAGCCTGTGGTGGTTAGAGCCCATATTGAGGAAAGAGAGATGAGAGATTCATTTTAGTAATATATTTTGATTTTTTTATCCAGGTACTTCCAAAATTGACCCCATTTGTGGACTCTTGTGTTATGTGAGTTAATTGCTTTCCCTTTTGCTTAAACCAATCAGAGCGGGGTTTTCTGATACATAAATACCCCCCAAATTCTATTGCTATTTATTTGGATGTTCTAATAAGTATTTGCTTACAGATATTTTCTCCAGTATAAATTAAGAATTTTATGAGTGTGGGGAGTGATTTATATCTCCTGTATCTCTTATTGGGCCTATCCTGGCATATTGGGTTATCAGTAATTTAAGCAGGGACCATATAATCATCTGTCAAGAAGGCTTCCAGAAGAAATGCTTTAGGTATGGGAGATTGGACTACATGACCTGAAGGTTTTTTTTATGATTCTATTATTTGTAAATGTTGCAAAATTACTCCACTCTTGACACCTACTTGTCAAGTTGGTGTTGACACCAACAAAGTTGTCCTGCTCTCTGTTGACAGTGATGGCAAACACACTAGGGGAAAAAAAATGATGTTTTGGTTTTCTGGAACCAAGTACCACAAATTAGGTGGGTTAAAACCATGGAAATGTATTATCTTATAATTCTGGAGGATAAAAATTCTGAAATCAAGGTGCCACCATGACAATGCTACCTCTGAAGGCTCTAGGGAAGAAGCAGATCCATACCTTTCTCTTAGCTTCTAGTAGTTGGCTGGCAGTCTTTGGCATTGCTTGGCTTACGAATGCATGGTTTCCCATGCCTTCTTGCATGGCTATCTTCTTATAAGGACACAAGGCATATTGGATTACGAGCCCACCCTCCTGCAGTATGACCTCGTTTTAATTTTACTATTTACACCTGCAATTACCTTGTTTCCAAGTAAGGTAACATTTTGAGGTAGTAGGATTAGGACTTCATACTTCTGATGGGGGCCGGGAGGGGTTGGTGGGAGAGAGACACAAATACCTCTAGGAGGAAGCTTTATTAGGGCTCCTTGCTGTACAGAGGAGAATAAGATAATAAAGATTCTGAGGGAGAAATCTAAATGATTTAAGGGAAGCATAGAAAGTCCTGGTATTGCTCCTAAATAGAACCAACACCCAGCGGTCAATGACCTTTTTTTTTTTTTTTTAAACATGTAACTTTTCCTCCGTGATTGACACTTACGTATGAAATAAAATTTAATCCCAGAGGATACTATCTAGCTCCGTCAGGCAAACAATGATTCATGTTAACAACACGACCTTACTGGTGAGGAGGTGCTTTTATTCATTTTTGCTCATGAATAAATTAGCTCTTTAAAAAATTCATAGGAGAAAAATACCGTATGAAGTTGTTTTCACATTTATGGAGGTTATCTGTTTATCAGGATGAGGGCATTATGTAATTTTAATGAATGAAATGTAATAATACTTTCTTTGGTTTTATAACAAGATTAAAATTGATTCTGAACATAATACAGCTCTTCTCCATTGAAAGGCAAACCCAAGAACTGCTTTATCTCCACGAAGGTATTGCCACAGAACAAATCCACTTGTGATATGTATTTGGAGTCAGGCGTATCTTGGTTCAAACCCAGCTGCCGCTAATATAATTGTCAAAATTTTTTTTTTAAACATGTAACTTTTCAATTGTTCAAACCCAGCTGCCGCTAATATAATGGAACCTTAGGCAAGTTACTCCACTTTTCCAGAACTTAGTTTCTTAAACTTAAAATCTGAAAAGATTGTTGTGATGATTGAATTAAATAAATGTATGTGGGGCACTTAATGTCTGACACAGAGCACTAATAAAATTTTGTCTCATAAATATAAGTAGGTGAAAATTTTCTATTCAGAAACATCTGAGGCAGAAACAAGAAAAAAACTTATAATAAAATTTTAAAGGCATTATTAGTTCGAAGGATTTATTTTTGCAATTATTCATTTATTCAGTTGTCACATTTAAGACTACAATTTAGTTTCCTTCTGGGGCGGGGGGGAAGCATTCTTTTTATACCATAAGAGAAAGGAATCATTCCTTTCAGGTTTCTCTGTATCTCTCTTGCCTTATTTGTCCATACCTCTCTTCTTGTCTCCTAGTTTTAAAAAGTAGCTTTACTTAAGCTCATTTCAAAGAGGATAAGGCATCAAATAATCTAGAGGGAGACAATCTGCTTTTGTGCCATGGTAACCTGGATTGATCCTCGACAGAGTTCAGGTGAAGACTAGTCTGCCATGTAGCCGGTATTCCGCGCTGCTCTTCCTCATACATCCCTGACCACTTCTCAGTTTTTCCTCAAGGCCGCATATCATCTATTTGTCCATGACGTGTGGTGTCCCTCAAAATTTTTGGACCCTCTTCTTCGGCTCAGCATTTTCCGTGGGTGATCTGTCCTTTTTTTATGAATACCACTCATCTACTAAAACCCACCAAACCTCTGTAGGGAGCCACTTGTGTCCTAGATCTTTCCAGCTCATCAAGGAAATTATTAGAATGTGAGCTACAGAGATTCACTTGGAATGTTTACCACCACATCCAATGCTCACCACAATGCCAAGCACAAGGTAGGCGTCCAGTAAAGATTATTGGAATAAACAAAGGGAAAGAATATTTCCCACATACCACCTAACATTTGTCTTCCCGCTTGTTCCCTAATCTTAGGAACAAAATCTTAGGAATTTGATTCTCAACTTGCCTAATCTAGACACCTGGGAACATAGTTAGTTCTCTGTCTCTCTCACTTTCCACATCCAGTCACTGGTTTTGTCAGTATTACTTCTTTCAAACACATGAAATCGGTCCACTTTCTATTTTTGTTCAGGCTCCCATAGTCTTATGTTTCCGTTACTGCATCAGCCCCATCTGGTCTTCCCACTACATCCATTTTTGCATAGTACACCCAGAGTGAATCGGAGTGAAATCCAAACTCCTCTTCGTTGTGCGCGCATCCTCTTGAGTTTTTTCAGCTTCGTCTCTCAACACTCCCTGCTTTCCACTCTCTTTTCTTTCTTTTTTTCTTTCTCCAGTCGTGCTAAACAGCTTCCCATGCTGTACTTCCTTCGCCCTTCAGTACACCGAACACACCTAGCCCATGTCTCAGAAGGCTCCCTCTGCCAATTTCTTGTGTCTTTCTTGGCCCTCGATCTGAGCTGTAGCATCTCCTCCTCTGGGAAAGTTACTCTTAATCCCCTAGCCAAGGTGACTGTAGATTCTGCCCTCTTCTCCGAACACGGGGCCTGCAGTTCTGATGTCATGGAGCACTTCACAGCCTGTATTGCCATGGCTTTTCTCCCTAGGAGATGCTATGGGCATATTGAGTGTCGGGACTGTGTTTTATTCATTGATATATTCCCAGCACCTAGGACAGTATTTGGCAAATAATCAACACTTAATAAATATTTGTTGAATGAGTGTTATGTAGACACAGTGCAAAGTAGCCTTTGGCCAGAGCAATGATTACAGTATTAGCAAAATCTGTGCTATTTTATTTTTCTTCAGAACAGTTCACTTTGATTTATCTCGAACTGTTATGCAAGCTGTAACTAAAAACGACTGTGCTTGACACTGACTATAAAAATACCACTGTGCAGACTGTGTTTTTAAAAACCAATATTGAAGCTCAAATCATTTATAGTGATGTCCATATTAAATGATCTCTACCTACGTTCACTAAGTGTTGAAAGATTTTTTTTTTTTTTTGAGTCTTTTCTACAGATTTTTTCTCCAGCTGCTACCATAATCACTTCCTTTACTTGGTTCACACTGTTGCTAAATGCAAACAAATCAGGCTGTCACAGAAGCCACCTGATTCCAGGAGTAAGCGGTAGTCCAGTGAATCATCCATTGACTCATTCAGCGTAAGCAGCTATTAATCTAATCTGGTATTTGTAGGTACACGTTGCTTTGACCCATAGAGTACTGCCTACGCTTTTGAAAATTTCAAATTTAGAAGTATTAGCATAAGAGTAGGGGTATCATGTCTCTTCCTTGTACACATAGAGGATGGATTTTCAATTCCTGATATTTGGTAACACTTGAGGTTAGTTATTACATATGTTGTGATCAGACTTTGCTCTCAAATGCTTTTTCTCTGAGTCTACAATCCTGTTACAGTATTATAGTGGACCAGATCCCAAGTGTCTATGTGTAAGTTACTGAATTTTGAAAATTCTTATACGAATTTATTCAAAGATCTGTTATTGATCTTTTTCAATGTATCTGTTATCACACTTTGCATATTTTTTCCACCATCAAAAATAACAGAATTGCTAAAGTGCTCCCAGGAGAGCAGCATGACTGACAATAACAACGGGGCCAAAATGAAAAAGCCTGGTATCCGAGAACTGAATTCCTATGTGGAATTCATATCCACACTCTGAGTGTATTTGGAAACAGGGGGCTTCAAAGAAGTGATATAGGTTAAATGAGGTCCCAGGGGGGAGGCCTTAATTGAATATGACTGATGTCCTTAAGAGAAAGAGATGCTAGGGCTGTACAATTGGAGAAAAGGCTGTGAGAACACAGCTTGGGGTGTAGCCACCTGCACCCCAAGTAGAGGCCTCAGAAGAAACCTAACCAGCTGTCACCTTGATCTTAGAGTTTTAGTCTCAGGAACAGTGAGAAAATAAGTTTCTGTTGTTGAAGCCTCCAGTCTGGTATGTTGTTTTGGCCGCCCTGGTAGGCATGGGTTTTAGTCGTGATTTTAACACTTACGGCTGCTTGCTGAGAGGACAGACGTCTGCTCCCTGAATTTGACTGCCTCATTTGTGAAAAGAAGGTAACTAAATGTCTTACCTTAAGAGGTCATTGTGAGATAGGTCACAAATTATGCGATGGTGCATTGTACCCTTTTAAAGAGTTATATACTTATTTCTAGTTACCTTTCTCATAATGATGTTCGCTAAATAGAAATTGGACTGATGTTTTAGATTTAAGTTCAAAGAGGTTTTTTGAGTCTTTTTTTTTTTTTTAAAGTAATAAGACGTTTGTTTTATTCTGGGACAATGATCACAAAAGAGAAAAGAGCCTGTGTGTTGGAGTCTTACAAAACGAAGTCCAACTACTACACATGTATCTGATTGCAAGTTACGGGACTTCTCAGAGCCCAGTTTCTTTATCTGTAAAGTGTATGGAAACAGCTAGAGCACATGAGATGATATCACTGAGAACATGTAATTCCTGGCCATGTTTGCATCTAATAAGGTCTCTGTTGGGTGAGTTTGTATCCTCCTCATATTTGCCCAGAATGTAGGAAATTCTATCTAGATATTATTGTGTTGCTTTCATTTATTTCCTGGAGAACGAGATAACAGCAGCAACACAGCAGCTAAGGGATTAGTGAGGACTTACCATGTGCCAGGAACCATAATAAATGCTTTAACTGGATTAATTTATATAATCACAACTCCCCCATTATTATATTAATTAATTTCCCAAGTACACTTGGGAAAACTGAGGCTTCAAGTAGGGTTGCCACACTGAGCTTTGCCAAATGTGGCATAGGATATACTTACACTAACAATATTAACTGTTTATTTGAAAAGCACTTAACTGGACATGCGGTATGTTATCTGTCAGTGCAGCCCAGAGAGGCTAAGTAACTTACCTAAAATGACAAGCCAGATTTCAAATCCTGTGCATGACCCACAGAGACCCAAATCTTAACCTCCGTGATTTGCTGATTACATATGATTTTAAAGAGAGACTGACTGACTGGGTCAGAGTGAAGAAACTTAGCTGAGAATTACCCTACTTGATAATTAGAATATCTTCATAGATTGAGCTGATTGTAAACAAGGTCAAGCCAAAGTCTTCAGGAAAGCTTAGGGCTCTGAACTGAGAATTTAGGGCCCTAATTAGTTGGGCAATCTGCTTTGACATCAGGAGCAGAACAGAGTTTAAAAGCAAGATTTTTTTTCTCTGCAGAGTTGTTAAAAATATCTTTTTTTCCCCTTGTCTTGCATTGGAAAACATTTCTTGAACTGGAAACAGTGGAACAGCTGAAATAGCTGCGAGTGAGTTAAAAAATGCCTATTGAACATGCTTCTTTGTGGAATTTGATACTGTCTCATGGCTTTGCCACTTACTTGCAGCCAGTTGAAGCCGGACCTCTGCCCATGAGCAGACAGATCGTGAAGCATCTAATCTGGTTCCTTTACTCCACACAGGAAAACAGGAAACGGGTGTCTCTACTGCAGATTAACCTAGTGACCTATAAATTGCACCAGTCGCCAGGTGTGCATATTATTTATCCCTCTCGGTTCCCCTTTCAGGCAACAAAAAAGTACCCAACAGGTAGGCAGAAAACCTGGGAAAGGACATTTTGTAGGAAGAAAATACTGCATTAAATAACTTAAGCCATTTAGTTTTCTATCACATAAGAGCTCTTTTATTTATTTATTTCCAGCAAAGCAAGGGGAGGCTTGAAAAATAAAACCACCTGCCTACTGAGCATATTCACATTCAAATAAAGAGAACAAGAGAGGAGCTAAAAAAACAATGTGTGCTTGACATGCTGGAACCAATAGTGAGATTGAAAACCATCGGTAATTGATTCTGTGAATGATCGATCAGAGGCTTAAACACTTCAAGAAATGTTTAACTTTTAACTTCAGCCCTAACGGTATTGGTACCAAGTAACTTAATTGTAAATATGGTTAGAATTGCTGGGGTGGTCTCCAACTTTATGCATTGTGTTTCTAAAGTTTTGCTTAATTTTTTAAGTTTTGGGATGTGTTTTACTATAGAAGAATTACAAACCATGATAACTTCAGCAGGTTAGCTCACAGAAGCCTCCTAGATTGTTAATATGCCTGAACTGATATACTGACCTGATAAAACTGTGTTCTCTGACTCCTGACCTTGGATAGTAGTTGGGTTATCCATTACCACCCTTGCCTCCTTCGTGCCTGTTCTCTTAAAGAGCACTTAGTGTAAGGTAGCTGTTTCTTTTAGAATAAAACCTAAACTGCCTATACTGTTTGAGGAGGCCCTCGTGATCTGGCCCTACCATGCTCTCCAGCCTCATCTCATCTCTTTATCCTGCTTTGCTTCTTAGCAGCTTCACTGGCCTTTAGTGGTTCATTGCAGCAGGTCTTAAAGTGCCTCAGGACATTTGACCTATTTTCCTACCTTTCTTCCCTTGCAGTTCACATAGCTGGTCCCATTTTTCTGAGGCCTTTCCTCCACTGCTCTGTGTAAAGATGCACCCCCACTTATGCTGTAGTTTTCCCTCAGAAGACTTACTCACATATCACTTATCCACTTAGCTCTGAGCACCAGTTTACCATCTCCTTCAATGAGACTAGGCGAGTTTCATATTTATATTACTCCTGGACTCCAAGGACTGAACATTATGTGTGCCTTGTAGTACGTGCTAAATATTTGTTGAATGAACGAGTGAATGAGTGAAGTTGTGCTGCCTTCTAACCTAACCAGTAGCAGCTAAAACAGACTAAGCCAGCCAGAGAATCCTCCTGAGAAACTTGTGCCAGTGTTTGGAGGGGATTCTGAACATTGGAGAGCTTCAGGTTGTCTTCAAGAGTAGGCACAGCATTTTTGAATGGATCTTCATATGTGCCCGGTGATGGAGGATAGATCAGGTCAGTGACGAGGGATAGTGACATTCTGACTACATAGGTGGCAGTGAGATTGAGAAAAGTTAAGAAATTCCAGAGCTGTTTAAAAAGTTAATTCAGGAATTCTCAAACTGCAGTGTGACTTACATATTGCTGGGCCTTAAAGTCAGTTTCAGATGTAGGTCTAGAGTGAACCCTGAGAATTTAAATTTCTGACAAGTTTCAAGGTGATGTTTATGCTACTGTCCAGGGGCTTGCACTTCAAGAACCACTATTTTAAATTCATAGGATTTCTAGTAGATTGAATGTTGGGAATGAAGGAGAAAGTATTAAAAAAAAAAAAAAGGAAAGAAAGAAAGGAATGATTTCTAGATTTCTGGCTTGAACCATGTTGGTGTCCTTTACTAGGTTAGGAGGAACTGAGATTTTAAAAGAGGAATTTGTGAGTCCTTGATTTATCTGATGAGTTTGAAGTTCATTCTAGGCCCACAAGAGAAAATGTCAATAGGGTGATGGATATATGTGCCGGAATTTGGAAGAATACTCTGAAATAAAGTTAAGAATTTTGGAGTTCTCCATATACTGAATGTAATTAACATTGTGGGTAGGGTACTGAATGGGAGCAAGTGGACTTGGGAGCCAGTCTGAGGAACTCTGACTTTAAGTGGCTGCATACAAGAGACTTTGTCTACAAAGAAGATGGGAAAAGTATTGAAAAAGTTTAAGGAAAACAAGAATGGTGAGGGGTCCCAGAATCCAAGGTCCCAGAATCCAAGGTTAATACACGTGCCCATGTTTACATTTGTATGCATGTAGTCGTTAATTTCTAAGTGATCTCTGATCCTGTCTTGTCAAAAGGCAGTTCCACTTACTATCCAAATTTTTACACAAACACATATGCACTGTCCTTGTTTTTAGTCACACTTGGCAAATACCATCAACAGCTCTTTGTCCTTTTTCTGCTTTCAAAATACCATCAATCTCAGAACAACTATTCCCTTTTTGTGAGCATCTGGAGAAGCTTATCCAGAGATCTTACATGGACAGTCCACTTTTCTGATAATTTGAAGTTTATCTTTGGTTCCAGGGACGATTGAATCCAGGATCTCAAATGTTATGAGTTTACCTTCTGTCTCTGTGTCTCTCTAATATATATATATATATTATATATATATAATATATATATAATATATATATATATTCTGTCCATGTCTCCTTAACAAGTTCACATGAAGGAGGATAAGACCTTTGGCAGCTTTGGGCTGACATGTTTACTGCTTTATGACCCAAGAGGAAAGAAGAAGGATAACTTCACTTTTCTGTTGAAAATAAATACTGAGGAGGGCTTGTGATTGGCTAGACTTGAGATATGGAACTATTCCCTCAC
Source organism: Procyon lotor (assembly GCA_028646535.1). NCBI lineage: Eukaryota > Metazoa > Chordata > Mammalia > Carnivora > Procyonidae > Procyon > Procyon lotor. The sequence continues at coordinate 73,468,821 of CM053607.1, forward strand.
CAATCATTGTAACTGCAGATGTGGGCTACTCCATTTAATCAAGCAGGTATCATATTGCCAACCCTGCAGATAGGGGAAGGATAGAGGCAAGCCTCTCCACTAATCTCACTTTAGACTGGGGAGACATAGTTCCCTAAGAAAGAGGATTACCAGAAGGGAGAAATAAATTCAGGAAAATTTAAACAGATGTCCACCTTAAACTTGTTAGCTTTTATTTCTCACAACACCCTGTGGTAAGTAATAGCACTCGTTATAGTTTGCAGTCTTCGATGTATTTCAAAGTTGATTTAATGTGGGAATTCTGTACTACCTTCTAGGAGGATAGGAATTACATCTTCCTTTTTTTTCTCCTTTGTGTCCCAGGGCCTGGCAAGGTGACTAGCACACATTAGACACTTGAAACATGTATGTAATGAATAAATTAATAAAACTCTTAATTAAGACTTTTCCTCTGGAAGAGTTCCCTCTCCTGCTATGGTATCTTTCTTCTGCATCAGACTTTGTAGCACCTTTTATTTACCCTACGTTTACTGAGGCTTATTATTTGAGGATTAAATAACGATCTCAAAGTCTGCTTCCGAGAACTTTGGAGGATCTAGGACGTAGAGGTTGACAGTGTTTTGCCGCAGGGTCTAGATTACATGCCATACGATCACAGGCATAGCTAGTCACCAACTTTGTAGTGCAGAAACAGCCTTAGACAATATCTAAACAAAGGGGCATGGTATGTTCCCATAATACCTATACTAAAATAGGCAATAGGTTGGGTTTGGCCTGAGATCTTTTGTTTGCTGACCTCTGACCATCAGCAAAGTTTTGTGCTGGTTACCTTCTAGAACAGCTCTGAGTTCATGAATGTATAGATAGCTTAGACATCTAATGTCATAAATCTGGTTTTAGTGATATCATCATTTACTTCTTCTCATAATCCTTAACAGATAGGTTTCTGATCCTTTCATTAAGTTTGGAAAATGGGAAATGCTGTTGTGGAGTAAGAAGGTTATACCTGCAGTGAAAAGGAACTAAGTGTAATGCAGTGTTTTTGAATGACTGTAAATGAAGAAGGACAATGTCTCGGGTCTTGAATTGTTTTCATTATGGAATCAGATTAGTACTAAGAACTAATGTGTGTATACTTTCTAGGGAGTGTACAGGATGGAGACATAAAGTTCACCATTACTCATTTCATTTAGAAAATCAAATTTTAAACTTTAGCCATTTCAGTCCTGCTATAATTGTTTCCAACAGTGCCTTTAATACCTGAAGGTACAGTTTCAGTTTGATTGAGGGAAGAGAAAAGAAAATAGGAATAAGACCTAGAAAGGAGGGGGGGAAAAATGAGCTATACTTGTCTTTCAGGCACCCTTGGAAGAGTTCAAATGCCAGGGATGCGAGTAATGATAGAGTTCCTGAGGGAACTTGGGTTGCAAGCTTGATGGTTAATTTTATGGAAACCTGAATCATACGATGATATGGGGAGTTTCCTCCTGTGAATATTTCACACCCTAGGGTTGTTCTTCCCAACCCAGTGGAGAATAACAGATGCCTGTGGTACATGATCATGGCTGTGGAGACCTTTTAATCATAGGTATGAAGATAGATTGCTCTATGAGTAAATACCTGGAACCGTCAAAGTGTCTCTTTACTAAAACTTCATTGGGAACTGTTGAACAGGGATGACACACTATCATTACAAATAGTCCAGGGAGAAAGAAAACTGTCCAGTTATTCTCCATTTTAAAAAATTCAGTAGCTCATTTAGCTGTGAATCACTGCTTGTTCCAAATTCGAGCCTTTTAAGCTCTTTATATTTACAAAATTTTAAAAGGTAGAAGGGGCCTTACAGGCTCTTCTGCACTCCTCAAAAGGCAGGAAATTGTCTGCATTCTTGACAAATGATGTCTACCTTTTGCTTGAAAAACATGAGGCAAGGAACTCATTCTGTCACAATGCTCGTTTTGGACTTTTCTCACTGGTAGAAATGTCCTTTTTATTCTTGCCCTAAATCTACTTGTTTGTGGGGAACACCTATTGCTTTTATCACCCCCACCCTCAAGTGATAGGCAATGTCTTGTCTCTCTTCTACATGAGAGCTTATAAATTAACTGAAAAGAGAGACATATGTGCTCTGTATTTCAAGGTAAAATGGTTCTACTCTACCTCCCTGTTCATATTAGGTAATTTCCAGTCCTCTCAGCCGCCAAGCTCTGTAAATAAGATGTGCTTTCCGTTCATCAGGGTTCTGCATAAAGTGAGAGCCTCAAATCTGAACTAAGTACTTCCCTTAGAGTCTGATCTGTGAGAGACATAATGAGGGATTTTCTCTGACCAGACATTCTTTTTATCAAGAACTATCTATCTGGCTCACTAAAATGCCACATCTTTGGGGGATAGAGGTCTATCATGATATCATTATTTTAATATAATTTTTAAACTACTTAATTATGTATAAATCTGTTGGAGAAGATCAAATGAATTATGTCCTCCAGGTCATAGGACTTTGTCATCATTGGTCTTTTCAAGTGTGTATTGTTTTGTCCTGCATGTATTTTTAATGGAGGAGTGTGGTATTGTGTATGCGTTTGTTTTGTTTTAAATTTTTTTTAAAGGTTTCATTTATTTATTTGACAGAGAGAGAGATATCACAAGTAGACAGAGAGTCAGACAGAGAGAGAGGGGGAAGCAGGCTCCCCACGGAGCAGAGAGCCGGATGTGGGACTCGATCCCAGGACCCTGAGATCATGACCTGAGCTGAAGGCAGAGGCTTTAACCCACTGAGCCACCCAGGCGCCCCAATTGTTTTGTTTTGTTTGTTTTTTTCACCTTGCTCAGTACTGTTTTTTAAAAGGTCTATGTAGTTAGGTGAATATTTAGTCTGTTGCTCCTAACTGCTACATAGAACTCTAGGGTGTGCATTTATCCAAATTAAGCTGTCTGCTCTCCCAGTGATGGATATGCTGACTGTCTCCAAAGCTCTGACATAGCAAATTACAGTGTAAGGAACTTCTTGAAGCCTGTGTAAGAATTTGGAGATTGCTCTACCCTGGGGTGTGAATATACTAACTTTGACAAATTATGCCCGAATGCTCTTCAGAATGACTACACCTTCATATTCTCACCAACATTTGGTGTTTTCTACATTTCTAATTTTTATCCGTTTAAAGAGGTGGCTTGTTGATATTATATTATTGTTTTCATTTTCATTTTCTAGTTACTAATGAATTTAAGCATTTTTCTATGTTAGTGTTTTTGCTTTTAATTTCCTCTTCAGACTACTTACTCATTTCCTTTGTGTTTTTCCATTGGCATTTCCTATCTTTTTCTCGTTGGCTAAAAGGAATTTTTTTTAAAGATTTTATTTATGAGAGAGAGATAGAGAAAGTTCAAGAGAGGGAAGAGTCAGAGGGAGAAGCAGACCCCATGCTGAACAGGGAGCCTGGTGTGGGACTTAATCCTGGGACTTGGGATCATGACCTGAGCCAAAGGCAGTCGCTTAACCAACTGAGCCACTCAGGTGCCCATCAGAGGAATATTTTTTAAAAAAAATTAAATATGTGCTGTTTTTAAACATTGCAAATATCTTCCCTCAATCTGTCATGTCTCTTATTTTTACACATTCATAATTATTTGGCTTATGATTTATATTTTTAATATTGTGTTTAAGATGTACGTCTGTATCCATTAAACTGATAGGTTTTTAATTGATTTAGAGTTCAACTTTGTATTTAATGCTGTGAGCTAGTTTTATTTTACTCCACAAAATGAGCTGCCCTCATGTTCATGTTCACAAGAACAAACCATCCTTTCTGTTTTGGGTTAAATTATATACTAAGTTCCCAGATACACATTTATCTCTGAGAATTCTCTCTTAATCCATTTGTCTGTTCTTGTGCTAATGCCATATCTAGTTAGAAAAGTGTCCCTTCATTTTCTTTCTTTCATTTTTTTTTTTTTTTTGGTATTTATCTAACAGAGATTTGCGGTCTTTATTTTCTATGTAAATTTAAAAATATTTGTCAAACCATCTAGCTGAATGAGTGGGATTGAAATGAATTTATATATTAATTAGAATTGACATTTTTATAATATAAAGCTGTCCTATTCAAAAAATTTCTTTCCATTTATTCAGACCACATTTTTGTCATTGGTTTTAAAGTTCCCTTCATTATCGTTTCAGAGTACTATTTCCAATCCAATTTCTAGATGTATGTATTTAATGCTATACTTTTTAATCAGTGTTCTTTTTTCCTTTTAGTTGCCTTTCATGAAGTTTGGCACGCACAGTTTTTATTACCATTTAATTATAAATGGCACTGTACATCATGCCTGATACAGCGGTACAAAGCTTACTTCTGTCAGGCAGATCACAGGCCACCCACATTTAGGAACACTGGACAGCCAGAGCTATATTCGGTGGCCATATTAAACAGCGAAATCACCAACAAAAGTGCAAAAATATGGAAATGGTGACGCTAAAAAGTCCATAGAAGGGACACTTGCTTACAGTATGAGAGCTGAAACAAGAAGGCAGAGCTTTGCCTTGTTGGACTTCAACTCACTGAGGACTCACATATTTCACCGCTCTACTGATGACTACAAATCTCTGTGAACATGCTTCAAGAATTGATTTGGGAGATTACAAATAAATTTTAACAAGTAGGAAAATTTGCAAATACAGAGTCCACAAATAAATAATGAGCATTGATTGTATGTATGAACTGTACATAGAACTACATGAATTTCTCTCTCCCCAGGCTCTCCGAATTGTGATCCCTCATACACCTCTAACTTTCCGAAGTTATTCTTTGGGGAGTTTGAGAGTTGGGTATGAGAGGTCAGCAGACCATGTTAGTTGTCTGGACGAGTAAATTGTATCAGTAAGGAAAGTCATCAAGACCGATTACCCCGTTTAGGTGTGGGAGATTCTAGGTAAAAGGCTCGGCCGCAGTGACTGAGATAGGTTAAGTATGAGACACGGAAGATAGGAAGAGAGGCCTGCAACTAGTCCCTAGATTACTGACCAGAGATCATCAAGGATAAAAGCTAAATAGCTAGTCATAGTCTGTGAAGAGAACTCAGAACTGCATAAGGAGGAATTATAAACTACCTCCATGATCTCAGACATCAACTGGGATTGCTTTTGGGTGTGTGGGTGTGGGTAGAACTGAATCTTGTCAGTGCCTCCTTCCATCGTCTGAAATATTTGTGCCTGTGGCTTTCCTTACCATTTTACCTCTTCAGTCCTTCAGAATGATGGATGGTATTACTGTTTATAAGTTGCCTTTATCTAGTGTTGATGACACTGCATCTTCCTTCAGTTTAAGTCAGTCTAGTTTTCCCAAGATTGCATGGTCTGAATTATTAGGTTTCCCGAAGAGGAATGAGAACCCTAACATGTGATCTGAGATGGGATAATCTCTACATAACGCTCCTGTCATTTACCAGAATGCCTTTACCTACGACATTTTCAGTGCACTCTCTCTTCCATTGGAAAGAAAAAAGCAGATGGGGGCACCTGGGCCTCTCATTTGGTTTACTGTCTGACTCTTGATTTTAGCTCATGTCTTGATCTCAGGGTTGTGGGTAGAGCCCCCAGTGGGGCTGAATGCGCCGTCTGCTTGAGATTCATTCCTCCTCCTCCCTTCCCCTCTGCTGGTCCCCTGCTCCCTCTCTCTTCTCTAAAATAAATAAAATCTTTAAAACAAAAACAAATGCATCCACTTATAATGCCTTATTTTATTCTTTTCCCTTAAGGTAGCTATTGGCAAGTTTATTTTTGATAACTAAGATCAAGCATGAGTTTGTGTAAGTTATTAAAATATCCACCCATGGATAGTACAATAGTTTTCTTTAGTTAGCTATTTTTTTTCTCTCAAAAATATAGCCATCACTTAGCATAATTAAAATGTGTGTGTAGAATAAAATCTTCTGACTGTTTTTAGCAATTTATTTTATTGGAGTTACCCTGAAAAGTATTACCAGCCAAAATACTACTGTTTTGAAGACACTTTTTTTTCTGCAGTGAAAAGGATTTGTGAGAATTAACTTAAGGATCTTCAAAATCACCAGTAGTAATAATTGCTGTTTGAAACCTAGACCCAATTCCAGTTAGGTTCAATTTTAATTTTTTCTGCTACACTAAAACTCTGTATCCCATTTCACCATGCTCTGTAGGATTTAGTGGAACATAAATCCTCTGAGTGTGGGGTGGACAGACTTAGGGGACACTATCATCTTCCCAAATGCATCTTTACCTGCCAAGTGGACAGACATTGTGATCTTTAAAAACTGGTAAATTTGTTGCAACCACAGATGTAGGTGGAAGTGAAATGACTTGACCTGTCCTGCAAGGATGAAAGGAAACTGAACGCAGCGTTGTTGTTCTGTGAAGTATCTGGGATGAAATTGTTTGAACGAAAGACCTCTTTTGCCTAAGTGATAGATACACTGTCTCAGATTTCAGTGAGTTATGTTTTTTCTAGCATTTCTTGCTCCATTTCTGAGCCCATGTGAACAAAAGTTAACTTTATTTTTGTGGCCAAAAAAACTGCTTTTCATCTCTGCAGCAAGTTGAGCTTTTGTATTTATTTTTCAGGGCAAGAAAACATGATAATTCGAATTCTGAATTCATGGAATTGGACTTAGAAAACAATTGGGTTTTGGAGCTTGTAGCAGTAGAATCAACTGGGAGGACCCAATTTCATCCAATTTGTAGCTTGATTTCATCCAGCAAGACACACTTAAGCATAAAGACCTAAAAGTGGTAGGTGTTGTATTGAAATAGCATCGCACTTAGGATGCAATGAGGCATAAAGTAATGCTGAATGCTTTACATTCACTAACACGACATTATTCCAGCATGACACACGATCCATAGCTTTTGCAATTACAGCTGTGACCCCAAATTAGATTTTGAAACATGTATATATGTATATGCATTTTAAAAATTTCCCTTCATTTTATCTCCTAATAGTTTAGAAATGCAAATGCTAGTAGCTTCTTAAAATAACTCTGTTCACCCAGAATATCGTCCTTCCCCTCAACTGACTTCTTTGGGCAAAGTCTGGTCTTTTCAGGATGGGCAGGACTGTAGCATGAGTTTTCAGGAATGGAGTTAGGGGCTGAGTGGCCTCTGTTTCCATTACAGTAAAGCTTCACTGTTTACCTGAAGTGATTCTGTTGCTTTCTCATTGAGTTGTATAAGGTTGTTTTTTTTTTTCCCCATGTAAATTAAAAGCAAGACCCAAATAAGATTTTTAAAGCCACGGTGACAGTGCCAGCTGAGCTGATAAAAAGTCCCTTTTTCTCTTCTGTGTCAGGATAAGTCACAGGGGCTCTTACTGCCTCCAGGCTGTAATTCTGAACGACATGAGCTCAGAGTGCATCGTAACATTTTCTCTGGGCTTGTGCAAGCATTTCTTTTCCCTCAGAAGGCACTTTCCATCACCCAGGGCCTCCGATGGAGAGTCTCCCCACCTCCATTTGCCGCATCCCCACATCACCGGGCCACAAAAGGATTGGATTGACATGCGTATTGTCTAAATATGCCCAATGTGTGAGCATTTCATTTGTGCCTTATGTCCCACAGCTTCCTGCCTCCCTTAGAAGATTATATAATCACTTATCTTTTCTATTTTTAAAGCAGATTAATTTGATTTAGTAGAAGGGAGACAAGGGAGAAAAGAAAGGAATAATGGGAGAAAGCCAATATTATTTCTTTCAAAGCAGTTTGGTTTAGAGTCATTTTAATAGGTCTGGAAAATTAGAATTGGAAAAAGAAAATCAATTGTGATGCTATATGCTAGTTTGGAAAGGAAATAAATCCACCCTGGCACCGACTTCCTAGTGGTAGATAATTAGGACTGCTTTGTTCTCATGTGGAAGAGGCAGGGGACTCATCGGGTTTCTTAAATCTATTATTAGTAACAATGTCGTGAATACCAAGAATTCTTTTAGGAATACAAGGTGTTTACAAGATGCATCCAGCACGGGAAAAAGGGTAAGCAGCCTGTCTACCCCATGTTGTTGTAAGAAAGGCTGCTTCTGTTGGAGCAGTAGGGCGGTTGCGTGAACCTTTGCCCGTCCCTCTCTCCCACTTGTTGAACGTAGATTAACTCTCTTTATTTCCTTTCTCTGTGAACATTTCTGAAGATTTTATCCTAAAAATTATTCTCAAAAATGTAAAAATAAATGCAGTCTAGAGCTTGGATTTCTATGCAATCTAAAGCTTTAGGAAACTTCTGCTTTGAAATAGTTTCCTTTCTGTTCCTTTCGTCTATTTCACTTTGATAATTTCAGAACAAAAACTAGGTTCCTGTGGCTGAGAATACGGGAGATACATTTATGGAGGGTGGGGAAAGATTAAGTGGTCATGGTGGGAGGAAAATTCTAGAAGAAAAAAAAGACTGAAGAACTGTACATTGAGCAAAATTACATTTTGTGAAGTTGGTCAAAGTGATTTTGTAAAAAAAAAAAAAAAAAAAATGCCGAAAAGACTGCTGGGGACATAAGAATAAATGAAGGACCATTAGAATTGCCCTCTTGGAATGGACAGAAAAGAAGATGGTAAGAATATATAATTTCTAGAAAGATGCAGGGGTCAGTAAGGCAAATACTTGGTTATGGGAATCAAAGAGGAAAAGAAAGATGGTATAAAATGTGGGAAGCTGAAATAAATGTGGAAGTGTCGAAGAAAAATTGCTCTGTACAGAGCTAAATAGGCAAGGAAGACTGTTCAGCACCATGCAGTAAGAGTCAAAGCTCTTGCAATAGGGGAGAGAGATTGGGTTCAACTCTGATGAAACAAAAGGTGAGAGGTGTTTAAAAGTTGGGGTGAGCTAGTAGAAAAAGTACTGGAGGATATTGGGGGAAGTTGGTCATTGTGATTGGGCCATCTGTGTTGGCGAATTTTTGCTCATGCAGGTAAGCCCCTGCCTTCTCACGGAGACTTGGAGATGGGGTGCCATCTCTCTTGATGCTTACATCTTAGAAGAATAATCCCAGGTCCTTGAAAAAAACACTCTTGGGTTATAAAACTGGCAAGAGGCTGGTAGAAGATTTACATCTTAGGGGGACAGAGAAAGAATTAACAATTGTAAGTTTTCTAGGAAAAGGGAGGTCACGGGCCCATAATTAGGAAGGTGAGCTTTAATTAAACTGAAGGCAACTCTAATGCCACCGTATTATTCAAAAAATACCAAAATTGTCAGTGTAGGGGACCCCCCCAAGACTTAATTTTCATTATAAAATAGAACTATATGAATCTACTCCATAGTGTTTGTTGTATGACTTAAAGAAATTTATATGTGTAAAACACTTAAAGCACCACCTGAGATATGACAAGTATTGCCTAAATATTGGCTGTTACTGTTTCTTTTTTTTATTATTATTTCTATGACTTATGTGGAAAGCAAAAATGAAGTATAATAAGATGCAGGGATCCAACTCAATGATTAAAATATATCATTTGTGAATGATCTTTTCAGAATAAAGTAGAAATAATGGATCGATAAAAGTTTTATTAGGATGGTTTAAGCCACCATTTAGGAGGTGTTTTGCATTACCGGTGGAACAACGCCCTGGGCCAGCGTCTACTTTCCACCCCCCAATTTGTCAACTAAGGAATATTGACTGTGTGCATGCAGCTACGAAGGTATAAAAAGCAAGTCTCAGTTCCTGTTTTCAGGGAATTTAAAGAGGAATAACAGATAAAGGACAGTTAGAGCCCAACATTGCAAAGGCAATGATCAAAATATGCACAGAGTATTCTAATATTCAGTGGGGAATGTATTGGCCTAGAATTTTCTTGGGTGATGGGTTTTATCCTACTTGGTAGTGGAGTTATATAATGAAAGGATCGTAGGTTTCCCAAATAATCTGCGGAAGCTTAAAGGCTGGATTCAGTCTCAGATCCCTTAGGTCCAACCTGAAATGCATTTTTTTTATACTAACATTGGGTAATGGCGTCTCTCCACCCCCACAGGGAAAACGGTTAAGTTTTACCGGGGAAATTATTAAAAGAACAGAAAGAGTAAGCCCTTTAGTGCAGTACTCCTCAGTATTACAGTGAAATGGGAAAAAAAAGAGACTTTTATTCCTGTATTGGAGGCAGACCCATAGGCACCCACATGGTGGAAAGCCTAAGGAAATGAGAGTAGGAAAGGGAGTCAGAAGTAGACACTCCGTCTTAGTGGTAACACTAATAAGTATTCTGTCTGGCCAAATCAGTTTCCTGGGTAAGAGCCACAGCTTTTTCTTCTGGTTTCATGGTACCAGAAACTACTGACTGTTCACCATTTTTACTGTATTTCTGAATGAATGCAAGTGTACTCATCCTCTCAACTGCATCTGGGATGGGCCCTTCTCATGATACGGAAGGAAGAATGATGCTTGCTACTGAAACACATGCCCATGATTTTTCATCTCACACAACTAAATAGTAAAAGGACATATGGGCCTCCCTGATCTCAGTGTCCTTGAGACTTTGCAAGAGACACACATACAGAGAGAGGCCAGAAATACCATAGTATCCAAAAGAGGCAAAAGAGGATATATTGGTTAGAGGTTATGCACAGGAGGCAAGACGTCTGTGTCCTATAGCCCTGACTCCAAACTGTATCTCATGATGCTGTGGGCGACATACCACTCAGCCCACACTATCCAATCAATAATTGCCTTGCCTGCTCATTTATTCCTGCTAACACCTCCTTCAGTCCTGACTACCTGTGTCACATTGGCTGATGAGTAGTCATCTGTCACTAACTAATATGGCCAAGGGGATGAATTAGCAACACTGTAATCTCAGCATAGAGTAATAATCTTTTTGTAGTTTTTAGTCTAAATCTTTTTTAACCAAAGAACTTGGCTTTGCATCTCTGTTTTTTCCTGAAAATAGTAGAGATTCTTTTCAGATCAGAGAACTCCTCAGATAATATACCAGAATGCTTTCATTTATCTACCCTTTGTATGATTTCGGCTCCATGAGCTCATCAAAGCCATCCAAAAGCAAAAACAACTTGGAGAATGGAAAGGCAAGTGAACATAGGTGAAGGATCTAGTTCCTGAAATCTACAGGTCTCTGAAGTCTGTGCCTCAGCTTAACTCTTGGCTAACAAATATTCCTTGTATGCCCGGACTAGCACTGCTAAATGGGTAATTGTAAAATGCTGAACAAAAACTTCAACCATAAAAGAGGGATCTAAAGAAAGATCCTTGAAGACAAAGTAAGGGGCTGGTTTGCCTCACTCTTGCCAGAATATTCAGTGTTTGCATTTCCCTTGCATCAAAAGGCAAACTTGCGAGCTTACTCTCACGTACCAGCATTTGATGCAGTGAAAGTGTACTTATGTGTGGAAAATTTCAATTTCACAGACATACGTGATGTTACAAACCCACAGGCCTGGATGCTGTACACACCAGTTCCTCTGCTTATCCTTTCTTTAGTGTACGCTAATAAATGTGAACATGTGCACCCACGTAGGCACACACACCCCACAGAGCTAATGCAGCCTCTGGAATGCAAAAGACTGATGTGTCAGACATAAACAAGTAAGTGCCAGGGAGCACTTTATCCTGTTTTTTTCCAAGGTGTCATTTTGAGAATCTTTTGCTTTTTATTAGATCTCCTGAACTCCCAAAATCCTTCTTGATGTTTAAGCAGGATGCCCAGAAAAATAAGCAAAATAAGAGCAAGATTCAAAGCCAGTACTCTTCTTTGGGCCTTGGGAATGTTACTCCCTGGTGTTTGGGGAGTAATCAGATGGTTTAATTATTCGTACTTGGAAGGGAAGTTTTGCTTCATTCAAATAGATTCCAGTCATCAATTTTTTTTCTTCCTTGAACATAGATATGTGCTGCTTATGTCGGTATGTAGAGTATTTTCCAGGAAGATACTGTAGGTATTTTTAAATCAGCATGATACAGTGTATCTTCCACATTTAGAACAAATAGTAGTGTCAGTAATTATTTTCATAGCTTTTTTGGAAAGGTAATACTGTATTGAAATACAATACTGTATTGATATACTTTATATATTGATATATACAAATATACCTGAAATATTTGTTGAAAAGAAAAAACAGCTTTATACAATGAGATGATCAGTTTGGGCTAGTTGCTATGGTACCTTTAATATTGACTGAGCATCATTATCTAAAAAATGAATCTGCTAGTGCATCTTTATATACGGTTTACAGTTCAAGTAAATTTTAGCTTATCACTAATATAAGATTTTCTTTTTTTATTGCAAGTGTGATTTTAGGCTACTATTTTAACATGGTAAGAAGATGAAAATAAATGAATAAACTTTTACATGACTGCTTACATCGCTCAGTAGATCAAGCATCTGCCTTTGGCTCAGGTTATGATCCTGGGGTCCTGGGATAGAGCTCCAAACCAAGCCCTGAGTCATTGGGCTCCTTGTTCAACAGGGAGCCTTCTTCTCCCTCTCTCTCTGTCCCTCTCCCCCTCCTATGTGGCTTGTGCTCTCTCAGATAAATAAATCTTTTAAAAAATGAACTTTTATAGAGATAGAGAGTTGTAAATAAGGATTTATCTCTGATAGGCTGCATAGAAATTGCATGGGGCAAAGCCCACTGCACAAGCCAAAATTACGTAACAACTCTAACAGTACAAAATCTTACAGTTACTCCATAACTCTTCCTCTAGAGAATTGGGGTTTTGTACCTTTTCACAGTTAGAAGTTTGGTGCATCTATTTGTGTGTTTAAGTTGTTTGTAATAAAAGCCTCTAATTATTATTTCACATGAAGGGTTGAGCCACCACCTGCTCGATTGTAGTATGAGTCATAACAACTTAAGCAACTCTGTCTAAAGTAACAAGCTGTGGTAGCAAATGTCCACAAAATTAATTATGTCAGGGAAATGATAATACAAGAAATATATACATTAAGCCTCCCTTAAAAATGAAGACCCATCACAATCCAACACACAATTGTTTTGACAAGTTTCCATAAAAGGGAAATCATTATTAGTCATAAGAAGGGCAGATACTGATAAGATTGCATTTATTGTTGTTGTCTTTGAACACTTTCACTTGTGTAGGATGCTTAAGCAAGAGCAATTTCAATGTAAAAGAAGCCCTGGTATGTTGATGATGCAAATAGGATGACTTAGACTATTGTAAACCCCCTAACTGCTACTTTTCAAGTTAGTTGTAACAAATAGGAGATTTGCTGGCCTTGCTTCTCCCTACTTTTCCATCTGCCTTGCAAACGGTGACAAAACATTTTTCCCCCAATAACTTCTCTTCTTCTCATATGAATAATCTGAGCAAACAAATTTTGGGACAAAGAACATACTTGTTAACAAGAGGGGAAAAAAGGAGCATCTATTTCCATTGAATATTGTTTATCTTTGCTGTATTTTTACAAAGATATTAAAAGCGTGCTAGCAATTGTTGCTTTAACTTGTGGGATGATGTCTATATATGAGTCACCAGCATTTATGAAAGGTCATTTTAGAATCTCAGTTATTTGTTTTGGATTAAGTTGTGTTTTATGACAAAGATGCATGTTCAGAAGCATTCTTGTGCACTGACATTTATGGTTGGAGTTTGGTGAGAGACTACATAAAATATCTGTCATCAAGCCATTATTCAGATTACTAACCAGCTAACTGATTAGTTTACAGTGAAATAAAATAACAGTTGACTGGAAATCTAAAATACAGTTATTTTGGATATGGTTCCAGATTGAAAGGGCTTGGTGCTGCTAATTGATGGCTGCATTAGTATGCTAGCTGCTAGTATGCTAGGGCTGCCATAACAAAATACCACAGAATGGCATGATTTAAACAACAGAAATTTATCTTCTCATGGTTCTGAAGACGAAGTCCAAGATCAAGGTGGCAGCAGGTTGGGTTTCTTCTGAGATTTCTCTCCTTGGCTTGCTAGCTCCTCCATGTGTCCTCACTTGGCCTTTCCTCTGGCTGTGTGTGTACCCGAATTACCTCTTCTTATAAGAACAACAGTCAGGTTGGGTTAGGTCTGAACCATAAGGACCACATTCTAACTTAATTACCTCTTGAAAGGTCCTATCTTTAAATACAGTCCCGTTCTGAGGTACTGGGAGATAGGGCTTCAACATACAAATTTTGGAGGGACAAGATTCACCTCACCACAGTGGCTTATGATTAGTTGCTTTTGTTAGCATAACTCTTAGCTTTCTTTCAGTTTTGGTTATATGGACATAATTTCCATATGTATTCATTAATATCAACATTTCATAAATATAATGAATACAGAGGAACCTGGCCAGCTTCGTTGGTAGAGCATGCAATTCATGATCTCAGGGTTGTGAATTCAAACACTAAGCTGACTGTAGAGATTACTTAAAAAATATTTTTTAAATAATGAATGCAACACAAACGATAAGATGTGAGAGAACATTTATTTAACATCTGGGTAAATCAGACTTTGAAAAATTTACTCAGTCTCTTGGAATTTCCATTACCAACTGTTTTATTGCTTCATTCTCTGTACAAATATTTATTGTAAAATTGTCGAGTTAAATTGATTTTATTTTCTTTTGAGATTCTTTTTTTGTTTAACATTTTATTTAATTATTTAGAGAGCAAGTTTGTGAGAGGAAGAGAGAAAGAACAAGTTGGGTGGGGGAAGAGGTGGGAGAGGGAGAGAGGCAGACTCCCTGCTGACCAGGGAGCCCAACACGGGGTTCAGGGCATGATCCTAGGATTCTGGGATCATGACCTGAGCTGAAGGCAGACGCTTAACTGATGGAGCCACCAGGCACCCCTTTTTGGGGGAATCTGTTCTACACTTCATAGCAGTATTTAAGGTGTTTAAGTGGATATTTTAAAAAATGCTTGGAAATGACTATTTGATATATTGAATTTGATTTGAATGATACTGAACTTTTTCTTCCCGAGGACAAAAACCTCACCTTGGAAGTATCATTAGTATAATAATATATCCGGAAAATTCCAGAGCATACATACAACAATCCATGCTACTTATGAAACTTCTGAAAAGTAACCAGTAGCTGTCTGTGAAATTGTAATATATTTGTTAATACAAATTTTCTCATTGTCAAATTAACAATTGTCAAAACCTTCTCCAATTTCCCAAGCTTTCATCCATTACTGAAGCACAGGAAGTCAAGGATAAAGATCTACTTAATAACACATGACGATTTAATATGCCTGTCCCAGTTATGAAGTGAAAGTGATAAAAGTACAAACATGCACATTATGCCATGTGAAATTTCATCTAGTCCAAAGAGTAGCTAATAGCTGAAATAGAAATAAAGTTCAGGTCAGACTGCATGCTATCAAAACGCAGGCTATAAACTCAGGCAAAACAGTCAGCCAAATAAAACGTCTAGAGATTGAACACTGTAAGAATTACTTTAAAGCTTTTGAAGAAGTCTTCCTATCCTTTATGTCCTAGGTGGACAAGAACCTTATTTCAACAGCTCCTAACCCATATAAAGTGACATTTTGTCCTCCTAGTTAGGGCAAAATGCCATTCATAAGCTGAATAGTCTTCAATAGCCCTTTTTTGGAGTTAGCCATTTTTCAGTCCACCAAAACATTTTTTGGTATGGTTATTACATTGAGGGTAGGTGGAGGGGTCGATAAGGACTAATAGCTTTGGGATCACAGTCTAACTTTAAGGATATAATTCTTTGAGATTCGTTGAAAATGTGCATTTGTTTGCATCAACCTTGATTTCTTTTTATCTCAGGACACATTCTTTGATGTTTAGCTATTCAAGTTAAGATGAAACAGATGAAAGAGAAGATTATAGGAGAAAGAAGAAATATGTTTCCCTGCAACCAAAATACACAGAGCACACTTCCTGAAAGATGAGAGGGGTAAGGAGCATATCTCTTGTTTTCTCACAACAGCTTTTGTATGCGCTTTTATTGGTGAAAGGGGTCATCTTAGGGTTTCAACAAGCAGAATCTTACCACTCAGGAGGTAAGAACACTTGAATACATAGTGGATTTCTAGAGATGTTGAATGACTCCAGATGTGTGATCCCTCCTGCTTCTCCCTTTTGGCCAAGATCAACACAGAGCATGAAAGTGTGAGAGGAAAACAATTGGTTATCAAAACTCATTTCCCAAGGCTATAGATCAAGGTTGTATGTTATTAATGTCATGAAAATTGGTGATTTAGTGGTTGCTGTTGATTGCCACCTGAACTTTCCACATCACAGGAATGAAAACAAATATATACATATTTTAATTTGTAGTTTTTAGCTTTATTTTAATCACCAGTGCTCATCAGGACAAATGCGCTCCTTAATCCATTACCATTACCTATTTCACCCATTTCCCCCCTCACTTCTCTCATAACCATCATTTTGTTTTCTGTACATCATGTTTCTTGATTTACTTCCCTCTTTCACTTTCCCCCGCTTTGTCTGCTTTGTTTAACTTCCACATATTAGTGAAATCATATGGTATCTGTCTTTCTCTGACTGACTTATTTCACTTAGCCTTATGCTCTCTGGCTCCAACCATGTTGTTGAAAATAGCAAGATTTCATTTTTTTTTTTTTTTATGGCCAAGGAATATTCCATTGTGTATGTATATGTGTGTGTGTGTGTGTGTGTGTGTGTGTACACACACCACATCTTTTTTTTTAAATGTAGTGTTGAATTTGATTTGCTGGTATTTTGTTGAGAATTTTGCATCTGTGTTCATCAGTTTCTCTTTTTTAGTGGAGTCTTTATCTGTTTTTGGTATGGGGGTAATTCTGGCCTCATAGAATGAATTAGAAAGTTCTTCTGTTTGTATTTTTTGGAATAGTTTGAGAAGAATAAGTAGTAACTTCTTTTTAAATGTTTGGTAGAATTCCCCTGTAAAGCGATCTGGCCCTGGACTTCTTTTTCTTGGGAGGTTTTTTGATTACTGATTGAATTTCTCTGTTGGTTATTGGTCTCTTGATTTGCTTCAAGTTTTCCATTTCTTCCAGTTTCAGATTTGGTAGTTTATATGGGTCTAGAAATTTGTCCATTTCTTCTAGGTTGTCCAATTTGTTAGTACATAAGTTTTCATAATAATAATTTTTCTTCTGCAGGAGTTTCCTACTCATTGAGCCTGAATTTTATAGATATTTAACTAAAACTGTTTTCCATTTGTTTTGTGTAAATAAGCTTATATTTTTTAAGGTAAGGTGCTGCTATTTAACAAACCGAATCTAAGAGACAGTAAAAGAGCATGGGGCTTGCAATCATATTGACTGATTTGAAACTTAGCTGCGTCACTTCCAGGTTGGACAATAATCTGGTGCTTCAGATTTTCCATAGGTATATAATGTAAACAATAACGATAATTTGCTCTAAAAATTTGGAACGATTACAGGCATTAAGGATACAGTGTACTTAGAACATTGCCTGACACATTGAAGATGTTAGCTCTTATTAGCACCCCGTAGCCTAAAGCTGAACCCTCTTCCTGTATCTGTAACCGTCATCTTTACTCTCGACTGGATGATTTTTTTGACTGCATATGAGGGAAATTTAGAACTTGAACTTAAAGAGAGAAGAACAAACATGATTTTCATTTAAATAATCTAAGACAAATTAATCTTACACACTGCTGAGATACACCTAATGATTAGTCCCCAGGCTGATCCATCATCAGTAGTTTGTAGCTAGTTTGTTCCTTACCCTAGAGTAAAGCTGAAGGCACTTCTTTCTTTAACAAACTAGACATTAATTAAGGTAAGCAGGGGACTAGAGTGTATAATTGCTATTGTAAAGTATAAAGAATGTTAAAAAGGCAGTGAACTTACTAATAACAGAAATGGAATTCTTCCTAAAAGATAAAATAGAAGAACATCTCTTTTTGAAGAAATGTACTTAAAGTTGTAGTTGAAAAAAAATTAATGAAAATTTGTTCTCCCTTTCCAGCTATTTGATGCACAGAATAGAGAAAATTTTAGAGCAAGCTTTAATCATATTCTCAGAAGTTAGTCAGGGTACCAGTCAGATTCACTGTAGCTGATATTTTTATTTCTCTCCAAATTGTATAGCATTTCCATTGTATCTTTTGTATCTTTTATATCACTTCCTAGGCGGGGTGTCCTGCCAATACTGCCCTTTTCTTAGTTTTCCTATTTTTTCATGATTGGTTCAGTTGCCTACACTCAAATTTTGAGTGATATTCTTGATCTCTTCCTTAACCATCATATCTAGTAAGTCATTAGTCATCTCACTTTGACACCATAATAGCTCTAAATGAGATATTTTTGTACATTCCTATATACTATGGTATTCTAAATGATCTGTGTATAAACCCCAGTTCTGCCATTTGTTATTGGGTCAGTTCCTCATTTGCAAAATGAAGGTGAAAATATTACAGATCTCAATAAATAGTTATAAATATGAATATCATAGTACATGTGGGGGCTTGACACAGTGCCCTGTTCTGGAAGGCCTCAGCATAC
>CM053607.1:73487757-73554377 GCA_028646535.1 Procyon lotor
TTTATGTTGTTGACTGCAAAAATGGCATTGTTGCCACCCTGAAGATTATAAGTCTTCCTTTGCCATCTTTTTTATTATCACCCTGGTCCAAATCAGATGAAACTACCTTCACGGCATAGGAACAAACCTGAACAAAGTTTGTCTTTTATGAATGAACCAAAAAGATTACCAATTAAAAAAAAGTCAAGGTAAGGATAATTCTTCTATGGAAAAATACTTTGCCGCCTTCTTAATGAGGCTGAGACCAGGGGCAACAAGACTTGTGTTTGATAAGAATCACATTCACATCAAATGAGACAGTGTGAATTTGAAACCATATATATATCACATTTTATGCATCAAGAGATAGGCTTAGGGCAATTTAGACAAATCATAAGTCAAGAGCATATTTTGCTAAAGATTGAGATCTTTTTGGGCATATATTATCATTTTCTTCATGTCCTGTTCAAGCCTGTATCTGTCTGTGGAGGAAAAATGGATATCTCCTCGATAAGACAATGACAGAAATAGGCTGTGGATATGCATCTATGTCCAATCAGCGGCAATATGCATAGTAATATGTGGCACAGTTTGTGTAATGAAGTTCCCAGCTTGCAGTCTGGAAAGGTATCCTCCAGTGTGTGGGGTGATTTATTTCCTCTGTCAACAGGCAGGACAGCCAGGACTTGTCCTTCCCTACTCTACCTGCAAAAATACTCTGTCATCTTGGGTAGTGGTAATGGGTTCTGTGAGTGCTGTAGGGGGGGCATTGTTTTGAACCCTTCATTTAGCTGGGCTATTTCCTATCCCTTTTAATTCTGTGACTGGAGCTTTAAAGGGGATTTCTTAGAAAACAAAGCAATCTCTAGTGAGAAGAACTACTGAATGATACTATTGCCTTGAAAGCAGTATTTAGAATGGTGAATCAAAACACTTCTGCTGTGATAAAAGTATATAGGAAATGAGAAGGAACAGCTTCATATATAATTCAACAACGTCCTCTGTAGTGAGAGCAAAAGGAAAACAAGATTTTTGTTTTGTCCCTTTACATTTTTGAAGTTTGTGTATTTACAGTAGCCATGATTTCTAGTGCCAGAATGTAGCTATTATACAGTTTTACTCAGCGATTTATATTAGACTTTGATCTTGAATTTTGATTTCTTTTTAACCTTTGAGGAAGTTTATCCAATAGTAGCTATTTTCTCCCAAACCAGAATTTTGCTTGTTTTTATTTATTAAGTAAATAAAACTAGATAAGTAAACTGAAATTAAAATTTCAAACCAATTTTTCATTTTTAAATTTATCTCTAGTTATAATTAAATAGAAAACATCCAATTTTTCAAAAGATTAGAAATTTAAGAATATAAAATTGATAAGGAAATCTGCTAATGTTGGTACAGATTATTTTTATTACAAAAATTTTTTTTATATTGTTTTCTCATGGAATTTACTAATGAGGAAGTCATCGGTACTTGTTTTTCAAAAAATAGACCTCAAATCTGTATCTCTAACATTCCACAGGCTGCAACAGGGTATTGGGATGAATCTCATTTGGAGAACTTACAGTGGAAACAATTTCTGATTTGTCTGTCGATGAAATACGTATCAGGGCTGAAAGGCTAACAGGATAGAAAAGGATTGTTTTTCCAAAGAAAGAAGGCTACAGACATTGTCTTAATGTTCAAGTCACTTATTTCTGATGGAAATTTTATTTGAGACTTTTTTCTAATAAGCTTATCTTAGAAAGGTATGGCAGTTACTTGGCCAAATTCACTGAAGAACCATAATGTCATGGGCAAGATATTCGATGGCATGTTTGGGTTCAGACTCGGTTGGGTCAGGAACTCCCCTGCGTGCTAGCTCTATGCCTGTAGATGAGTTGCTTGCATGTCAGATTCTTTGTCTGTAACAAAGGAATAATAATTTCTTGGTTGTTATAATCTGTAAGGTTTTACGAAGTTAAATGAATTAATTTTGTAGACATTTTTGCACAGTTGGTGGAGCCTAGTGATTATGTGTGGTATTCATGCTAAGTTCAGTAAGCGCATTTATGCCACTTTAAATTCTACTACACAACAATTCTCTGATTTCCCATCTTGCTGCTAGAATGTTTGGCTTTCTGTGAGTTCAGATTCCAGTAACGAAATTTTACAGAGCTACTTTGGGGATCATTTTGCTATTTCTCTAATGTTCTTTCAGGCATTTCAGACTGGTATCTTGTTTTGTTTCCGACGATGACTTACTACCATGCAGCGCTTGGTAGGAAACGTTTCAAAGATGAAATCAACTCCTTTTGGACAGCTCTAGCCATTGTCTTTGAATTAGAATTTTTTTTTTTTTTTTTTGGTGTTCTCTTATGTCTATGGTTGTTAAAAGGTTTTAAGTTTGGGGTGCCTGGGTGGCTCAGTGGGTTAAGGCCTCTGCCTTTGGCTCAGGTCATGATCTCAGGGTCCTGGGATCGAGCCCCACATAGGGCTCTCTGCTCAGCAGGGGGCCTGCTTCCCTCTCTCTCTGCCTGCCTCTCTGCCTACTTGTGATCTCTCTCTCTCTCTGTCAAATAAATAAATAAAATCTTTAAAAAAAAAAAAGGTTTTAAGTTTAAATCTAAAAGGTGGATGCAGAGCTGAGAACATCAGTGATGCACTTATCGGAGTTTCTACTGATGAGAGGAAGCATTACTCTAAAATGAAAAACAAAGCATGAAATCAAGAATAGTTTACTTTATCCTTCAGAACATATTTTGTCTTCCTATGTGCCTTTACTTTTTCTTATTATTGAAGTATAACTGACATACAATGTTATATTAGTTTCAGATTTATATCATATTTGACACTTCTATATATTACTCACTTTTTAAAAAAGATTTTATTTACTCATTTGAGAGTGAGAGCACAAGAAAGGGGAGAGGCAGAAGGAGACTATCAACTAAGCAGGGGGCCTGACGTAAGGTTCGATCCCAGGACCCTGAGATCATGACCTGAGCCAAAGGCAGACGCCTAACCATCTGAGAGGTGCCCCAACTCACTACTTTCCACAATAAGTGTAATTGCCATCTGTCATCATGCAACATTGTTACAGTGTTATTGACTATATTCCCCATGTCCTTACTTTAACTGGACTCTTAACTTTGGCCAGGAACTTTTTACACATTAGCTCATTTAACCCTCATAAAAACATATAATTATTAATCCTGTTTTATGGGACACTGTTTTTGAGAGGTTAGGTAACTTTCTCAGAGTCACACAGTGATGAGGAAAGAAACGGATCTCAAACCAAGTCTTGCCTCATTCCATGCCTATGCTCTTGACTCTGCTGTAAAAACTCTTTCTTCCTTCTCTTTCTGCTTCTCCTCTCTCCCTCTCTCTCCTTCTCTGCTGCCACCACTCTCTCTTTCTCTTCCATCTTTTCCAATCATGCTATGTATTTGAAAGTATTTCCATTTCTTTAATTTTTAAATTATATATTAATTGAAAACAATGTTATATAATCTCTGTATTGGGCTTCTTAAAAAATGTGTCACTACTGTAAGTTGAACGTTAGACTCACATCTTTTCACTACGTTGTGACCTTCAGGAGACATCAGTTTCTATGACTGAGGAAATTCAGACTGCAGTCAATTTATTCTGTTATGCTGAACAGGGAGCTTAAGGCTCTGCTAATAGCAAAGATGACATCGAGATCAGGATCTAGGAGATAAGAATCAGTGTGATCCAGAATGGAATGTAAAATATCAGACTGTCGTATCAAAATCAGGGACCCAGAAGGACAGAGTTAGGTTGCAATCTAGATCAGTAAAACCAGGGGTAACAAAGAACAAGACAAGGGCCAATATTATAGATATGGATCTCACCAAAGGTATGGCAGGGGAGAGAGAGCTCTTGAAAAAGTTATATAATTTGCCTGATCCTTAGCTTTTTCATTCTCAAATATAGATACGATTCCTTGAGTTGAGAGGTTTAAACACACTGCATGGGATGCATCTACGTGTTCCTGACGTACAGCTATAACCCAGTAAATGGCCACTACAAGGGAAAGAAACTTTGGGATTTCAAATATTTGGTTATGACCTTGACTTAGGAGTTGAAGATTTTCCATGAAACAGTGTTCCTCATATATCAAAGTGTTCTGCTCAGTATGGGCAAACACAGTCATTCGTGTGTCATCGTTCCTCATATCCCCATGCATGTCTAGACTGCAAATATCAATGTTTGTTTACATGAATGAATTAAAAATTTTAAAATGGAATATGTATACATATATATAAATGAATATATGGGCTATATCTCTATTTCTAAAGTTAGATCTATGATGTCAGTTCATAAGAAGAGAAATTTGTTTCTTAGGCTATAATTTCAAGTCTTTGAAGTTTTTAGAAAACTTCAAAATGATGACTATTCCTTAACTTTATAAATGTTGAAACCCTTTTTGAGATTTAGGGGCCAGATGCAAGTTATGATTAGATGAGAATCAAAAACAATTGTAGAAAAGAGTACTGGCTGCGGATTTCAAAAAATACTAGCAACAATACTCTGACTTGTCTCTGCGTACCCATAGAAGTTAAAAAAACAAAAACAAAACCAAAAAAACAACAACAAAAAAAACGAGTGCCTTCAAATTCATTTAAACTTTTTTTTCTCCGAATCACCACACAGCTAGATCGAATGTTATCAATATGCTATAGTTTTCCTCTTCTCTCATCACATGTTGGTGACAGGAGGATCAGAGGTAAAGAAAACAGCAAGGGTAGAAGGAGTCCTGATTGACAGAAATCATCTTTCTAAAACATCTCTGGTGATTTTATTCCAGGGTTGAGATAGCTTCAATATCTTACCATATCATACCTATATATAAATATCTATATATAAAATCCAAATTCTTTGCTTGGCAGGACACATCTTTCATCACCTTTTCCAACTTTCTCAGTCTTACAGGTGAACTTAAATCATAGGCTTAGATCACTTCTGAAATGGTCATGGACTAACTTGCATGTGTCATTCTCTGTGCTGAAATGCCCTTTCCCATCTGATGTTGCTCACTGATGTTGCTCAGCAAACTTCCATGCATACTTGAAGATACAGTTCATTTGTAACTTTTGTGAAGATTTCCTTAATTGTATTCTACACTATCATTTTTTAATACCTTTGGCTCCCATCCCTTTCATCTAAGAGTTTATACTTGTTATAGGACTGTACAGAACTGCAATGCTTTTGCTTAGGTTTTGATACCCTGATGAGCTAGTAAGTTGGTCAACAACTAGGATTCTGTTTTCTGTATCTCCTATCCTCAAGTCCAAGCACCTGCCTCGTTTAATACCAGTGGAATTCAAAAAGTACATGTTAAATCAGTGAATTAGATAGTCCTTCTGTGAGACAATTCCGTGGTTCACCTGGGCTTGGATTCTGCCTGAACTGTGACCCTGGGGATGATAGAGCATCATCACTTAGGTGATTCTAAGTTCTTTGAACTTAGGCTCTCAAAAATTTTTGGAATATTGGCATAATACAAGTAAGGGTTCACATTTTTAATAATAATGATATCTGTTTTCATTTAAATTGATAATACTTTTACTTAGATATTTGCTTACTTTGAAATGAAGTAGTCTGAGCAGATAGTAGGATATATCAACTGAGTGGTGAATAATGTCACAACATAGTTACTCAATTTGACAATGAAGTGAAAATCCCTAGGACTATGATGATTGATCATTATAGAATTTCAGATTTTTATTCTCAGTCATATACTATTTTTATCTGTAATGTAAAGTTGATAAAAGACAAAAAACATAACAAACATGAAACAAAGATGAGTGAAAAAAATTTAATTCCACAGAATTGTCTGTAGTAGGCCTCAGCAACTTTCATATGATCACAGTCCTAAATTGCTTTCACCTGGACTAGAATCAACATGCCTCTACTACTGCAAAAGCCATTGTTAAAAGAAAAACTAGGGGCACCTGGGTGGCTCAGTGGGTTAAAGCCTCTGCTTTCGGCTCAGATCATGGTCTCAGGGTCCTGGGATGGAGCCCCACATCGGGCTCTCTGATCAGCAGGGAGCCTGCTCCCCCCACCACCCCCACTGCCTGCCTCTCTGCCTGCTTGTGATCTCTCCTTCTCTGTCAAATAAATAAATAAAATCTTAAAAAAAAAACATATCGTGATGAATATATCTAATTTGTATTTTTATCCATTGAGATGAAGACAGTCTATATCCATTATGTGTCCTTTGTGTGCATGTGCTTGTAAATAGTCTGAACTCTTTTTAAATTATCATTTAGAAGAAAACACAAAAATCATACTTTAAAACTTCTAATGAAAAATATGAAAATTCAAAATATTAACTGAGCTAAGAATTTTTGTCTTTTTTGTTTAAAACTGTTCTTTCAGTCCTCGTGGTAATAGACATTAGTATCCCAATCCAAATGTAATATGTCATTTCATAAATTTGTTAAAAATCAAGATTTTTATAAACATTTAAGTTAAAGGAAATTAAATAATATGAATGATTTCCTAAGTGGGAAATGTTGAATTTTGTCTTTACATACTATAAAATTTATCAAAATATGAAAATCAGTTTTACAATCCTGTCTTTTCTAACATGGTAATACAAATTAAAATCTTAAAATAGTATTTTTATTCCATTCCATATATACATAAAATTATAAAGAAACTTTAAAAAATAGTAAGAGGGCTTCTCAAAATTATGTGCTTCTGGAAAAGAAATTAAAACCTTGGGAAACACCCACATAGTTGGGTATAGAATTTGAGGGTGCATTTGGATTCTATGCAAAAGTATTCCATTGATTTTCACTCCAAGAGCATGATGTGTTTATGATCTTCTCACTATAGAGGCTTTTAAAGTAGATTATTTTTAAAAAGTCATGATTGAATGCTCTAAAAATCTCTATTAAATTTTTGTATGATGCACAATGAAGCCATATTGCATAACAGATGCAGTCCAATTTGTTAATGATTCAGTCAGGAGACTGCTTTGGGAAGATCACCTCCTCAGTGGGATCTGAATACCTACCTTCCTCCTTCTCTCCTTCTCCTCCCACCACCCATCCACCCATCCACCCATCCACATCCATACCTATGTGTTCTAATTAGCCAGCGAAACTGGGCCATTTGCAATTGCTTACCACATTTTCGCTTGCATTTTTGGTGGGACTTAGAAGCCAGGATGTAATAAAGATACAGCTAATTGGTATGGAATATGTATGCCAAGCCACA
The DNA here is from genome assembly GCA_028646535.1 of Procyon lotor. Lineage (NCBI taxonomy): Eukaryota > Metazoa > Chordata > Mammalia > Carnivora > Procyonidae > Procyon > Procyon lotor. Next base: position 73,494,967 of record CM053607.1, read on the forward strand.
GGAAGGCCACTATTTTGTGAATTTCAGTGTTATTTTAATTATGATTTCTTAGTATTCAGATAATTAAGAACAGTTTTAGAAAATGCTTAATCATCTCTCTTCCTATTATATTGCCTACATATTTTCTAACTCAGACCCCATAGCCTTCTGTCTCACACTTTTCCAGAAAACATCCCTGGGGACTTGTGCCTTGTTAGCCATAATCCCTGTTAAAACCAATAGTCTTTCTTTATCCCTGCTGCCCCCACCATTTACTAGAAAAGTACGGCAATTTTGCTTATATCTTAAGGAAACCATAGTTTCTTCATATCAAAGGAGGCTTCCTTACTCTGTCAGCAAACCAGGAAATACCAAAAGTAAAATTTCAGGCACAAAGAGGGTCTCTGTGGCAGTCATATAAGATGACAATATATTATTCAGTTGGTCGAATATGATAATAAAGGAGGGACTAAATACTGGCTACATTACTTTCAAAAATGTTTTGACCTTCTGTTTTTCCTCCTCAGTTCTTACTAGACAGATAGGTATTTTGATAAAAGATTTCAATATATCTGCAATCTGGCCCCCAAGTGGCTATATTACATTTCTATATTTATTTTAGCCCATAACCGACGAGTGTCATCCTTAAAGAAACAAAACCAAACCAAACCAGAGCTGCATCAGTCTTACCTGCTATTTCAGAAGATTTCTAAAATTGAGGTGTCTGTTTAGCAGACAGAATAAAACGGTTAAAAATAGGACCACCTCAATCTAAATTATGTTTGATTCAAATCCTTGCTTGGATGATTCTTAGGTCTCTTGTGCTGAAATGACAGAGCAGCCCTTTCACTCACAGTGTGGGTTTCAGTGGGAGAATTTCTATTCCCTTACAACCTAAATGCAATGCAGTGCGCTCACCAAAGCAAGGTAATACCAGCCCAGCATGCATGTGATTTAAATACACAGACTTCCACTTAAAGAACATTTAATACCCTCTTAGTTGCCCTTAGGTAAGAGAGTCCCTAAATCCATTCTTTTGTGCTTCTGTGGGAAAGAGTAATAGACAATTAATCAGATTCCTCTGACTGTGGACCTCACTTTTGGAGAGCTGGATGAGGAGTGCAATATACTGACCCCTTTTTCTTTCTCTCACTCTTTTTTTTCTTGCTCGTTACAAGGAGAGCCCAAAAGAGAAAACTGTGGAAAATAGCTAAGTGTTCATCCGTTAGCATTTTACCACTCAGGTACTACTAATACAAATTCAAAAAATGCTAATAAAGTCTGAAATTTCCCAGTAGGGGAGTAATGGAACACTTTTAAAAAAGGCACTTTCAGTTAATGACTAAGGCATTTTTTGCTAACAGCAATTTTGGCTTCTTATCCCAGGTGGAGAAAAATGCATTAAACAGGAGATTAAAATGTCCTTTCAACTGCTTGGTAATGCCAGCTGCTGCTGCAGGCTAAGGCATCCATGAAGTGGCATTTAGTTGATGGTGGGTCTGTTCCAAGGGATGGAGCAAGTATGAAAATCCCACTGGATGGGGGTCTCTTTAAATATGCTGCAGACGCACAAATAGCAAGTGTAGGAGCTGGGCTAGGATGGTAAACTGTACAATCTGTTCATTGCATTTTGGTTGCTAATTAAGAGGTGACATACAGTATGAATGCACAGAACCTGTTGAAATTCTGTCAGGCTCTGTCTTTGCTTTCACATGTTTGAATGCTGTTTAATAAGGCGTCTTAATTGAAAGTAGAGAAATATATAAAAGTAGAGGACAAATACGTTAGATTAAGATTCTTCGAAAACGTGTACCCAGTGTGTGTGTGTGTGTGTGTGTGTGTGTGTGTGTGTGTGATCATGATTCCTAACCCCTTGGTGCTTCTCTACTTCATAAGCACAATATGCAAATTTTGTGATTTTCTTCTTGCTGTGGGGGATAGAACTGGAGTGGAAAGTTGGAAACAGAACTTGCAAACACAAATGTGAACTTAACAGTGACTCTGACATAAAGGAAAAATGGTTTCTCTTGCCAAGAAATACCATTTTTATGAGGAGTGTTTAAGCAAAGAAGATGGAAAAAAAGGGAGGGCACTGTTACTTTTAACAATGTATTGTGTGTATATGTTTTTATAGCTAAACGCATATTTTCTCTCTGCCTTTCCTCAGTGGATGAAGCCAGGTTAATACCCAACTTTATTTTCTGCGAATTGGCTTCGTAGAGTATCCGTAATGAAAAAAGAAAAAGATGCAGCAAGAGCCAAAGTCCTTGGTCTGTGTGAAGCTGGTGATGCCAGAAACAGAAACACACTCAAGTTTAGCATAAGGATAAAAGTCCCCAGAACTGTGAATTCTGTCCCCTTGCTTTAGTTTCTTCATTGGCCTACAGTGGTTAATGAGTTAACAGATACTGAGCACTCTGGATTTGCCTAGCACATAGCAAGGGCTTCAGAGGATTTGCTCTCTCTCTCATGCCTATAATTGTTCAGTACTGGGAAGTGCAAGTAGACTTAGGAACTCTGATCATAGTGAAATTTTCTCTGTAGAATTTTCATTGCCCATGCTTCTGTCTGGAGCTAAAATTATTTGAATTTGTTTTACTTATGTCAACTAGACACTCTTCTTGTCTCTCTCCTATGACTAGTAAGAGTTGCTGAAACAATCACATATACATTTACTTTAACAGTTGTTTAGTGATAACTTAAAAAGGTATGTTTTGAGTTTGAAGGCTCCTTTTATATCTGTTTTGCTGTTCTCGTCTGTCCAGTCTCCTGGTTTATTCTACTCATTCAGTTGGGTGGGACTTCTTCATCTGATGCCCAGATCCACTGATACTCCCCCTTAAATTTCAGCAGTATCCTAGCCAAAATGACACACAAACTACTATGCTGGAGCAGGGAGTTCATCTGGAGCATTTGTCTTCATTTGAGAAACATAAGCCATCTGTATTGTGAACTCACAGTGGCCTGAATTCACAGCCCGCTGATACTGTGAGTTAACAATAGGACACTGGAAACAGCCATCCATTGTTACATAAATAACTGAGGGGTGACTTGAGTAAATAATTTCAGCAAACGCATAATGTGAAAAATGTTTAATTGTCATATCCATCACAAGAGGTCCTAATTTGTACCTTCTATAGCATAAGAGATTCTGATTTTAGAGAGGAGGAAAACTGAGTAGTGATTTTTTTTAAATTGTGTTTATTCATTTTAGAAATAGAAACAGAGAGAGAGAGAGAGAAGAGAGGGAGGAGCAGAGGGAGAGGGACGAGCAGACTCCGTGCTGAGCACACAGCCGTCCCGGACGTGGGTTCACTCTCACCATGAGACCATGACCTGAGCTGAAATCCAGAGTCCTGCGCTTAGCTGACTGAGCCACCAAGGTGCCCCCTGAGTAGGGCTTTGTAACTTGTTAAAGTGAACCTGGAGAAAAGAAGAGAGGGAGGGAGAATGAGTAGTGATCTCCTCCAAGGTTTGATCTAATCTCTGGAGCCAGAATCCAGATACCTTTATATTAAAGTGTGGTATTTTTTAAAAAAAAATCCGTCACATCTTCAAATTACCAGAAATTCTGTTCTGATGATTCTCCATGTTCTTTGTCAATAGTGGACATAGAAATTTTTTTTAAGAAATATTTCTCAAGAAACATTATTTCTAGGGCATTTAAAGATATGAAGAACTGTCCCTGGGGCAAAAGTCAGGATGAACTGAGATGATCCCCCAGACAGTTTTGAAACGCCTTGGCTTCCTAACAATAGAGCAGAGTAGTTGTACAAAAAATTCCATGCTGAGATGCTCTGAAATTCTTTCATGCATTAGTAAGAATATAAATATTAGTAGAGATTTCGGACTCCTAATCACTAAGAAAATAAAACCATACTAATGCCCCCAATTACAAGTCACTTCACTACGTTGCTTACTGTAAGAATTTAGTTTTGTTTGGTAAATGGCAGTTAAAAACATAGCAATTACATGTTCTTACAGATTACTTGGCGACTTTATTTCTAAAGTTTGTATGACTTGCCCTCTGATTTTTATAACCGAAATAATCTCTTTACCCTATAATTACTGGCTATGTAAATACCTGTCAATAGATGATTGACTCTGGCCATTTCCATTTAATTAAAAGGTCAATGCCAACACATAAATACTTTTTTTTATTTAATGCTAATATTTGTGCCTATAACCACACAGTTAGCTTAGTATCCAAGGTAAATTTATCTTTGCTGTGCACACTGAGATACACAATATGAATTTGATGTCACAGGCAGGTAACATCAAATTCTCCACATGGCAATTATGAATGGTAGGGCATTCGTAGATAATAACACAGAATAAATGCACATAGAAATGTTGCATACAAATTATTAATCTTATATGAACTTACTGAATTATTGCATAGATTAGGTAAAAATGAGTAGGATGAATAATCATTCCAGAGATTTTCTATTCAGTTACCAAAATGTACATACATAACTGTTAGTTCTTATAATTCTCCTCCTTTGAGCACAGCAGAGAAAATAGGAAGCAGAGATGGATAGGACTTAAAAAATGTATTCCTCTGTTCCTGGGAAAGTCTTTGGGGATAGAAGGGTGAAATGGAGCAGAAAGACAGAGGAGGTCAGATGGGTTATGTGACAGGAGTAAAGAGCAGGCTAATTGAATTTGCAAATGATATGAAATTGGGAGTTGTCAGGAACAGAGGGGAAGACAGACTGTGAGTGTTAGTAGATGACTTACTTAAGTTTGAGTAAGTTGACATTCTGCAACTTTGAACATTTATACTTTGCATACATTGGCTTGGCTTTGTTCTGTGCCATAGGATTTATTAATTACAGTCCTTGAAATTAGTCAGCAATTATTCCATTATCCACTCAACAAATATGTACCCAAAATGTTCTAGCCCTTTTCTACCCAAAGAAGGACATGGAGAAGAAAGTAAATATAATCATTATTTTTATCACTTTTCTGCCTTAAAGACACACTTCCCCTGGAATGTTGTAGTTAAGTGCAAGACACGTGGCAATTTGAGGTATTTGGATGCTACCTGACTCTTAATTTGAAATCTTTACAAAAATCAATTCAGGATCAATCTGAAGGAGAATGCCATGGGACAATTTGCAGAGCAGAGGCATTTTTTTTTTTAAGTAGGTTATATAAAAGAGATGGAAAAGAGTGTGGTTCTTGGTGAGTTGGTAGCTGAAAACTGCCTCAACCCTGTTACCATTACTTCGGCTGGAGAAGTGTATCTTACACCTCAAAGACTTTGGCCTCCTTTGCCATGTATAAATGTCTCATTCTTGCTTTAATTGAACGTGGCTTCATTTTTGAGTGATGCAAGGTGCCTGACTGTCAGTACTGGAAGGAGAAGGCCCTTCCGTGAAATGGGTCGTGAATGAGAGGTGGCAGGACCATACTCCTTCGCCCTCACCCTCATTAACCTCCTCTTGCTTCACCTCTTTTCCACACAGCTCTCATAGCTCTCAAGGAAAAAAAAAAAAAAAAGCTCTGGGAATGAATATAGACCTCATAATATGATACAAAGAAATGTAGGTCATGAAAATTTCAAGCCTGATAGAAATAGTTAATGCTCATTTATGCAATGACCTATGTTGTTTAATTTATTTATAACTTCTAAATGTTATAACATTCTTTTAAAACTTATCTCCTGTCAGTTTTCTTACAGTGCCCCAGGGAAAATTTTAAACTTGAAAGTTCCAACATTTCGGATTTATCAAAGTGAAAGAATTTCGCAGATTCTTTTTTCACTGGCTTTCATGGATTTTTACATTGGAGAGTTAATATAACTTAAAAAAAAAAATCTTTCTGTTAAAAAAAAAAAAAATCACCTCTAGGCTGAGACCATATTTGGAGAGCTTCTGCTCCAAAGCAATTTTGAGGCTATTTACATAAGAGAAGGAAACTGGAATTTATAACTGAAATTATTTAAATGACAAAATTCTCTAAACTTGATGCTATGATAATGTCTGATGAATATACACATTTTCTAAAGAAAATCAGATAAAATCTCATCCAGTTAAAGCTCTATCTAGTTTATAGTGAAAAAAGGACTTATTTTAAGGTGCTATTTTTAAAGTGTTCTGCAGACTGTGAACTCTCAATCATTTTTTTAAAGAAAGATGTTTGTTCTTAATAATAGTAACTGATAAAATTGGTTAAGAGCAGCAAACTATTTCATAGCCAACTTGCCACTATTGTAGCATTTCAGAGCCAAAATAGAAAATACTGTGGAAAGATCATGTCCCAGTACTTAGAAAAAAAAGTATTTTATATACTAAATCAGTTGTATGTCTGTGGGTTTAATGTGTCCCTTTAATAAATCTATGAATGCCTTAAAGCCATAAATTCTTTCAAGTTCAACAGCAGACCTAACTAAGTGTCTTGAAACCTCGAAATTTAGCCAGTGCCTTAGATATGATTAACACTCGAGTTTAGCAAATCATGCTGTCATACTTTCTGATATACCCATATATATGGTGGTCTAAATTACCACTCACTGATTGTATTTAATTAAACAAGAAAAGTACAGGTAAATTGCTCTTGTCACTATAAAGGCTGTGGACACATTCAGTGACTGTCACTCAGCTGAACTAGTCTCAGAGTGATTAGGTTGCTGCAGGCTATACAGAATATATCATTTCTTTCAAAAGCACAGCAGGACTTTTTTTGGAGGGGGGAGGGGAACGTATTTTATTTGTTGTACATCTCTCTGTGTATAATTGTGTGGTTTGGTTATTTTGAGACAATAGCTTGGTGCGAAAATTACACTGTGCAGCAATTTTAGCCCACCTACATTCTGTGGCTATTTGCTATTATTGTTATTATTATTATTTGCATTGTTTGTATTCATATTTAAGACATTTGAAAACATAAACAAGTAACTTGAGGCTTTCTAATGATGAAGACTGTTCTCTCACAGAAATGATAGCTCATGCCATTTTCTCCTCTCTTGCACCTACCTGCCTCCTCAGTGTTTGTCTCACACACTTTGCTTTCAGAGCTCATGTAAGTGACCTGTGTTCTGCTTTGCATGTGGTCAGACATGGTTCTTGCTCTGAGCCCTGTGCTTTGGAGGACCCGCTATGACCCTCCCCTCAACTTTGCCGTTCCTAAGTTTGACAGAATTCACTGGGCTGGCCTGGGGGGCAGGCCAGGTAGGAGCCCGTAACCCACCCAACTAGATGGTGTTTCAGGTACTCAGGACCCCCCAAATTTTCTGTCCAAATATTCCTGAGATCACCCTTAGGGCTTGTGTTGGAGTATGTTTCTGTTCCTTTCTACTGAAGACACTGGTATGCTTTCCCAGAGGGGGAGAAGGAGGTGAAGTTTGTGTCAACTGTTCATGAAGATGGTGGTCTGGGGATGGAAAGAGAAGTGGTGGGTGGATTCCCAGGGGCTTCATAGGACTTATATCTGGCCCATAAAAGGAACAGGTCTGTGGTCCTCTACCTGGGAAAGTCTTTCCTAATCTTCCTGAAAGGTCAAATGCCTCTGTTGTTTTTATAGGCCCTCCGATCACTATTTGGCAGTCCCTGAACTGTTGTGATTGTACACTTGCTTATGTGGTTACATACTCGATGTCTACCTTGCTAAAACACATAATAAAATGGGTTTTATTATGTTTATTATTACATCCTCCTGCCAAATACAGTGGCAGGCTCCTAGTAGAAGCGTCATCAATATCTATAATAAATGAAGGAGAAATTTGTCACTTTACAACATTCCTCTGAAAACTGGAAGACCAGTGACCTTATGATGCTTGAGTATATGAGGCTTAATATGTGCTTGGCAGATAGTTAAGGGGAAGTGTGTTAGTTAAGGTTTATCCAGCCAAGTTGATAATCAGTTTGAATGAGCATTACCTGATTGGCATATGCGTGCTATCAATTATTTATATTAGTCATAACTGTTTTGGCTTGAAAAAATTGTTTTACTGTGCATTACTGATATGTCAGTACATTTAACTGAAAAGTCCAGGGGAATTAACTGGCTTTAGGCACATATGGATCTAGGAGCTCACATGATAACGTAAGTAATCTGTCTCTTTCTCTCTCTAGACACTGTTTTGGCTTTGTTCTCTGGCAGGCTGTTCCCCCAACAGTTGTAGGCCAAGTTCCAGGCCTCACTCTCCCAGGCCATTTTGGGGTCACATGTACAACCCTGAACTATGCAGGTCAGACCATCACACCATGAAATTGAAAAATGAGGGTGAGATTTGTTCTCCAAAGGAAAATTAACATGTTATTACTGTAATGAAGATAACGATAAGCTAATACCATAGATACTCATCCACTATTATTGTCAACACTATAGAAAAGAGCTTTTTGATTTAAGGTGGTTTGATTTAATGACTTGGAGCCCATTGCTGCTGTGTTACCAATTTATCACACATAGAGAAGAAGCAGTAGCACCCTTGCTTTCTGGGCTTGCTTCCTAAAGGACTCTGCTCAAACGTCCCAGACTGTACTCTCAGAGGAGCCCTTCGGCACTTCCTTTGCAGGGAATGGGGGAGAGAGAGAGCTTACTAGTGCCACAGCCCATTCACACTCTTGGGATATCCATTGGCTGTTGGCCACATATCACAGTTCAGGAGAGGAACAGGGCCAAGCTGAAAGAAAGAGTTGGAAAGGAGGAGAACGGGTGCTATGTAGTCTGCCGATTATAATGCCTATGAGACCAACAAACCACCTCGGAAAGATGACTCCTAAAGACCAATCCACTTAATGTTATGGGAGAACATAGAATCATTTGAACAAGTGTTACCTCCTTAGGGGACTACTCTGAAAAGTAAAACTTACTTTTGGTGTATTTGTTTCGAAGAGAGAAGTGATTAGAGCACAGGCTTTGGAGTCCATCTCTCAGAGTCCATCTGAGAGTCAATCTCTCAGAAAATAAGGCTCTGCCACATACTTGCCCTGTGACCTTGGTCAAAATACTTGATTTCTCTCTGTCCTGCCTGGTTCACATCTGTTAAATGGAAATACTAATAGAATCTACCTTGGAGTTGTTCAATAAGTAATTGAGTTTATACAAGATTTAAACTGGCACATAGTAGTTATTTAAAAGTTGGCATAGCTATTCGAATGCATTTGTAAACAGTATAGTTTATATATATTTGGTACTAAATTATTAAAATGGTCTCAATATTTTTAGACATATGTGATAAACAATCCATAAAGCATTTTTAAAATGACTAATAAAAACAAAGGAATGAAAAAAGTGATCCTGACTACACTGGATATAATGGGCTCTTGTGAGCCGAACGTGGAGTGTGCCCTGCAATGGGGAGTGAGCTTTGGGCCCTGAGGATACCGACTGACTTTGAGTTCAGCCACCACTCATTCAAAGCTTTGAAGCTCTTGGATGCTGAAATAGCAAAGAGGTGAAGGATCAGAGGATGAAAATGGCAGTGCCAGTAAGGGTTGGTTCATGGATTTTAAAAGCTGTATGACTTATGTAACACTTAGTGTGTGGAAGCCAGCAATGTGAACTGACAAGATGGTGGCAGCTAAAGAAAGCAGTGGATTTCTAATTGGAAATAAGCGAAAGGACCAAGAATATCCACTCATTCTAATATTTCTTGGTTTCACCATGTATGCATTAATATACACATTGACTTAACACATAGTCATTGAATACTTAAAATAACATACCAACACTGGGAATGAATGCGTATGTGTGTGCGTGTAAATAGACGTATTCAATTTTTGATTATGAGGGATCAAAAAAGTCTTTACAGAGATTGTCATGAGGCAGAAAAGGAGTATTTCGGTGGGCTAACAGCCTGAGAAAAGGTGCAGAATGCTCACATACCTCTGAGCATTTTGGGAGGGCAAGCCCAGTGTGTGAGGTAACACAACAGGCCCAGTGGAGAAACACTCTGTTTCCCCAACAGTTGAATGCTCTTCTTTGAATGCCCTCAATGCTATCTAATGTTTACATTACTGTATATGTGTCAAAGAAGCTCTTAATCTGAGGAGTGATAAACAGCTTTGCATTTCAGAAAGATGACTTTTGTGACAATGTGGAGGACAGGTGTGGCGTCTTAAGACCAGAAGAGGGTAGTTAGGCCATGACTTCAGGTAAGGGATATTAAGGGCCGGAGGGGAGTGGTCATTTGCCTAGAGAGGTATAGATAACAGATGATTTATTTGTGTAGGTGAATTTGGTAATTGGTTGGAAGTCTGACATTGGTAGTATCATTCACCAGACTGAGTTTAGGAGAGGGTGTAGATTTGGAGGGGGACAGTAATGTTGGATGTGCCTTGGAATTGCTGACTTGAAGATCCAGGAAAAGCTTAAGGGAGAGGTATGGGTCAGAGGTATAGAAGTGTATGTCGTGGATAGACAGAGAAATGTAGGGTGTAGAAAGAAAAGAGGAAGCCAAGGAGAGACCTTTAGGATTACTAATTGTCAAAAAAAGTTTAAAGGGGAAGAAAACTTCTTAAAAGAAACTAGAAAGTCAAAAGAGGATCAGAAAACTCTAATAGGATGGACACCAAAGGAGTAGCCACCTGCGTTGGATGCCAAATAGTCAAAGATTTTCTTGAAAGGCCTGAGCTCATGCATGTGCATCCAGTGGAATACCTGCAATAAAAATAAGAAATACGGTCACAAACCAGCATTCCTTGATCAATTTTCTGAAACATCCACTTGGTCATCCCAGTTTTTCTCTCAGACCCTCTCCTTTAAAATTTCTGCAAATACCTCCATAATTTCCTCTGTGTTCTTATAATAAATTATATGGCCCTAATTAAGGTAGCCCTCTAATTTTTTAGATTGGGAGTTGAGAGGTATTAAAGAATTGGCAAATAAACTCTTACTGAATAATATTAAATATATGAGAAACTTTGTATAAGTCATGCAAACCTTAAGGAGTTTCATATTACAGCTATCTCTATGCAATCTGATCACTATTCAGGAGAAGTATCTTTTATTTATCCCTGTAACTCCAGTATCAGTCCCCATTACTGTGCTCCTAGTGCTCCCATTTAGCCTGTCCCTACTATGTATGTATGGAAGATGCAGTGTGTTTCCAGGGAATTTCAATTTCTAGGGGATTTACAGTGTCCTAACTCCCAAGCTTCTGCTCTATCAGTTCACCTTATGGATCGTTTCATCATCCTACCGTGCTAATATCTCTATGTTCCATTTTTTCCATACCCACGAACTACCACCTAATATCTCTGTTTGTGTTGCAGGCTTAGCTAAGGTTTTGGAGAGATGTTAGACGTTCAGAAGATTTTATCTTTTAATTATAAAAAGAAGAGCCCTTTCCAGACAACTTCCTGAAATCTCAGGTTTAGAAAAGGGGTTCCTCTGGTTGCAAGATAGCTAAGACGATAGAAAAGCTGTTTCTCCAGGCCAAGTGATAGAAGAAAAAAGAACATGATTAGTATTGGTTGCCAAGTGAGCATGCCAAATGATAACATCCCCTAAGCACAGATACCACTTCATCCTCATACAAATCCCGGGACATTGGACTACTATGGTTCTCAATTTTATAGATGAGGAAATTGATATTCAGGCAGATGTACTAAAGCTGAAAACAAAGTGCAAAGTATTTTTTTTAAACCATCCTTCTTACTTTAATTTCTATAAAATTGCCACAAGCCACATGTGAGTCCTAACCCTGGTCAAAAGAGAATATCAGCAGTCATTACACTGCAGTTGGTTTCACTGTAGCAATTCCCTGAGTATTCTTACATCTTCTTGTTCACGGAGGGTGTCTGCCCCTTCCTCTCTTCTTTTCAGAATTCCATCCTTTGAATTCCCAAGCCATCTATGAAGGTTTCCTGACCATCCTCATTCGGGTAACTTTGCTCTCCTTTAAATATTCATAGCTCTTAAGCTGTGATAATATAGTTGATACTTGTTACAAATTGTCTTGAATTTTTGGTTATTCCATTATGTACCAAGACTTTGTACTTATAAACTTAAGAAGGACAGAGAAGATAGCTACTGAGAATTATAGCTGTCCTGCTCCCACTTCCTCCTGTCCCTTATCTGAATTCTCACAACTGTGTGCCATTTAAAAGATCAGGAATATAACTTGCTCCGGTAATGTACAAGTAGATTTTTAAACTTAAGCCCTTTTCCCTAAACCATAATCATAAACAAATACTGTTAAACTAGAAAACGTTGGCTTCTCATCTCTGAACTCTGAGAATAACTGCTCACCCTTGCGTCGGCAAAGCTTCTTAAAACAAGGTTAAGAGGTCAAACAGAGTTCTTTGTCTTTCACGTAATACTTACTGAGAACCTAAAATGTTCTTAGAGTGTACTAGGTTTTGAGGTTGTAGGGGTAAGTGATGACACAATCTCTGTCCTCTCGAAGCTCATAATCTAGTGAGAGATGCAGAAGAGTGAAGAGGCAGTTCTGTCGAGTGCAGTCTATATCCCCAGTTTGCCTAGAGCCTGTTACTTTGTGTCACCATTACCTCTAGGAGTTTGAATCTATTCTTTTTTCTTTCTTTCTATTCTATTTTGCAGGCTTGCTTTCTGGAAGGTACCAGAATGCATTCTATCCTTCTTTCAAATAGACATCTTCTAAATCATGACTTCATTTTGTCTCCCAGTTCATGTTAGTTGTGCATTTTAAAGCTTTCCCTCTATGGTAGGCTGCTCCTAAAATAGCTTCCAATTGTCCCTGCCTCTGGGTAGTCAGTCGTGCTCTTGGAACGTCTCCTCCCCTAGTGTGTGGACTGCATCTAGTGACTTGCTTATAACAAATAGAATATGCCAGTAGTACCTTACACATTCCCTCTGTGGCTTGTCTTGTGTGCTTGCTCTGGTGAAGTGAGCTGCCAGGTTGAGAGCTGCTCCATAGTACGACCCATATGGCAATAAACTGAGGGTAACTTTCAGCCAACTGTCAGCCAGAAACTGAAGCATTGTGTCCAATAGCACAGAAGCAACTGAATCTGCCAACAATAAGATTCGTGATCCACAGAAATTGTGAGATAATAAATGCTGCTTTTTTTTTTTTTTTTGAGCCACGGTCTCTTGGGATAATTTGTTAAACAGCAATAGATAACAAACACAGCTTGAAAGAGACTGGATTTATCAGTCACTACCTGGACTTAATATCTCATCTCTTGCCCTCATTTTATCCAAGAGCTCTTTTTAACTTCTCACCAGTGGGTCTTTCACTTTGGCTTCATCTCCCTTCACTTCTGACTTCTAAATGGCCAGGACTGCTTGGTGAAGATTTCTGATATCTTACAAGCAGCTAGATTTTGATTATCACCATAATTAAAAATAGGTTACGAATAAGACCATGAAAGTCTTCCTTCTTGGTAGGACAGGTCTCAAAGTCTTAGAAAATCTTTTCTGTTTAGGGCACTGGGCTGGCTACTAATGTCTATCACCTAGACAACTATAGTAGCTTCCTCACTCCTCTTCCTGACCCAGAGTCTGCTGTCCCCATTGCAAGTCAGAAAGATCTTTCTGAAATGCAAAGCTTTTCATTCCACTGCCACCTCCCACCCTCACCCCCAACACACAAACACAAAATACTTTGAGACCTGATCTCAAAGTATTGAGATCTCACTGATCTCACATAAATGATAGACGACCTCTCAGTACCTACCAGGCCTTGTACCGTCCAGCCAGGGCACGCCTCTCCAGCCTGATGCTTCCTGCTCTTTTTGCTCCTTCACTCTTAGCACTTCGACTCCCTCCCTCTCTGTGCCCTCTTTTTCTATAACCTATTTCCATGCTCTTTTTCCTCTTCTAGGGATACTCCAGATGATTAGAGTATGTTCTTCTCTCAGATCACTGCTGCTTGATCCGATGTTCTTCACTCAAGGTTTTTATGATCTCCTCACATATGTTGACATCTCACTATAAAACTCCACTTCATTGCATGTATCCTAATCACAGTGCCAAGACCTTTTGTTAGGAGTATTAGAATTTACATCTCCAGCCTCTTCCCTGAGGGCACCACGCAGTGTTTTTTTTCTCAACAGTTTGTCATAATGCCTGGCTGTGGTAGGTGCACGGGAACTATTTGTGAACAAGTGAATGAATTAGACAGCACTCAACTGTCATTTTTTTTTTTTTAAAGAATTTATTTATTTATTTGAGCGAGAGAGAGTGAGAGAGAACATGAGAGGGGAGAAGGTAAGAGGGAGGAGCAGACTCCCCATGGAGCTGGGAGCCCGATGCGGGACTCAATCCCAGAACTCCAGCATCATGACCTGAGCCGAAGATAGTCGCTTAACCAACTGAGCCACCCAGGCACCCTCACCTGTCATTTTTAAGGAAGTATGCTACCATTAGGCTAGAACTTCAGTGGAGAACTAACCTTGTGTTTCTCTACTGTGACCATAGCAGAGAAAACCAAAGGGAGATAGTAAATTCTGAAAGCTTGCCATATTTGTACATCAAATGTGTTTTTCTGAACTCATGTAGTATATATTATTCCCAGTTTTATGTTGTGTGACATTTCATACAGGCCAGAGTAAGAATTTATTATTAATATACAGTATTAATAAATTTCTGAGTTCTTTTGACTAAATGTGACGAATTATTAGATTAATCCATTCAAACAGCGAATTAGTCACTTGGTTAATAATTGATTAGTAACTAATCTTTTTAAAATCAGGCATATCATGCAGCATAAAACCTATGATGAACTGACATCCCTGGGAACACAGAAGGCCACTCCACACCATCTCCCTAACACTGCCTGGTTTTCTTCTTGGCATGGTCACAGTTTTCCTTGACACTATATTACTTTTCATTAGAATCAGGCTGGTAGTTTTCTCTAATCTTTGTCCCACCGATTAGCCTCTCTCAAAACTAATTTTTAAAATAATGCTCAAAGCTTTTGAAATATTGAGCTCTTCAAATTTAATTTTCTTCATTTTGTTTCTTATTTATACTCTGTAAATAAATATATGTATTTCAAATTGAGACAGACCTTGAAACATAACGTGTCTTTATATAGCTGTGATCCACCCACTCAGAAGAAAACAATTCATGAACATGGAGTTTAAAATATATCATAAAATTCACGCTTCATGCTGTGCCAATTTAACACAAACATGCCACATCCCTTGCATTAATAACCCTAGATGATGACTGATAGAAGAAGTTCATAAGATTGCAACTTAAAATCAATTTATAGATCAGAAAACAATTTGAGTAATGAAATTTAGGGACACAGAAGAACCCTATCTGCACTCTTACACAGATGACCAGAGTCTATGATGCCCTATGTAATTTGTTACATATATGAAGCAATAGGCAATTGTGCCATTTTGCTTTCCTCATCCTTCGAAGGGGACTGGCATGCCCTTTTCAAAGACATTTTTTCTTCGAGAAGTTGATCGACAATAGTTGGATGATATTCATGGAATGGGAAAATAATTTTCTTTAATTCTTAGAATGTACAAAATGTCTCTCATTTATCACTGATGTGTGGAGATATTCAATCCAAGTTTAAAAAGATGTTAAATTAAAAAAAAAAGATGTTAAATTATACATTAAATTTATGAGTTACAATTATGAATAAATGTTGCTTTGTAGATTGTGAACTGTAGTAATGCTAATCACTAACCCTAGAAGAATGATTTACATAGAGAAAAACAAATAATAGCATTTTGTGTATGTGCAATTATATGATCTATATCATCTAGCAACCAAAATATTAAAATGAGCTAAATTAAGTTTATTTTCATTCTCCCAATGATTTCACAATCTAGGTCACTAAATATTATTTTGCAGAGTCCATCAATTTTCAGGTTTTTCCCCAAAGTTGAACTCAGGAACAAAATTGTTGTATTTTATCCTTACGTGTTTTTAATCAGGAAAGTGTAATTTTTTAGAAAAATCTTACTAGAATGCTAATGGTGAACAAATAGACTAAAACATCACTTAACACTATCCATCTTAAATAAAAGTGATTTGTGGAGATTTCTTCATGACAGAATCTTTGTTCTAGTGCACACCTCTCCTATTTGAATTTGTAGCAGCAAAGTGGCATTGTAGGGAAATATCTGAACAGCA
The DNA here is from genome assembly GCA_028646535.1 of Procyon lotor. Taxonomy (NCBI): domain Eukaryota; kingdom Metazoa; phylum Chordata; class Mammalia; order Carnivora; family Procyonidae; genus Procyon; species Procyon lotor. The sequence goes on from CM053607.1 coordinate 73,510,981, forward strand.
GTGCAGGAGATAGGTCTCATTGGAAAAATTTGGAAAGATGACATCATAGGTGAACATTTTATGTAAGAATGTTTTTATGAGTTCATTTTTAAATAATACATTATTCAGAGAATATCCTATGAGAATTTAATAGTCTACAAAAATTAACGACCATCCTTGTGAGTATTGTTTGTTTTACTTTGTTCTGTTTTTATTTTTATTTTTTTGTTTGATTGTTAGGCCAGACTTTATTAACTGTGGGAGATAGTTTTTTTTTTTTTTTAAAGATTTTGTTTACTTGTCAGAGAGAGAGAGAGAGAGAGAGAGTGTGTATAAGCAGGGGGAGCAGCAGGCAGAGGGAGCCAATGCGGGACTCGATCCTAGGACCCTGGGATCATGACCTGAGCTGAAGGCAGATGCTCAACCAGCTGAGCCACCTAGGTATCCCTCTGTTTTTGTGTTTATTATAAGATAATGGACTTACTATCTTAAGACTTTTTTTTTTTTTTCATTTCTCATATAAACCACTTATCCAAATTTGACTACTCCCTTCAGTAGCTGTGGCTCTGCATTCCGTGGGGCAATGGATGTAGGAAGATGTGATACATGCACCTTTCAGGCCTGGCCCTCTCAGGGGAGCCAACCCATGATCTTTCCATTTTGCCAGCCTGAGGCAGACCAGCCAGGAGAACTTGTGATCTTCGTATTGATGAATACACAGGCAGGAGGAAAATGAGGGGAGCTTGGTTCCCTGAATCACATAAGCAGAAAAACTGCTTATGGATTACAGACAATTATTTTGAACTTTCCCGGGCAAGACATAAACTTTACATATTAGGTCACTGGGAGTTTAAACCAGCAGCTGTATTTTGGTTTTCTTATTTTAATCTAAGGCATAATTATATATAATAAAATTAACAGTTTATGTGTATAGCTTATGAATTTTGGCAAAGGTATGAAGTCACTACCACACAGTTAAGATACAGAACTGTTCTTTCAGTCCCCTAAAAAGCACTCATGCCCCTTCGTAGTCTGTATCTCATCAGTGTTAACCCCAGAAAATACAGATGTTTTATTTCCCTCTAGTTTTATCTTTTTTGAAACGTAAAATTAATGACACCGTACAGCATGTAGACTTTTGAGTAATTTGGCATGAACATTTGACATCCATCAGAGTTACTGCTTGTATCTAGTGCTCAAGCCTCTTTGTTGGTGAATATCCCATTGTATGGGTGTATCACAATTTCATCTTTAAAATATTGCTGGGTATATGGTTTGTTTCCAATTTGGGGCATTTATGAATAAAGCCACTATTACCATTTGCCTACAAGTTTGTGTGTGAACACACATAGTCACATCTCTTGAATAAATACCCACACGTGGGCTCACTGGGTTATATGGTGAGTGTATGTACAGCTTTATAAGAAACTGTCACGTTGTTCTGTGAAGTATCTGTATAATTTTTCATTCTTATCAGTAACGTATGAATTCTAGTTCAATATCATTGCAAATAGCAATTGCTCTTATCAGTTGTTAGTGTTGACCATTCTCATAAATGTTTGATGGTACTTTGTATTAGTTTCTACTGCTGTGTGACAAAGTGCCATGTACTTAGCACCTCAGTGCTGCTCAAATTTGTTATCTTCCAGTTCTTATGGGTCAGAAAGCTAGGCATGCTATCTGGCTACTCTGCACAGTCTTACTAGACTGCAGGCAAGATACCTGTAGGGCTGCAACTATCTGTGGCTCTGGATCTTCTTCCAGACTCACTCAGGTCTTTGACAAAGTTTAGTTTTTTGCATTGTGGGACTGAAGTCCCTGTTTTCCTGCTGGCTCTTGGTCTACAGTCACGTTCATTCCTAGCATTCTCTTGGTCATGGACCCTCACATAACAGGGCAGCTTCATTCTGTTTTGCAGCCAATCATAAAGCATCTCTTTGATTTCCTTTGTCTCTGACCACTAAACCATTCTATAATGGCTCACCTAAGTATAAAAGGCCCACCAACATAATCTCCTTTAGGATGAGCTCAAAATCAACTGATGAGAGATCTTAATTATACCTATAAAACTCTTTATAAAGCCATATATGTAGTCATATAATGTCATGTAATCATGGACCTGATACCCCTTCAGTTAAAAGCCCCAGCCAGCACTTACAGAGACGTGGAAGTACAAGGGCACTGGTTGTTGGAGGGTCATGTTAGATCCTTCCTTGCATCTAGCTTACTTGGGTTTTATTTTCCACTTCCCTATGACTAATGGTGTTGAGCATGTGGTTGTATACTTAATGCCAGCTTTATTTCTTCACTGGAGTGTCTTTTGAAATATCTTGCCTATTTTTTTTTATTGGTTTGTTTTCTTATAATTGAGTTTTGAGAGTTCTTTGTACATTTAGACATGAGTCCTTTATCAGTTAAGTGTCTTACAAATATATTCTCCCATCTGTGCCTTGTCTTTTCATTCTCTTAACATTGACTTTTGAAGAGTGAATTTTTTTTTTAATTTGGAAGTTTTTAACTTCAGTAAAGTCCATTTTATCATTTTTTGTGTGTGTGGTTCATGCTTATAGTGTTAAAAAGAAACGTTTGCCCAACAAGTTCACATAGATTTTTGTCCTGTGCTTTATCTTGAAGATTTCGAATTTTAGGTTTCACATTTAGGCCTATGGTTGGTTTTTATTAATTTTATTTAGGGCATAAGATTCAATTTGAAGTTAATTATTTTGGTGTGGATGGATGCCCATCTTCCAGCATCACTTGTTGAAAAGAACATCTATTCTCCACAGCCTTTGCAGCTTTGCCAAAAAATCATTTCACCACATTTGTGTGCATGTATTTCTGGACTCTCTTTTCTTTATAGTTGATTCGTATTTCTCTTATTTCCTTAATATAATATTAGGTTCATTTCTGTAGTTTTAAAGCAACTCCTAAAATCAGATTATATGAACTCTCCAACTTCGTGTTTCTTTTCATACTTTTAATATTAAGTAGGAAGCTGGCTGTAAGGTTTTGTTTAGGTGCCTTTTTAATAGATGGAGGGCGTACTCTTCTATTTCCAGCTTACTGAGAGTTTTTATCATGAACAGGTATTTTGTCAAATGATTCTTCTGCATTGATTGAGATGATCACATGTTTTTACTCTTCTTTAATCTGTTGCTATGGTACAATTCTCTGATCTATCGTGATGTATTAACATTTTTATATATTGCTAGATTGAGTTTTTCAATTTTTTGTGTGTCTATGTTCATGAGGGATATTGGGCTGTAGGTTTGTTTTACTCTAATGGCACTATCTGATTTTTCCTTTCCAAGTAATGCCAGTCTTATAAAAGAGGTTGGGAGGCATTCTCTCCCATTTTATGGAAATTTTGCACTGAATTGGATATTTTTTCTTTCTAAAATGTTTGGTAGAAGCCATCTAGTGAACCTATCTAGGGTTTTATTTATTGGAAGCTTTTAAACTACAAATTCAATTACTTTATGATGTAAGACTCTCCAAGTTCTTGCTTTTTCTTGAGTGAGCTTTGGTAGTTTGTATCTTTCACAGAATTTATCCATTTCATCTGTTGTCAAAACGTAAGAGCTTAAAGTTGTACATAGTGTTCCACTGTTATTATTTTAATATCTGTGGATTCTTTAACCTCATTTCTTTCATATCTGATTTTGGTAGTTCTCCTCCCTTTTTTCTTGCTAATAAGTCCGACTAAAGACTTGTCCATTAAATAAAATGGAGAAGTCTTTTTTTTTTTTTTTTTCAAAGAACCAGGTTTTTTTTATTATAGTGATTGTCTCTGTTTTTTGTCTTTAATATCATTGCTTTGTGTCCTTTATTATTTTCTTCTTCCTGCTTTTGTTTTTACTTTTTTTCTTTTTAAGATTTTATTTATTTATTTGACAGAGAGAGATCACAAGGAGGCAGGGAAGCAGGCAGAGAGAGAGCGCGGGAAGCAGGCTCCCTGCTAAGCAGAGAGTCTGATGCGGGGCTCGATCCCAGGACCCTGAGATCATGACCTAAGCCTAAGGCAGAGGTTCTAACCCACTGAGCCATCCAGGCACCCCTGCTTTTCTTCTTCTAGTTTATGTACAGAATTTCAGGCTCTTGTCTTTTCTAAAAAAAGATTTAACATTATGTATTTCTTAAAAGTACTGAGTTAGCTGAATTCCAAGAGTTTTCATATTCTTTGTTTTTATTTCTATTCAATTTATACTATTTTCTAAATTCCCTTGAGACTTCCTCTTTATCCCAAGAGTTATATTGAAGTGTATTGCTTAATTTCAAAATATTTGAGTTTTTTCCATCTGCTTGCCCCCCATATGCTTTCACTAGTTCCTAAATTTTTTTTTATGAGCAGAGCTTATAGTTTGTATGATTTGTAAATAGTACTTATGCCTAGAAATAGCCATGTGCTTTCTTCTCCTTGGCTACTTGTGTTAGAGTATGAGTCAATCTGGTCAAAAGGTTAGTTGGGTGTATCCTTCATCAGTGCTGTGATTACCTTCAGGGTACCACTGACTTCAGGTTTCTCTAGCATGACCTTGTTCTTGGAGTGGGACTGGTTTGCCAGAGGGTTTTCTCAATCCTTTCTGTTACTATGAGGTTTTCTCTCTGTGCCTACACTCAAGGATTTGTCTCCGTGCTCTTTCCCTTCCCCCAAAGGTGTACCACTGTTGCTTGTTACTCTGTGCTTGCCAGTCTGTTGGTGAAAGACAGGGGCCTTCTCTGTTATTTTTGTAGAGTATTATTCTCTTTGTCCCTGACTTGAACTTTTCTCAAAAGAGAAAAGAATCTCAGGGATTCTTCCTTTCCCTCAGTGGTAGGGATACTAATAATCCCTCAGTACCAATGGCATTTTTCTTTTCCCTTCCCAGCTCTGAGGCTCTTGTTCCATGGACAGAATGGTCTTTGATAGGGGCCTCTCCTCCTCTCGTTTGCACTGTGAGGGAATCTTTCTCTGGTCTCCCTGTTTCCATTTCTTCTCCTGGGACCTAGTGGAGATTCATGGAGAAGAATCTTTGAGTAGCTGTAGACTCCCTTATGTTTTTGACTCCCAGGGACTTTATACGCTCATGTTAGCCTACACTTCACCAATGAATTAAAATTTTTAGCTCAATTCCCCTTACCTACCCCATCTTCCTCTCCTGCTCTACTCCTGATGAATCAGTGCTTAAGAACTGTATCTCCTTAGAAGCCATCTTCTTTTAGATTACAGGCTAGTTGGTTGTCCTGCAATTTCCTCGGTCTACTGAGTGCAAGAAAATTTGTCATTTTGTAAATTACATGTCTTTTTCCTATTGGTAGGTTGGGAGCAACACTCCGTTTTTGCTTTCTACATCTGAAGCAGCAGCCAGACATTAACTAATACATTTTGAAATATTTTTTATATATTGACTCTAAAATTATCATTTATTTGAAATCTATAAATGAGAAAGCCATGAGAAGTAGCTTCTGTTGGTGAGTGCTGAGAGTACTACTACTGTATGCACTCTACCAATGAATAAATTGAGCTTAGAGGGTTATCCAACTCTCTTGAAGTCATGGAGCTCATAATGACAGAGCTGCACTTAGGACCAGAGGTGTCCTTGATCTGTATGGTTTAGATTTTGACATACAAAAATACTTGCTTATACCCATATATACTCAGACTATTCATTGGAATAGAAAGCCTACATTTCAAAGAATTTGTGGGCATTTTTAAATTAATCATGTCCCTTGAAAATGAAGACAAAATAAATATCAATTTGAAACAACAACAAAGAAGCCTAGATTTTTAAGATGAATTATCAAAGCAGCCACCTCCTCTTAACCCTTTTATCACCAACATTTAGGAAATCCTCAAAAAATGTTTTCTGAATGATTTAATAAGTTATTTAGTGGGTAAATGGATAAATTTTTTTCGGGAGTTTAATCAGAACATTAACTATTTAAGTATTTCACTCAGTGTGCTTGCACACAGGATACCAATCTTCTCATAGGAAATTGTGGTGTTTCCTGATAGTATTTGTTTTTATTAAAATTTGTCACAAATGCTCTGTGAACTTTATTTTCAGGAAGAGTGACCTGATTTCAGTTAAATAGGAAGGAACGTGAAATATTTACCAGACAATGATATTGTGATATCAAAAGTTCTCAGCACAACAGCTGATTGCACATACCATAACCTTGAGTACCCCACATTTATTTACAATATTTGAAAGACTACATTCTAGGGTTAGCCTAACGTGGAAAAACATAATTCCATGAAGAGAGGAGTAGCAAAGGAGTAGAGTGGGAAAAACAGAAGTAATTGATAATATGTGAGCTTTTAAAAACATTCCAGGGTGAGTTTCTTTACCTGTTTGGAAATTAGTGAGATCATTTATTTAAGAACTGGGAATGCCATTTTTCCCACACAAATGAGATCTAATCTTTTTGATGTATAATAGCCCAACATGGTTTACCATGTGTGTGAGTGGTTTTGGACATAAAAATGTAGTCTTGTAGGCTAGGCAGGTGTTGACAGTTCATGTGCACATTTGTATGAACATCAATGGAGAATTATGCAAACGTTTGAAACCACTAATGTTATAAATGAACACTTATTGAATCTACAGTGTTTCTAAGCAGCACCTTAGAATGAATTAATAGGAATGATTTAAAAAATCATGATCTCAATTCTTGTTTTGCCCAGCCTGAGAGAGGCCCTCCTGTACCACATGGTTTTACAGTTTTGTCTGTCTAGGTTATTTAATACTCAGTTGAAATGAATTTATCCTTAAAACTCATATTTCTGTTAGGAAAAAAAAAAAAGCCTTATAGGAATTCTAGAAGCAAGGCTCCTAATTGGGCTATAACACAGCATGGATACAACCAAATCAGAGGATTACTGAAAACGGTTTCCAGAAATTCTACAGTTTTCACTTTTTTGTTTTGTTTTGTTTTAAAACAATCTCACATGACATGGGTATTGGAAGATACAAGTGTCAGAAAACAAATTAGGCTGCTTGATTTCTATTATCAATACAAGAATACTTAGTCAACAATTATATCAGAAAAACTAAATTTTTGAGAACTTTTCTAAGTCAGGCCGGACACATCACATAAAGCTATTTTTACCTATGCCCTTTGATGTGGGCCCACATAAAATATCCAGGCACATAACCGGTCAAGGTATACAGGGATTTCAGGAATCAGGAATGGTCATCCAGATTCTTTATTACCTTGGGAAAGTCACTGTACATATTTTATTCTCTAGTGCCCTTCTCTCGGTTGACTGATATATAATAATAGCATCACTGATAAAAATATTCTTACATAAACTGTTTGCATTTAAAAATACTGCATATTTGAAAATAATAGTCCAAGCTAGCAATAATTTGTGTAGTGTAGATTTTCCATCTAGGTTTACTTAAAAAGATTTCTAAATGCTTTAAAGGAAGAAATTTCTTCCTTTTGGTACTTTAAACAACTAGAAGTTGTCCGCCAGAGATTGGATATACAAATTGGTTATCTATAACTTTGGGAATATTAGAAAGTTTAAAGCAGGAAATAATGATCCAGAATGTGGAGGAAATTACAGTGGAAGTCAGCATGCATAGTATGTATGCCTTCTTTGGAAAGTGGGCCAATCTGCCTCATCAATGATTATAATGTTCTTTTAACTTTTCTTCTTAAGTTTGTACTCTAAATCAGGTTAGATCTTACTAAAGGACTTACTAAGTTACTGCTGAGTACTTAGCAAGTTCCATGTGCTATTCTTTTTATTTTTTCTTATTTTTTCTCACCATAGCACATAGCCTCCCCAGTGTCCATCACCCAGCCACCCCATCCCTCTCACCCCACTCCCCTCCACCCATGTGCTAGTCTAAACACTCTCGCAGGGGAATTATTTCAACTTATTAACAAATTAGGAGAAAGTTAATAATATCCGTGCATCCAAGATGAGAAGAGACAGAATTTAAATTCTTTTAGGTCACAGAGCTCTTAAGTAATGGACCCAAGGTAGGGACCTAGTTAAAAACCCCCATTTGAATCTCTAAAATCTTGTGATCTCAAATTAAGAAGGCTATGCGTCTCTTATATAATTAAAAGAAAAAGAGATTTGTAGTGAATGTGAATTTTATGCAGTAGGAGAGTTATTACATGTGGAAATATATTTTATTTAGTTTGCATATTTTGAGTTTATTTTTACTGATACTTGTTTTCAGGATGATAAATTAGAGAAGTGTAATAATTCCTTATATATGAGAAGAATATAGTTCCTGGTTAAATAGCCGTGTTGCTGAAATATTTTTGATGGACCATATATAAATTAAATGTTAAATGCTGTGTTACTCTCTAGGGAAAGTCCTTCACACGTGTTTATCAATAAAGAAAATGTCTTATTCAATTATAATTTGTCCACCAGTATAATTAAAAATGTATGAGATCCTGGTAGTGTCAAATGTTTCTGGAGTTATATGCTTTTATAACTCCAACAGATCTCCAAGCCTAATCTCATCATGAAGCCAGAAAATATACTAAAGTCTTTGTGGTTAGTTTGATTTACTGGTTCTTTGGCCCTCTGCAAGTTTTATAACCAGTAGCAAATCTCATGGCTCCTTTCTAGAGCCAAACCTCATTCTGGCATAGTACCAGTGTTCAGTCATTTCTTTGGGAAATGTACTCTACTGTTTGACCAGCTAATTTTAAAATAAATGCTGGTAATAAAGGAAGAATATTCCATACCAGCTTTCTTTTTTCTTTTCTTTTCTTTTTTTTTTTCTGCATTAGCTACTACTGTATTAGGTCTTAGAGTATCTTATTTGAGGTATTTTTTTTTATTAGGGTGACTCCTCCTTGAAATCAAAATCTAAATGTCGTTTTTTCCTTCCACTCTTTCTCTCTGCTCTTCTTGTCAACTACTACTTGTTTAAAATGTACTTTAGGCAAGGTATTTTGTTCTAGAAAATTTTACACACCCCAGGGATGATTCAGAAAGAAAACGGAAATCGTTTTTTCTGCTGATTTTCTAACCTTAGCTTTTTTCTATTATCTTGGTACTATACAGTCGCAAAGCATTTATAAATCTCTGGGCATTAAATGAGTTGAGTGAGCACAGTGTTTAGAATGTGATGGTCATTAAATAAAAATAAACTCACTCTATAGAATACTCAGTAAATTTAGTTAATACCAACTCTAAACACAAATATTAGGTCATTAATATAATATTCCCATGTACCTTTTCATTATTTTTATATTCAGTCTTAATCTGATTACAAATGTGATATTGGATATCGATTTGTCATTCATCCTTACTTTGTAAACTATTTTCATTGTGTGCTGTTTTCATTGCTGTCATTCATAAAGAATTATAAAACTGTCTAGTGACTGTAACATAAGTTACTTTTCTTATTGTTAGACATTTAGGTATCTATTTTTGTGTAGTATGCTTTTTAAAAAATTATTCCTTTAGTTATTTTTATTTTTTAAATTTTTTTATTAACATATAATGTATTATTTGTTTCAGGGGTATAGGTCTGTGAATCACCAGTCTTCGACAATTCACAGCACTCATCATAGCACATACCCTCCCCAATGGCCATCACCCAGTCCTTATCCCTCCTACCTCCCTCCCCTCCTAGCAACCCTTAATTTTTTCCTAAGATTAAGAGTCTCTTATGGTTTGTTTCGCTCCACAATCCCACCTAGTTTCATTTTTTGCTTCCTTCCCCCATGACCCCTCTCTCTGCCTCTTAAATTCCTAATATCAGAAAGATCATATGATAGTTCTCTTTCTCTGATTGACTTATTTTGCTTAGCATCATACCCTCTAGTTCTATCCATGTCATTGCAAATAACAAGATTTCGTTTTTTGATGGCTGCATAGTATTCCATTGTGTGTGTGTGTGTGTGTGTGTGTGTGTGTGTGTGTGTATATATATACCACATCTTCTTTATCCATTCATCTGTTGATGGACATCTAGGCTCCTTCCATAGTTTGGCTATTGTGGACATTGCAGCTATAAACATTTGGGTGCACATGCCCCTTCATATCACTACATTTGTATCTTTAGGGTAGATATCCAGTAGTGTAAAGATTGGGTTGTAGGGTAGCTCTATTTTCAATTTTTTGAAGAACCTCTATACTGTTTTCCACAGTGGTTGCACCAGCATGCATTTGCACCAACAGTGTAGGAGGAGTCCCCTTTCTCCACATCCTCACTAACACCTCTCATTTCCTGACTTGTTCATTTTAGCTCTTCTGACTGGTGTGAGGTGGTACCTCACTGTAGTTTTGATTTGTATCTCTCTGATGCCAAGTGATATTGAATACTTTTTCATGCGTTTGTGGGCCATTTGGATGTCTTCTTTGCCAAAAAGTCTGTTCATGTATTCTGCCCATTTCTTGATTGGATTATTTGTTCTTTGGGTGTTGAGTTTGATAAGTTCTTTATAGATTTTGATTCCTAACCCTTTATCTGATATATCATTTGCAAATATCTTCTCCCAGTCTGTCGGTTGTATTTGGTTTTGTTGACGGTTTCCTTTGCTGTGCAAAAGTCTTTAATCTTGATGAAGTCCCAGTAGTTCATTTTTTTCCCCAAATATTTTTATTTTTTCAGTGTTACAAGATTAATTGTTCATGCACCACACCCAGTGCTCCATGCAGTACATGCCCTCCTCAATACCCACCACCAGGCTTGCCCAACCCCCCACCCCGCCAAAACCCTCATTTGTTGCTCAGAGTCCACAGTCTCTCATGGTTCATCTCCCCCTCCTATTTCCCCTCATTCACCCTTTATTTCCTTCTCACAGTGTCCTCCATATTTTTCCTTATGCTCCACACATAAGTGAGACCATAAGATAATTAACTCTCTCTGCTTGACTTATTTCACTCCACATAATATCTTCCAGTCTGGTTCCATGTTGATACAAAAGTTGGTTATTCATTCTTTCTGATAGAGGTATAATATTCCATTGTATATATGGACCATATCTTCTTTATCCATTCATCTGTTGAAGGGGACCTTGGCTTTTTCCACAGTTTGGCGATTGTGGCCAGTGCTGCTATGAACATTGGAGTACACGTGGCCCTTCTTTGTACTGCATCTGCTTGCTTCTTTGGGGTAAATACCCAGTAGTTCAATTGCAGGGTCATAGAGTAGCTCTATTTTTAATTTCTTTAGGAATCTCCATGCTGTTTTTCAAAGTGGCTGCATCAACTTGCATTCCCACTAAGTGTGAAAGAGGGTTCCCTTTTCTCCACACCCTCTCCAACATTTGTTGTTTACTGTCTTGTTGATTTTGGCCATTCTAACTGGTGTAAGGTAGTATCTCAGTGTGGTTTTGATTTGCATCTCCCTGATGGCTAAAGATGAATATTTTTCATGTGTCTGTTAGCCATTTGTATGTCTTCTTTGGAGAAGTGTCTGTTCATGTCTTCTGCCCATTTTTTGATGTGATTATCTGTTTTTTGAGTGTCGAGTTTGAGGATTTCTTTATAGATCTTAGATATCAGACCTTTGTCTGTAGTGTCATTTGCAAATATCTACTCCCATTCTGTGGGTTGCCTGTTTGTTTTGTTGACTGTTTCCTTGGCTGTGCAGAAGCTTTTTATCTTGATGAAGTCCCAAAAGTTCATTTTCGCTTTAGTTTCCTTTGCCTTTGGAGACATGTCCTGAAAGAAGTTGCTGTGGCTGATGTCAAAGAGGTTACTGCCTATGTTCTTCTCCAGGGTTTTGATAGATTCCTGCCTCACTTTGAGGGGTTCATTTTTGCCCTTGCTTCACTTGCCTTTGGTGATGTTTCTAGAAAGAAGTTAGTGTGGCTGAGGTTGGAGAGGTTGCTGTCTGTGTTCTCCTCAAGGATTTTGATGGATTCCTGTCTCACACTGAGGTCTCTCATGCATTTTGAGTCTGTTTTTCTGTGTGGTGTAGGAAGATGGTACAAAGCATCTGTAGGAAAAACAGGGAGACCAATGTGGGGCTCAATCCCAGGACCCTGAAATCATGACCTGAGCTGAGGGCAGAGGCTTAATCCACTGAGCCACCCAGGTGCTCCTAAAGAAAGAAAGAAAAACTTACATGTATACAAAAATAAGGTTAAATATAATGAAGGGCTAGAATATGACTGTAACAATGAAAATTTAAAAAGGTTTTTAAAAAGGTATTGATAAGATCTAATATTTGAAAAGGTTAAAATAGAAAAAAGGAAAAATAAAAAAAATAGAATAAGAAAAAATTTAAAATAGTTAACTTTGAAAGTCTAAAGAATCATGGGAAAAAGCCATGAATTCTGTGTGTCGCATTCCCCTAGCTCTGGAGTTCCTCAGTTTTCATTGATCAGTGAAATTTGGTCTTGGCTGGGTGTTTTTGCTAATCTGGGGGAGGGTCCTGTTGCAGTGATTCTCAAATGCCTTTGCCCAAGGTGGAATTGCACCGCCCTTGCCAGGGGCCAGGCTAAGTAATCTGCTCAGTTTTGCTCTCGGTAGCTTTTGTTCCCTGAATGCTTTCCATACAGCTCTGGAGGATGGAAATGAAGATGGCAACCTCCTAATCTCCTGCCCTAGAGGAGTGGAGAACTTGGAGTCCCACTCCTTGGTGGGCCCTCAGAGAAAAGCATTCAGTTGTCTCCTTGGTCTCTGGCTGCACTCCGGGCTCACCTGGCCTGTGACTCAGTGTTATAGAAACACTCTGGCACACAACCCAGTTTGAACTCCAAACCCAGCAGTGTACTCTGTGCCACTCCCCCCAGGGGAGGAAGGTGAGTCTCTACTGGTCTGCTACCTCTGGAGTCCCTGCTTGAAGAGGAGTGGCCCAACTGTGCTGAGGATCATGGTTTATGTGAACTGCGAGCTGAGAGCCCACTTCGTGGCTCCACCTTTGCAGCCAGCTTCCCCACTCCTGATACCTAGGAGCTCTGCCACACTCAGACACCCTCATTCTTTCTGTGACCCTGAGGGACCTGAGAATGCACTGTCCCCATGAGGGCTTCACCTCCCCCCCTCCCCTTTAGCCTCTGTCGTGGCATCCCTCAGTGGAACAGACTTCTAAAAGTTCTGAGTTTGTGTTGCAATGCTCAGTGGCTTGCCTAGAGCTGGCCCTTCCCCCCTGCAATCTGTCTTCCCATACATTGCCTTGGATTTAGTTCTCCAGGCACGTCCTACCTTCCAGAAAGTGGTCACTTTTCTGTTCCTAAAATTGCTGCTCTTCTTCGCTTTGATCTCCTGTTGAGTTTGTAGGTGTTCAGAATGGTTTGATAACTATCTCACTCAATTCCTAGAACCCAGTGAAGTTTAGGTCTCCTACTTCTCCACCATCTTGCTCTGGGAACTCTTTGCATAGTATGCTGTCCCCCAAAACACTATCTTAAAATGCAATTTGTTTTATTTAATCATGGCTCCATCGGTCAGGAATTCAGACATGGCACAGCAGAAACATTTTGTCTCTGCTCATAAAGTCTGGAGCCTCTATTGCTATTGCTCAGATGATTAGGGATCAGCTCAGATGTTGGTCCGGGAGTCAGGTCATGTGTGTGGTTCCTGGTTTCTCCTTCATTTAGACATTCCATGTGCCTAGCTTGGGCTTCATCACAACATGGTGGTTTCAGGACCTTCACATTTTTTATGTTGTTGATTTCTTCCCAGAGAGATAGCAGAAGCTACCATACCTCTTAAAGGCTGAGATTGGAACTGTCACAACGCCACTTCTGCCATACTCTGTTGGTCAAGGCAAAGCACAAGGCCAGACCAGGTCAGGGAGGGGGAAATATATTCCCTTCTGGATGACAAAGTAGCAAGTATGTACACAAAGGGAATGAATTAATGATATCTATCTTTAGAGACTACCTGTCATGTTGTGTGAACCATTTGCCAGCTGTCATCCTCTCCTTCTCAGGCTGATTGTATTTTGGCACCTCCCTAACCTTAATTCAAAATTGAATTCATTAATCGGATTTCCCAGAAAATCTGAATATATCAATCTTTTTTTTTTTTTTTGTAGCTTTACTGAGGTTTGTAGAAGTGGCCATATCACTAAGCACGAAGTATCTTATTTAAATGATATTTTTCTCTACAGAGTGAATCTTTCTCTACAAAAGAATTGTCATACCAACTGCTAAGATGATGATGTTTCCCCATGTTATTGCATATACAGGTTCACTACATGCTTGCCAGAGCTTAGTAGCAGGAGTTTTATTTTAATGTTGGATTATGGAACATTACAACCACATATAAAAGTAGAGAAAACAGGGCACCTGAGTGGCTCAGTGGGTTAAAGCCTCTGCCTTCGGCTCAGCTCATGATCTCAGGGTCATGGGATTGAGCCCCATGTCAGGCTCTCTGCTCAGTGGGGAGCCTGCTTCCCCCTCTCTCTCTGCCTCCCTCTCTGTCTACTTGTGATCTCTCTCTCTGTCAAATAAATTAATAAAATTAAAAAAAAAGTCAAGAAAATGGTATAAGACACACTTTTGTAGCCATTGCTCAGCTTTAAAAATTATCAACTTAGGGCCAATCTTGTTTCTTCTATACCTTGCCCAGTCGCTAGCTATAATTTCCCCCTCTCATTATTTTAAAGCAAAGTGTCACTATTAGAGGATTTAATCTCTAATAATTTAATCTGCAAATTATTCAGTATGTTGGTGTTAGACCCACGTGAATAGTACTAGCACAAAGTGCACAGGTGTCATATTTTGGGCTCATTCTGATTCATAGAGGTACAAAGTAATCCTTCAGTGCCTAGAACTATGAGCAGCATAGAGGTACAAAGTAATCCTTCAGTGCCTAGAACTATGAGCAGAAACTTAATTATTTGCTTTTTATATAAAGATAAGCAGACTGAAATGCAGATATACAGAGACTGCTGTCTAGTGGTAAATTATTTGGTTAGGGCTATTAAAGGGACAAAATTAGAGGAGCAAGTCTGAGGATATCTAAAGAAGACGTGTATAGATCAGCTGGTGGAATTGGACATAACAGAATTTTATGTTAATGCATTTGTGAGCGTCAATTGTAGAGAGGCTCTTAAAAACTAGAGAGACATTCTTCTGCAGATACAGTGGGCCCATGAAGAGTGTGTTCATGATGGTACGGCAGAAGGCTTTGTGTGGGCCCAATAGTATGTGTTCCTTCTCTGCGAGCCTGACACTACTACTGCTGAGGTCTTGACTTGCCATTACCAGAAATGGATTTTGACTACTCCGTATAGTAGCATTTATCAAGGTGGATTAATCAGTCACTTTGTGGCAGTTTTGTTACATCAGTACCATCTGTCCTACATGATCAGTAATGAATCCTTACCATATTGATCCTTGCCATACACTTGGTATTGATTTGGCTTCTACTCCTGAAATGCTTCCATCATGACCACTAGGGCTTACCAGGATGTCTCATCTCTCAACATGACAGATACCCACACATGTTACTTCAGCCCAAATAACCAATTTTATGATAAAGGAGGTGTTATGATAGGCCCTAGAACAAGATATTCACTGGTCTTAACATATATTGCTTACCCAGAAGCAGTTGGCTTAATAGAACATTGCAAAATGCTCATTTAAGGCAGCTCTGGGATTTTTAGCTCTGCCTTCTATGAGTTGGTATATGTCCTCAACTCATGGCCACTATCAGGTACTATATCTTTAATAGAATATATGTGATTTGGAAAAAGGAGTTGAAATATGTTTGGCCCCTTCCATCATCTTCCCTGTGACTCAGTTGTGGAAATTTTTGATTTAGCTCTGTTATACCAAATTTGAGATTCTCTTTTTCATGTATGGGGCAGAGGATTTTTTTTTTCCAAATTCTGTTGAACTTGAAGCTCTGACTGCCACTTATTTTATAAACTACAAAGACAGGATTTTCTGTATTGATAGAGGTAACTAACCCTTGTGGGCTTAGGATTGCTGCTACACAGTGGAGGCAGACGAAAA
Source organism: Procyon lotor (assembly GCA_028646535.1). Taxonomy (NCBI): domain Eukaryota; kingdom Metazoa; phylum Chordata; class Mammalia; order Carnivora; family Procyonidae; genus Procyon; species Procyon lotor. Next base: position 73,526,845 of record CM053607.1, read on the forward strand.
GAGTTTCAAACCCAGTAGATTTCTAAGGGCATCACTTGATGCTTCTGTATCCAATGTCCGCCCCTCAGCCACTTTTCCAAGTGAAGACGTGATATTTAGAGAGCATAATACAAATGTTAGAGATGCCTAACACTCCTAACTTGGCTCTTTCTAGTCTTTTTTAGCTAAGAAAAAAAAATTATGGGTTCATCTTGGTACTTGAAATTCAAATTTGGGATTACTTTTCTTTTTATTGACTTTTATTATTATCTGTATCTCCTTTCTTCTTATTAAAAATCCAAGGTGTAAATGATACAATTTAATTACTTATCACTTTATCTCATTATATACATTTAACAGGCTCAAAATAACACTGCTAGCATTATCTTAAACAAAATGATTACTGACAAGCACTGTATCATCTTGCTTATATGTGGAATATAAGATAGTCAAATCTGTAGAAGCAGAGAGTACTATGGGCTAGGAGAGGGAAAATGGAGAGGTGTTGATTGAAGAGTATATTTCAGTTATAAAAGGCAAATGAGTTCCAGAGATCTACACAGTGTACACAGTGTAGTTGCTAGAGCTAACAATACTGTATTGTTTTTTTAAAGTTTGCTAAGAAGACATATCTTCTTTTTTTTTTAATTTTTATTAACATATAATGTATTATTTGCCCCAGGGTACATGTCTGTGAATCGTCAGGCTTACACATTTCACAGCACTCACCATAGCACATATCCTCCCCAATATCCACAACCCAGCCACCCCATCCCTACCCCTCCTGCCTCCCAGCCACCCTTAGTTCGTTTTGTGAGTCTAGGAGTCTCTTACGGTTTGTCTCCCTCCCCATCCCTTCCTGTTTCATTTCTCTCCCCCGCGCCCCCCAAACTCCCACCTTGCCTCTCAAATTCTTCATATCAGAGAGATCATGTGATAATTGAGAAGACATATCTTCTGTTACATATTCTTAGAATAATAAAATGGGGGCAGGAGGACACATCACTTTGGGAGATGACAGATACGTTTATATCTTTGATGGCAGTGATGGTTTCAAAGGTGTATGTGTACTTATCCCCAAACTCATCAAGTTGTATATATTAAATATGTACAGCTTTTTATATATCAATCATACCTCAACACAGTGGTTTAAAAAATAATGTTAGTGAAAGCTGCTTAAGTTTGGTTTTCCTCCCAAATACCTTTTTGTCTTTAAGATACATACTACCGAGTTCTGTCAAAATCACTGTTGAAAGCTACTTAAAACAGTTTTTCCCTGTGATGTTGTACCACCAGTACACTATGTCGTTTGGTTTATTTGTTTCATTTTGCTTTTGACTTTGAGGTACTGGTTGCATTTATGTTAGTTTGGCTTTGTTTTATAAATTATGTTCAAAGATTTACATGAATTCAAAATCGACCATGTAAAAGTAGGTATATCTTGGAGTTCTATGTTTTGCCTCTGTCCTTTCATTCTGTGGTTGCTCTCCTTTTTAAGGTAACAACTTTGTTAAGTCTACCATTTCATTTTTTTAGGACAAACAAATAATAAATATGTTTACCTGTATTTGTGTATAGCTATAAGTAGAAAGAGAGAGGTAGAAGGGAGGAGTGTTGTATTCTTCACTCCTTTTTTTCTAGATAAATAGAATAGCTGAGTTTTACTGTACAAATTCAGGGATTCTTTAAAAAAAATTTCATTGACATGAATTAGTTCACACAATTTCATCTTAGGCTGATGTATTTCAAATGGCAACTCATTCTAAATAGGTCAATAAAGGGAATGTTAGAGGTCATATTTTCCCATTTTAATTTAGATCCAATTTTTAGTTTTAAATACTAAAATACTGTATTTCATAGAGACAAACTTTGAAGTCAAGATAAACTCATTATTAGACAAACTAAAATGACCCATATATAAAATATCAGTAGGTTATTTAGACTGGGAACAGGTAAAAATTACCTCCTGGTTTGCTTCAGTACTCACTGTTTCCATAGGTACTGTTGTTAATGGCTTTTTGAAAACTAGTTACTATAAAATTCTGAATCATGGGATAAAAAATGATAAAGGCAATTAGAAAACGTATTAAGCCACTGATGTATATAAGATATTGTGTAAAGTACTATGTAGGGGAAACAGAAGGGAATAATAGTTCTTTCCTTTAAAGAATAGAGAGTCCAGTTGAGATAATAGACTCAAATAGCATAAGAGCATTTACAATCATGTAAGTGAATATGCAAAGTAATGCAATATAAGCTGAGTACAAAAAGTTTTCATCTTTATTTTTCCTCAAAATTATTTTTTCAATTGATTTAATGTAAAACACATTTTTAAAGGATTGGTATTATAAATAGTAGTTTTCAGGAAAGTACTCTCTCTTTTTAAAGATTATTTGAGAGAGAGATTGAGTGATCACGGGATAGGGAGGGACAGAGGGAAAGGAAGAGAGAGTCTTACGCAGACTCCGGACTGAGCACAGATCCTGACGAGGGCCTCAATCTCACAACCCTGAGATTAGGACCTGATGTGAAACCAAGATCCAGATGTTTAAATGTGCCACCCAGGTCCTCCCAGAAAAGTTCTCTTTAATGCATCATGTAAATAAAGTTAATAAAAAAAAAAACATTATAGTAGCAACATTGAAATTAAACAACATCAGAAAAAAAAATCAACAGTTTTATATTATGATCACCTTTCTTGAATTTGAATTTCACGTAGCCAAAATGAGTAATAGTGTGTGTAGGTAGGTAGAAGGAGTAAGTTGGTGGTCAGAGGTCATAAGGAACTACCATATAAAGTATGAAAGGTATAAAATAATTTGTAATAAGTGAATTGAGTGGCACACAGTGGGCAAGTCTTGGAACTCTAGTATATAGTCATGCCCTGCCAACTTCCTTACCTCCGACTCAACTACATAGAAGAGAAAATTACTCTGGTCTTTTGAATTCGTTGAAAGGGATTGGAAACAGAAGTGTAAAAAGTTCACAGTCTCATTATGAAAGTTATGGCATCTAAATCATAGTTTTTTTTTTTAACAACTGAATAACATTTGCCTTTTTTCATTAAGATAGAATGTGGAAACAAAAATTATGGGGACTTTGTTATAATTCATTTGAAATGATATTTCATTAAAGTTGCTAAATGAGACAGTTCTACACCCCAAAGATAACCACTGTCAGCATGTAGTAGATTCTCTTCCTAACATTACATGATTGTGTATGTGTGTGTGTTTCACTGGGATTATATAGTATATAGTTTATATTCTCGTTGTTGTTTTGTCTTGTTATGACTACTATCATCATTCCCACTGTTATAAAATATTACTTAAAATAATTTTTAATAATATAATATTCCAATTTGCTCCTTTCATTAGTTCTAATTTTCCCCAATGTAAATTTACTTCATATGTGCCTTTTTAGGTTGACATCTCATATTTTTCTTAATTTCATTCCTAGGAATTTTCTTATTAGGTTAAAGTTATAAGAAATTTCTTTCCTCCCTTCCTTCTTCCTTCCTTCATTCTTTTTCCTTCTTTTTAAATAAGAAAAATATTCGTTGAAAGAATTTTGTGTAATTCACAGAACAATGTAAGTTGTAGTCTTTAAATCTTGATAGCAAGAGAAATCCCTGAGACCTCTGCAGCAGAAATAAATGGAGGATTTCTTAAGGGTTGGCCATTAACAGACTCAGTGCCAACTGTTTTCTATCCCTGTGTGCCTCCATTTAGTTTCATATTCTTGGAGGGGCACCCGGGTGGCTCAGTTGGTTGAGCAACTGCCTTCAGGTCAGGTCACGATCCCAGAGTCCCAGTATCAACTTCTGCATACGGCTCCCTGCTCAGCGGGGAGTCTCCTTCTCCCTCTGACCCTCTCCCTTCTCACGCTCTCTCTTTTTCAAGTAAATAAATAATTTTTAAAAAAGATTACACTCTTGGAAAAAAGAATAGATTTGACCCTACTTTGGGTCATGTTCTCGCCGTAAGGTGAAAGAATTACCAGAAATTCATACCATAGTATGGTTTTAATAGAACTTTATACCGTAGAGTTCTTCAATAAATGATGCTGGTCAGACAAAAAAAAAAATAAACAAAAACACTATCAGTTATATTCAACAACTAATTTGCCTACTGTCTAATTCTTGGCTGACTAAAATTCCCTTCTCCTCTAACATACAATTGATATAACATAATCAACTATTCCATACATAAGCCTTTCTCTAATGGGAGATAACCCCAGATCATATTCTAGTCCTATATTCATGTGTCATGGGACTAACTATTCTGATTTCACAATCCATGACATTCGTCCTCAAGTTCTGTTGCAATATTCTGGTAGAAACCCTTCCATTAAATGGAGAATAAGACCCTACAAAAGGCACTTAGGGCCAAGTACAAAGAGAAGAAAAGAGAATGGAATGCTTTTTGCAATTTCCCTCATTTTACATGTGACTATCAAGGCTCTTGATACAAATGGCAACTGGCCTTCCAGAATTGATCTAGTTCACAGTCCCAGCAGGAGTATGCAAGAGTGCCTCTTTCACTGTACCCTTGCCAACAATGAGTAGTAAGAAGTGTTTGGCAGACAAAAATACTTTTAATCTAAAATACCTTAATTCCAACATGTCTGGACATTTTTCATATGTTAAGGAAAATATTTATAAAGCTCCTTTTGTGAATCAGTGAATGTAATGTCATTTGCCCGGTCTTTCTCTTGAGGCATTCTAAAAACATATTCACCATACAGCAAGTACTGGCTTAGAGTATTACTCTGCCTACCACTCAGAGAATGATACAAACACACATTTGTGAATGATTAGTTGCTCCTGAAATATTACATGTTTTATCTCCATTTCATCTTACTAACGCTAGTTAGTTGTTATGTAGCATTTTTATAAACTGTTAAAGTTATTTGATTGAAAGTAGGGGAATAGAAAAAATACATAGATATATTTTAATAAAAGTAAAAGCAAAGTGAAAATGAAGAAAGCCTTCATAACATATTGGTAAATTCAAAGGCACATAACTTAAAAATTAGATCTTGGTCTCTGAGCTACACCTTAGAAGTCCATGAGGCACGTTAGGAAGCTGAATCAGAGTATTATGTAGTATTTTATAAGTCATGCTTGTGAATGACCTAACTACAGTAGTTCCCAAGTGGTCTGAGAGAGCCAGCTTCCGAGGGTTGGTAAAGTTAGAACCAGGCAACAGCTTGAGCTCTGGGAGAGTTCCATCAGTAGGTCTTAAAAGCCTTGCCTTGGCTGGGGGGTGGGAAGGAGGAAGACAGCAAATATGCCCCAAGTCTCCCTGTGTTTCGGAGCACATTCTGAATCAGGGAAATACTCTTCTGGAGCTGACATTCCCCTTGCAGTGCCTTAAGGAGCCATAGGATGTTAACTTTGGTCCCTCTTCTTTCTATTTAGTGAAATGAGATAGGGAAACTAAGATAATAATTGAAAGAATATTAGTTTGCGCTCTTTCAGTATCCAACAGAGGGTAATGAAGACACTGAAGAGCAAGATTTCGCATTTGATCATGAACTAATTGAAGAATTCTTTTTGGCTTTTTAAGTACCCAAAAGTTAACGAAAAATGAGGGGCTTAAATAGCAAAGCAAATCTGAGGAATTTAATAGCTGCTAAAAATATTTAGACTTAAAATATTATTTTAAAAATATTTTCCTTTCCTTAAACTCCCGATAGCATGGTATTTGAATAAGTATCATGGTATTTTCTGTATATTGCCATGTATTATATTATGAAGACTTCCCTGCTGGGGGTGAGTTTTGTGAGAATAGGACTCAGGGTCCATGAGACATTTACATTTATAATCAGCATTGTAGTTTGAGTATGTTGTGGTCAGGGTTGAATAGGTGAGTATCACATTTATTAGTGGCTAGAATATTAACAAAACGAAGAATAGGGTTATTTTGTTTTTTTACCAACTCAGCTGTTTATATGTACTTGTGTTAAGTATTTCATAAAATTTAAAAACCTCTGAACACTTTGGAAATCACCATTCTTATTTTTACATTTGAAGAGTAATGTGTTAAATTATAAGAATCTAAGATGGGCTTGAGCCTATCTTCTGTTGTGAAAAAAGGGAGAATGCGGTCAAACATATATTTTAATAAATAGGGTCTGATAGTCTTTATTTTTATCTGAACAATTTCACAATAAAATAAACTTTAAAAAGGCATCCGAATATGTAATTTTCAAGCCAATATTTGATTTTAGCAAAAATAAAGGATTTAGCTAAAATCTTTGTACTATTTTGTGTGACAAAGGAAGACAGTATTTGGAGTTTGAGATTTGAATTAAGCAAGGTGCTCTTTGTGGCACTAATTATAAAGCGGATTGCTGTATGATTTTAACTTCAAAACATGTGTTACCTGTTGCTCTTTTAATGTCTAGGGCTTGTAGTACTTTAAGGTGAGTGAATAGACCAAATTGGGGAAAATACAGTCCTTGCTGTTTTACCAATGTGTATCAACACTCGAGTTTTTTCTTCCTTTTTTTTTTTTTAATTATCACCCTGTCAAAATTAAATGTGCAATTTACAGGAAATTTAAAGGCTAGTTAATATATCTCAATATATTTAGAGTCTCTTTGGATTTCTGGATGTCTTATTTCTTCAGTAAACATTATAAAATGCAAAAATATTTTAACATTTTTGTATTATGCCCTATTATCTTGAGTCTCTCAGCCTCGTAAGTAGTATTTGCTACTTCTTGGCCATTTTGTTAAATTCTTTTCTTTAAATTTCCTAACGCAAGAATTTTTTTTCTAATATAAGCCAAAAATCGGATTTTTTTTTCGCCTGTGACCTGCATCTTTTTGTTATGCTCGTGCTGGTGTTTGAAGTTAAAGGTCTATATCACGTTATCTATATCTAAAGAGTCTTATGTAAGTGAAATAGTACTTTATAACTTCAGAGAACAGTTTAAGAGAAAAGAACAGGGTAACAGAAAATCAGAAGGAAACAGATTGTTCTCCCTGAGGGAAAAGTGAAAAAAATTTGCAAAAGAACTGGTCTCTTTTTTTAATCTCTGGGATGAAAATGGTAACCATAGAAATAACAATAAAACTAAGGCTTCCTTGTCAAAGAATTTCTCTTGGTGAATGACAATCCTCGATACTATTTTTAGATCTTTGCTCTTATCGCCCTTCCCAATATTTTAGAATTTCTAGAAAGAATATACCTGTGCCATTCATGGACTAACATTTTGGCCTGAAAATTGAAACACTTCAAAATTTGAGCTTCTCACAGAAACAGAATATAGCATACAAAGCACAAACAGCCAGCTCTCTATAGACGATGGGAGAGAAAAGGAAAGGATTGAGACTCATTCCTCACTCATATTTTTAGCAGTTCATAAAGCATAAAAACTGGCTAGTTTAACAGAACACTCAGTGGAAGAACAGAAAAAAAGCTTATGAAATTTAAGAAAATAATTAGGAGTTGAAAAAGGAAACTAAACTACAACAGCAGAAGTGTGTAGGTTTTTCTTTCTGGAATGCTATTCCTGTTGAGAATTTACTCCAGTGGCAGGGGAGAGATAAAAACAATGGGATCGGACAGCATTTTTCATCTTTTAACATCTATACAACTTATTTACTATACCTATTTTTATTTTCCTTTTTCTCTCACCAAAAGTAAACTCAAGAAAGACAAAGATTTTTATCTGTATTTCTAACAGCAAGAGTAGTGTCTGATACATGATAAATATTCAATAAATTCTCACTGAATAATCTGAAACTTCAGTGGTCTAGATAAAAGAAAATGAAAGCCTGAATGAAAGTAGTACTATGAAAGCTGAAAAATATAGATTTTAAGGAGTACAAGTATCCGAATTTATTACTGATTAGATAATGGTGAATACACCAGAGATATTTAGCAAATATCCAGTGTCTAAATTAAACATTAAATCAATTGCTGCAAATGTTTTATAAGAGGGGAAGAATTTGATGTGGGGAAGCAGGTGGTCAGGGTATATAGGAGTGTAGTTTTTGACTTGGTCTGAAGGGACAGTCTTGTGGGGCCTACAGGTGTCAGGAAGTATTTCGATACATGGTCATGAAGTAGGGTGAACAGGCACTAACTGAAGTGAATATAGGGGAATATTCAACGTATGATTGTGGTTATATTTAATAAATTTGTAAATAGATTTAAATCCAACATCTGGGTGTACATTCAGTATCTCCCACCAGGTAGTAGTAATTGTGGATGTCCAGTACCATGTATTTTTTTTTCCTATTTCCTTTACACCTTTCACACCCCTTGTCTTCCTCTCCTTACTCCACTTGGGTCTTCCCAAGGAGCATATTATACCAGGATACATGGATATGCACTGTTTGGAGGCAGAGTGCCATGTTTTAGAGAGTGAATATCAGGATGAGGAAGAACTTAGCTCAGATCTACTCAGATATGATATTAGAAGAAAACTTATTTATTCTGAATGTCAGATTTCTCATCTGTAATGGGTGAATGCCTAATTTCATAGATTATTGTGCATATCACTTTTTTTTAAAGATTTTATTTATTTATTTGTTTGTTTGTTTGTTTGTTTGTTTATTTGACAGAGGAGAGATCACAAGTAGGCAGAGAGGCAGGCAGAGAGACAGGGGAAGCAGGCTCCCTGCTGAGCAGAGAGCCCGATGTGGGGCTCGATTCCAGGACCCTGAGATCATGACCTGAGCTAAAGGCAGAGGCTTTAACCCAATGAGCCACCCAGGCACCCCATGAATATCACTTTTTAACACAGTGCTTGGACACAGATGACGCTTAATTAGCTCTAAGCATAGCTGTAATTATTGTTACATCAGGTGTAATTACTGTATTACATCTAGCAGTAAATCCAAGATGATAGAATTGAAGGGTTGTAGACAACTGGCGATCATTCCTGAACTTATTCTGAGGCAAATTTTAGGTGTTCTTCAAAACAGTTTGTACTTTGAAGAATTCTGGTAAAGTATTCTTTTTAATAAAAAGTAAGCCTCAGTTAATTTTTTTTTCACAGAAATACAGGATTATCCATCCAAATAAATTGTATTTTTTGGTGGGTTTTTTTTTGTTTTTTTGTGGGTTTTTTTTTTTTTTTTTGGTTTTTGGGATTGTTTTGTTTTGTTTTGGCCCTGGTAGATTCAAAAATATCCATTGCATGGGACATAGTTGAACTATCTCCTGAATCTAGATGCCTACTGTGATATAATCTGTACTCTGTAAGAGAATAGCTTGTGTTTATATAGGAATTTTAAACACACGATCTCTTTTGATCCTCATAATCACCCTTTGAAACCTTGGACATCAGAGATTATCATTTCTGTGCTATAGATGAAGAATTTAGGCTCAGAATGGTGGTAGCAGATTCACCCAGCAAACAGTGGAAAAGCAGTGTCCAAGCCAAGGTCAGTTGAACGTGAACTGCTCTTGTTTCCCCTGTCCTTAATACCTCTTCATCCATCTCTAACCGAGAGGCACCACACAGGTGGTCACTAGGCAAGAATTGTAACAGAGATAGTACATCTGGGCGGAATTAGCATTGACTGTAGATTTTTTTTTTAAGGATTATATTTATTTATTTGAGAGAGAGAGCACAAGCAGGGTGGAGGGCAGAGGAAGAGGGAGAGGCAGACTCCAGGCTGAGCAGGGACCCTGAGGCAGGACTCAATCCCAGGACTCTGGGATCATGACCTGAGCTGAAGACAGACACTTAACAGACTGAGCTGCACAGGCAGTCTGCATTGATTGTAGATGTTGGTAAACAACCACTAAACATAAAATGAAAAAAAATACCTAAAGCTGAACAAGATTAAATCTACACTGCTATATCTTAAAATGCACCCCAGAGAGATTTTCTCCCATTTTGTGAAGGAGTCATTTCAAAACATTACTAGCTTGCTAAAGCTTACCCTATTATCAGCCTGACTTCAAAGATCAAATGGAAGCCATGAGGTGCCCCCCAACCCCCAGCTAGCTTATCTTTACCCACATACACATTATTCCTTCCCTAGTATCTCACAGAACTGTTGCCTGTCCTCCAGTGGTGCTAATAACACCCCTTGTGGCCTGGATCCCATTGACTTAGACCTACTCAGAGACTCTATTCTTTTCATTATAATCTCTTACTGCTAACCAATATTGAAACAAATGAGTAAACAAATCATGACTAAAACTGGAAAGCTGCTCTGTAAATCTGTGCCTTATAAGCTTCTGGATTTCTTTCATGCTGTAGCCAGGTCTATAAAAAGGAGTCTGTCCTTCGCTTCCTAACCTATTTTCCAGGCCACTGACCACACTACTCTGTCTCAGTGTGGTTGACCAATAACCACCTAATTGCCAAGTCTGATAGATTTGTATTTTCAATACCTTTTTTCCCTGTCCTCAGCTTACCTGATTTTAGTGTCACTTTTGACAGCAGCTCTGTTCCCCTTAAAGTTCACTTCTTTCACTGACTTTTAAAATGTTCTTTTCCTACATTTTTGTTAATTCTGATTTAGGTTGCTGCTTTTTCTTGGTTCCATCCTCGGCTCTCTTCTCGTGATCTCATCTTCTCTTACGACCTCACTTCATCTGTATGTGATGACTTCCGAGACCCTTCTGTCAACCTACATCACTGTGCAGCACCACATATATATTTCTCACTTTCCACTGCACACTTGCACTGCTGTGTGACACTGCATCTCAAGTTCGACGTGTTCAAAATTAATTGTATGATTCCCAAGCACCCACTTCCTGTCAACTTTCCTTCCGTATTCCCTGTCTTGTTGCATGACACCGCCATCTAGTCCGTCCTCTCAGCTGTGCGCAGGGGATCACCCTTAGCTCTACCAGCTCTTTCATCCCATTCCTAAACATGTAAGTGTCTCAGTTCTTTATGTCCTGATTCTTAACTATCTCTCAAATCCACGTAAGTCTCTCCAGCTCCCAGGCCCTTCCTCTATTTTAGATCTGCACTAGGCCTCAGCCGTTTTTTTTCAGCCGTTTTTCCAACCCATTCTCCATAATGTAGTTAGCAGTCTTTCTGAACCTCAGCTCTTCTTTGCCATGCTCCCAGAACAAACTTTGAGTGATTTTGTTCCCTTCAAATTATGGTCCTTATTATTATTTTTTTAACTGTGCTCACATGGCGTTTCAAGATTTAACTCCTTACCTACTTCTCTAGCCATCAGTCTGTTGGTCCTTGATTTGGTCAATTCTTGGGTAGCCTTAAAAATCTTAGCAGGGACATCATCTATGTGGAATAACTTTTTCTGATTCCCTTACTCTAGGGTATAGGGTCTCTCCTCTGTGCTTTATACCTAGTGATATTTATCCTATATTGTAATCATCTCTTTATCTCTTTACTAGACTGTTAGCTACCTTATTACAAAAAGCATACCTTTTGTATGGTCACCCCAGAATCTGTCATGGCATTTGTGAGGTGAATGTGATAACCACTACACGATGGAAACAAGGCAGGGTGCCATGGCATTTGAATGTGTTGTGCACATAATAGCATTTTGTGAAGTGTCCTAATATATATTTGGTGGGGGCATTCTCTAATTAGATAAGGACTGCTCTAGGCACTGCGAATTCATCTATGAAAACCATAGGCAAAGTCCCTGTCCTCAGAGAGCTTAGAGTACAGTGGGTGGAATAAATACACTTGCATTCTAAATGGTTGAAAAAGTAGAGCTATTTCAAAATTTCTGATCAGTTATTGTTTTGTAAAATCAGAAAGACATCTCTTCTTCAAATTGCAGATTTTACCAAAATTTCTGGATAAACTGTGAAAATTACACTAAACGAGAAGTTTTATCTGTAAATCTCATATCAAACTTCAAAATGTCTCCAAATGTGTATGATTCAATGTAAGTACGACTATCATCTGATAAAAGTCACAGAAAATGCTGCAAACAATTCCCATTGCACTGACTTAAAACATTTTTAAATCAAACATTGCATATAAGATTTATTTCAGAAATCTCAAACCATAAAGTATGCAAAGAAAATGGGCTATGAATGGATGAGAGTCTAAAAAAGTGTCTACTTTCTAATTCCAGCTGCAAGGAAAAGAATGTCAACTATGTTAGACTGTGGCTGCGTCTGCATCCACAAACTGATTTTAAAAATGATTGAATTCATTTAAATGGCCAGTTATTTTGACAAAACCAACAACCAAAAAGTGGCCAAATCTAGTAAATACCTGGTTGTTTGCATTTAGCCTTCTTGCCCCCTCAAGTTGGCACTCATGTATAGATAGTCTGTGTATCAAGAATTCAGGGTGGGCCACTAATGTCATTTTGTGAAAACAACATGTTACCAAATAAGAGAGTTTTCTGGCCACTTGCTCTTGGCCACCCACGTGTCTAAGAATGTAGTATGCTGGGCTCAGTACCTTAGGACCTCACATTTTTTCTCATCTTCTGAAGGTGTGGGGAAAAAAACAGTTTGATTGGAAAATAGTCTCCCTTGTGGTTGCAGGGACGTAGTTACCATAGAGGCTTATTATCAGTCCAAGGATCAACCAGCAGGGGCTGCTACCTGAGAACCCCGCAAGCATCCCCTCATTAACCTCCCTGGTCTGTTGGATAGCACTGTTTGCTCAAGAGCGAAGACTTGCATAACAATTTTTTTTTTTTAAGTGAAGCAACTTTGCTTTTGAATTGCATTTGTTTCTGTAACAATTCCCCAGCTTTAGTTTCTGTCAGATAAAAGACCAACTAGTATTTTTCTAAATACAAACACCAACAAATATGCTTACTGCAATTACTATAGCTGCCTCTTTACTATTGTTAGGAGATATTGAAAGGCTTAATTGCTTGGATTTCTTGTAATGCTGATTAAAAATAAGAAAAATGCACACATACAATTCAATGAGAAATGTTAGAAAAACAATGTACGGCTGAAAATATACTCTGATGTTCCTGCTGATCCTTAGCTAGGGTTGTTACAATATTCGTGTATAAAAGTACAAAATTGGGGCGCCTGGGTGGCTCAGTCGTTAAGCGTCTGCCTTCGGCCCAGGTCAGATCCCAGAGTCTTGGGATCGAGCCCCGCATCAGGCTCCCCGCTCCGTGGGAAGCCTGCTTCTCCCGCTACCATTCCCTCTGCTTGTGTCCCCTCTCTCGCTGTGTTTCTCGCTGTCAAATAAATAAAATCTTTAAAAAAAAAAAAAAAGTACAAAATTGAGGATGCTAGATACTGCCATTTTATTTATTTTTAATAATACCTTTTCTTTACATTGAAAAAAATATATATATGTATGTATCTTATTGCTCTACTATGTCCAAAAGTAAGAATTTATGCTTGAAACCTAATACACATTTGATTCTATCCTGCTGGGAAGGTCAGAAGTCTTTTTGGAAAAAAAACAACAACAGGTATGAAATAGACATGGTATGATTATTATTATAGATTTAAGTTGCCCTGACTAATCATTTCTTGTAGTTTAAAGATAGAAATAGTAGAGATGGCAAAACTGGAAGAGGCAGTGCTAATGCACTTGCTCGTATTCAGTCCTCTACGTGGGGAAGAAATGATTGGAGAAACAGTCACTGACTGCTTGTTAGGACACCTGAGTCAGCAAAATCACCTGCACATGGTCGAGAGAGGGGTCCCTCAAAGAGCAGATTTTGTGTTTGATTCTGAGGAGAACTCAAAAGCCAGAATACAGTAGCTGTGGATGGCATTTATATTTAGTAAGAGTGCAATATACTCGTTTGAAGTTGGGAGATGAGTATTTATTGAAACAGCTGGCAAATCAGCAGGAAAATGCTGATTTTGAAAAAACTATTCTTCTTCTGTGGAATCAGACCTACTGTATTTAGCAACACTATTATAATTGAACACAAAAACTGCATTAAAATACCATTAAGAAGGAGACAGAAATCCAGAAAAATAAGAGAATTCTAAGTTAAAAGCTGTCACAGCATTCCTGAGTCAGCTGTTTTGAGCATAAATGCACAAATGCATAAATGATCTTTCAAGTATGACATGAAATGAACCGACTGGACTCTGTTTCCCCATCACTTAGGGCCCTTGCATGTCTCATGCAACCAAGATATTTTTCCAGGCTGACCTAAACAGCGCATCTATTTGTAGACCCGAAAGCACCAATTCCATCCTTTCATGGAACTAAAACACCTGGAAATTGGATGAAACTTGAATTTCAGCACAACACAAACACAGTCTAACCTTTCTATGCAAATAGCTTACGTACTAGTGAAGGACGTTCTGTAACTCCTTCTGATCCCTATGCCACCACTTAGAAACACAGAACCATACTTTGGTACAGAAATGAGGAAATCAGAGGATCACCAGGGCATTTTTTTTTTTTTCAAATGGGAATACTGGGAATGGCTTAACTTATGTGACTTGCTAAAGGTCATAAAACTGGATTGTGGCTAACACCAGATCTTGCAACTTTCAATCCAGTGTCCTTTCCAGACCGCACTTCTTGACCTCTCTGGTTAGTCAGTGATGGTTGCTACTATGTATAAAATAAAGACAGACTTTGTCCTAACCCTGGCCCTTAAAAGCAACTAGGAAGGCAGAAGTGGGTATAAACAGTAGGGCATTTTGTGAAGCACTTAACTGTTACTATTTTCTCCTTCTGCATTTAATAATGACTGCAGTCAAGTAGGGTTTGTCCACCTCCCCACACATGCCAGGGAAATACTGTGGCAGCCCACTTTACAGTTTCCAGGGTAACAGTGTCTTCTACTCTGGAAAAATCAGGAAAATGTAAGCCATGCACAAGAGCAAAGTGTAGATGCCTGAGAGCTCTCCAGCTGTCGTTCAGCTCTGAACTTGGGTCCACCAAAAGGTAGAAGTCCATTTGACCCTTTCTCAGGAGTGTACTACTGGTTTTTCTCATGAAAAATAGAGTCAGAAACTCTCTGGAAATCAACTTGATCTTCACTTTTCCTCATAGTGTAAGATAAATCTAGTGTTGGCTTCACTGGAACCAAGCGTAAGTGTTCTACAAAGTATACCTGAATCTAGCTTGGGTAACTTCTGTAGGATCTTAAATCTTGAGGGCAGAGTCTGCTTTCCACAAGGCACCACTATAAGTCCACGTGGCTTGGGAATGCATCTGAACCTAGATCTTAATATCTGTCAGAATTCAGGAGATGTATAGGTGGTATCATTGGGTCTCAAGAGGCTATATTTTTGGGCCCAGGTCTGTTCCTCAAGTATAATCCCGTCCCTTCTCATAGACTCAAGATTAGAGATACATGTATCTAGAACACAGCCTCCCAGTCTTCACAAAATTCAGTTATTTTTCACCTTTAGAAAGGCTTGAATTTATTGCTTAAGATGCCTGTTAATACCCTGGAAAGTTTATTAGCAGGTAAGAAACAGAAAATTTGAGAACTTATTTCTCTGAGTTGAGAGCTCAGTGAATGTTTTTGTGGCTGAAATTTTTAACCTAACTTAAACCTTTGAATATTCAAGTTCATACCTTCTTAGCAAAGCATGACCTCTCTTTCTTTGTGGGGAAGAATTCTAAAACGTCAAAAGTTACTTTTTGAAACATTTTAATTGCAAATGAATCCGAAACATAAGGATGAAGTATCTCTGAAATTGCACATAGTTGCTAATACTAAAAGGGAAGAGAGTAAAACGGTTTTAGACTTCACTGAACCCAAAATATCCAAAACATTATTTTGGAAATTTGGGGTGTGGGGGTGCATGAATGTTGTGTGATGCCTTGTTTCTTAAGTATGAAATAGAATCAAGGAGAAATTTGTCTTGAATATTTATAGTGACAACCTCAAATTTGACTTACTCTATTTCCAGAGGGTGTTTTGCTTTGCTTTTCTATTTTGCTTTATGCTAACATATTTTTGTTCTTCTAACCATATGTATTATCAAGTGCACCATTAATAAATCCTTATAGGAAACATGGTTTTGGTCTTACAAAACTCTCGGGATGAGTCTGTGGTTTTTAACATGGATTATCTACAATTTTTGTTGGATCAAGTTTATTAGAAGCCTCAGCAATCCTAAGCAATTGCTATGTTACTTCTTTTAATAGTCCATATCAATGATATTGAACATTTCCACACTTTGATTTCCAGTAGATTGATTTACGTGACAGGTTCTGTATGATTTTCCAATCCATCTTTTAGTAATTTTTGTCTACCTTTACTTAATTGCATTTATTTTGGCAATTCATTGTTCTGTAGCAGTTCCTTTATGGATTTGTCTAAAGGAACGTTTTTAGCACAGTCTTGGAACCAGAGGTAATACTGCCTTCATTAATTTTGTTGAAGAACAATAGATACTCATTGAGTGCACACTCTACGCACAGATGTGCAAAAGTCTTTTATCTGTTGAGCTTTTGCATGTGGGAACTTTTTTTTTTTTTTTTTTAAGATTTTATTTATTTGACAGCGAGAAACACAGCGAGAGAGGGAACACAAGCAGAGGGAATGGTAGCGGGAGAAGCAGGCCCCCTGCCGCGCAGAGAGCCCGAATGCGGGGCTCGATCCCAGGTCGCTGGGATCTGACCTGGGCCGAAGGCAGACGCTTAACGACTGAGCCACCCAGGCGCCCCTTGCATGTGGGAACTTTTCACACAGTTTTAAATCCAATAATAAATTCTGTCCAAAGGCAAATGTTCTGTACCTTTGGTTACCTCTCCCTTTTCCCTAACTAGCCCCACACCAGCATGCTCCACAAAGATAACTGCAAACTAGGTTTTGCAGTTAAACATAACATGAGAGACGAGGAATAGATGCTTCTATGAGAAAAGATATTATACTTCACCTGCTTATAAGTTCAGAAGTTGTTATAGGTAAGGATACCCAGAACATCTTTATTGATCCATGTATCAGCTTCCTCTTTTCCTCTTGTGTATGAGGGAATCATAAGATAAATTCTTTCAGATGTTGCCTAAGATCAGTATCAGAAAGATACAGACCTTGAAAGTTAAAGATCTGCATATACTGCTTATAAGTGCATGCGATGATTTACTTTCATGAAATGATTTACTAGACAAATTTGGGACAGGTGAGGAAGCCTGGTTTTTTGATTCTTTGGGAACTGGATAGGAAACACTTCAGCTTCATTTCAGTTCTGAGAAATTGTCAGCCAGCCCAGTGAGGAGTTTTCCTAGCACATCTGCTCACTAGAGTCTGTCCCTGGGCATGATGTAGGCTGGGGGAAGCATGGACTTAGCACCGACAGCACATCGGATCTAGAGGTGCTACAGCTGAAGGCCTTCAGCTAATTGTGCCCACGATCAGGTTTTGTTGGGTAGAGCTTAGTGCCGTGACATTTATGCTCACATGCTCTTGAATATTGGTAAAGTAGGATTCTTTTTCATGGGGCTTGAAATTCACTAACGTGTCTTAAAATGAACCTTCCGTTGGAAAACTAGTCTTTTAGGTATGTATGAGCTCACACAATTACACTAAACTATATTCATTCCCCTTCTCTGTGCAAACAGTTTTGAGGTTAGGCTTCCCAAGCTGACCTTGCTCTTGAAATTCCTTCTGCCTCTTAAAAAGTTTGTTTTGTTTTTATCTTCATTCCTTCTCCAAATCTAAGAAAATTAAATGAAAAATAGGTATAAAGTAAGTTCATTTGTAACACCCGCCTCACAATAATGCTATTCTAGGATATCAATTCTTTATATGATCTATCTTTTTGAAGAACCATATCTCTAACTTCCATCTCCTATTGCCTTTTCTCTTCTGTTGGTGTGGCAGTTAAGAGCTATATAGCTTTTGGGACACCTTGGTGGCTCAGTCAGTGAAGCAGCTTCCTTCGGCTCAGGTCATGATCTCACAGTCCTGGGATCGAGCCCTGCTTTGGGCTCCCTGCTCAGCGGGCAGTGTGCTTCTCCCTTTCTCTGCCCCCTCACTTCCCTGCCCCCACCTCATGCTCTCTCACTCTCTCTCTCTCAAATAAGTAAAATCTTTTTTTAAAAAAAGATCTATACAGCTTTTATTTTGGGGTAGCATACTGTGGCCTCAGAAAAAAAATGGAGTTAATTCCAAATGTAGGAATAACTCCGGGATGGAATTTTCAATTATCCCTTTTATTCCCCATCTGTTACTAGTTAAGGTAATTAATGCTAGTTACCACAACAGACAAACTCTAAAGTCTTTGTATTTTAATGCAAAGAAGTATCTAGCACTGTTTAGCAGAGAGTTCTTTTTCATTTGGTAACTCAAAGATCCAAGTTTCTTCCATTTTGTCATGTCCCCTTATCATATGACTTCCAAGTTGGTTGTAGCAGGAAGAGAGTAAAAGGCCACTGGCTTTTAAATGCTCTGAATGAGAAGTGACACATCACTTTTACGCACATTTTCATCTACCAGGAACTTACTTCTTTGTCCCCAGACCAAATGCAAAGGAGGCTGGGGAGTGTGAACGAGTACAGTGACCCTTGCTGAGCACTATTGGTTCTTGTATGCCGTGCCAAAGTTGCTCTACCCTCACTCCAATATGGCTAACTGATCTTCTGTCCTTTTATTTTTTGTTTCTTAGCCCCTGAAGTATCTCCATATGCATATATTCTCTCCCTTCCCAGGAAAGAAAAAAATAAATATTTGTAGAGTGAGATGTTTCTAGAGATACCTTGAGTTTAAAATAATCATCCACATTTCCTGTGTTTCTTGATGCCAGTATCATTCTCTATGTTTTCAAAGTTTCTAGTATTTCTCTTTTTTCCACATGTCTTATTTGAAGGACATTATTGGAAGGACTTGAAGCAAGAGGAAAAGTATGATAATGGTGGGAAAAAAATGTTATCTTTAAAACATCCAACACCTCTTGCTTCTTGGCCTTTTGGCTAAGATCAAGTGTAAAACATCCAACACCTAAAGATATGCAAGCAAAAAGTGGAATAACTAAAAATAAATAATTGTATTTTATCTCTTGTAGATGTTCAACATAATGTGATAATTTTTGTCTTATTAGAACAAAGTCTTTAAGTTTGTTTATTTCATGGCAGATGAAAAATCCATTTTACTGAGTATATTGGTTTCCTCCTGTTTTTTTTTTTTTTAAACTAATTACCACAAATGTAGTGGTATAAAATAACAGAGATGTATTCTCTTACAGTGCTGATTGTAAGAAGTCCAAAATGAGTTTTATGGAGCTAAAATCAAGGTGTTGGCAGGGCCGGTTTCTTTCTGAAATCTCTAGGGAAAAAAACTATTTTTTTTTTTTTTTTTGCCTGTTGCAACTTGTAAGACCTCCAGCATTCTTTTTTTTTTCCAGAAATACTTTTATTTTTTCAGTGTTACAAAATTAATTGTGCATGCACCACACCCAGTGCTCCATGCAATATGTACCCTCCTCAATATCCACCACCAGGCTGCCCCAACCTCCCACCCCTTCCAAAACCCTCAGTTTGTTGCTCAGACCTTCAGCATTCTTTGGGTCATGGTCTCATCTCACCAATCTGTGCTTCTACCTTTACATCACTTTCACTGTCTTTCACCATCCTGCTTCGCTCTCATAAGGACTCTTGCGAAAATATGGGCCCATCGTGATAGTTCAGAGTAATCTTTCCAGTTTCAACATCCTTAATTTTTGGGGCAAGGACCCTTTTAGCATGTAAGAGAATATATTCACAGGTTCTAGGGATTAGAGCATGAGCATCTTTGAGGAGCCATTATTCAGCCTACCATTCTATACTAAGCTATATACTATCTTCCTTACATATCTTACACTCTTGTCAATAGCCCATGCATATCGATCAGCTAGATGGAGATGGGGATATAATCCATAGTCATACAAAAGATTGATTTTCATGAGACTAAATTTGACTGATGGGGTAGCAAAATCTTGAACATTAGCCAACTATAAATTGGTTTCTGAATACCCACTTAAGAGGAAGAATTGATCAGAGAGGAGTTGAGCAAATTTGTGTTAAGGTCAAGGAATCTTTGGGGAACAAAGGTATCAAGACCTCCACTGCTTCCCTCTTGAGGCTCAAAGTTCAGTCTTCCGTAAGGTACTGTGGCAGCTAGACAACAGAGGTCTGCAGGTAGGATAGGTTCCCCGGGGCATCATATTCTGAGTAATAATGTATTGGGGCCAATAAAAATAACTTATGGAGAAGGGATTGAATTTTTAATTTAAATCAGAATTCCTCCATCCCTGATGACACATGGAATGATCTAGAGGTGAAATTTTCATAATATTACACAACCTCAGTAAGGTTAAGACTTTAATAGACCTGATTTTTTTCCTGGACATTAATCTGATCTTTCCAAACATAGAGATGCTTTCCTTGTAAGTGTCATCTACTGTGATATTTTCTATGACCTAATTGTTACCATTGTAGTAGTGTTGCTGTAGAACTACTCTGAAATCTTTTAACCAATGTAATGGAATTATAATGGCATTATAATGGGCTCCCCATAATTTCTTTTTACTATTGTAATGCTGTCATAATGGCATTGTAAGGGGTTCTCCATAAACATACCCTGAAATCATTTTGCCACCATCATGACAGTGAAATGAGTCCCCATAGAGTTTATTTGAAATTGTTTTGCTCTTCTAATGGCATTATTAATGCAGCCTTCATAGACTTACAGGGAAATTGTTTGACCATTATAATGTGGTCTTCGTAGACTTACAATAAAATCTCTTACCAGTGTAATGTGGTTTCCATTAACTTGCGCTGAAATCATTTTCCTACCATAATGGCATTATAATAGGGTATCCATGAACTTGGACTACCAAAGTTTGGTTCTCTTGATGGCATCATAGCAGCATTGCTCCAAAGACGGTTAAAGTAATGTTGATGCTCTGTTGAGTCATAAGCAAAGACTGTAAGTAATGCACATCTACTTTTCACACTTAAGTATCATGTGGTTTTTCCTTTAAAAGTAATGTCCTGACCGCAATATACTTTATAAAACTACAGCAACCACTTCTCAAATAACTAGATGAGAGAACCCTAGAATCTTAGGGCAAAAGATCTCTTCTCAGTCACCCTTTATATAAATTGTAATGGTTTTTGTTAATTGACTATTTTTTTGAAATGTGATACATTTTTCCTGGTCCTTCAAAACATAAAAAGTATTTTTTTATAAATTCTATTTTATACTATAATTTATGATAAGACTCATGAAATACAATCATTACTTTCTAGTTTTTAGTATGAACATTCTGAAGTACACAGTGTTTACGTCAAGCTTTTCATTACTTTGGTCCCTTTAATATAAAAGAACATAAACAGAGTAGTCACTGGTGAAGAATGCATATAGTATAAAGATAGATTAAAAACATGAAATAGAGTGGATTACATATTTGTCTCTGCACAGATGCAGTGTTAGGTACATTATTATGATATGCAAGCATAGTAAAGGGTGTGATGTTGAGGGAGTTTTATGTTTGCATAGAGTGTGATTAGATTACCAGCAATGCAACTTCATAAGTAGCTTTTGGGGACCTGTCTACTACAGATGGTTTTCCAGAGTGGAAAATTTTAACCAATCCTTCTATGAGTTAACAATAGCATAGTGAAGATAAATATGATTTCAAAAGGCATATTGTGTTATTCTTCTGTTATTATGGATTTTATTTGTGTTGTCCTTAAAATTCTGTGTTCTCAGTCTCACTTCCTTTAGGCACATCCACGAGTTTTCATATCAAAAAGCGAACTTGGGTGCCTGGTTGACTCAGTCAGTTAAGCAACTGGCTCTTGATTTTGGCTCAGGTCATGATCTCAGTGTCCTGAGATCTAGCCCGTGTCAAGCTCCATGCTCAGTGGGGGGCCTGCTTGAGGATTTTCTCTCTCCTCCTGCCCCTCCCCCGCTTGTGTGTTCTCTCTCTCTGTCTCTCTCAAATAAATGTTAAAAAATAAAAACAAAAAGCAAACCTATGTAATTAGGTATGAAGTAGGAAGGGACCGAGGCACATGATCTAACTTTTTTTAAAAAGATTTTATTTATTTATTTGACAGAGAGAGAGAGAGAGATCACAAGTAGGCGGGGTGGGGGGGGAGTAGGCTCCCTGCTGGGCAGAGAGCCTGATGCGGGGCTCGATCCCAGGACCCTAAGATCATGACCTGAGCCAAAGGCAGAGGCTTTAACCCACTCAGCCACCCAGGCGCCCCATAGGCACATGATTTAGACAGACATGAGTATTAAAAAAAAAAAAAAGAAAAGAAAAACAAGTAACTGTTTTCTACAAGTGGCCAGCCATGTCTTTATCTTGGTATAAAGAGAAAATTGCCTTAGAGGCATTCCTCTTTGGCTTAGAATGTTTCCTCTAAGGTTGACCCGGCAATTGTAAATAAAAGGCAAGTATTTATTATTGCCCCGGTAAAAAGTTAATAGCAAGATACTCTTTTTGGGTAAGAAATTTCCCTCTGATACCCAGTTAATCAGTAGTATTGGTCACTTGAGAATGAAGAAGAAAAATTTGTATAGAAGTCAGTGGACCTTTTAGGAACGAAAGGACCAAGACCTACACCACTTCCTTTTTAAGATTCAATCCTTGTACGTTGTCTGTCATTTATAGAGGTAGGCAACAGAAGTCCACAGGAGGAGATCCCGCAGGGGCACCTCAGTGCTTTTTTAATACATGGGATGACTGGAAAGATGACTGAGTTCAGTGCCAAGACCTTTAAGCTCATGAATTGGGGCACAAAGGCAGTGGGGAGTTTGTCTCAAGCTTGTAGCCTCTCCCAGTGCTATGTTTTCAGGTAGTGCTATTTATTATTAATAACAATAAAATAACAGCATTACTGTAGCAAGGATTTTTCTCTTTTTTTTAAGATTTTTATTTATTTAATGGGGGAGGGGAGAGAGAGATTACAAGTAGGCAGAGAGAGAGGGGGAAGCGGGCTCTCTGCTCAGCAGGGAGACATGGGGCTCAATCCCAGGACCCTGAGATCATGACTTGAGCCAAAGGCAGAGGCTTTAACCCACTGAGCCACCCAGGGCCCCAGCAAGGATTTTTCTGTTTGCCTCATATAAATCTGCTCAAAACAACTTTTAAATTCACATCTTGCCCATAGGAAAGTTGGGAGAGTAAATGACTTGACCAAGATCATACAGCTACTAAGCAGTTGAGGCAGGGGTGACCTTAGGCTATTTTCCTCTCATGTCTACCAATTTTTGTACTACAACATTTTGGGATCCCAAATTTTGGGCTCTCTTGTCCTTAGCACACTCCCACCATGGGATCTTGTTTCAGGGCTGAGATCCAAGATGGTAGGAATAATTTTGGAACTGGGACTTAGCCTTGAAGTGGTTAAAGAAACATTTGGTAAATATACCTCCTACCCTTTAGAACCTGAGAAAGCATTGCCGGAATACCAGTGATATCAGCAGCAGATAAATTTAGCTTCCCAGTATATGGGTCCACATGTGTTCTGTAATGACAGATGTGGCTAAGAGCAAAGTGATTGCATCAGAAACAAGGAACTTTCTTCCATTGAACTGATCAGATTTTCTAGTTCTTTTCTCAAACTGTGAAGCAGAACCAATTGCTTTGATTGAGAAAGTCTCGAGAGTGGGGAGTTGGAGATATCCCAAGAGAGATACTTGAGTTTCTGCTAATGGGCGTGTAAAGGCTCTAGAGACTAATTTGAATACTAGAAATGACCTCATTTATATGACAAACTCATGAAACAGGTTATTTTGCATATTCTGCAAAGGCCTCTGGATTAATTTATACCAGTCAGATTTCAAAAAATAAAAGTTCAACCAATGATTATCTCTGAATTACTTAATGAAAGCCACTGGCTTTTACTGCCTAGGTTCAGTTACAGATTTATGAATAAAATAGAAAAACAAATCACAATGGTCAGAGGATGATAGCACAATAATATTGGGATAAAGTTAAGAAAATAACTGTAAATTATAATGGATATCACATAACTGACATTAAAAATGCCAAAAACAAATACATTCTTAGCATTCTATCATTTCACTTCTATGAAAAGATTAATATCAATACTAAGCAAATCATCATTCCTCAAACATTAACGAGAGGTCTTGCAAGGCAGTAGAAAAAACATTCAAATTGACTATTAGAGGATATAATAGAACCTACCTCATATATTTGCTATGAGGATTAAATGAGATAATTCACTTACAGCATTTACTCTAGCACTTGACACGTGGGCATCCAACAGATGTTGGCTCTTAGTTTTAATTGTTGCGTTATTGTCTTCATTTGTCAATGAAGCCTGTGGCTTCAAACAAGTCACTTAATTTCTCTAGGTCTTAAGATGACCCTGAAGTCTTCTCTAGGTCTTGGGATGACTTTGAAGCCCTTCTTATTATTCACCTTGGTTAAATATATAAATATATGCTGGTGGAATTCTAATCTGAGTATTTTCTGCAAGTTTTGTTAAGGTGGGTCAAAATTATTTAGTCACAGGTAGTAAATTGTGAAATTTTGATGAAGTCAGATGTTTGAATTATTTCAACCAGTTACAAGAAAGGCATTTAGAGTGACCTGCTGCATAGCAGTCACAGATGAGGACCTTAAGAAGAAAAAAACCTGGAAGATTTACTGCCAAACACTGACTAATCATGGAACAGGTTGCCCAGTAATCTCTCTAAGACCCTGAAGTAGCAACATCATCAGCAGAATCTCCTTCAAATAAAAATATTTTTTATGGTTAGTAATATCAGTTATGTGATGAACGGTGGATGTCAAAAGTCTTTAAGGGGAAGTCTTTTGAGATATTTTGATATGAAGAGGAAATAGTTTGTCAGTCAGTCAACATGATTTCCTGAGATTATTTGACCATAGAGCTGTCAAAGTGCTATAAAAGAGCAAAATGTGAGCTGTATAAGATCAGACATCCAGACAAACATTCTGTAAGTTGAATCTATTGGAAAAAGGAAAAAAGGGCTACCTATTTTTATGACTCTTAAGGGCAAAACATGAGATACAACAAGATCTACCCATAGTTTTTGGCCTTAACAACTGCCAAAACTTTTTGGCTTGTTATTTCCCAATTTTTCAAAAAGATCATTTATTTGAGGGAGAAAAAGAGTGTGTGAGGGAGTGGGGCAGAAGGAAAGGGAGAGAGATAATCTCAAGCAGACAGGCTTTCCAGCTGAGTGGGGAGCCCAACACAGAGCTGGATCTTAGGACCCGGAGATCATGACCAGAGCCAAAATCAAGTGTCAGACGCTTATCCAACAGAACCACCCAGGTACCCCCATTATTACTTTCCTATTTTTGATATAACCTTATTCTGTTGGATAGAGCAAGTCTTTGACAAAAGTGGGATGAAAAAAATTGGTGTTTGGCTTTTTGACAAAATTGAAACCTTAGGCTTTGTTCATGAACTGTAAGAAGTGACTCTAAACTTGTGGACATGTTATTTTCCACGTAGAGGTACCCAAGAAAATTTTGAAACATGGTGAGAGGGGATGGTACTGTTAGTGACAACATCTCCCATCTTAACCCCTAAAATCCCTAGAGTTGCTCTGTGTCTTATATTTCCTTTTATTTTTTGAGTCATCTCAGGGATGGCTTGAGTTGTGACTCAAGACAAAAATGCACTAGCAGTATATCACCTGCCCATGCTGTCTTTCCTCTTAGTTCATTGAGTCACCTGATCCTTTCCTTAATCAGCTTTTCTTATTCATCTCAACTAGTATTACTCATCTTAAGATTGCATTTTCTGAACATAAGGAGCAAAAGTGAAAGAATACAAAATATTTAAAGGAATGACTTTATAGCCCTTTAATGGGTCATTAAAACTCACAGTTTTACTACTGTGGGCATATTTTGCTTCTGTAGTTTAAGTAAATAGTTATCCATTTAAAATGTCATTAAGTAGCCCTCATTGGTCAGACACTGTATTTTTATTGAAAAGATTACTGTACCTTTATGTTCAATTAGAATATGTATAATTTATATTTTTAAATTGTTTTCAAGATAAATATTTTAGACACAGAACTCTAATTGAGGTGTAAATGTATGCAATGACGGGGGAAAGTTCGGAGATCTGAAGTGTACAGCTCAATTGATAGCCATGGTGTGTATTTTTGTATATAGCTGGGAGTGGTTAAATGGACACATACATGTACACCATATAGATAGATGGATAGACACGTGCATACATACCTACATATATTTAAATACTACCCAGATTAAGATGTAAAACATTTCTATTACCCTGGAAGTTTTCTTGTGTCGGTTCACAGCCAATACCAGCATTGATCCACATCCTACCCTCCCCCTGCCAAGAAGTAACCACTATTTTGATTTCTGTCATCACTGATTAGTTTTGCCTGTTCGTGAACATCATATAAATGAAATCATATACAGTGGTTGTCTCTTGTGTCTGGCTTCATTCATTGATCATTAATTCTCTAATAGTCATCCAATTTTTATATGAAGCAGCAACTTAGTTTTTCATGGCTGTGTTATATTCCATTATATGAATATAAGAAAATATATTGATTCAGCATACTATTAATGGACATTTGGGCTCTTTTTAGTTTTTGATCTTTATGAATAAAGTGGTAGAAGCATTCAGGTTCAAATCTTTGTGCAAGATGTTTTCATTTATCTTAGGTTTATGTGTTGAAGTGGAATTTCTGGGATTATAGAGTGCTGAATGTATAGATTTAGTGGATACTGACAAATATTCTTACCAAGTAGTTGAAGCACTTTACATTCCCACCAGTGTATAAGAATTCCAGTTGCTGCAAGTCCTTCCCAAGACTAGGTACTGTATTTTTAATTTTAGCTATTTGGGGAGACGTATAGTTTTGTATATTCTTACATGCATTTAATCTGAATTTCAGTGACTTATGGCAAATTCAAAAATTCATAACTAAAATTTTGTTTTTATAGAACAGTTTCTAGCTTCTTTGGCAAATATGGTGCAATTATTTATAAAACAGTGCCATATTTTTACCACAATGAATTGGTTGGGAACTAAGAATTCGGTTTTAATTTTAGATCTGCCAGAAAGCAAGAGAGTGATTTGTATAATTATTTTTTTTAAATCTGGCTTGTTTGTATTGTTCTAAGTTTGTTTTTATTTCTCACATAGATGGTTTAATAAATGTTTTTTTCTCAGGTGTAGTCTGAGTCTCTGGCCAGGGAAGGCCCCTGACTCTGTAGTCAATGGAGAAAAGACATATATAGACAAAATAAGCATCGTACTCTAGGTCGTTTTTCATCCTGTTTTCAGATTTCTTTGGGTTCACTTAGACTTTTAATCCTTTTCCTTAGCAGAAGGTGAAAGGGCCTAATAGTCTAAATTACTACTTATACCTTAAAGGATTTCTTCCTGTATGATTCCCCAAGAAATTCCTTGGTCCTCTTGGCAGAGGGATCTTGCTCCAGGGCCACCAGCTTTCTCTCGTTTGTGCTGACACAGTTCTCCTGTCAGATCTAAATCTTAAAAAGGGTTATGCCCTTCCCAGAGTAAATGGCTTCCCATCTGCTTCAGGGAAATTCCATAAACTCAGGAGTATTGGAGCACATCATGTGGTCACAATAACAAAACAAATTCTTCTTACATATAGTGAGAGTAACTGTGATCCAAATTAATGTCTTCACTCTTACCTGTGTTGGAATAAGAACTGAACAGAAGAACATTCTTTTTCCTTTTGGT
>CM053607.1:73554877-73605799 GCA_028646535.1 Procyon lotor
ACCAAAAGGAAAAAGAATGTTCTTCTGTTCAGTTCTTATTCCAACACAGGTAAGAGTGAAGACATTAATTTGGATCACAGTTACTCTCACTATATGTAAGAAGAATTTGTTTTGTTATTGTGACCACATGATGTGCTCCAATACTCCTGAGTTTATGGAATTTCCCTGAAGCAGATGGGAAGCCATTTACTCTGGGAAGTTCATGTCATTGAACAATATATATATATATTATATATATATATACATATATATATAATATATATAGTTTTATTTCATTTGCTGTAACTGGCATTGTTCTAAACCCTGAGGTGTCAGGAGTGCGACAGATGTGCCTGTTGTCTGCTGGAGTTTCTGAACTGTTGTTATCTTAGATTCTGCTTGGAAAACTCTCTGCCTGATGGCTAAGAGCCTGGTCACTACTAAATTATTGAAAACACAGTTTTAATCCTCATGTAAATGCTCTTGCTCATATGTATCCTCTCAGGGAACCCAGCACATGGTTTTTCTTTTCCTTTTTCAACTGTACACATGGAGTATGTATGTGCATGCATACACATGTGTGTGTACTTGAGAATATTTGATTAAGAGTGTACTCAGCCTGGAGGGAAGGGAAATGAGAGAATAATTCACACATCTTCAGTATGCCTTTCAAGCTTGCGCTTAACTTAAAACCTGCTTTCCTTTGATCCTACGGAAACCAGTGGATGTTATATTTAGACTATTAGACTTAAAGTCTAAATTAAAGAAAACTAGAAGTTTGGGATTCAAGCTCTGCCATTCAATTCCTGAGTGACTTTGGTCAACTTATATTTTATATCTCAGGGTTCCAATAATCTCATCTGTAAAATGGGGATAGTAATTCCCATTGTCTACTTAATCAAATTTTTTTAAAAAATGGATTGCACAGGAAATTCAGGATGATTTCTAAAATTGTGTAACATGTAATGAAAGGAGCTAATACTACAGTTACTTCACTACTTCACTACTACATTGTCGTGGCAGGTGACAAGACGAGGAGGAGTGAAGAAGAAAGTGTATAGCTTGCTCATAAAACTCCATATACACCATAACCTTCTCTGTTCTTTGCCTCCCTTCATATGTTCAAAGCACCATTTGCCAGGGATCAAATCATGGTTTGAGCAAAAGTATATCAGGATTATTAAGCACATAGATACTCAGAATATACCCTTTTTCATAAAGGGAAGACCTTTACAAAGTTCTCTGAACCCATGCTTCACTCCACATGAAATATTTCCTTTCCCTATGGGTCAGTTATCCCATTTCACTAATGAGGCATGGATAAGCTAAATGATATCACTTAGGCACAAATGATAATTAGATGGCAGAGCCAGAATTAGAACCCATTAGACAGTTTTACTTCCAGGTCTGTTCTCATGTCATTGAACAAGTCTCGTGCTCCATTTCAGCTCAGATATCTTATTTACAGTGATGTGTTGCTATCTAAAATTTCACATATTAGAACTTTGACCCCTTAAAAACAGGATTATGTGATTTTAACACTCATACCTCAGTGCACGTTTATTAAATCTTCATCAATTCATCAAAACTTTCTTTGTTAGCAGCAGAAGGACAAAGACCAAAAACTCATGACAGCTCTAAGTACTCAGTTATCAGAATTGGTAGTATTTTATGGAAGCAAAATAGACACAACCAGAGTTATCATGATATAGCAAGGAGCTGCTTTAGATCTGACCATGAAAAGAATATGGCTGTTACTACAAAAGCAAAAACATGGAATGTAATTTTATAATTCTGTTTTTCCCATAAGAAATTTTATTTTCCACATGCACTTAGTTTGTCTATTTATGTCTACATGAATTAGTACTGAATTCCTCTGTATACAACAGAAATAGTTGATTGATCCAAAAATAGTTGATTGAACACATGACAAAATTCATCCCCTCAAAGAAAAGAAGTTCAGAAGTAGACAGTCAAGTATGATAATTGGAACCTTGGAGTCACCAGAAGTCCTTCCTTCCTTTCTTTTTCTGCTCTGCCATCCTCACTGTGTGGCTTCTGTCCTCAGTGTCACCCCGTAGTTCAAGGTGGCTGCTAGAGCTTCTGTCCTCACATCCCTGTTCCAGGCAGCAGGAAAAGGCATGATGGGAAAGGCCGAGGGTGTGCACAGACTGCCTGATTTCCTTTGCAAGGAGTTCTGCAAGCCCTCCACAACTTCTTCTCATGTCAGCTTGGCTAGATTTTATTCTCATGACCACCCTTAATTATGTGGAGATAAAAGCTCCTATTTTGTTTAGGTTTTGTTTTGTTTTGTTTCATTCTGTTCTATTTATTTTTATTTTTATATTTTATTTTTAAATTGGCCATGTTGACTCTGCAATGGTTCTAAGGTTTCATATACTAAAGAAGAAGGCAAATGGTTGTTGTGTAGACAATTAGCAGTCTCTGTCACAGTGTTTGAACCATACATAGAGTAAATACCAAACGTGAGAATTACTTGGCTAACTATGAATGAGCTTCCAAATAATTCAAATGAAAGATTAGTCCATATAAATTAACAGTCCTCCACAGTAAGGAATGGAATAGAATAGAATAGAATAGAATAGAATAGAATAGAATAGAATAGAATAGAATAGATTGTTACATTACTGTTTCACAGTAAAGCAATGCATCATTATTATAGCAAACAATGTAGAAGTATGAATAAAAAAAGTTAATAATTTCCCCTATTTTTCTTTGCCATTCTGTCTCCCTCCCTACCTCTCAGAAAACCAAAACTAGCAGTTATGTGTATTTTCCCACATTTCTCTAGAATTATACAAATAAATGATCCACATGTTGTTAGTAATCAAAATTGAGTCTCACTATATAAATTATTCTGCAGCTTAATTTTTAACTTAATCTACATTCATTCGGTATAACTGTTCCCATTCTTTTTAATAGCTGCTTAAAATTGGTAAGTGTGGGTATACCATAACAGTTTCACAAAGACGACGACTTTTACTGATTGAGATATCCACAAGGGCAGCAAAATCAGCTTGATGAAGTACTGAAGACAGCTGAAAAAGCAAAGGTCTGAATAGGGCTGAGAGAAAGTGAGAAGGTTTAGGGTTGAGCGCAGTAAGTGGGTTATCGTGGCTAGCTAGGACACCGAGCATGCTCAGACTGTGACTGCAGCATTTTCAGGACACTGGGGGCACTTTTTAGCATAGCTTCTTCTGCCACAAAAACCCTAAAGATGCCATTTATGCCATCTGGCTTTGTTGTTCCTCTCAATCAGCATCTTTAGACATTTCTACTATTCATTTTTTCCCTTTTCAAAACATCTCTCCAATCAAATCACCATCTAATTTCTAAATTCTGAAAAAAAAATTTAATTAAAAACTTTGCCCTTAAAGCACTTTTTCTAGTTATTAGTCCACCTGTTGATAGCAGTGCTTTTCATTTCGAGCTTGCATTTATTTTTTATTTCTTTCATACATTTTTCTTATCTTTATTCTGCCTTCTTGTCCCTTTTTCCATGATCATCTGTCCCATCCTGTTATGCTCATCAGATAAATACTTAAACACAAAGCAGTATATATGCTTAATCTTGAATTTGCATAAATATTTAAAATTTTATATTGAGAGAAGCTACGTTAGAATCTGAATCTCCAGGTTAGTTATCCCTCCTTCCAGAATTTGAACCTCATGCCGTGAGCTGCTCTGCTTCCCAGCCTTGCCCTACCTAACTTGTGAGACCTGAATGTACAGGATGAATGTGATGGATAAGTATGAAAAGTGAGTAAAAAAGCAAGGAAATTCTATAAAAGAGACTAAAGAACCACTTTTTCTGGAACACAAACGTGTAGATAACTTGGCATGCAACGTAGTCAGGTGTGATCCAGAAACACACACCATGCTGCTCAGGTTCTTCTGGTTGATCCAGGCTCGGGGGATCTTTTGGGGTGAGACTGGGTAAATAGGGTAGCCATGTAGATGCTCTTTGGGAAGGGCTCACATACTCTTCCATTCCTTCATCTGTTTCCTTGTATCCTCAGTTTACACTGAGGTTAATTGGAGAAGCCAAGAAATTGGGGAGCTGGTTCTGAAACCTAAAAGCCTGCCTGCATATTTCCCTTTGTCTTTTCTGTCACTTTTACTGAGGAATATGATCTGTATTTACACAGTAGTCATAAGTTAATAAGAACAGTTAATAAGAACATAGATCTCAGGCAATCTCATGTGTGGAAGTAATTTGCACATGAGGAATCCAAAGCAATAAAATGGTTTGTCCCAGGTTATGTTACTGTTGTCAAAGCCAGAAGTGAGCTCTTGTCTGTCGTACAGGCTTCTTTCACTCTGTCCTTGCCCAAGGCTGCTTCAGATATTGAACTGATGGATATAGTAAACCTTCCATTATTTCCAAGAAAAAAAGTCCCATATTTTATGCAATGCTGATCACATATCAGACACCACTGTACAAGTTATTTCATGCTTTCTTTTTCTCTGTGAATATTTTCCTAGAAACATTTTTGTTCAGCCTCTTTGTAGGCACCATGGACAAACCAAAAGGTGTCTGTCCTCATGGAGCTTGTGTGTGTGTGTGTGTGTGTGTGTGTGTGTGTGTACAGAGGATGAAGGTGGGAAGTTAAAGAACAATGTGTCCCCCCATATATACATGAAACGATGTATCTATAGTTTCTATGTTAAATGAGCATCAGAGATTAAGGATAGAGAACAATGCAGATGATGAGGGAAGAAAGCTACTTTACATTACCTCATATAATCCTAGTATCAAGTCTGTGAGGTAGGATTTAGGTTAACCCTAAGACACAGATAAAGAAATTAATGCTCAGAGTAGTTGGGCAACTTCTTCTGGTTCACACATCTTGGATGGGAAAGAGTTGACATTAAACCCAGGTTGGCCTCCCTACAGAGTTGTGCCCAGTCACTAGTGCTAGTCACTATGCCCAGTTGCTTCTAAATGAGAATGTCAAAGAAAAAAAAAATTGCTTGAAGTCATATTCAGAGTACGGATCGTTAAATGAGAAAATACAGTGGGTAAGTGCTGATGATTAAGTGTCTGAACAGTGGAGCTGAGTTGTTTAATGAGGTTAAGGCTCGTGGCATCAGAACTTGAGTTATTTCATCTTGAGAATGGCAGAAAAGAGGCCAAATAAAAATGCATTATTGGAATCATCTGGTTCCTATTTTCAAGGATCAAAGAATCATCTAATAGGTACACAATTCTTGAAGCCATGCTGTTCAAAGCAAGGTCAGCAGCTAATAAAGACATCTACTGTTTAATCATGGATCAGACCACTTGACTTTGCTTGTATCACTGATACCAGCCATTATTGGCTGAGAACCAGCAGAGTACTCAGTACAGCATGAAATAAGAGAGGTTTGGGGATCTGTTAATTGCATCTTGTCTCAGCTGTAGGAGGTATACTACTCCAAAATCAGTCCCCTCCAATTATTCCAGGTTGCAGCTGGCATGGTGAACCCTGGGTTGTTTTTGCCCAATGAAAGAGTCTAATTTTATCACAGAATCACAGGACTGGCAAGACCTTGAGAGGTCAGCGGAGGCTTTCAGGCAAGACTGTGCTGAGTGAATATATCTAATCCTATTTTAAACCATTTCCAGAGGGGGAGATTCCATGATTTCTCTTGAAAGCCAGTGCCAGTCTTAAGCAACCTTTTCTGTAGCCAGTCTAAGATCCCTAGTAATTTATTTTAAATTCATCTTTCACTGCATTCATGATGCTAGTTTATACTATCTTATTTCCTCTCTTTATTTTTAAAAACAAGTATTGTTGAAAGTTAAAATAACTCATTTGTGGATAGAAAGATTAATAATTTTGTAATTGTGGTTTAATGGGACATTATATTAATTATTTACCTTAATGTGCCTGCATTGAGTACCTATTCCAAAGTAGCTTTAAGAATTCCAAAAAAAGGGGCACCTGGGTGGCTCATTGGGTTAAAGCCTCTGCCTTCGGCTCAGGTCGTGATCTCAGGGTCCTGGGGATCAAGCCCTACATCAGGTTCTCTGCTCAGCAGGGAGTTTGCTTCCCCTTCTCTCTCTGCCTGCCTCTCTGCCTACTTGTGATCTCTCTCTCTCTCTCTGTCAAATAAAGAAATAAAATCTTAAAAAAAAAAATTCCAAAGAAAGAAAAATGAGTTAGCAGGACTTCCCACCTAGCTCTTATTTTCCCCCCATGTTTCCCTGATTCCAGGCACACTGGCCATTTTATATCCTCAAATGTGCCCACCTTACTTATTTCTTACTCAGGGCTTTTGAACTTGCTGTTTGATCCTATGCCTGCAATAGTCTTCCCTAAATCTTTGTGTGGAGGGGGCCTCCTGCTAAGGAGCACCATCCCTCATTGACCTATTTAAAATTTCTTCAGAACACATCTGAGTCTCTAAAATTATCTTACTTATTCCCTAGTTGGCACGTTGTTGTTTTTGCCTTCTGGGGAAGAATGTAAGAACTATATGATGAGAGACCTCACCTGACTTTTTTTTTTTTTTAACCATTGCAATCCCAGCGTCTAAACAGGTGTCTGCTAGGGAATCAGTAAATATTTGCTCAACAAATGAACAAAAGGATAGTTGAGTAGTCACAGAGTAGGGTAGCATGTTCTGTAAGTCTCTGTTTACTCAAAGAGCTCCCAGAGTTGTGTGTTTAGAGAAGCTGTGGAGTATGCCTCCATGAACTCGAAAGTCAGACCATGAGGCTTCGAATCTCAGGTCCAGCTTTTATCAACTGTGAAACCTTGGTCAGGTTACTTAATCTCTGAGTTTTGGTTGTAATCTGTGACGTGGTGATGATAAAACTGATCTCACTTGTCAGTTTTTAGGACAAAAGGGTTATTTGATAAAAATGAATTATTTTACATAGTACATAATGAATTTTAAAACATCTCTGTGCTATGCACTGATCTAAGAGCTAAGGATGCAGCAGTGACTAAGCAATAAACATCTCTACCGTCAGTTTACATTTTGGTGCACATATATGCATGTTTTATAATCATTTTAAGAATAAGAACAGGCTTCTGAATTTAACCTTCGGTGGGATTAAGTTTGAACTCTGGTCATCATGCTAGTGCTGGCCCTTCATTCAGTAGTGAACACATATTTGCTATGTGCCTGTTATGGACCCTAGCATAAGTATCCAGTTAATGATGGTGTATTAAGGGATGCTTGGTGGCTCAGTCAGTTAAGCATCTGCCTTAGGCTCAGACTCAGGTCATGATCCCAGAGTGGTGGGATTGAGTCCTGCATCGGCTCTCTGCTCAGTGGGGAGCTTGCTTTTCCCTCTGTCTGCCGCTCCCCCTACTTGAGCTCCCTCTCTCTCTGACAAATACGTAACTAAATAAAATAATAGTGTATTAAGAGGGTTCTTAGAGATGTCTATGTGTAAGAGGATGTGGCCAGTCTTACCTACAAATGGATTGCTTGTGTTTGAAACCTACAGTACATAAAGAGATCTATAAAGACGTACAAAAAACATGTTTGTTTAATATTGATTATATATTTTTCAGGAAAACTGTCACTGCCAAAACAAATCCATATTTCTTAGAACTCTTGATAAAGAAAGACTTTTTTCCCTAGAAATAAGGATGTTTCTTTATTTTAATCAGTGAACCATGTGTATGGGTGGAAGAGTTAGACCTTGATTTTTTTGAAAAGCTATTTTTCTGCGAGTAATCCATTCTTCTTTTAGGATGTTTAAAAAAAGACAAAGCGGCTAAAAGGAATTTTTATTGATATATTAATAGGTTTAGGTTAAAAATGTAATTCATATATTTTTTAAACATAGGGAGCTTTTATTTCCAAGATTTACCTTTATATTTACCAGTATGATATGACCCATATTCTCTCTCAGCAAATATAGATTCCCCATCATTTCTGATAGCACCACAAGATCTGTGTATGAATGTATCTTAATATCTTAATATATTCAATTCTTAGTTATTGAACATTTAAATTGCTTCTGGTTATTTTACTATTCTTAGTGCAAATGTATTCCAGTACAAATGTACCTGACCAAACACCCTTGTACAGTTGTTTGATTTCCTTGGGATATATTTGAAAAAAATTACTATACCAAAGAGAAGGTATATATCAAATTACATATCAAGGCATATTATACATTTTAAGGCAGATCATTAACTGAGCCACCTAGGTGTCCCTGAAACCTGATTTTTAACATATATAATAATAAATAAAATGGAAAATGTGAAGTTTGCGGAACATTTATAAGACATACATAGTATGAAAGCATGATTGTTCAAACCAGCCCGCCAGAGTTTCAACTTCCCTACTTAGTAGTTCTATGAGCTGGGGAAAGTACTTAGTCTCTCTGTGTGCTGAGACTTCCTCATCTGTAAAAATAGGGATCTCTAGAGATGATTGTGAGGGGCAAATATAAAATTCCCTGAACTATGACACTGAGGAATGTGTTTGTAAAAGCTTGTTTACAATATGTCAGTAATGGGTAATACCCTAAGGAGTGCACGAATTTGGAGATCAGTAAGACCTGGGATCATAACCTGAGCCGAAGGCAGACAGTCAACCAACTGAGCCACCCAGGTGCCCCTACTTGGACAAACATATTAAGAGCTTCAAAAATGGTTCACACCTTTGAATCTCTAATTCTTTTTCTGAAAATATACCTAAGGTTGTCATCCAGAAAGTGCACAAAGTCTATAACACAAAGATGTTGAACAACATGGCACTTCTAATATGGGGCCAAAAGAGGAAAGTGGTTAACAGGCAATCTGGGAAATCAGATTAAACCTGACTTTAAAGCTGCCTCCACCATGAACTAGCATTTAGTTTGAGACAAACGTTAAACCTCTTTTAACTGAAATCTTTCATCCAAAACCGAAGATAATTTACCTAACATCATTGCTTTATTATAAAAAGGGCATGGTAACTGACAGAGCAAACTGTCAAGAAATGATTGCAAATTGCTAAATAATTGCAGAGTTATAAATTCTTATGTATTTTTTCAGATGTCTTAAAGACCTGTATAAGTAATGTCATTGAACATTCTAATGGATATAATGTTTAGTTAAAAATGAGATTCAAAAGTAAATCTATTAGATAACCTTAGCTATGTGAAACTATACATTTATAAAGTAAATAATGTCAATGGTAGTTACTTCTGTATGGTAGGATGAAAATTTAATTATTTTATTCTCTCTCTCTATATATATGTTGCAAATTTTTGTGACTTCTAGGTTTTCAGTAGTGTGTATCAAAGTAGTGTTTA
Organism: Procyon lotor; assembly: GCA_028646535.1. Taxonomy (NCBI): domain Eukaryota; kingdom Metazoa; phylum Chordata; class Mammalia; order Carnivora; family Procyonidae; genus Procyon; species Procyon lotor. The sequence continues at coordinate 73,564,125 of CM053607.1, forward strand.
CTTAGAAAAAACAAGTATTTGTATTAATAATACAAATTAATTCCTAACTAAAATATTTTTATAGTTATAATAGTATACAAATGAGAACATAATAATATAATTTGCTTAGATAAGAATCTGGTTTTTCGTCTTATTCTAACATCTTGCCATCATCAAATATTTATTATATGTTCCCAGGCACTTAGCACTTGCTGGAGGGGAGCCTGAATAAGTCCCTATCCTCAAGATATTGACACGTATGAGTTCGTCTCACCAATAACATTCCCTTAGGTATAAGAAATATACACGTTTATGGTGACTTTGGAATAAATTCAAAATGACAGTAAATATTTCAGAGTAGATTTTTATGCCCACTGATACACATAGATGAAATTTGTTAAAAGTTTAACATTTAAAAATGGTAACAGACTAGAAGCATTTTCTTCAGGAAAACAAAAAACCCAAAGTTTCAAGTTACTGTAAAGTTTTTTTTCATCAAGTTCAGAAGTGTATACACTGAGCAGAGCAAGTGGTTTTGCTAGTTGTCAATATGTGAGTTATTAGCACTTCATATTTTCCATGAAATGAGAAGAATCACCACTCCACCTATATCTAAAAACCTTTGTGCACTTGGCTTTGCTTGTGAAGTCAGCTGGAGTGTGCTAAGCAAAACTTAAATCAGTTGATTACTTTAATTCTTATTAGATATTAACCAAGATCTTCCCAGAAAATCAGTTAAGACGGGAAACTTAATATAACAAGAAATTTTACCATCCTTAAACAAAAAGTAATAATAAAAAGCCAAGTGAAATGAACAATCTGAATGCTGTTCTGAAATGAAGTTGGGCCTCCCTGCTCCTGTCTGTACCTCAGCCAGGTCAGGACCATTTTGCTCTTGCTCAGTAATCTAGTCCCTGTGCCTCACACCTAGTGGGTTTTGCTTCAGAAGATACTAACACAAAGAGTGAGAAGATGGCATTAGAACAAGGCCCTAATATATAAATTAGTAATATTAGTCACATTAACTTCCCAATTAAAACATTAATGATTTTGGAAGTACATAGACGCATAGTGGCCTGATACTCCCTGTCACATTCAGAATTTGATAAAAATGATTTCAGAGTATTTAGTCAGTCCTCATCACTGGACCCAGGCAGCCCTACAATCATATGGTGAAAGAAGTAAGTTACAAGGGACGGGGCATAGTTGTTTGATATAGGAGCAGACAAGTATTTATGAAAATAAAATATTAACATATAAAATTCCTTCATATTACTATTTCAAATATATAAGTAACATGTACTCATTATAGAAAACTAGAAATTATGGAAATCAAAAGACAAAATAACACATTTTCTAGCACACATGGACAGATATTGGACAATCCGGTAAATACTCTCCATTTTTCAGCAACCTCCCTTCCAACACACTCTCTGGAACATGCACAACTGTAGCTTTTTTTTATATTAAATAGATCTTAAAAAAAAAACTGGTCTCTGCATTTCTGTCTCGTTGTAGTCAGAAGAGTTTGATACACTTACATGAACACTTTGGTTCTTTTTCTCATGGCTCCTAATGAACACACAAGCGATCCTCTCATCTGATTAGCAGGTAGATATTGTATTTAACTCCCAAAGTGTTAAGTAATCGTAATGTATAATGTACAATATTCTTTCAGTGGTTCTGTCCCAGTCTGCGTAAGGGTCATCTGTTATCTTTGAAATAGGGAAAATAATAGCACCTCTGTCCAAAGTTTTGTTACGAGAATTAAATGAATTATAATAGGTGGAGGAATTAGAACAATGCCAAGCGTATGGTATAAGTTCAACAAATATTCACTGTTAATATTGTCATCATTGTTATTGTTATCTTTCACATGGTCTTGGGGTTTTATAGAATGGAATGGGGCAAAGAAAGGAGAAAAATGAGGGCCACATCAATGTGAACTGAAGCAAAAAGAGGGCAAAGCTAAAGAGCTGGGGGTTTTTTTTATTATATTTTTTCCACAGTATATGGGAAGAATCATTACATACGTGCATCAAGAAACAAACCCTGTTTGTGAGTATACATGGCAGGATTGGGCTCTAAGACTACAAAATATTTAAAAATATTATGTAAATGCGATGTAACAAATTACCATAATAATATTGTGAAACCTCTCAAGATAATTATTTCTCATGATCATTGTGTAACCAAAGCTAATATTTGCTATTCAACAGAGGAGTAAAATAAATAACTTCATGGAATTTGTAGTATCTTAATTAATCTAATTTCATCTATAAAATATGAGTCAACTTGGCGTGGATCAAATGCATTTTTATTTATCAGTTTAAAATTTAAAAATCCAGTTGACTATTTTTAAGTTGTATAAAAGTAAAAAGAAACAAAAAAGGAATTATTGCTTTCAAAGGCTTCCTTTCTGCTTTCCCCACTCAAAAATGGCTCTGATTAAAATTTTTAGCTTTGGCAAGCAGTTATCCAAAAATATGATCAAATGATAAATGGATGAGAGATTCATGAGTAAATCCCAGCTTTATGCTATGCTTTCTAAGTAATATTTTTCAACCAAATTTGAGTAATTATTTTTACAATGCAGACTGATGTAACTAATATTTGAACAGTCTGTTAAAAACATAAAGTGGGAGAACTGCTCCTATTAGAGGGATCTAATGTACAAAGATAAATTCACAATCAAATTCTTTAAAATGCCTTCTGCTTATCATACTACCACAGGTTAGGTTTTTCAGAAAATGTGCTTTGAAATAGAGGTTTAGGATGTTTATTGAAAAGGGCCCTAATGATCAATACCTGTGAAAGGAAAGAAAGGAACAGAGGGAGAACTTGAACTGTGTCACAGACCCTATGTCAACCTCCCCTGGGAGCTACAAAACTACATTGGCCCTTCATTGTTGCCCTGTCTTGACTCCAAAATGGCCAAATCTTTGTACCCAAGTGTCATGGAATATCGGCCTCTGAGATAAGGTATGGCCATGGATGAGGCTGCTCTGTCCAGATGAGGCAATTTCTTGAAGGGCTTCCCAGCAGAAGTTTATCTTCTAACAGCATGCCCGGTCTCTGGACCACAAACTCCTCCTCCAAGGATGAACTGGGCAAAACATCCACCACATACTCTCTCATGTTTATCTAGACAAGTGGTATAAGTTCAGAATAAACCTTCCAGGGAAATTTGGTGAAATTTTTCCCCCCACCTCTCTCTCCCACTGGATTTCATCATTCATAACTGTCCTTAAGACAAAGCTTCTGCATCACCTCCTTCAGGAAGCCTTCCGCACCCAAACACATGTGTGCTTATTACTACTCCCACATTTTGTTTTACAATTGTCTTTTAATGTGTCAGTTTCCCTTAGGGAAGGAGAGTTCCTGTAAGGCAGGGATTGTGTCTGTATCATTCTGTGTTAACTGTTTACTACAGAATCTGCATTACAGTGGCCACTCGGTGGAATATTGTTGAATGAATGAATGGATGCATGAATATTTCGTCTGTCCATTTGGCTCTGTCATTTTAATATCTCCTAATATTCCTCACATAGCTGAATTAACAGAAGACATTCTCCTTACCACAAATTGTAAGCTCTATTTTAAAAACAAACAAAAACAAAAACAAAACTCTGTGTTTATCACCAGTGTATCACTGACGACTGGCTTAAAAGACCTTAATAGTCATTGAGTGGATGAATGTTGATATAATAGCTCTGGGGGTCACAATAATGTAGTCTCTATACAGGGAACACATGATTTAGAGGTTCATTTTACTTGGTGTTGGAGGCTTTAGTGAATGTCAGGAAAAAGTCACATCAATTTTAATATTATTAAGTAAAAAATAAAGCATTTTGTTACCTTAGTACATTTGTCACAAATCGTATCATATGATACTTTTGTTGGTATTAATTTAGGAATGTCTGGATTCCTATTTCTATAGTCATAAACAGTGCCTACACCCAAAGAGACAACAGCATTTTTTGAGATCCTGAAAGTTATTTGGTTTCACTGAAATATATCACTTAACCCTAGTAATTGTATAAAGCATGTATTTTTATAATTTTCACATTTTGATTTTGTAGATGGACTTATTTTCATATTTTCATTTTGCAAATGAGAGAAAATCGAGGCTCCAGGGATTTATATAAAATTTCCCAATGTTCACATCTAATGAGTAGAAAAATGGCTTCAAACTGATTTATCAGATTTCAAGAAAATATGCTTTAATAACCACAACCAACCAGCAGTGCATTAGAAATCTGTAGATACTTACAGATTTTTAATAATATTTTTATTATATTTTTATGCACATATTTTTATTTTCAGAAATTGTGAAGAGTAAAGTTTGGCTTAAAAAAATGGAATAACTGACTGTAATATTTTGTAAGAAAAACTCATTGCACATTGCATTTTTCCAAGATGGCCACAACTGTCGTCTCCTATCCCACACGTTCCTCTGTCGTGTGACCTTACCACTCCTCATCAAGTTTTGGAGTCTTTTTCCCTACCTCTTGAGTCTAGGCCGGCCTTAGTGACTTTTGAAATCAATCAAATGTGGCAGGAGGGATTACCACATGACTTCCAAGGCTGAGTCAGAGGAGGCTTGCCATTTCTTCGTTGGGCTTTTGGACTATTCACTTTCTCGCTGTTCTTTCTCAGATGCTATCTTTGGCTCGCCTGGTTTTCAGGCCTTCCGACTCAGACTGAATTATACCACTAGCTGTCCTGGTTCTTTAACTTTCATCAGGCAGATCAAGGTAATTCTTGGTTTCCAAAATCAGTGAGCCAATTCTGATGATAGAAAAATACATGATCTGTTGGCTCGGTTTCTCTGGAGAACCTTGACAGCATTCTCATAATGTCATCTCAGAACTTTTCTTTGCTTACTATATGATTGTTTTCCATTCGTATAGATGGTCCCTAAACCAATCCAGTCATAAACAATACAGCCTAAGTAGACACAGGCTAGAAATTATTATTTCTAGCTCCTGTTAGCTTTGACTAGAGTAAAATATGGATAGGCTTTAGTCCCCTTTTTACCCAAATGGATTTACTAGAATACATGTAATGAGTTCTGGGGAAAGAGGAGAGGCTAAAACTTGTAGAAATAATTTTTAACAACTCAATTCTCTGTATATAATATTCACCAAAATGTATTTGATTATAACTATCTTCAACAGTGCTATCAACATTTGAGGACTGTGATTTTTTTTTTGTCATTATTACATTTGATTAGCTCTTGGATACCATATGTCCATCCACATTCAGAATATGTTACATGCTTATGTACGTGTGTGTGTGTATACATATGTGTGTGGGTATATGTGTATGAGCAAATATGTGTGAATAATTAAGCAAACCATATAGTACAGTAGGTAATTTATCCTTATGTCTATTTGTAGAATTTCACAAAGCACACTGAAATAAATATTAGAAATTAGAACTGGGAATAGCATAGATCTATTAAGATTAATTTTCATTCTTTTTGTAAAGTGAAAAGAACATTTGTTTGTATCAACTTTTAAAATTAATTGCCTCGTGCAAAGCAAATGAGTAACATTAAATATATACTTCTTGAAATGGCAAAACCAATCATTAATTAAACATCATTCACTTTTACTTTTTTTTGAGTTCTCAGTCTGAAGGCAGGCTAAAATGAAATTCTTGGTGCAACTATTTCTATTTTTCTTTTACTACGAAGAAGTCAGATTAATAAGAGTTCAGCTAAGGGGAAGTAAGTCAACCCTTGGATGTAGTTAACATTCAAATTAAAAGAACACTTTGGCAATTGATTTGCCATTAGGAAAAAACAAAAACAAAACTGAACATACAAAAAACGCAGTGCCTGGAAACAAATTTGTCTTCCTTAAAAGCTCACTTTCAAGTGTGTCTGGTTTCTAGCCCAGTTTGTATCAAAAGGGATCAATTTTTCCCCCCTTTTCCCTGTTCTCCTTTTGCACTGGTATTGTCTGAATCCCAGAGTGAGCAGCAATACATCATCTTGCTTCAACATCTGTTAGAGCCCCCTCTCCTCCTAATCTGCCCAGATCCCCAAAGCCTTTTCCACCTGCTATAGCGCCAAATGCTCATTATAGCATACAGCTACGCCCTTCACTGTCCTTCCTCCCAGATCCTCAAGGTTAACGTGGAACAATGACTATTATTAAGTGGGGGCTTTAGGAATATAAAAGCAGACTGGGCAAGGAGAAAGGGGGAGGGGCAGTGGAAGCACTGGGTAGAATGCCAGGATAGCTGGCAGGAAAGAGCTGCTAGAAAGCTGTGGCCAATTTTCCGGTCCAAACATGAGTCACTGAACAGAGATGCCCTAGAAATAAATAGCTTCCCTATTCATTGCCCGGTACAAGCAGAGACCACACCCTCCAATGGTTTTGTGTCACACTACTTTGGGGTATGGCTTTGAGTAACTTATGGAGAAAGGGAGATAAAAATGGCCAGAGTAAGGAGGCTGGCAAGTCTAGAAGTTATGTTTGCTGCTTGGCCAACAGTAAATTGTAAGCAGTTGGATGTTGTTCTGCCTCCTCTTCTTTTTTCTTCAACTGACAACCTATTCCTCCTTCTTACATCACTGGACCAAGCCCCCATGGAAAATTTGAGGTGCATTGGATTAGACTGCTTAGAAAATAGAGAAATTCCACAGTCTCTCTGACATTCTGCATTCATCTTCTATTATGAGACCTGAAAAAAACATAAAAAGGAATCTAATCGGGGGGACAGAGGGAAAGCAGCTTTAATTTAAATTTCCTGTCTTTAGCAGCTGTGTACCTCGCTCCCAGATGCCATCCTTGGTGCAATTTCCTTTAGGTTTTGTACAAGATATTTTAAGAAATGAAATGCTGCTTCCTCAGTGACAGTCATAGAGATGATCTTGATATACCACATGAATGCCTGCTGGCTGCTGGCAGTGTTGGCCAGTTCTGCTCTGGACACACTCAGCTCTCCTGCTAACGGACCACTGGACAGTGTCTCCAGCAGGATCAAGTCACTCCCTATTGCTCCTCAATTCCTGGAAAAAGTATAAAAGGCCACCTCGTAAAATTTTACTTGCCTCCATTCCTCTGGGCCCCAAGGAAACATGCCACCATCCTGTAGCCACATGGTGTGCTGATCTAAATAAGGCACAGGCCACCTAGCCCAGTCACTGCTCTTGCCAAGAGATGGGAGGGGGGAGGTTTGAATGAACTCTCATTAGTAAAAAATAACCAAGTGTAAAACTGCCTGAGCTAGATGGAGTAGAAGCTTGTTCCTTGCTCTGTGAAATGACAGTGCACCTAAACTGTAGACTTACACGTAGAAGATTATTGTATTTCCTTTTTCTTTTTTTAAAATCCAAGTTTGAAAGTTAGAGTGAATTTTGGATAGACAACTTTTTAAAAACTTGCAATTAAGAGAGGAGAGACATTTTGAGGGTTAGAAGTTCTTCATTGTCACTTGGAATGATCAAGAAACTAGATCTTTGCTGCAGTTTTGTGTAGGATAAAAAAATGAGAGTTTAACTAAATGATGGACGTTTAAGAAAACAATTCCTAACAGCTTTATTGAGTTACTGACATATACAAATTGTATATGTTTAAGGTATACAACTTGATATTTTGATCAATGTATACACCATAAAAGGATCACTCCACACTAATCTACACATCTATCACCCCCTGTGTGATTGTAGGCGTGGTGAGATTTAAGTTAAGATCTATCTTCTTAGCAAATTTCGGGTGTATCTACACTATTGTTGACTCCTATCATCATGCAGTAAATTAGATCTCCAGAACTTTTCATCTCCCATGACTGAAACTTTGTATCCTTTCACCAACGTTTTCCCATTTCCCTTCCACCATAACCCTTGCCAACCACCATCCTAGTCTCTATGTCTATGAGTTTGACCGCTTTTGATTCCACATGTAAGTGAGGTCATACAGTATTTGTCTTTTTGTGTCTTGCATAATACCTTCCAGCTCCAACCGTGTTGTTGCAAGTCACAGGATTTTCTTTTTTAAGAATGAGTAATATTCCATTGTGTAGGGGGAGGGATATGGGTGGGTGGTAGATATTATACATATCCATTCATCTGTTGAAGGACATTTAGGTTGTTTCCATATGTTGGCTACTGTGAATAATGCTGCAGTGAACCTAACTTTGAAAATCCAAAATCTAAACCTTGTTCTAGACATTTCATGTGTATATATATTAGTCTCTACCGCTGAATGCTAGCATAGAATATTTTTTGTAAGTGGAACTTTATATAAAAGTAAGAAAATGAAGGAAAATGATTTTTTTTAATTGCTGTAAGTCTTCAGAGTATATGGATACTGTAGAAACAAGATCCTAGCTCTTTTTAATGGCATGTGGGTAATATTGGGCAAGTTTTATTTTAGTTCCCTGGGTCTTTTTTACTTATGAAAAGTGGGTATTGATAGTGTGTTACTTACCTTAAAAGGTTCTGGTGAGAATTAAATGAGATGGCTTGGGAAGGCACTAGGGACACAGGAAAAGATCAACTTCCGTTTACTATTCGTAGCTATTTATTTGAGGACATTTGCAAAATGTTGAAAAATTTTCCAAATGATTTTGTTTCTTTGCTCCATCTTCTTTCATTTTTTTCTGCTTTTTCATTACTAAATTTCTATTCAAACCTTATAAAGAGTAGGATTCTGTTTTGTTTTATAAAATTTTATATTCTTAAATTAGATATTACACTATAATTAAATATGATACAATAAATACCCTAAATTAGGGGTAAAAATCATTGACCGTGTCATAATTAACTTGGGCTGCCATAACAAAATACCATAGACTGGGCAGCTTAAACAACAAATTTATTTTGAAATTTGAGAGTCTGAGATCAGGGTGTCAGCATGATTAATTTCTGGTGAGAGCTCTCTTTCTGACTTGCAGATGGTTACCTTCTCCATGGTGGGGAAAAGAGATTTGGGTTCTCTGGTGTCTCTTCTTGTAAGGGCACTGATCCAACCATGAGAGCACTACCCTTACGACCCTTGAGACCTAATTTAAACCTAATTATCAAATTAGCTCCCAGAGGCTCCATCTTCAAAGGTCATCACATTAGACTTAAGGCTTCACAATATGAATTTTGGGGGGGAGTGGTAGCCAGTTCAGTCTATAGAAGATTTGTTTCAAAATTCAAGACCTTATTTCACCAGATTGTTGAAAAGGTTTTCAGTAGAACCAATAAACATTGATCACAAAGAGTCCACATTGTAAGACATTTTGAAATTGTAGCTGCAGATTTGATTTTGATTAGCTCTATACATTAATCAAAATCTCCTTTATTCCCTAGGAAATCCCTCCACACTGCTCCAATTAAGTGTTATGCACAATTACCAGTCTGACACAAATTCTGACCTTTTCTCTTCCCATTGCTTTTTTTTTTTTTTTTTAATCTTTTTTTAGCCAACTTTGGCCTATCCTCTCCACCCATCTCCTCCCCACTTGGTGCTCATATTATCCTACTCACCCTTAGTCCATATAGCCCCCATGTCTCCCTTTAGTAACTCTGAAAATCTTGGCTGATTTAACCTTCTTATGATAACATCTTTCTTGGGTTCTTTTCCTCAGAACTCTGTGTATTAATCTGCCAGCAACATTTCAGATTTCTTGACCAATTCTCCTTTCCGCTTTTAAGGCAAATCAGTTTTCCTGACACTTTCTTCCCAGATTTTCCTCCAGTGCCTCTTACCATGCCTTCTCTAATTTTTCCTGCTGCTTCTGCAAACCTAAATCTAGGTGTTTCCCCTAAGGCCACTTCCCTTTCTTCCCTCTTCCCTCTGCTTTTAGTGAAACCATCCACTTCCAAAATTTTTATTTTTGCCTTTGTGAACATGACATCCACCTCTTTTTCTTTATCCTGACTTTGAAGCTCCAAACTTTAAGATTCAGGCCATCAGCAGGAGCTGAATCCTGGGAGAGGATCAGGCCTGAAAAGAGGGCATGTGAGCTCATAGGACAGGGAGGAAGGAAGCATGAAGTTGATGATTGAACACTGAAATAGTTAAGATGATTCTCTTTGATGGCTGTTCATGATCTGACCACTTTCATTTCATTTAACACTTTAAATTACTCTTTCAGTGTCAAAAGAAAAAGAAAAAGAAAAGAAAAAAGAAAAGAAAAGAAAAGAAAAAAAAGAAAGCTCAGGCTTCCCCCTTCTATCCTGTATCAGAATCACACTGATGAACTTGACTGACTTTTCAAGTTGCCATTTGGATATCTCCTAGAGAGTGTGTGTATAAAGTTGATTTCCCCTTATCTTTCTTCTTTTGTAATCATCCCCCTATTTATGTTAGTGGTTTTATCTCCCTGCCTGTAATCCAAACTCACATCTTTTCAGCAGACTCATAGACTCCCCAATTCACAGGTATCTATGGGTCATCAACAGTTCTGATTCTGTTGGAATTTCTCTTGTACCTGATACTTCCATGTCATTTCTCTTTTCATTATTTTGTTCAGACTCTTGTTTTACATTGCCTACATTTTGTGTCCTCTCCTAAATGATGCCCCTGTTTCTGCTCATCCTCTCTTGCCAAATTCATCATGACTCCTTTTCTTTTTTTATCTTTATCCCCATGTCCTCAGGGCCCATCAAACAAACCCTGAGGTGTTAACTTGGCTTTTAAGGCCTTTTGCAAATTAGGCTGTACCTCATTTTTATAATCCGCCTCTTAGAAGTCCCCTTAGCGCTATTACAGCTAAATCAGAATTGACCACTGTTGAATGAATGTAGTTATGAACACTTTGGTGAGGTGGCTGCCTTCACATGGTCAAGAGGCTTCCCCACTCTTCCCACTTGGTGAAATGTTCTTCCTTCAAAGGGCAGCCCAGACGTCAACCTCAGCTGAAATCTTCCGTTTCTACTTGCTGAAGCGTTCATAATCACATGTGCGTGCTCACACACATTTTTAAACCTAAGTGCCTTACCAGATTGAGTCTTGTGCTGAAGCTATTTATACCTCCTCCTTATCTCATCTAATACATTAGAAAGATCTCTGTGTCCAGAATCAGATCTTATTTATATCTTTCCCCTCCCCACCAAATAAAATTGCATGGCTCCATAAATATCTGTTTAAATAGTGCTGATTAAGTCTTGATAAATATATTTTGAATAAATATAAAATAAAATAAATTACTACTAAGAAAAATTCTCACATAATCACTAGGTGTTATTTCTGACATGATTGACTATTTAAAATAATTATTACACTGTTAATGGTTAGAGGAAGAAGACTTTAGTTTTTTTAATATGTTGGTAGGATGACGTGACATGGGCCAGCTGCATCCTTCGGTTTTTTAAAAAACCTCCATGTTTGCGTGTGAAATGGGTAAAACTGTAATTTTGCATGAATGTATGTATGTGCATTAGGAATAAAATTTTGAATAGAAAAATAACTTAAAAATGGAACATGGATAAAATTTGGTCATAGTTAATCTGTAATGGAATTATAGTCCAGTTAATGAGTGTCATATGTAAAATATATAGTTCATTCCATGAAAACAATAAAAATTAAAGAGCCTATATTTAATAATTTTTGGCAAGAGATAATATTTTAATAGAATGAACTTTTCTGCTACTTTTAAAAAGTAATTTAATAAGTTACATGTAAGGCAGAGTGGGGTTTTTTTTTCCTATTTAAAAATGGGAAATAACATTGTTATGCTCAAAACTGCTTCCTTAATAGAGATTGCAAGGTCTTTCTTTTCCCTCAATTCCACTGAAGTCCAAGAAATTTCAAGTAGTGTAGAAAGCCCTAGCTTAAAAAATGCATTAAAACCTTGTCAGAAAAGCCAGTTATTTGAAGGTATATGGGAGATACATCCTCAGCAAAACACACATCATAAAAGCCTATATTTAGTAATTATTTAAAAGAGAGAAGAGAATCTGTCTGATGTGATGGCAGCTGTGGGTGGCCATGCTTGGGAGATCCCATAAAATGCCTCGGTTGGCTGCAGAAGGTTTCAGTATGGGTGACAGGATATTTCCATGTGTGTTTCCTTTCAGTTGATACCTTCCGGTAAAGCTTCCTGTGTGCTGCTGGAGCTCACCTACACCACCCAAAGCACATTTCTTTTAAAGATTTTTTTTTTTTTTTTTTTTTGACAGAAACACAGCGAGAGAGGGAACACAAGCAGAGGGAATGGTAGCGGGAGAAACAGGCTTCCTGCCGAGCAGGGAGCCTGATGCGGGGCTCGATCCCAGGACTCTGGGATCATGACCTGAGCCAAAGGCAGACGCTTAACGACTGAGCCACCCAGGCGCCCCCCAAAGCACATTTCTTGATTTGAATTAGGGTTTCATGGAGTGTGGGTCTTAGAAGTTCGATTCCGTACCCAGACATCTGAGAAAATACTGAAGCCCTGATTGTTGATTTCAAAGATTCTCATGACTGCCAAAAAAAGTTTTCACAAAGAGAAAAGAAAAATCCACAGAACTTAAATATATGAATTTCAATTCTTAAGTCATAAGGGACATTTGTTCTAACTTTGTGATTTTGCAGATGAAGAAACAGACCGAGAAAGGTAATTAAGTTGCCCCAGGTAGACTCCCAGGATGAATATAGGTTTCCTGACTTCTAGTCGTTGGACTTCATAGACTGACTTCTCTAAAGACAATTACCACCTGAATATTAAGGAGTGGATGTTGTATGTAATAGTGAATATACCTTTCTACCCCAGATCCTTATTAAAAGAGTAGATTAAAAGAGGAGGAATGTATGTCAAATTAAAGTGGTCCATTATTTGGTTTCATATGATTTAGTTCTTAGAACCCCAAAGAGAGTTTACATATAGATGGATATAAATATTTTATATTTTTATATAATTTATATTTATATATTTTCATATAATGAAATATATATATATATATACACATACACACATGTGCACACAATTTCTAAATGCCAAAATTATAAACGATGGAATGAAATGGTATTGGATGTTACTGCGATAAGCTTCACACAATTAGAAAATGTTCTCTAAAAATTGGCAACTTATTTTTTACATGTTATTTCCCTAATGAGTTCGTGAGGGATGACAAAGAGTTAGTGAAAATTATCCTTGCCATACACTTGAAAAGGCAGAGAGGCAAGTTAGAAAAAGGATAGATTTAAATTATCTTTAAATTTATCTCCTATGTGGCTCTGTTTAAACATCCTCAGGCCAGCTGAGATGAATCATTAAATAAATTCCTATATTAATACAAGGAAGGCAAAGTGATTTTAAACTTCAATGTTACCTTAATTTCTGCATAAATATCTTTGACTCAAAGGAAATTTCAAAAGAACAGTAGAATCTGTAATTGAAATTCATTTCGGTAAGTAAAAACAAAACCGAGATGATCTTGCTAATAGTTCAACTGTCCCATTATTGATTAGCAGTTAAGTGGTGACCTTCTAGGTTATGATTCTGTCTGGTCACCATAACGATTACTTATTTGGGGTCTAAACCTATGCTTAGGAAAAAGCATAGGCCAAGGAAAAGAGCCCAGAATTGAAATATACTCACAACAAACTTGTGAAAATTTGTAACCAGGTGTACTATTAGCCAGATTAGCTAGAGTTGAGAGTTTCAGGAAAGCTATCCAATACGAACTGGACTGGACAAAAACTAGCAGGAGGTTAAAGATCATTATTATGGCAACACATAAAATCCCGAAGATAGAACCAGTAGAAAAGAAGGAACAAAATAACATCACAAAAGAATGGTTAATAGAAGGTGAGGAACACTATGAATGATTAAAAATCTAGTCAGTGTAGGCATAGAAAATGATAAAGGTGAAAGTCTTTGTGGTTAAGCGGCTAGAAATGGTTATTTTTGTGGCACGGTCCTTGCAGAATATAAGGGAATTAGATTTTGTTCTCAATACCATAGTCTAAACGACCAAAAAAAAAAAAAAAAGATACAGGGACAGCTCAGGGGTGTTTACAGTTAAGTTCATGATGTCTCATTCAACTGATTCATAAAACTCAGTAATCCTCACATAATTTCAGCTATGATTCCCTCATCCCTGTTCACACACACACACACCCTTCTGCCACTAATCTCATTGCAGGCATTCATAAGAGTAAATTAAATAACCAGTGCTTTTTGACATCTCGAAGACAACTAAAGTGTTCCCTAAGACATGTGAAATGGCACTGTGAAGCATTATAAACCTTAAATATTGAACTCAGTTTGACCCTCAAATTGAGCAATTACATCTAATCAATTATATCTCTGTAATCTTGCTATGTATGTAGATAGAAGGAAAGAAAATATTTCTGTAGAACGAATGCTTTTTGCCTAGCTAATACTTACCCCTTTCTGAGTAAAGTCCTGTCTTGAGCAAGACAAGATTTTCACCCTACCCTTACTTTCAACCTAAGAAATATATGGGCTCATCATAATATTTTTCTAAAGAAAAACAATTCTCCAAATACAGTATAATTGTAACATTCATTGTGTTTAGGGATTACATTTGTTAAATTCAGTAGAAGAGGGGCGCTTGGCACTTGTGCATTATTGGAAATTCCCCAAACACAGACAACAAAAGCTCAGTCAGTTTAATCAAATTATCAGCTTTTCCTCAGTCTGTGTTTAGTCTGTGTTTGTCTAATGTCCGGGTGCATATTTTCTACTTAAGAAAATCAATAAATCTGCTGCTTTAAAAAAAGGCACATTTCAAATGCAGTATACAGCGTATTGCACTATCTGATCCAGCAATCTGTCTGCCTCTGCCCCACAGAAGGAATGAACAAGAAATATGCCTGACAGGCTTATGAGATGGTTTCGAAACTCATGTGGGAAGGGGGAAAACGATGCCATTGAGAAGTGCACACCATTCACTTCTCATGTAGAAGGATGGCATGAAATGTGTGTCAGAAACTTCTTTCTGCTCTTTTGAGTGGTTTTAAGTATAATGGGTCTCACTGATAGGATCTTAGCAGTGAAGTAGCTAAAGGTGTTTTCTTAGGCAAAATATTTATTGTAATATTCTTTCGTCAACATGGCTGTTACTTCTCTGTATATCTTGAAGTCTGACAGCATGTCTTGCTTTATTATTAGCTTTTGTTTTGTAGTGATTTGAATTCTCAGTCTATTGTATGATACTCAGTTTTTCCAACTATGAAAAATGATAATGTTGCCCCAGGAGCAGTTCTTCACGTCCATGTGGCTCTTAGGTTCTCCATTGTTGTCTCTCTATTTGCCGTAATACTTCGCACATAAGCACAAACAAGCTGTTGACAAAAAAACTCCTCTTAAGTATTAATATTTCTAATAAATAACTATTTTATAAATCTATTCTATAAAGATCACCTTGTTAATAAAATCGAAGTTCAGGCTTTTCTTAGATCTGGACAGAAAAATTCGGAATTTTGATGGTAAGAATTTGACTCTTGCATTTCCATGGATTAATTCTGACTGTATTAAAATTAGTGCGTGTTCTCAACCGTATGGGTGGATCTATAGTAAATAAAATCTGAAATGATATAAAGAAGACATTTTGGAAATAAGGTAAATTTTTTCCTATTAGTTGAAACACTTAAACTTAATAGAGAATAGATGCTGGTTTTCTTAATAACAATCAATAAATTACAGACTGCTACACATTAGAGCTTTTTGACCTAAAGATTTGCTCACCATTAATCCTTAGAAATGAGCTTGTTTTGATACAAGTCGTTAATCTCATAACCAGTACTGATACCTCTAAATAAGTTGGTTTGAGCAGTGACAGTGCACTGAGTTTGGTTGCTAGAGAAATGTTCTTTACTCTTTCTCGTTCTGTGTTTTTTTGGCAGTGAGGAGATGGGGAAATTATGAAATTCATATTCCAGGGAATTTGTCAAGTATTAATAATTGCCCAAGTAATTAATGACATTTTCATTGGTGTGTGTGATTATGCTCATAGGGGACAATGAGTGAGCAAGTACCAGAGAAAGAAAAGAAAGACCATTTAGAGCAGTAACCTGAATTCATTCTCAGTAAAGAGAAATTTTGATTAGCTGACTCCCCTTTCCCCTACAACATTTGATAGCAAATGTTTGCTTTGTTTATTATAAAAATGCAAAAGTCATCATTGTCGAATAACTTTCTTATTTCTAATGATTCTGGGGGAATATTTTCATTTTTGATGGAAAGCTCCCCAGATTTGGTTTGCTGTTTTCCCCTACTGTTGTTTATGTGAAGAATTTCTAGGCAGGGTAAAAAAGGTGTTGCTTGTGCAGAGAATCCGTTTAGTGGAGCAGGCTAATAGGCTGACCAGTCATTAACTAAAACACAGCTGGGAAGAGGCTATAATCCCCCAATTTCCTTCACAAATGCAGTAAATAAATATTCAAATGAAGCAGTGCACACATTTGCATATGTGTTAAACAAAAGCCCAGCTGAAAATCTAGTTTAAAAGCTCTCCCAATGTTCTTCCCTTTTTTACCTACAATTCCTTTACCTGAAGAGTTTGCATTTCACAGATGTCCCCACACTCCTCCCTTTTACTTTAAGAATTATCTTAGAAATCTTCTGTCTTGCTGACCTCTGTTAATTCCTTCATTGAACCCCATTTTTAAGAGGATTGAAAGCCTCAAATTAAGTATATTTCCTCTTCTTTGGATGATTTAAATTTGAGTATACTTAATGTGTGAGATGCCAGTGTTACTCTATGTGTTCTGCTGGTTTGTGAATAAAATTCTGTTTTTTTGGACCTCAGAGCAGTAAATACTTGGGAAATAAAACTTGGAAGCTTGATCACTGATACAACTAATTTGTTAACCTCATGGCTGTAGGATACTGATTCAGATCAGTTTCCTAAATTCTTTAAGTCTGTCCTCTGAGATTTCAAGCAAGTGATGTAACATAGGATGCTGTTCGGTTAATTATTCCTCAGAATAAGCCTCAATATCATTACAAATTCCCTGTTCTGCCTCTTCTTTCCCTCTCTTGTTCTTATTCCGTGATTGTAATTTCTAGAGTTAGATTCTAGGGCACACCTGACCTTAGGCTCTTCTGGGTTGCTTATCCTGAAGCAGTGTGAGTCCCTCCCAAGGTGAAGAAATATAATTAGAAGAAAAAGAGATCATTCAATGAGGAGCCTAAGGTAGGACACAAGGGGTTACTTTCTAGGGGAAAAAATAGATTGCAAAAAAAAAATTTTTTTAAGTGATTCTGAAAAGAAAAAGAAAAAAGAAAGCTCTGCAGTTAAAGAAAAAAAGCTTATGAAAAATTAGCAAGGTACAATTGACTTACTCTTGTTTTCAACACTGCTTATAATTCTGGCAGATTTGTCCCACCACAGTGGAGAAAGAAAAATTAAAGTAGCCAAAGACCCATGGAGTTCCTAGGTTACAGTGAATTTGTGCTTTTTCTTTTTTTTCCCTAGTTGTAAGAAGTGCACTATAATTATTATCATATATATAAAGCCATATACAATGAGATAAATATATATAATCTGCATTTATTCATGTATATTTGACTACTATATATAAATATGTTTGCATACATTTAGAAGACACTATTGACTCATAGCAAAGTGAAGTGCATAGATTTGAAATATGTGAATCTTAGAAGCTGAAATGGGCTAGTAATAGAAACACTACATCAGAATTTGGGCCTTCAGCATTATATTTTTAAATAAATAATGGAGGAATTATTTTTGCCAACCTGTACTTAAATGCATGCAAGGATCCTTATTAGTGCCTTGTTAGTTCCTTGCTCTACAACATCCTGACGTGTTGTAATTCTGCTATACTTAGGAGCAAGTGTAGCTTAAACAGTAAAGCTTATGAGAGCTGAGATAATAAAAGATTTTTTTTTCCTTCTCATTCAATCACGTTTACAAAGCATACCTGTGGGAGAAAGTCACTATCATATAAAGGATAATGCTTTGTATTTTTAACAAAACCATGTTGGTATGTTTTGTATTACCCATTTTTTACAAGTAAATTTTTTCCCTGAAATAAGAAAATAAAAGCATTAATACTGGGAGGCTAGTTCAAACATATGCTCTGATATTATCCAAGTACAAAAGGCACTTTTAAGAATCAAGTTGTATGAATTGCGCTGGATGTCTATGAACATTATTTTGAAGAGGCTTCAAAGCTTTCAAAATGCATATAAAACTTGGCAAAATAACAATAGAGATCTCTCTTTTTTTTATCCAAGTTTTATCTTTTGCTTATTTCTTTAACAGGTTGTTAATTTTTTTTTTTTTTTTCTGTTCAAGCCGGTTGAACAAGACACTGAGTTACCTTACTTGGTAACACAAAGGCTTGGCAAGATGAAGGTGCCCAAAGGACACCTGTTGAATTTAAATAGGAGTTCTTGTTTATTTGCTTGCTTTTTTCCATCTGAACTTTTCAAGAAAACTGGCTTCTCATTTTATTATCCTCAAAGCTAAAAGCTTACCTAAAGGGTTGTAGTAAAGTCTGAGATCGGACACATTCATCCACAGCCACTTTAGTGTAGCCCCACCAGGAGATTGTGTCCCATTTGTATAGGAGATAAACTACAGTTTTCAAATAACTTGCAAATGAATTATCTCTTTTGATTTGCACATGTTACTTTTTTTTTGCCGTTGCATTTATTGCTTTAAGCTCAGAAAGTTATTTTATAATGACCTTTTCCCCTATTTTTTCTTTTCTTAATTGTAAAAGCTCCAAGTTACATGAGATTGGGGTGTTATGCATTGGGTTAGAGCTTCCTAATCAGCTACATGTTCAAGATTCTGGAATTCATGCAAGTAATTGTAAGTTATGAAGTGACAAGAAGTAGAGAGTGAGAGAGAATTTCAGTCATCAAGACAGGGAGATTTTTATCAGGGATTCTGTCTGAGCAAATGCAGTGTGTCCCGCAGTCCCATATGAGGTCATGGCTGCCCCAGAATTTGGGCGGTTGGAGATATTTTGGGATGCTTTCATTAGAAGGTACAGAGTACAGTTAAGAAACAGGCTTGGGGCGCCAGCGTATGATTATGGCAAGACAGGCTGACCACTGGTAAATTGCTGAGCCAACAGACCGAGAGTCGGGTTGACCTCCCCTGGGGCCAAGTCCACAGAGAGCCACCTCCCAACACACCTTCTGAGGGGTAATCTGGAAGCACTCAGTGTTTCAAATACTCATCTGAGCAACAGATGTTTTTGTAAGACAAAAGTATTGTACATTTTCAAAGGCTCTGTTTATGAATTTTCTTGCCTTTCTATTTTTAAAGGTGCTTGTATCAAAAAAAAATATTCCTTATATTTACTTTAGAATGATCCAGCATCCTTAATGCCCATTTCATTGGTGGTGATGGTGGGTGGGTTGGGGGAGGGGTGGTGGGGGGGTGGTGGATGTTGCAAAAAAAAACTCTAACCACAATACAAGAATCACTCACTTAGCAGGCTGCAAGTTACCGAGAGCTTGTTCAGAGAACCATTATATAAAGCAGGTATTTTTTAGATTTCTTATGTTTAATGACATTTAATGCTTCTGGATAAAATCTTTCCACTTTTAATTTGTGGTTAACAAAATATTTTTTTCCTTCTGTGTTTCTTGCTTCTTATAGCACCCAAACTTGTTGGGTTTTTTTTTTCTTGATTTTCAAGCAGCCTGTTTATACAAAGCACGAAAAAGAGTTAAAATAAGAGAGAATTTAGAGAAGGTGTCATTTGATAACCATGACAACTCAGAAGGCAATAAGAAATTTGGAATCTAATATTTGTTTTATGAGCATTAGAAAACCTGGCAATTGAAGCAACAGCCCTCTGTTACCTGGCATCGTCAGAACATGGTTGAAATAGAATAAATCTGAAGAAAATGGGAAAATGTTAATTTGATAAGTTGGAAAGAAAAAAATACACAGTAAAAATCCACTAATGTCAGTTTTTAATTATTTCACAACATTTCACACAGTTTATTTGGGAAAAAAAAAAAAAAGCAAGAACAGTATTATCCACTGATGCCTCCATGCCCATCGTTCTCCTTCCTCACTTCCTCTCCCATTCCCAGTACACATGAAACAACCCTTCATGAGGTTTGGATTGGGCAGTCGTGTGTACATTTTCTTAAAATAACAGAAAAAAATAAAATGCTCAGCAGGATAAATTAATTACGATAGATTCAAACAAATTGTGTTAAAGCATTGACTCTTAGGGTGTTGGGGATTTCAATTTAATTCAGTTTGATTTAAGTAAATCCCTTGAGCTTTTCTGAATCAAAATTTATATTTCAAGTTTGATGCTATAAGAAGCAAAAGTGCAGATATATATCAACTAAAACAGACTAAGCCCAAACCAGCAGTGACTATGATTGTCAGGTTTCTCCTAAAAAGACAACAAATCAACAATAATGAAAATTAAAGTTTCTACAGAAAAAGCAAATCTATAAAAAATCAGGTCCTACTTACCACTTTATAGTTTGCCTTCATTTGTGTGCATGTGCGTGTGCCTGTGTGTGTGTGTGTGTGTGTGTGTGTGTCTGTCTGTGTCTGTGTGTCTGTGTGCGTGTGCGCGCGCCCGGGTACTTTTCCTGGCTACACATTTGCCTCTTCTCTAATTTATTTCCTCCCTTATTGTTTCTTTCCCTTTCCTCTTTTAAATATATCTTAAGGTCTTCTTCAGCAATTCTAGGCCATCTGTCCTCAGCGTACTAAATAAGCATTCGTGGACACATGGCTGCCTCCTCCAGACTGACAAAGGCTCTTTAGTATAGCTAAGAGAAATGACCCAACAGCAGTGGTAAAGAGGCCTAAAAATATTTAAAGTAAAAAAAAAAAAAAATAAGACCCACCAACTTTTTCTTTGCTTGACTCCCCCATTTTTCTTAAGTTTATTTTCTGTTTTACCATTGGAATCTGCCCTAACAGAATACATTTGCATAATTGCCTGCCAAATTGGATATAAGCTTATTTTTAAAGATAAAGAATCTTTATATCAGAAAAGAGAAATTAATTAAAAAAAAAACCTTTAACTTCCTTTTAAGCCATGGCTGCATATATTGTCGGGTAGTGTAATTGGCAAACATTTAAAAGATGAAAGGTGATTGTATTTAAGAAGCACTCCTGAAATTTCTACTTGTATAGTGGCTATGAAGGGGTTGGTAGATATATATTTTTTAGTAGTTTAATAAGAAACCCAGTAAGCAGATATGCTCTCAAATAACTTACATAAATCATAGAGCATTAAGGACACGCAGTTTTTAAAAAAGTATTCAGTAGATTAAATTTTTACATAAAACACGAACTTTTAATTCTTTTTTTAGTTGACCAATCTTGGATTTTTTTCATGCTCTATAGAAAATTAAGTTGTTTTATTTCCAATGAATACTATTTTCTTATATGTTTGTTAGTTTATTAAAGCATTTTATCTAATGAAAAATATTTTAATTGGATGTAAATTATCACTTTATTTTTTCACAACAGATGCTGTGTGAATTACATGAACTTATATGAATTTCTGAGCTACTCATAAGTATTCAGAAAACTGCTAAAACCTGTTAACTGAATAGAAAATAAGATATTTCTATCCTCTTTATGGCCTAAACCTTGCTTATGTAAAAATTGTTAGGCTCTCCCCCACCCGAAACTTAATAACATATAAACAAGTGGTTTTTTTTTTATTCTTACACCTGTAATATATGTGCTTATACCTACACTAAGTATAGCCCGAAATGATATCTTCTTGAGTTTACATTACAAAATGGCTGAACACTACCTGTTACATGTTTTATGTTAAAAGAAAAAACTTTGCTCAACATTGCTGTCATCTATAGTCCATGGTAAATTATTCCTTAGTGTGTTTTTGGCTTAATTTCAGTTATTACTAGTTAATTTGCTGGAAAAAAAACATTTCTTTAAAAAGTCTACCATAAAAAAATTTAAGCAAATTATATTTTTATCATTTCTAGAAAGAATGGAATATTTTTTAAATGGTCCTTAAATTAGGATGGCACAAACAGAGTGAGTCATCTAGTTTGATGCCACAAAATAGAATTCAGACATCAGAGAAACTATTATCTCATCTATTTGAAACTCAAACCAAGTTTTCCAGTTTTAGAAATCCTCTTTAATAAATGTATACTGTGGTATAGATGCTATTAAAACTGATCTTAAGAGGACTTTTTTGTGTGTGTGGAGGGGATAGAGGCAATGAAGTGGGGCAAGAAGGAACTGAATTTAGGTGATGAATTTCATTAAGCACTAGGTGTTCATCAGTGTGTGTCTTACGGCAGTCAGTGTTTTTTTATAGAATGTTTTCCCCCTTCAAAAAAAAAAAAAAATAGGGGATGTTCAGTGGGTTCTTTTGTTGTTCAAACTGTTAATTAGAATTTTGCCACAAATCTTAGTGAGGAACAAAGTATTGCAGAAAGGTCTTATTTTAAAATTTAGAAAATATGAATGCCAAAATCAAAGTCAGAGTTATAAACATGAGTGGAAAGATACCAAACGATTTTATGTGTTTGAAAATAAAAAGCACAGCACCCTCTGAATAACGTAAAGCTAGAATTCGTGAAAGGTCCAGAATCTGATCTAGGAAGGAAGCAGGATCAAAGCAGCAGAACTCTGGATACTAGACAAAATGCCCACCTATCTACATTTTTGTTTCATTTGGCAGTGAGAGAGTAAATTACAGTTCTCACTCAAGAGTTTTCCAAATCTGGAATTAATAGGTAGAAATCAAGGAACTGCTTCATCTCTAATATATACTAAACCATCCCCCCTCCAAAGAAAGGAAAAGAAGAAAAGGAAAAGAGAAAAAGAAAGAAAAGAAAGGCAGGAAAGAGATTGGAAAAAGAGACCACAGAGTAGAAACAGGGTCAGTCCAACTCTTCCTAAATAGGACGTAAGCTACAACTGTAAGGCATGTCTTATAAATTTTTTTGTCCTGTTAATGAAGTTTTCTTCAGTAATCCTTTCCAGTTTGTTCTGTCAAATTCTTTTTGTTGTTGGTGGTGTGTCAAATTCTTGATAAATATCTGTGATGAAAAATTTGAACCATATATCTTCTATTTTAAATTAATTTCATAGTAAAATAATTGGCCAAGTACTTATAGACACTGCATTTGAAAATAAGCCCTAAATTAGAGAAGCAGCAATTGCACTCTCTGGGAAGCAACGTAACATAATGGAATAATACAGACATTAAAATCAAAAGACCTAAATTATAAATTCTTACTCCATTTCTTACCAGGTATGTGGCCCCTGTCAAATTAAGTACCTCCCTGAGCCTCAGCCTCCTCCTCTGTAATCAGGAGATAATAATTGCTTCATCATGGACTGATTATGAATACTAAACATGATAATATATGTAAAGTGCCCAAAAGAGGTTTGGGCCCATAGTGGGTACTTAGAAAATGTAAAGTCCCCCACCCCTGCCTACCTCACCCTGTACTGTCTAATGGCGCGTGATCAGCTTGATCACCAGAAAAAGTGATTGCTCAGAAATTTGTTGGAACAATGAGACATTCTTTGGGACATTTATCATATTGAAGTCAACAGTCTACTTAATAAAGACTGTGATCAATGCAAAGTGGATTTTCATATTTAAAAGATGTATGTGGGTAACTCTAGTAGGGGAGTTTTCTTTTAAAAATCCCCTACTGAAAGCCATAATTATCATGAGTTATGAGTATACTAAAAAATTACCAAAATTATTAGTTTATTAACAAATTCTCCCTAGTTCATGTATGTATATAATCCCAATCCATCATTGAGAGAATATGAATATGGAATGTGATCCATTCAAATAATACTTAGAGGTGTGTCACTGACACAGTCAAATAAATTTTATAAACCTGCTGACTCTATTGGTGCATATACTGTAGGTGGAACTAACAACTAGTAAACCTTGTGCAAAAGCACTGTTTTACAGAAAAATTGATATTTTGCAAAGGAAAAAAATCTGAAAAAAATACCATACCATAATGCTTCATTAACTTTTAATTAATTAATTAATGCTTCAAAACTTAAAAAAAATTCTGTGGCCTAAGAAAAAGAATTTACTTCTGATCAGTAATATAACTAATATACTTTGTCACTATTTAGATATTTTTGGAAGTCCACATGGCCTTCTGTCAATAAGTCCATAGGTGTGGAGTTTGGATGTAGAAAGATAAGAGCAAACATAATACCGTCACTTGTCATAACTTAAAAATTTATAAATGTCCATTTTTAACTGATTACATTGTCTTTTTTTTTTTACTTTAAATACATGAGCATGTATGTATACACACAGTCCTTGATTTTATGCATATAATTGTGCTCACAGAAATACCACTCAAGCTGTTGTTCTGGGATAATCTTACAAGTAAACAGAGAAATACAGTAGGACTGCTTAAGAGTTAAATGTGTTCTATTTTACCCATATTACAAAGGGCCCAAATATTTTTTGGAGTCTAGAAATCCCTAATAGAACTGATAATCCTAGCAAAGATTCCATAACGCCAACATCTAACTTTGCTTTCCACTTATAGCAGAAACAGTTTAAATTACTGTGAAAACAGAAGCACAAATACTTTGCCAGAATCTGTTATATAAAGTAGTAATAATCACTTTCTCTTGTTGTCAGACAGGAGAATACCATATAAGTAAAGGAGAGAGAAAGAGGCTCTAGGAGAAAAGATAGGGTGTGAAGTTTACTCTATGAAAGGAAAAGGCTAACAAAAAGGAAAATGAATGGAGTCTGGCTGAAAATTAATATTTCATAAAATTTTGGTTTGATTTACAAGACAATACATTATAAGAAATTATTTCTGGTTAATTCAGGCAGTGAAACAGTTCATCTGGATTGGTCCTAGTGTGCATTTGAGTGTCTTTCTGAAGAGCATACTTTGACTATAAATTCATGATCCTGCACTTGATTTCTAACCAGAGCAGAAACAGTCTTATTCTAGTTGAAACAGTTGGAGCATTATCTTCATTATAGCCTCTGATTCTGTGAAAAGATAAAGAATGATGTTCTTTTTAAAAATTTTAACATGCGTAATTGTGTGTTTATTTATAATTGAAACTTAGATTCACACAGTACTGTATGTCCAATGATGTATTTCAACAAAGAAGGGTATTCTTTAAATTTCTGCAAATCATACTGTGAGGATAACCACAATGGACTAGTTTATACTGAGATAGCAACTCTAAAACTGCAGTAGATTAGCACAACATACATGAGCTTCTTGCTCATCCCAGGACACCTAGGAACTCTGTTCTACAACTTCTCACTCCGGGCAGATGATATTTCTGTCATCTGGAAAGTTACTGATTGCCCCGGCAGGAGAATGGAACGGTAAATTGAAATTTTCTTTTAAAGGTTCCATCTTAGGGTGACACCTGTCACTTTTCACATTTCATTAACCAAAGCGAGTCATGAGGATATAAATGGGTTTCATGTCATGAGGACAGGGAAATGCAATTTTACTGTGTGACCAAAAGAAGAGATGCCAGTGGCCAATCACAATTAGACAAACCAGTGGGAAGGCCGAGAGGTCAATTTCGTCTGTTTTCATTGTTGTTTGTAATTCTTCTTATCGTAATGATTATATGGAAACCCATGCTGTTTAACATGGTCAAAATTAATGAATAGTTTATCCTATAGTTTCATTTCAGACAAGAAAAAATAGTCCCTTACTTGCCAAGATCTTTTTCCTGACATGTTTTTTCCCATACAAGAACAGCCACTAGAAAATTGTTGGCCTTTTAAAACCTTGATTATTACAATAAAGATCCTAGAGTCTCAGTAGAGATAGTCCCAGTATACTCCATCTATCTGTGCTGTGGATACTCTATTCGCAGTTTCTTTTACAGGCTTGCTTTCTGCCTTTCTATATGGAAAGTCAAGACTACTGTTTTATCCAAAAATGTCTCAGGATTGACATTGCCATCATGGCTGCAGTTGTTACTGCTGCACTGTTGCCAAGGCAGCCAAAATACAGACCTGGGTTCAAAGTACTTGCTGGGTGTGGAAGAGGGTGGTCACTTCCACCTTCATGAATACAGCTGCTCTGAATGTGACAAATACCGTTATCATCATGGGTCTTATTACCTCCAACCGCAAGGTGCTGTCTGAACAAATGCTCGGTTTTAACTGTCAGACCCTTGAATATGTCACATTTTTCTTTGGATCATTGGGTGATTGCAGCAGCTGTTTGTAAACACTGTAAAGCCTACATTAGGTACAGAATGGGCAAGAATATTTTGACCCAAACGTCTGCCCTCTGAACCACTGTAAGGAATGCAGCATGTCTGCTGACACTTAAAGCAATAGATTGAAATAGCAACTGGGATCAACTTCCAGCTGAATAAGTCAGCTGGAATAGGCATTTTCAGTTTCAAACTCCATCTGGGTCTTTCATCGGCTGGCCTGAGAGCGTCCCTGGGTATTTGGACCATACTGCAAAAAAGGGTCGGGGGTTGGGGAGGATCGCAAGTAGGTATTTCCACCAAGATTTTGGGCAGTACTTTCACTAAAAGTCTAATGTATGCCCTTCGATAGTGCAAGTTACCAGTGCTTGTAGAAAAGCATTCATTCCTTTTCTTTAGAAACAGGGACATGAGCAACTTTAGAATTTGTCATGCTCTGATCTCTTTCATTCTGTAAATACCCCATGCTATTTTATGTAGTGGTAATGAGTTAGATATTTCTAGTGCTTGCCTGGTAAGCAGTCATGAGGGCTGTTGTAATAAATAAATAGTAAGAGCACGTTGCTCTGATAATAGCAACTTTCATTGAAGGATGTGAATGTGCCTTGCAAAAGAGTGATACCAAATCCTTAGAAAGGCGTTTACTCTCAGAAATATAATACATCAATTTTTAAATGAAACAGTAAAGCAGAGTGGAGAGAGAATCTCTGACATTGTGTCTCTAGTGTCAGCTGTAATTTTGGACACCTAGGCTCTCAACCCAAGCAATTGGGAAGCTAAGAAAAATTCTAGTATGAAAATGCACTTACAGCACATTGAATATTACGAGAAATACCATCCTCAGGACTTCTAGATTTTTACACATACCATGTATCCTACAACAAATTATGGTAGACAGTCACCTTTGAAAGTAGCCAAATGATGTATATCCAGTTGAAATTTTACTTTGGCTTAAAATAAGGCTCTCACAATAATAATCTTATTCTTTTGTGTACTCTTCACAGGTAATTAGATATATTGCAGCCATGACCCTCAAAAGTTAAAAAAGTTTTCCACTGAGCTTGCTTAAATGTAGTAGACTACTGTGTGTACACATAAACGATTCTGACAACAGAGGTATAACTCATGTAGTTACCTCTAAAATAAGTACTTTCTGAAAGAAAATTAATCTTATTTTTAAAATGTTTGGGTGATAGTTAGGTTAGAATTAAATGTATAGCTACCAAGATAAGTAACAGTACGCGTATGCAGAGTGACAGGACAAAGTCAGACAGATTGAGATTTAAATTCACCATGGATAATCGAGAATTGGCTAAATGTGGGATATAAGATTTCATTTACAAGATGTAGGGGAGTCCTTTTACTGTTTTCTTTTCATGTGATGGTTGAACAAATTGAGATTTGTTCTAGCCTCAACATACACACACACACACGCACACACACACACACACAAAATCTCAAAATGAAACAGGCAAAGTTGTGTTCTGCTCTTTTATAGGGTGAGGATGTTTGTGAAGTTTCTCACTTTGTTCACATGTTGCCTTGAAATAAAGAAGGCACTTTCATTTGAGCATGTGTCCTGAATTTCTTTATAAAATTAAAATTGAAAATGGAGGCTAGGAATAGTGCCTGCGATCTCTTACATCTGTTTTGTCATGAAAGTTATTCTTTGTCAAAGCTGGCCCTGTTTAAGTGGTGGGAAGGAGTCAATTTTTGTTCTATTGCCTTCTGCATCTCTTTTTATTATTCTAATGTATATTCTAGTACATTTTTCTAGGTGATGTTACCGTTCCAGAGCCCTAAGGAGCCGAAAGTTTAGTGCCCCTAAGAATGTAGGATTTTTAGAAAGTGCCCTATCTATCTATTTTGTTAATGCTCATCAATCAGTACAGTTTTCTGGACTACAGTTATAAGTGCCATGGACTGTAATGAAATGATACCAGTATACCACACATCCTGTGTAACAAGCAAGCATCCATTCTATCAAGGGATTTTGCTCAGAATTTTCCTCATAAATAATGTTATAAATGGTTACTGTGCTTCTAAATTCACAGGAAACAAATAAAACAAAATCTTGAACTTATATTTAACATTGAGTATCCCTGCTCCCCTCCGGGCTGCCCCTTCTCCTGATCAGAAATGTCACTCTCCAAGAATAGGTGATCTCAGCTGTGTTCATAGAAAACAATCTGAGAGTACTAATTCCCACTCTTTCATGAAAGTTCGAATGACTGTTAATCCCTTAAACTCCCAAAGGTTGAGTGGGTAGAATAGTTGTTACCGAAATAAATCATGTATTTGTAGAACTGTAATACAATAGAAAAACTACAGCTAAAAATGTTCACATAATATGTAAGGATTTATTTTACAGCCAACACATGGGCAAATCCTATCAGTCTAGACTTTTGCCTCTGGATGTTTTTGTCTACAATGCTCTTGATTCAGGGACCTTTTTCATTTTCAACTTCTTATACCGTAGAATCTGTAAAAAGTCCCATTCGTCTACATTGTGGTTCCCATTTCAGCAGCTGCCAGGGACTAGTGTGTGGGAAAAGTGTGGCAGGAAAGAAAGTATTATGTACATTGACTTGAGGTAAATCAGAAACTCTGGGTATTTGCATTCAACTAGGGACTTTCTGGGGATAGTGACTTAACTAGAACTGTGAGGTGTTCAGGCTGTGTGGAAGGCAGTTGAAAAAATATTGAAGTCTCTCAAATCATACTGTGTGGCCTTTTGTATTCTTTATTTGTAATTCAAGTATTCATTTTGTTAATTTCTAAGTGAAATACTAGTTTATATATCATGAACCTGGCTTTCCGGCCATGATCCTAGCATTCACTAACATTCTGTGTTCTTAGGAAAATTGCTTTATCTCTTTGGGTCTCAGTTCTCTCATGACTCAAATGAGATAGTGATTCTAGCTGTGCCTCAAAAGATGATGGAGACCCAATGAACTAGAAGATACAAGCATGCTGAGACAAAGTTAGGAACATTATGCAAATTTAACCTATTTTAATTGAATACTATAAGATGGAACAAAATGCAACCTTAAAATATTTTCTCCTCTTCTATATTAGAACTAATTTATTGTGGAAATGAAGTTCAGTATATTTAGAGAAATTAAAATGCCACTACTTTCTTGAAACTGAAATTAATTGCCATTTCAGATTTTATAAAGTAATTGTTGGAATACCTACATACAAATGCTTATTTTCTGCCTTTTAGGATGCCAGAAAACTCAATATACTTCTGAGGATCCTTTAACACTTGAAACAACATAGATTTATCTCCCTTTTATGTCTGTGCCTTTTTCTTTTATTCGTGGGGCACCAAGTTTTATTCTAGGTACAGATTCGAAGATATTTGAACATATGTGATAAACTAAAATTAAACTAAACTAAAATTAAACTAAAACTGAACTAAAATTAAAAATAGGGTTTTAATTTTGTATCATACAAAGCATTTATTAGAGTGCATGGTTTTATTTTGGAATTCAAGAAACAGCCTTTGGTAACTTCAAGATGTAATTGAGGAAATATTTCAGAAGATTGGGTCCTGTGTTAAACAGATTGAAATGGAGACAAGAAAGAATAAAGCTCTCTATATTATTGTCACTGAGGTCCACTTATACCCACACAATCGCTCCTCGGCCTTTTGGCTAAGATCAGTGCATTTATACCCACAGTGCATGAAGCATTAGAAAATACAAGTGAAAATGAAGTATATTCAGCCAGACATTTCTGCTTTACCCAAAAAGATGGTCTAGGGCAAAACCAATTACATGACTCGTTTTCATAGATTGCCATTGCCTAGATTTAGGATTATGGCATTTGTCATACGTCTAATTGATAGCTCTATTTGATGAAAATCTGAATTAATTTCAACTATCAATACTAATATTCTAAAGAATTTCACAATGGATCTTATTCTTTGTAAACCATGGAACATCATACTATATACCAAATATAAAACAAAACCAATTAGGAACAGATTTTAAATATGTTTATAATACATGTTTATTATATATTATGTATATTAATATACAAATATATGCATATATAATTAATCTCAAATATTCTCAATATTATTCTATCACAAAATCAGGTTTTTTCCTAGATTTATGTTAAAATTGTACTTTAAAGGTATTTTAATCCTCTTTATCTATGAAGGGCTTTAGTAACTCTATAAAATATCCAGACATTTAACATACGCTGATTTATTGAACATTAAGGTGACTTGGGTGCCAAAAACAGTTATTTGGGAATTTAGCAGACTTGGGCTGCCTTTGAATCCATGCATTGTTCACAGCTTCAGCAGAAAGCAGATTGGACCAGGTGGGCTCCATTATGTCTTTTGCTAAGTAACTTGGAGAAGAACATCCACTCACCTCTAAAATGAAAATAATGAAGGTGAAAGGTTGAGTTTGGATGTCACCTTGACTTCTGACTCTCCCTTACCCTTACTTCTAAACAATAAGAGGTCTATCTCTTAAACTTCTGTTATATTCATGAGTTTCTCCACCACATCCTCTCCAGTCACCATTATTTCTCCCCTGAATCACTGACACAGTTTCCTAAATGGTTTCTTACAGTTGACCTCCCCTGAAATTAGTTTTCCATATTGCAGTAGTCTAATCATCCAAAAATTCAAATAATATCAAATCTACCCCTTACTGAAAAGTCTTATACCACTTCCCACAGTCCTGAGGACAAATGGATAAGTTTGGTTTGTTTGTTCATATTCATCTTTTATTTGGTGGGTTTTCCTCAACTTTCTCAAGATTTTTGGATGTGTAGTCACACTTATAAATGATGGACTATATTGAATAGTAAAGGTAGCTGGTACGTATTCAGTCTTCTCTTGTTTGGGACTGTTTCCCCATGAGGCCTCTCACCTTAGTGAGATCAGCCTGACTGAAGGTTCTGCGTAAGTAGGGAAAGTGAGGGGAATGTTTTGACAAGCAGTTTCTTTCAAGTGCCCAGCAAGTTATAGAACAGGAACCTCCTCTAGGCCCAGTATATTCTACTCCCAAAAGGAAGTGCTTTCTGACTCACTTTAAATGTATTGTTTTCTGTGTCTGCATGGCAGTCTAGAGGTGTGTGGAGGTCTGCCCAACTTCCCTCTCAGACAGCAGCATCTTCACAAGAGAACTTTCTTAGCAACATTACCCACATGATCACTTGATTTTGAGAACAACTCTTGGGCTTTCACTGCTAAGCAGAGCCTTTGCTGCCAACCTGTAGCTCTGTTTACACCTGTAGAGGTAGAATATTCAACCATCCCAGGTGTTTGGAAAACAGGTTGCTAAATAATGACCTAGGATTGGCCCCTGGCTATCACTGCCCTCTGTGTTTATTGATAATGCCTTGGGGATCTCTGATGACTTTTGTTAAATTTTATCTTTAATTTCTCCAGTAAAAATTCCCAGAATTTTTCTAAAATTTTGGTTCACTGATGATACACATTCCTTGTTTCCCAGAATGTCATGGTTCATTAATTTATTTTATCATTTCTCTTCAAAGAGAATTTGAGAGAAAGAAAACACAGACAGATTTGAGTTTAGGCAATCATCATGAACGAGAATATTGTTTACTTTTAATTTTTTTAAATAGTTTGAATAAATTAATAATTATATTTAGGAGAACTCACTCTTTAAAAATCTAATAAATGATATTTAGGCCATTTTCAGTTATTTAAACAAAACCTTATTTATTATGCCAATCCTCAGCCAATCTTCTTGATGATTCTTTCCATCACAGTATAATTTTCAATTATCACATTTTCTTAAAGTCAATTGAAATTATAGTAATTAATGGAGATTAACTAAATTATATACCTTTTTGAACTCTCCTAACAACTAGAAGATTACTGACAAATGATTCAGTGAAGATTTGAAAACTATCATAATATACCCAAAGGAACTGGTTATTTTAAGAGATACATAATGGTAAAAAAGGGGAAACAGAAAGAATCACATACATCAGATCTTTCTTCTCACTAGCTACAAATATTATTGATGGACACCAAACATTAATCCTCGCTGAAATCCAGCATTAGAAATAAGTCTATGGGTTGTACATACATTTCACACAAAATTTCATTAAATCTATCTGAGGAGATAACCCATGGGATCAGCAAAAAATGGTTCTATGGTAGGAAATGACTTTTAACTAAAGGTTAAATAAAACTGTACTGATGTTATTTTAAACTGATTGCTCAAGACGGTAATTTCTTTGGAATTGTTCTTAGTTCAGTTAGCTCTCTACTTCTGTTTTTGTTTTTGGTTTTGGTTTTTTTTTTAATCTTCAGTACCCCTTTATTTCCCTGATGGTCATACTTTCATCTCCACCTGCTTCTGTCAGTCTCCCAAACCAGATCCTCTGTCCAGGATCTATCAGCAGTTATCCTATCTTTCACAAAGGTCTGTGTGCATGGGAAACCTCCTTATTCTTTTACCCCTCTCTCCCATGATTATCTTTTATTCCATCACCAATCAGTATGAGAGGCAAGTATAAATTTGGTTAGATGTTTCTATCATGGGTCTTAGCACTGTTGGTTAAAATTCTAAATGGTGGATGACAAAACTGTGGTGATAATTTAAACTACTCAAGACTAAAATATCCTAAAGGTAATTATTATTTCTATTACTGATCTATCCAAATCTATCCAGATATCCAAATATCTATCTAAATATCTTGCAAATTATACATATCATAATAATCTATATCTCTTATCTTGAAGAGAAATGTTTTTGTCTCAAAACAGTATAAAAGTAGTGCGTAGGGGAGCCTGGGTGACAGGCTGAGTTGGTTAAGTTTCCGTCTTAATTTTGACTCGCCTCATGGTCCCAGGGTGATGAGATGGAACCCCACGTTGGGCTCCGTGCTGAGTGTGGAGCCTGCCTACATTCTCTCCCTCTCCCTCTGCTTGCATGCATGCTCTCTCTCTCTCTAAAAAAGGAAGGAAGGAAAGTGGGAAGGAAGGTAGAAAGAAAGGGAGGGAGGGAAGAGTGGTATATAAATATAACTATTTTAATGTTTTCTAGCCACCCTATAAAAATACCCATTTTAAATTAAGTATACATCTGTTAATGCCTTTGCGTTAGAGTTATAATTAAAGTACACTTTGAGACTTCAGCCATGAATATACTGACACCCAAATTTTCCTTTATTAGTACTAATAACTATAGTTCTCATAATTCTTACATTCCTAAAAGCCAAACTTGTTCCCCAAATTACGATTATAGTGTATTCTAGAAAATCATTTCGACAGTTAAGTAAGTACCTTAGATAAAATAAGTAAAATAGATAAAACACATGCAAATGTGTTTAGATACAGAGGTTTAAAATTCAGTAGTCGGTAAATTGTAACAAGATGAGGTGAAATAGATTCAAAGGAAGGTTTTAATTTTAATTTTTTCAAATAGAATTTAATTCAAGAGCTAAGGAACATTTTATTTAAAAAAAAAAATCTAGCTCTCCTTCATACTTTTTCATGAAAAGTTGCCTATTAATGCTGAATGCATTTCTCTATCATTTGATCTCAGTTCACACAGCCCAACCATTTAGGATGCCTAAGAACTAGAAAAATGAAAGATTACTCAAACATATCAGATAACAGAAAAATAGAAATTTTGTTGAACGTTGAAATAAATACCTCTTCAGGGCAACACTTTTAAAGAATTTTGAGAGTAATAGCCACAAGTTCAACAGCCAGTATTTGTGTATTTCTGTTACGTAAAGCATTACATAATGTTCTGGAGAAAGACACGGAGAAGCCAGGAAGAACCCTTCATTTGAAGAGATTAGAATTTAAAATGGAAGATAGAATGTCATAATATTGTTAGTCAAAGAAGGGGCATAGGCAAATTCTGTGGGGTTAAGAATTTTTGATATAATGCAAGTTTGTTTTAAACTGTTCTATAAGACAGCTTCCATTTCTTTAACTATTATAACTACACAATGAAAGTTGTAGGTTCTCAAATCTTACATGGAATCAGAACAGCTTTTTGCTTCCCACCTCAAGGTCAGTCTCAGTATAGAATCACATCAGGAAGAACTCAGATCTGAGCAAAATGACTTCTAAAATAAATTATTGTCTCTCTTCTCTTAAGAAGGCAATGAAGGCACAACACATTGCACAAACACTGTAAATCTTCTTTAAACTAACTCCTTATCCAGCGCTTTTCCCAGAGTCTCAGACATCAAACAATTGTTCATATTTTTCCTCTTTTTACAAAATACTGGGTGCTTTTTCTAATAAACCTTTCCATTTTGGAATAATTTTAGATTTCAGCAATATTGAAATGGGAATGTAGAGTTCCCCTCTATTCCTCATGAAGTTTTCCCTAATGTTAGCATCTTACATTGCCATGGTGTATCCATGAAAACTAAGAAGTCAACGCTGGCACATTACTTTTAACTAAATGCCAGAATTAACAGATTTCACAGTTTTTGTATTAATGTTCTCTTTCCTTGTCCCATAATTGATTTCAGAATACCACCTTGCAATCAATCATCCTGCCTCCTTTAGTTTTCTCTGATCTGTGCCATTTTTTCTATCTTTCTTTGTTTTTAATGTTTTTAACACTTTAGAGGATTACTTGTCAGGCATTTTATAGAATGTCCTTTGATGTGTGGTCTTCTCTGATATTTTTCTCATGTTTAGTCTGGGGTTATGGGTTTTAGAAAATAACACATAGGTGAATTTCCTTCCTAATCATACCATATTAAGGTGTATTTCTTATCATATGATATATTGGGGTGATGTAACATGATCATTTGAGTAAGGCCATGTTTACTAGATTTCTCCTTTGTAAACTATTATGCTTTCTGTTTCCATACTCCATTCTTTGGATGAGTTACTAAATCCGTCACATATTAAAGGGGTGTGTGTGTGTGTGTGTGTGTGTGTGTGTGTGTGTGTGTGTATGATGGTGGCGAAGGAGGTTGGGGAAATATGCTCTTAGGAGTGTCTACATGTGTATTTGAAATTCTTTTGCAAATAATGATAGCCTCTTCTCCACCATTTATTTCATTGTTTGTTTATGCCAGCATGTATTCATATATATCTGTTTTATACCTTGGGTTCCAATTTTATATCATTGTACTGGGTTGAATAGTACCTCTAAAGGTTCTTGTCCACCCAGTTCTGTGAATGTAACTGTATTTGGCAACGGGGTCTTTGCATATTTAATCAAGTTAATGTGAAGTCACGCTGAATTAGGATGGATCATAAATCCATTATCAGTCATGTCCTTATAAGAAGAGGGAAACTTGGCATACTCACAGGAGTGAATACCAACCATGGCAGAGGCAGAGATTAGAATGATGCGGACTTACAAACCATAATGCCAAGTATTGCTTGCAACCACTAGAAGCATGTAAGGGATGAGGAAAAATACTCCCCAAGAGCCTTCTGAGAGCACTGCTCTGTTAACACCTGGTTTTCAGATTTCTGGACTCTAGATCTGGCAGAAAATAAATTTCTGTTGTTTTAAGCCACCCAGTTTGTGGTAATTTGTTATGGCAACCTACAAAGCCAATAAAATTATGCTGGTTTTTTGTTGTTGTTGTTGCTCAAATTATTCCAAGTTTGACCATTGAGAAATCATTCAGTTTGGCACTTACATCCCTTTGACATGTCCCATCCCATGCTGGATTTTTATACTCGTTTTTCTCTTCTCTTTTTTGTCAAGCTTCTCTGACTCTTTATATATCATTTTTTCTCTCTTCCAGATACTACCTTCTCCTTTGTAGGTAGCGGAAGACTGAACTTTCCCCCTAGTTTTCCTATTATCCTCTCTACCTGTCACCCAGGGACCTCTTAACTGACCAGTTAAGTCAACTTCCTATCCAGACAAACATGAAAGGGGGGCAGTAAGAAGATGCCATAAGCGATGTGTCTTTTAGTAGCTTTTTTATGTATCTGTCACATAATTGGTAGGCCCTATGTTTAACTGGTTATCTTTCTGATTACTAAATATTTAATATTTACTGACTTAATTTTTTTAATGCTCAGTCACAAATCCAGACTTCTCACTCTTTCCAAAATACCATAAATAAATATTAAAAACAAGTACAAGATTTGGTGGCTTACAAATTTTAAAATTATTATACATCTTGAAAAAATTATCATGTACCCTAAAATCAAACAGCAAATACATGTAGCAGAATTTTCTGTGGGACACAGCGTAGAGTTAGCAAGGAGAAATCAAGCAAAGTAAAATGTTCTCTTTCTACTTGACCATTATCTCATTCAAGAATTCCAACCAGTGATTTTTTTTTTATGAAATTTTATTAGTGCAATTATCCTGTAGCAAAATGGGTAGACAAAATATTTACTTCTTTTTGTATTGCTGTCCAATTAACAACACAACAGATAGATTTCATTCAGTCTGTAGGAAATTAGCAAATTAAGCACCAGGGGAATAATCCACAAACTAGATAATTACATAAATTGATTAAAAAATCCTCCATCCTGAGATTCTTCTTGATAAATGGAAAAGTAAACAATTCAAATCTCACCACCCTGATATAGGAAGGAAATGTAATGATAGCAGTTTTTCTCCTATTTCATGTATATGTCATCCCTATTGTATGACAGTACAGCAAAGATAAAGAACTAAAAAAACAGGGGAAAATGTCACGGGAGCAAAATTATAAATTAGAGTAAAGAAAAGGTTTAATTTTTTATGATTCAGTGCAAGCCCCGTATTTAGCTATTATCTTTTTTCTTTTTTCTTTTTTTTGCTCCAGTGAGCTCACTGGAGAGTCTTATTCTAACCCACGCTGAGACTTGTCTAATGCATAGCTATACTATCAGAAGCTCAGAGGGTCCAATTTCTATATTATTTCTTATGTAAGAATGGCTAAACTTGAAAGTAAAAATCAAATATTCAATCAAAACTCATGAAAACGGATTAAATTCTTCAGAATTTTTAGTTTCTTGCTATTCTGAATTGGTTATCTACCCTGAATCTCAAAGAAATGTACTTATTTTGAGGCTTGTGGTATAATAGCATTGTCTCAAATCTGTGTTCATAACACTATGATAAATTATATATGTAAAGAATGGTTTTCTGGATCATTGCAAACAAATAAGCGTAAAGTATGACATTTAACCTGGAATTATAGGGAATCTTCCTAGAATATTATGTAAATCTAGTATATTGGTAGTATGTGTTATGTCTACCCGGTGTACCCACTAGCAGCCATGCACACAGAGAAAAAAGGTTGAAAAATCATATTTGAAGGCATTTTAATATCAGGAAATGAAGAAGCATGCAACAGAGCAGTTGCCAGGATGCAGTACAAGAAAATGCCTTATGTATGGTATATAAATGTCTAGAAAGATTGTGATCCAGTAATATAAGTAAAGATATGCACAGAAATAATGAAAATAACTCTATAGTGCTTAAAAGTTGTCATTCATTCTATTATAGCTGATAACCGGATGTCGTATGTAATCTGAGCCCATTTATAATCTGAGCCCATAGTCAAAATGTTCTAAGATAAGGCTGAGCATACATAGTATTTTCCTGAAATGACAAATTCTATATGAGAAGAAGGGGTGAATCATAAAGTATAGTATATTTGAGTTCTATACTATATGTTATTATTGTTCTCAATTATCTACTCTTTCCCCTCAACAAGTATAATTCCCCCCTACTCCCAAGTTACCATGCCTTTCTGTAGGTAGACACTTTCCTACCTCATTGTCAGGGTTAGCCATGTGACTTGCTTTTTTGCCAATGAATGTGACATATACCCTCTCAACTGAAGCTTTAAATGTGCTTACATGGTTTGGTTGGGTTCTTGCTTCTGCCTCTTCCGAAACAACAGCATATCCCAGATAGAGGCTGCCTTCAGCCTAGGTTCATAGAATGAGAAGACATGTGGAGAAAAGCTGAGCTAATTTGCAAACCTTCAGACAAAAAATTATTGTCTTTTGTTGCAAGTGACTAAGATTCCAGAGTTACTTGTTAAAGCACCATAAGTTGACTAATATAACAAAAGAGATAATTTTACATTCAGTATTCATTTTCTAATCATCCAGGACCTTCCATCAACTTACTATCCCTCTGAACAAATATACATTTTTTTTAAAGATTTTATTTATTTATTTGACAGAGAAAGAGATTACAGGTAGGCAGAGAGGCAGGCAGAGAGAGAGAGGGAGAAGCAGGCTCCCCGCTGAGCAGAGAGCCCAATGCAGGGCTCGATCCCAGGACCCTGAGATTATGACCTTGAGCCGAAGGCAGAGGCTTTCACCCACTGAGCCACCCAGATGCCTCTGAACAAATTATAAATTAATGAAGGTAGCTGCTCAGAAGTATAAGATGGTCATACCTCCTGACTCTCATCCATGGATTTACCTATTAGACTCCACTGGCTGGGGTTACTTTGGCTTTTAAGCCATTTCAGACTTGACACCTCCATTGGACCATTCTCTCTAAGATGTTTTGATATGTGAGGTTTCTAGGCTGAAATGCTTTGTTTTGGGACTTTTTACTTGAGTCTGTCTTTATAGACTATTCTGAAGGAGTAACACCACACTGACGTTGAAATGTGTCAAACCTCTGTTCCTGCCATATGTAAAACCATAATTCTACCTGGACCTATGTTTTTCTCATTAAAAGTATAGGAGGGTCACTTAGACTAGAGGAGAACATCTGCCAAATCCAAGTTTGAGGTGAATTCCAAAGGCAGTATACATCAAATTAAGGTGATCTATTGCAAAAGGAAGCTCAGTAAACGTTTTATGGGAGGGAATGACATAATTATTTCTAGTTTTTAGATGAATAATTCTAGTCACAAAATGGTACCAAAAGTAGTGTAGCAAGAAAATTGTGGCAAGAAAATAGGAAACTTTTCCAAAATCTGTAGTGCAGGCAACCCGAATTTTCTGAAGGCATGGAGTACAACAATAGTAGTGAAAATAGACAAACATACATTTGGGATATTTTAATGTGATCTTGCCAACCAGAATAAATTCAATGTGGTGACGGTAGTATTGTTGCTTTAATTAAACATATTGCACATTTGACAATGTAGCAAATGGAAAGTGATCCAAGAGATACTTTATATATGAGATGATGTTATTATTTAACCCCATAATAGTGTGTGTGAAGTGAGCAGAGAGAGGAAAAACTAAATAACTCCAACCTTTTAGGAAGAAAAAATACAAAAAAGGAAAAGAAAAGGTGGCTGAAAAGTAAGGTTACTAAATAACACACATTATATGATTGGATGCAGTTCTCTATGAGATACTATTGTTGTAAAAATGGAAATAACAGATTATATCTCCTTTACTAATAAATGAATTTACTTAATTTGGCTTATTTATTCTTAGCACTGTGAAAAATAAGCTCATTCCTATAAAATTCATTGTGGCAGTTTGACTACATAAAATTGTTATTACCAACATTTTATTTCTGAATAGTTAAACATTAACAAGTTGGTCAAGTAACTCGGGCATTTAGGAAAGTAGCATTTAGGAAAGAATGTTTTTATTTCTCTTTTGAGAAATATTTCTCTCTTTTTAGAGAGAAATTAGAATATTTTATTCTCTCTTTTGAGAAATAAAAGAGGTCTAGAGAAACTGGGGTTGAGGTCTCTTAGGCCAGGGTCAAATCCTTTGGGTTCAATATTTGTGATATGATTACTAGTAAAGATTAAGACCTTAAGATGAGAAAACAGTGAGTCAGAATGGAGAGATTCCAAACTAATAATCACAGTCAGCAAAATCTAACATCCTGACTCTCTGCTTAAGGGAGATGATGACTCATTAATTACACAGAACAATTCTGAATACAGTTTTCACACATTTCCGTATTCTAACCCATTTTGTCTCTCCCTAAGTGAGGACTGGACACAAAATGTGGTGTTAAAACTTCCTTAAGGAAGGAAGGAAGGGAGAGAAGAGAAGAACGGAGGTAGGGAAAGAGGAAGAGGAGGTTGGGAGAGGGGAAGGAAGGAATGATGGAAGGGAGGGAAGGAGAGAGGAGGGAAGAGAGAAACCTTCCACTTAAGCATTACACTCTAAATATACTAGTTCCACTGTTAAATAGTCTCATCCTGAAGGTGGCCTTTTGATCACTTTATTAATTGAAATTTTCTTTCTTCTTTTTCAAAAACCAAAATGAAAATCTCAAGTTTAACTAGGTAAAAAATAAGAGAACTATATTTTATGCCAGATGAGGAAGGTATCCCTAGCATTGTATTCTAGGCACTGTTTCCAATTAACCCTTTTTTGATAATTCTGATGCATGCCCCCAAAAAGGGGTAGCATTTATCACAGAAAGAGCTGTCTTGACTTTACAAAACCCCTGGTATACTTGGGGGCTTCTCGTGGCAGCAGCCTACGTTGATGCAGGACAAAGTTATTTTCTAGTACAAGTGACTGCAAGGGGGACAGTTTTGCAAAACTAAGGTGGGGAATACAAGAATAATATTCTAATATTAGATAATCTGCATTCTTATGTAAAGGTAAAATAATTACAGTATTGAGAAAGAAATAGATTTTTATAAATAAATCAAGCATTCTTCTTGGCTGATACAAATATAACAGAATCTCCCTTTTCTTATATCTCTTTAACATATCCATGAAATTGTCTAAAAGAAAAACTAATCCTTAACTGTTATTTAAAAGAATGACAGAAATCAAATTTCCAAAACTTACAAGAATTTCTAGATTCTCTCACCTAATGGGATAGAACCCACAAACAGTGTCTTCTTTCTTTCATTCAGATCTCTAGGCAGTCTCTCTGGAAAGGCTTGCTGCCAAGGGTCAGCTGCTGCAAACAAGGGAGGTATGAACTGCAACAATTACAGTTACAGCTTCGATTTCTGGACCTGGCTTAGTAGGATCAATCTCCTGAGTGCAGCTTAGGGAATATAATATTGAGGATGGCCTCAACATTTCAGCCCCTAGTATGACCATTTATGTCATCCCTGAATGAAGAAAAAAGTAGATGCAAGAGTTGGCTTGTATGTATACAGTCAACAATAGAGTATTGTGCACTTCAAAGTTTGTTAAGAGGGTACCTCTCATTGTAAGTGTTCTTACCTAGAAAACAAAATAAATGGACACAAGGAAACTTTTGGAAGTGATGGTTATGTTTATTAGCTTGATTGTGGTTATAGTGTTACAGGTGTGTGCGTATGTGTGAATTCATCAGCTGTTTACATGAAAAATGTGCAGCTCTTTACATTTCAATTATACTCCAAAAAACCTGAAAAAAAAAAAAAAATGGCCTAAGCCCTAAATCGAGTTCTGAGGGTCTAAGAAAAGGAGCAGGAATGAAATAAATGCTCATCTCCAGTTGACACACTCCTAATTTTTAAATACAGAAGATAATACGCTGCTATTAAGAGAGCAACCTTTGGGGCGCCTGGGTGGCTCAGTGGTTAAAGCCTCTGCCTTCGGCTCAGGTCATGATCTCAGGGTCCTGGGATCGAGCCCCGCATCGGGCTCTCTGTTCAGCGGGGAGCCTGCTTCCTCCTCTCTCCCTGCCTGCCTCTCTGCCTACTTGTGATCTCTCTCTCTCTGTCAAATAAATAAATAAAATCTTTAAAAAAAAAAAAAAAA
>CM053607.1:73606299-73683035 GCA_028646535.1 Procyon lotor
AAAAAAAAAAAAAAAAGAAGAGCAACCTTTACTGTGCAGACAGAGTGTGGGAAGGGGAGTAAAACTTCTCTCCAAGACAATGTGCTCTTCAATCCCAAGTCCATGTGATATATCATGCCAGTAATTCTTCAGTGAATATAAAGCCCATACACAAGAACAAAAATTTTAGCATCAAAGAAGTAAATTTCCTTTGTCCCCCCATAAGTCATTCCTTGAGTTTATAAGTTGATCTTGGAATTTTTCTTCTAACAACAGCACCAGTAGGACTTCACCCAGTATGAAATAGAGCCATAAACTGAGTACTTAGCACCGTACTGCAAATCTGGTTGCTCTTAGACATGGTCTGTGAGGTTTAGCCAAATAATCATCAGGGAATATGAGGAACAATAATAATAACTGACTTAATCAAGTTTTAAAGAACCAAGTAAAAAAAAAAAAAAAAAAAAAGGTGAGGGAAAAAACATCTGTTCCATCCCTGATAGAGAACAACACAAAAGTAAAATTTGAAAATAGCTGCTTTTCTTTGGTAAGGAATAAAAGACAGACAGCAGAGTAGCTGGAAAACAAAACCTGAATTGGTCAAGTCTTATTGAAGAACAATTTAAGTCATTGTTGAAAATAATTAAGTGGGGCGCCTGGGTGGCTCAGTCGTTAAGCGTCTGCCTTCGGCTCAGGTCATGATCCCAGGGTCCTGGGATGGAGCTCCACATTGGGCTCTTTGCTCAGAAGGGAGCCTGCTTCTCCTGCTACCATTCCCTCTGCTTGTGTTCTCTCTCTAGCTGTGTTTCTCTCTGTCAAATAAATAAAATCTTTAGAAAAAAAAAAAAAGAAAAGTAGTGAAAATTAAATGGTCTGGCCATCAGTTCATATAACAGGAAATAGAATTAAGAAACATGTGAAATGTGGAAGGTATCATAAAGCCCAAGATAAAATGATAGACATAGAAGACAGTGGAAGAATATTACCATTTTTTAAATGTCTAATGAAATTATATCTGAGTGATGATTGCCAATGCCAATTAATATCACAAATTGAGATACCTGGAAATTTTATACTTTAGGAAGGAAGTATACAACACGAGTTAGAGAATTTTTGCCAAAAACTCAAACTTGAATCTCACTGGGCCTAATGATCTAATCCCAATGTGCAGGGTACAGAGGAACATATAAAAATGCAGTAAGAAATATCTGATTGTGGGAAAGTCTCTGAAAGAAGTAGTGCAATGTCTTCGACAGATTCATTGGAGAGAAAAAAGAAAATAGAAAGTAAATTAGAAAAGACTTGAGAGGCTTAACCAAATCTAAATCTAAACTGAATCTAAAGTTGGTATCAAGTCAATGCCAGCATATAAGGGAAGGCTAACCTCAGAATGCTTAAAGCAAGACAGTAATACATAAATGTCATGCAAAACTAAATTTTCATTAATTTATGGCTGGAGTTAAGGAGTGAGGGAGTTCGGGGGGACAAGAAGCTTCTTTTTCCTCTGTAGGTTGGAGTTATATCCACCTAACACTCCTCCCATTTCCATTTCCCAGATTATACAAAAGCAGGAGCAGCTGAGGCAAAGATTTAATTGTGGGAGAGGGAAGGAGGGTCACAGAGGGCAAGCTCCTTGAGTCCTTATTGCAGCGGGTTAAAAACAATATTACTGCTTTTAAATTGACAAACAAAAAATGTACTTCATGGACTAGGGAAATTCTAATTTAAATTGTGATCTCCATGCCTAGACAGACAGTTATAGATCAGTTAACTCAAATCCACTTTACATTCAGTATTAGGAAGGAAAAAGTGAAGAGAGTAATCTAAAATTAATGTAGCCTTTTGCATAAGGCTCAAGAATTACCTTCCATTTTGTTCCGAATTGGTTAATTACATATGAGAAGGAAAACTTGCTTCACAAGTGTATTTATTATGCCTAGGCAATTCCATAAGAGGTAGTGGAAATAGTCTCAGTGCCAGAGATCTGAAAATGCCGGCTTAGAAAGAGGCTGTGGTCTCTGTGGCTGAAAAGTCACTCAGTTCAGTTCTGCAGTATAGAAAATAGGACCAGAGGGAAACAGGAATTCAGATGCTCTCCATATAATGTGTAGGAAAGAAAGAACTTTGTGAAAGACCTCACAATGGGGATGCTACCAAGCCATATTCTGCCATACAAACATATGGAAGAATGTAATGATGGCTCAAATGGAACTCTGAGAGGAGGAATTATGAATAAGTGGATTAAAAGCCCTACCATATGCTGAATGCCTAATGCCAAAATTAACCTTTTGTTGGGAAAGTTCTCCCAACTGGGTTTCTTCACTTTAATTTCTTTGAACTTTATCTCATAAGGGCAGTGTAATTTAGTGTATGCTTTTCATCTTATTCCGGAACCTCTGGGTTTGTGAGTATGCCTAATTCGGAGGTTCAGCATTAGGAAGCATACTAGAATACAGGTATAACCCAATTCTTGAATAGTTGCTATTGAGATGTTATTTTGGTTGCCATCTCCTTGTATTATTCCTCAGTTTGTTGATGAATATGTCAGGGAATATGCAGATGCTAATTGTTCATGTCCTCAAATACTAACGTATGTGAAGGCAAAAGAAAGCTTTTCTCATTTAAAGTATACTTTCAGATAATTGACCACACCAAAATTAACTCTTCCTACAGGACCATTAA
This sequence comes from Procyon lotor, assembly GCA_028646535.1. Lineage (NCBI taxonomy): Eukaryota > Metazoa > Chordata > Mammalia > Carnivora > Procyonidae > Procyon > Procyon lotor. The sequence goes on from CM053607.1 coordinate 73,608,961, forward strand.
GAGCATTGTCCAGATATCTTTCAACAAAGGTACTTTTAAAAGAGAATACTGATATAGAAAATAACCAGTAAAAAAAAAAAAAAGAAAAGAAAATAACCAGTAATTAGTGGTGAAACCAATAAAAAAAAATCAAAGAAATAATAAAAAGAATTAGAGGATGCTTAGTTTATAATAAGGCTTTATTCATTAAACAAATATGTATGGACAACATGCCTTGCTAAGCTGAAGAAATACAGTGTTGAACAGACATAGGGATACCTGCTCCCACAGAATTTAAATTTTTGCTAACGAGAAATACTAAAACAAAAGAATTAAATAAGAATGCCTTCTTCTGCATATCTGAATTGGGAAACAGAAACACTGTCAAACTACTTGGAACAAAAAGGGTAATGCGTTGAAGGAATAGGGGGAGGAACTGCTTTTTGTCTACTGAAGTTACATGCTATTTAAGCTCTGCTGTTTTCTAGAGAGGAATTTTTTTTCTCTTTTCTCTTTCTGGGCTGTCCTTAATTCAGTATGCATATGGTAGACAATGAATGCCCGAGCTCTGGTTCTGAGCTCCACCATCCAACAAGGATTAAATATTCTCCTTGAATCATAATTCCTAGTTGACACATAGGAAAATCTGTTTTACCCAAAGTTAGGGGTCCAGTCCACCACACAACAAAACAGCAGTGACTGGGGCTGAGTAGGAGAGAGTAGATGGGGGCTGGGTGGGGGAGAGTAGATGGGGGCTGGGTGGGGGAGGGTAGAATCCTGTGATACTGGCATGGAGGTTAGTCCCTTTGGCAGACTTTGTTACTTACCTATGCAGGATCTATTTTTTACATCTTTATTTTTATAATAGAATCCTGATTTTGCATGGGACAACAACATGTCCAGATAAAATACAACATTCCTTAGGCTATCTTGTGGTTAAACATAGCCATTTTAAAGGGAAAGACTTAGAAGGCACATACCTTTTGTCTTTGACTTTAATATCTTCTTCCCCAAAACTCAAATGAATGCTGGTAGTGTCTAGCCATTTCATGAGCTTGGAATGATAAGCCCGATGGCAAAAGATCATTCTAAACTCAGCTGAGTAGAAAGCCTAGAGGAGACCACATCATTAATGTCATGGAAAAGCCAGCACAAGAGCCCTGGACTTCTCCCCTTCAGAATATGGTAATGGACAAAAATAAACTTTTGGATTATTTAAGCCACTGTGAATTGTTTTCAGCCACATGCAGCCAAGTGGCTTAAGTAGTGCCCCTTCATGACCAGTTTGAGATGTCTAGCTGTAACAGAGAAGTGGATCTTGACTGGCTAAGCAATCCAAAGAAGACTTATTTTTAATAAATGATAGGAATAGCAACAGTAATAAGAATATGGAAATAAAAGAATCAATGTCAAATATACAGATAAAATCAGTGAAAAATTAAAAGAGCAGAGTAAGAAGTTGTACAAAGGAGATTTTTTTATGCTCCATGGAAGTTTAGACCAGTATATGTAGTGTGCATAAGGATATTTGCATAATGCCTTATGATAGTTAACGTAATATAAACATCAAAGGCTGTGGTAGAAAAGGAAGTCAGTTAAACCTAACTAATAAAATTGTGCAGAAGATGACAAAGAGCAAATCTTACACAAAGGTGAATGGAAATAAAGTACAAACAAAATTTAAAAAATCAGATTAAATAGAAAAAAAAATGCTAACTATGTGTAAGAAATGGACCCAGAGCAAAAACAACCCACATAGCTAGAATAATGACAAGTATTTATGAATAAATTGTATATAAATCTGTCATATGAGTAATATCAAGCAACCTAGAAACCTAGAAATTAATTCAACTTGGAAATTAACTCAACCTAGAAAATAATGCAAAAAACACTTAAGAAGTTTATTATTTGTCATGAAAACATTATAAAGGCCAAACATAAATAAATACCCATGCACCAAACAATATAGCCCCCAAAAGAATTAAGCAAAAATATTTAGAAATATAGTATCTGTAAAAAAAATAATAAACAGCAAGTTTTATTCTCATATGCTGTGGCATATTCACTATACAAAATTAACCTCTAGAGAAAATTAAAAAGCTAGGATAAAGAAAGATTATGTTGTGGTATAGGTCTCATTTTGAATCCTGGACCCAGGTCAAATGCTGTGTAGTTCTGAAGACTCAAAATTTCTATTTTTGAAATTAAGGAAGAATAAGGAATAGGAGAAAGGGAAATGAGAGGAAGAGGAGCAGATGGTGTAGAAAGGGTGGTGGGAAGGAGAGAGGGAGGAGGGGGAGGAAGAGGAAGAAGAACCTAATCCAGGTCCTGTGTTATGACCTTTATGTATATTATTTCATGATATCCTCCCATGTACATATCCCTATTAGTAACAGAAGAATCAACACACTTTCAGAGGTAACTAATTTGTCAAAGATCATACAGAGTGTTTGGTTTTGAATGTCATCATAGTTTTTAGGATACGTGAAATTTATTTTAGGGAGGCTACACTAGTTTGAAAGAGTCAAGACAAGTAATTTCATACTTTAAGGAAAACAAAATATTAAGGTGTGAGGGTGATAACTTCTTGACTAGAGAGACGAAGTGGTATATTATCATTTGCCTAAAACTCAATAGATATTAATGATTAGTTTGCATTTTAATAGCCATTCACCTAAATGTGAACGTTTTGAGAGAATTTGGATTAATTTGCTTTTGTTTTCCATCATCAAAGCATGAAATGGAGAGAGGGAAATAGCTTTAAGTAAATAAAAAGTTGTTCAGTTTATACAAAAATTGTATAATCCAAGCTAAAATATATCTGACATCGGAATCTTTTCACTTTCATAAAAGTAACTATTTGAAATCTTTTGAAGCATTATTCTCTTCAAACATTTTGAAACAAAAAATTTGCCTTTTGATAGGAACTATGTGTTTCATTATAAAGATGGAACATGATGTTCTGGCTTACATATTCTCTGCAGAAGGAGGTCCTTTTTTGTACTGAATTTTTAGCATATAGTAAAGATCCAGATTGTAAAAAATTAATTTCAGGCATGACAGACTGGAAGTATATATTGAACAGATCTGGGAACAGAAATGATGCAAATGCCTTTCTTCCAGCTTCTGAAAATTATGTAATGGACCAGAATTTCAGGATAGACTTCTGTTTGAGTGAAGCATGGACTCTTAATCAAAGGAGAGTACCAAAAATGACTTTTGGAAAGCAAAAGTATAAGGCAGTTTCCCACAAATGGTAGTTCCATTGCCATTGTCTCTGGAAATACCACTGTAGCTTAGCATTAGGATATTCACATATATTTTAATTATTAGTGATGGTAGCAAAACTATGATAGAAAAAATTTTCCTGAGTGAGGAAGAGTAGTAAAGGAAATTGACTCATGAAAAGAAGACCAGTGCTGCATTAAAAGGTAGAAATAAAAATCAATGAAATTGTTTTAACTCTTCACTATGTAGCTATTATATTTTAAAGTATTACACACTTGTTGGGTCACAGTCATGATGGTAATATTTATATTGCCTGCACAGTGATTTATATATTATTTAGTGTTTCTACCTCAAAAAAATTAGAATGCAGATAAATAGACTGATAAAAAAATACTTGAAAGAATTGTGCCTTCCTGTCATCAAACCATTTAAAATACGACAATTGCATAAGTGCAATGAATAGTACTAGATACTTCCTAGTAAAAAAGTTTTACCATAACATTGCTGACGCAGAAAAACTAATGAAAAATTAGTAATTCTAATACATGAAATGATGAGCTTATTTATATCTGTATACATATTACTAGAATTAGGAAGATAGTGCATAACTACTATTAAAAGAGTAGATAAATGGGCTTTTAAATAGGTACTGTTAAACCAATCAGCTTACAAGTTGTCTACAAATTTTGTTCAGTTCAGTGCAACTCAACAAGTGTTTATCAAGATCCTATTCTATGCAAGTTTTTCTCACAAAATGTTTTTAGGAAGAGAAGGAATACCACCCCTCAACCAAAAAAAAAAAAAAGAGAGAGAGATTTGACAAATCCATCATTCAAGAAGTATAAACAAAATGCTGTGGGAATTTACAAGGATCTAAAATGTGTGAAGCATCAGGAAAGACATTCTAACAGGTCTGGCATTTGAAATGGTACTATTAAAAAGGTCAAGAATTCAATATGGACAGTTATGGCAGGGGGTAGGAACATTACTCAAGGATGAAAGCCAGTACAAGTCTACTCCCATAAAATTGCTTATAATAAAACTCAATAAGGTCATTAGCTCACTTTGACTCAGTAAGTAGAAGGCAAATGATCTGTAAGAGAGAGGAAGTGATATTAAGTTATGTACTCAGGAGACCGACCCTAAGTAGCCAGAGCTCATGAATGAGCAGCTTGTACAAAATGGATTTTCATTTCCACTGCTATCTCTAATCTGTTTCCATCATCTATTTTTTCTATCAATTCCTATTTTCAACTATTGTATGTGTATAAAATAGATCCTACTTCATTTTGTCTATGATAGAATAGAGAGTTGCAAGTGTGTGTGTGTGTGTGTGTGTGTGTGTGTGTGTGTGTTACAGAAGTCTGCTGTTCTCAAAATACCACCCCCAGATGTCATGCCAGAGCACTTATAATGCTGCAAATCTCACTCTGTGAAACACTTTCACAGAAATTTTTCAGAGTGACCCTGCCTAAACTCAGGTCTTTAGGATAATATATAGGTAAAATTCTATACCACAAAGACTCCCAATTTAAATATAAATTCATATCTCTTTTCTGAAAGCAGTCACCCCAAAGGATAAGAATTGTGTTATGGAAAAACCACCTAAAAGAAGTATAATGAATCTCCTTTCCATGTTTACTAAAATAAGTAGAAATGTGAAATATTAGTTTAAAAAAAGAGGGAGGGGTAAGGGCAGGGGAGCCTGTGTAATTGGTTTATTTTAGGATCCACTTAAAACCAAAATATTTTTATATTTTTAATCACAGAAACATTTTTTAATTTAAAATTATGGATGATACCTTAAATTCCTCTTTCTTCCTCATCTTCCCTAAACTTTCCTGAGTAAATAATATGTCTTCCTCACTAAGTAGGTTTTAGTTTCTCTAGTACATTTTCTGTAGACCTAAGCTGACATCTTTATTTCATTTTAAACAGTAATTCTTTAAAAAAAAAAAAAAAAAAAAACCTCTTTTCAGTCTTAGAATTTTATTTCACATAGAATAGTAAATTGTCATATACTCCTTGTTGGGGTAGAAGTTCATACCTTTTCTTGAATGACTTTCTCCTTCTCTACTTAACAATATACTCATATTTTTAAATGGAACTTCTTCATATTCCCATTTCTTAATGTTTGCTTATACACTGCCTCCTCCAAGAAGTCTCTCAGAAGAAAACAAAATAATAACAACTATAGCTCTTTTTTGCTTTCATATGGCAGACACTGAGCTAAATTCTTTGCATCTCATTTAATACTTTAAGAAAATCCTCTGTGGTCAGTATTATCATTCCTATACATAAATGAAAAAATTGAGGCTCAACACTGTTCACAGAACATTCAAGTATATCACATTCTGAAGAGTATGCTCTTTGTATGTTTTTTCCCCTCATCCTTTTACTTGTGTGTACATGCAAATATGTGTGTGCACAAACATACACGTATCATTGCATAAATGTGTGTATAAATGTGCAGATATGTGTGTATGTCTATATATAAACACATACATGTATGTAAATCTTTCCATTTCCTTTGTTAATACTGTATCTGACACATAGTAGTTCCTCATGAAATTTTGGTTGAATAAGAAAACATCACTAAATTTGTGTGAACTGTACTGAAAACAGTTATAAATTTCTTAGAGCCTTATAATATTTTCATTTACCATTGTCCTCATGGTTGCTGTTCGCTAGGAATAATATTTTCTATTCATTCATTATTCCCCTCTATATTTTTAAATTCGTTTTAAGGAAATTTGCCTATTACTAAGAATAATATGTTCTGAAAGTGTCACATTTGATTTTTGAGTAGCAAAAATGATTACAGATTAACAACTTTATCACAAATCACCTTTTATATTAGGGAAAGTAAGAAAGAAATATCTTTAGGGATCTTCTTTTTCAGTTGATACTAATTAGATTTCTTTAAACCAAGTTTAAAGCTCACACTGTTCTGGCTTGATAGTGCCAAGTGATAATCCAATGTGACATACATTTCCTATAGCAATAACATTTTGGCAGATAAACTCCCCAATGAGAAACAACCATTTCTATGCTTAGATGAATTTTGTGATAAAACGCAAATGCAAAAAAAAAAAAAAAAAAGTTAACAGAATTAAAAAAGAAATACTCCACAGTATAATGAATCTCCTTTCCATGTTTACTAAAAGCGCCTAAATTCACAGAGGGTGAAAACATTGAGATATAATAGCCGACACATCATAGATACCTCATTGTCCATGGAAGGTTGATAAAATAACAGATTATTATTTACACTGAAATTCATTCCTAGAAATCTTGTAACCTTTCCCTTCATTATGCAATACTGTCTTGGACCTGGGAATCTAGAAATGTGGAAATTATAACACTTTGACATACCATGTAAATGAGGTATAGCTGTAACATGCTATTTAAATAAAGTTTGGAACAAACATTCAATAGGGAAGTTTGGAAAACTTATAACGAGATTACCTCCTAACTTTTTTTATAAGAGTATTCTTGTATTCCCCCCCCCAGCCATCTTTTGATTCCAACAAGAACGCACAGTGTGCCAATTTAGCTCTCTAGCAGCAAAGCCACACATTGTCTTATTGTGGCAATTAGTCAGGAGCTGGGCTTGTCATTTGAGCCTCTCCTTCTTTTCTTCTTATAGATAATATTTGACTTGGAGGATCTTTGTTTTTCTGATGGAAATACCTGAATTGGATATTACCAGTCTTCCTCAGCAAGATATTTCCCATCATCAGTTCTGAAATCAAGGCTAGTATAGGATGGGTAGTGAAAGTTTCAATGTTGGTCTACACGCTTGATTTCTTTTCCGTACGTTGTTTCCATGATTAATTGTAAGACCTGGACAACTGGATTGTCTGGAAAGCTGTAGGATAAATCCGCTTTAAAGGTTTCTTTGAAAAATATAAGCTTATTTTTAAAAGATTATGGCTGTCCTGGCACAAACTGGCCACAGTTAGGGATGTGGCCTGGAAAAAAGAGAACAAAATGAAACTATCTCATCTTTAGAAATGAAGTCAGTATTTTTAGAACTGTATTGTTCTTAGGGTGATGTATTTGCTAAGGAATTAGAGACAAAAACTCTTTAAAAATAAAATGTAGGTTAGAAGCGTAATTAAAAATTCCAACTCCCTTCTTTTATAATCTCCGTCAAACAGGCCAGATATCACCCGAGATATATATTTAATAAAATACATGTTCATCTTTGTACACTTCCACAGCTGTCCAAAGGTGTCATAGAGACCCTCTCTGGAACCCATCTGAGCGTCCAGTTATAGGCACCATAAACTCTGTATTTTCTTCACTTTCTAAACTTTTCGAATTCCAATCACCTCTCCCCATCCCTTCTCTTCAGGTTTTCCCTTTTGCTTCTTTTTCCAAATTTCTTTCTATAAATGAGTGTTGAATGTGAAATCTCTTTCTGTAAGAAATAAATTATGTAAATCTAATAGAATAAAGTTCCACCAGGCTAAAGACCAGAGAGAGCGAAGAACTATCCACAGAAGAATTTGGCAAGGGAGGCCCTGACAGTCCCTCCCTCAAGAAAAGCCGATGCATCTCCTCAGAAACTATTTCAGTCCCCATGTGTTCTCTAAATAGCCTTCTGAAGAATTTCCCAAGGAGATTTCTTCCCAGGGCACTTGGGAAAGGTTCCTTCTATTAGGGTGGGCTTTTGGGAAGGAGTGGATGAAAGAGCCCATTAGGTCAGGTTACTAAAGATAGCCTGCCATACACTTTAATCCTGAAAAAAAAAAAGTAATGAAACAGTGGAAAGCGTTCTGAATAACAGTAGGCAGTTTTCAAATTCAAGTCTGGCTATCCCATTGCCAGTGCATACTCACATCAAATGATATAAAGTTCTAAATAGCCTACCTTCTAATGTTTTCATTCCTCAGACTATTTCCCACAATAGTGCCCTATCTCGTATGAAATTTGTAACCTTTCTTATTACATGAATGGAGGAGTAAAAAGCAAATTATTATCATTTTCATAGCTCTTAGGTATATGCAGTATAGAAAGCCATTTGTCAGTTTCATTTGCCCGAGTATTTTAAATTGATGAGTCGTTTTTAGAGGAAAGCAATAGAATCTAAGTTTAGTCTCCATTTGTGGTCTTTGCCAGTTTCCAGCAGAGCTGGCTGAGAGAAAGCTGAAGGGCACTGATTTAAAATCAGGGTGAATAGGTTAAGTGGTTGCACTTTCTTAACAGAGAGTTCACCAAAGGCACATTTTAATTTCTTCTGTTTATCATTTACTTATAATTATAGACTTATCTGTGCCTGGTTGTTTACTTTATTGAAATGTATTTAAATTTCACATTTTTAAATGAAATATTTCTGTGTGATAATATCAGCTAAACCCAATTTCTAGCTGTTCATCCTTTAATTTTTATTTTGTTTTTGTGTCTGTGGTCAAAGATATAACATTAGATGTAGCAGCTTTGTATTGTTTTGTGTGCCTATGTTCAAAAATTTAAAATACTTTGATATTAGGTAACTGCTATCTTTACATGTAAAAATATATCCCTTGTATTTTGTCTGCTGACTTCTGAACATATATAAACACAGCTCCTTCACCTTGAACACACTTTCCAATGGAATATTTTAAGATTATAACTTACTCTTTTCGTCCAGCAAATAGTCATATTTTTATGTTTTCTGGGGGCCAGGGGAAATCATGTCTTTCTCCACAAATGTCTACAACAACATTTTGGATCATTTTGCTTCTCTTTTCTGGTAGTTTACATCTAAGGAAAATTCAAAGGAAGGTGATTCCTAGGTTTTTACCCATTGATTAGATGTTACAAGTTTAGAGGAAGTACTGACAAAATTTTGTCTGATATTTTAAAATAAAGTTTTTTATTCTTAAATTCTTTTTATCATCTCTTGCCTGTATATACTAGGAAGCCACTTTATTATACTTTATATCTATTTGATTGCATTCATTTTTATGTTTCATGAAAATATCACAGCCTTAAACATTCTTGAAAGATTTCTTTCCTATCTATTAAGATTGGGGAAGTCTACCACTGAAAGTCATGTATTTTACTCCTTTCCTTTTAATAGCTCAGAAAAAGTGCGTTCTCCTGATGCTACTTAAAATTTGATGAATATTGGAACATCTCTGGAATTTGTTTTTCCTTTGATAAGTTTTAATTACTGACACCACTATCATTTCAGCTTCCACTGTAAGCTAATACTATAAAAAGAGACAATTAATCAAGATATAAGAACTAAAGAGATCTTAAATTTTGCAAATTCCATAGTAAGATAATCAGATAACACAGATTTTAATAGCTGCTATCAGCCTCTATAAATGGCTATTTATCCTAAGATCAAAAATCATGAATCAGAAACTGTTAATAATTACCAACTTCAGGTATATGCCATTAAACTAAATATATGCAAGAAAACCATGTAACTTTAATACTAGTTCTGTACAGTTCTATACTATCAAATAAGTGTGATCAGTTAAAAATCAATTTAGAAAAAATAAAATTAAAATGGGAGAATGTATGCAGCAAATATGACACACAAAGAGTTAAATCCTATGACACAAAGTACTCATTGATTAATAAGAAAAATACTGGGATGCTGGAAAAGCAAATAGATAATTCATACTAATTGTGTGTGCACGTGTGTTGTGTGTGAACACAAAAAAGTACAAAAACAAACAAAAATATGCAGAAATAGTCTCCAGGGAGAAAGGGGAAAGGGTGAATAGAAGATGTTTCAAACTTAGCTATCATGATCTGTTTCAAAAATAAATAAATCAGTAAATGAAGCTAATACTGTAAAATTGTTAACATTTGTCATACTTTGCTGGAGGGTTTAGGAGAGCTTATTTTCTGTACCTTTCTTATGTTCCTTATCTTTAAAATAATTTGTAATATGAAAATAATCATCACAGAATTCACAAAATTATCAAAAAGACAAATAATTAGTAAAATCTTTAATGAGTTTTTTCAACATTATAAATAATCAAAAATGCAATTAAAGGAATGATAAAAATAGGCAAAAAGTTAACAGAGATTTTAAAATGTAGGATACTCAGTGTTAGCATGGGTAGGAGGACAAAGTCGCATTCATACAATGCTGTGGGAGTGTAAATTGGTATAACCTTTCTGAAAATCCATTTGGCAGTAGGTATAAAGAGCATGAAAATGTTCAGCTCATTTTGATCCAGTAATACCATTTCTGGGAATCTAGCCTAAAGACAAAAGACAAATGCGAAAATATATATAGGTACAAATATGTTGATCATTTCTTCATTTATTTAATGAATATTTATAGAGCTCCTATGTGTCTCATAGTGTATCAGCCACTGAGTCTATAATAGGCATCAAGACAGACAAAGTCTTCATTGAGTTTTTCCATTGAGGCATTTTTCTAATAACAAGAAATTAAATACAACTTAACTGTACAAAAACAGGGGAGATATTTTATATAGATAGATACAGAGTAGATGTGGATATTGATCTCTCTCTCTCTCTCTCTCCACACACACACACACACACACACACACACACACACACACACATCAATGGGAAAATTATAAATTTTGATAGCAAATAACCATATGTATTGAGCAGTTACCATGTGCTGAGACCTATTTTAATCATGATTACATGTATCATCTCATTTAATCCTCATAGTACCCCTATGATATAGTAGATGTATTTCCTATTCTTGCCATAACAAATTACCATAACTTGTAGTGGTTTAAAACAACACAAGTTTCTTTTCTTACAGTCCTGGAGGTCAGAAGTCCAAAATAACTCTCACTGGGCTAAACTCAAGGTATTGGCAAGGCTGTGTCCTTCTGGAGGCTTTAGAGATAATTTGTTTTCTTCCCTTTTCTGGATTCCTTCTAACCTTGGTTTGTGGCAGTCTCTACATATTCAAAGCTGGAAAGGTCAGGCTGTGTCCTTTTCACATGTCCACAACTCCTGTCTCTTTCCTGCCCCTTCTGCTTGTAAAAACGCTTGTGGTGGGGTGCCTGGGTGGCTCAGGGGGTTAAAGCCTCTGCCTTCGGCTCAGGTCATGATCTCAGGGTCCTGGGATAGAGCCCTACATCGGGTCCTCTGCTCAGCAGGGAACCTGCTTCCCTCTCTTTCTCTGCCTGCCTCTCTCCCTACCTGTGATCTCTCTCTCTCTCTGTGTCACATAAATAAATAAATAAATAAATAAATAAATAATCTTAAAAAAAAAAAAACCACTTGTGGTTACATTGGGTCTGGCTGGATAATTCAGGATAAACTACCTCCATCTCACAGTCCACTAGCTGTCTAGCAAACTTAATTCCATTTTCAGTCTTAATCCCCCTTTTCCATTAAATGTCATTTAGTCACAGGTTCTGGAGATTAGGACATGGACACTATTATACCACAGATAAGTTCTATTTTTTTTTTATCTTCCTTTTGGACAAAATAAACAGAGGATAGAGGTGTTCATTATTTTGTTCAAGGTCATACACTTATTAGTGAGAAATCTGGTATTCACACCTAGCTAAGCAAACCAAAACCTGGCCCTTAATCACTATGTTGTACTTCATAATCACTATGTTGCCAATGTTAAATCCTTTGTTATAAAACGAAGTGTTTCAGAGTAAAGATCTGTTGAGGGTTAATAGCATTTACCTCTCAGTCCCAAACATATGGATAATTTCTATTCTGTTTCTTTATATGTTTTTGAAATTTTCACAGTTTCTTCAATTATTATAGTTATGTACTCTTCTGTTACCAACTTGATTAAGTGGGAACTATGTTTTCTGGAAGCCCCTCCCTGGGTGTAATGTAGTAATGTGTGTGTTCTGGAAGGTGGAAAGCAAAGCACAGTTACTATACCCTGATGGTCATTATTAGCCACAGGCAATGAGAGCTGCAGGTGGTTTCCTTTTTTTCCTTTCTCTTCTCATCTCTGTGTCTAGTTCTCCTTCTGACTGACAAATCTTCTGGCGAAAATCAGCCTTAGGCTCACCACCAGATTTTTACACTGAACTAAACAGTCAGAAAGAGGCAATAACCTTGCACAGATTTCTACACCTGCCTCCTTTTGTGACCCCAGTTCTTCAGCTGAATATGCATAGCTTCTAGATTTCCATGTAAGAACCAACTCATTCACTCATTCTGCTCACTCTGACAGGGATGGTTAGTTAATTTTCTCTGAAACTATGACTGCCTTTTTTTTTTTTTTTTTTTTTACTTTTACATTTCTAGCTTCTCTCACAATTGTGGAAGTCCTAATTTCTATAATATGTTTCTTTTTCTCAGGACATGACATATAGTGCTTCTGCATCTCTGAATACTGACTGATAGAGTTACTGGAATCAGAGCTTTTCTGATTTTCATTAAAAAAAAAATGAAGACAGAGACATCCACTTTGAGACTCATAGTGGAAAGAAGCTGCAAGGACATTTGTGGGGTCAATGAAGACTTAAAGGATAACATAAAAATTATTATTGGAAGCTGGAGGAAAGGGAGCTCAAGTTATGTATTGGCAGAAATATTAGCCTTACCTGTGGTAACATAGAAAACAGAAAGGTTACCTAAGGAACTCATTGATCTGGCTAAGAAGAAGGTTGAAAATGCTAACTGGCTTTTTCTAACTACATATGGCAAAATATGAGCAAAGAGATAAACTTATGGAGGATGTGTTTTCTTTTTAGCAGAATTTGGAGGGACTTTAGAGTTAGGGAAAGGAAAGTTGACCATCTAGAATAAGGATCAAAAAGTAAGAAATGGCCTCAGGATAATGATCAACCCAACAACCGACAATGGAATACCATCTCAGTTTAAAGATGGAGTCAGGAAAGCAGCTTGAACCCTTTATTGAGACTGGAGATTGATCTAATGATACTCCTGACAGATCCTCTCCTCTAGACAAAGATAACAAGGACAACAAAGCTGTAACCTCGCCTGTTAGGCCCTTTCTTCCTAGAGGGTTTTTATGGATTTTAAGGGCGCTATCCCACAGCGTCCTAACTCTCAGCCCAAGACAGAGAGCCACCTATTTCAAAGACATTTCTGATGTGCTTTTGTCTAATAAACATCAGTAATATTCCTGAGAAAACCAGTGTTTTTAGGCAATTTTAACTGTGGGGACACACCTATATTAAATGAAAGAGGGTCAGTCCAAAAGAAGAATTTCATAGAGTCCCAAACTTTCTAGAGGCAGAAATCAGGGTGAAGAAGTTAAACAGCTATAAACATGGGCCATTTCCTATAGAAAAGGAAGGATGCTTGCGTGTGAAGCCAATAAGCTGGAGAGTGGAGTTTAAAACCATGGAAAACCGCTCAAAGAAAGCAGGACTGGGCTCTGATTAAGGAACTGGCTTTGGGGTCCTGGCTGGATTTCAGGACTGTTATGGACTGGAAACTAGTACTTTCCCCTCCTTCCCCCTTTTGAGTGGGAATGCCCTTTGAAGTTTTCATCCTGCTCTACATTTCCTAAGACCATCTTGCTATGAGTATGATCAAGTTAGCTACATGGAGTGGCTGAGTGGGAGAAAAGTGGCTGGGTGAGCCCCTCAGCCATGCCAGGTGTCCTAGGCAGCGCCTCCAAGAACACTGTGGAGAAGAACCAAGGAATCCTACAGACAGGGAGAACAGAGGATCAGGCAAGCCATCCTAGTCATCTGCAGATGTTTGAGCCACCCCAGTTGAGACAGAGACACCGTGTAGAAAAGATAAGTGTCTTTGCCGTGCCCTCCCTTAATTCATGACCCACCACATAATGAGCAAAATAAAATAGCTGTTGTTTTATTCTGTTAAGTTTGGGGATGGAGTAAGCATGCAATCATGTAATACATAATTGAAACAAATATGCTCTAATCTTATAATTCATATAAAAAATAAAACAAAGATTGTCAATGTCCCTTTTCCCCACTGGCCAATTTAGTAATGTAAATTTAAAAACTTAGAAAAGTAGGGGCGCCTGGGTGGCTCGGTCGTTAAGCGTCTGCCTTCGGGATCGAGCCCCGCATCGGGCTCCCGGCTGGGTGGGAAGCCAGCATCCCCCTCTCCAGCTCCCCTTGCTTGTGTTTCCTCTCTCACTGTGTTTCTCTCTGTCAAATAAGTAAAAATCTTTAAAAAACAAAAACAAAAAACCAAAAAAACCTTAGAAGAGTATGCATCTTAATGTTAAGATGCATACTTTTCTAAGTTTTTAAATTTACATTACTAAATTGGCCAGGGGGGAATCAAAAGATGTCCCTCGGTCTATAATTCAAATGCCACTTCTCCTTCTCCATAAGCATTTCTGTGTAGCCTGAAGGTGCAAATTGCCTTCCCTTCCTCTTTTTCCCCATGACTCTTAACTATTTATACCATTCATCTGGCATTCTCTCCAAACTTCCCTGTGAGATGGGCATAAGAGTTTTTATTACAAAGGTTAAGGTACTAAGCCCTGTATTTTAGAAGATGAAAGGTGTATATGGTATTGTTCCTGCCCTCAAGGAACTCAGCGTCTTAAAAGCTACTCAGATGATTTGTATAAGGAAATATATGACTGTGAGAAAAGAATTCTGAACCTTTGTTCCATAGGAAATTCAGAATCTTATGAGGGCTTAAAGGGGAGTCCTTTTGCAAGAGGACAGAGATAAGTGTAAATATAGGGGATATAGCTGTGATTAAAAAAAATGGGGTGATAGAGGCTTTTGGCCCATTCATCTGTGGATTCCTCAGACACCTGTCAGAATTTCAAAATGTATAGAAACTTAAGAATTGTTGAACAAATTATCGGATGGGTTTCTAAATTCTGTGTTAATGTTAGAAATAATGTTAGAAAGAAATCATATGGTTATCCCCATCCTAGGATAATAATTGGGCAGAGTAAATGTAGAGTTTACATATAAAGCCCCTGTAACAGATTTAGATAAAGTAATTATAAAAGCATAAATTATTAGATTTTTTTAAAAAGACAGAGTTTACTGATATTTCTCACGCAGCAATGTTTTTGCCATTTACCTAGAAAAACAGGGTCATATGGCTTCAACATGAGAAATCCATGCAGTTTGTCCAAGATATTTTGACAATTTCTGCATTTTCTCATAATGTTATAAATTATAATATTTATAACCATCAGGTGAATGAAAGCAGAAGAGATAGAAAATCTAATTCAGCATAGAGCTTTTAAAAACAAAAGAACAGAATAAGGTCCTTTATGTCACTGAGATAAATCGTTACACCCTTTTATGTTCTACATCATGGACTTCGAACACATTCACAACTTGTATGTGTCATATGGGCATGAGCTATTTCTCATCCTCCTACTCAGACTTCCTTCCTAATAGCAAGTTGTTCCAAAATATCTTGTCAGCAAGCCTTTGCTGATGCTTGAAGACAAACTTGATTCTGAAACCCTTTGCTCTTTGCAAAAGAAAGAAAAATAATCTTTTTATTTCCAATGTTAGAAAATAAAGCAGGATCATGGATAATTTCAGCATTTTACGAGTGCTTAAATTAAATGCAAGTAAAACACAATGGCCTATTCTTCATAAGATTTGAGTTGTAAAATGGACTCTGCATAGATAGGAAACATTTCTCAAATTCTTGGTTTTCTTGATTTTTTTAGACCTTTTTATACAGTCTATTTGTATGTTTCTAGTTAAGGAAAACTATTGGTAATTATGATGTCTTTGACACATTTTAGAGAAAAATATCAATGTACTTGATATAACCACATTTACTTAAATCCGAGATCGGTTAAAAAAAAAAATTCACCAACCCTGACCCCAGTTCATTTGAAAATTGAAAAAGTCTGTGATAAAACTTCAGCCCAGAAACTGAACATGGCTTATCCTGACCATTGCTTAGGGCTCAGAGAAATCCATAATCCCACCCTCAAAATGGAATCAGTGTTCCTACCAAGTCAGCCCTCACTGCGTATAGTTTAGTGTTAGACCCCAGTGTCTAGCTCAGAAAAATGACCGAGTAAAGGTTGGAACCAATAAACCCACTCCATCTTGCTGATAGCCACTTTCTACATTTGCAGTACTTGAGCTGGAATTTCCAGTGCAAAGCCATCAACTAGCTGGGAATAGGACACACTTTTGTGGTATTCATAAAATATCCCTAACCCACCAAGAAATGGTCAGCAAGCAGGGGCGCCTGGGTGGCTCAGTTGTTAAGCGTCTACCTTCGGCCCGGGTCATGATCCCAGGGTTCTGGGATCGAGCCCCACATCGGGCTCTCTGCTCGGCAGGAAGCCTGCTTCTCCCACTATCATTCCCTCTGCTTGTGTTCCCTCTCTCACTGTGTTTCTCTCTGTCAAATAAATAAAATCTTTAAAAAAAAAATGGTTAGCAAGGGACAGGTAAGATATTCAGTCTGTCAGTCATATACATACATACACATTCATGCTTTTCAATACATTTACTCATTTACTTTTATGTTGGTGAATCAAAAAGAAGTCCATGGAAATGTGACTGAAGATGAAGATCAATTGAGCAAGGTTCTGAAATTAGTGGTAGAGGGCAAGTAAAGGTGTGATACTGGAAATGGTAAGAGTATCTCTTGCCTGAGGCAACAGAGAAGAAGATCTGGATGAGTTAAAAAAATCTGACGTGGGGAGAGTAAAGTCTTCAACTTTCCTTCAACAGCTCTGATCAGAAGCTAACTCTGATCTCAGTAAAGAAGTGATTCTGATTGTCTGTAAAAAACAAAGGGAAAGTTGAGTGTGGCTTTGGGGCTTGAGGATATTGGAGAGTACTGAAACCTTAGAAATATATAAGGCAAATGATGGACATAAGAGGCTCAGAAATGATATAGGACAGTAGTATAGAATTGTCAGTGAGAAAAAGACAGGTGTGCAGCCTGTCTAGGAATCATTCAGTGAGGGTTCATTAAGAAAATTACCAAATCGAAGGTAAAGTCAAATTTCCATGAAAGGCAGAATAATGGATAAGTACTTCATGGTGTAGAAAAATGAATTCGTAAGATTGGGAAAAGATGAGAGTAAAGAAGCAGTCCAGGTTGAAGTATATCTAAGGAATCAGGTGAGACTTTGATAGGAATCCACATATCACTGGGTAAAGCAGAGAATGTTTGACTTTGACCTTTGGTGATCATTGGGAGTAAGGAACTGACAGATACTAGAAGGCCATAGTAAAACAGAAAAACAGGATATGTAATCTTTGCTGTTCGCAGAATTTGTAGCTTTTAAAACCACAGAGGCCTGACTGGGGACTAGAATGTTGGTGTGATCCTGTAAACTTGCTTCCTCTGCATGGTTCTGTTGCTGATAACAGCTTCATGTTGGAGGAGCTGTTGTTGGAGGACGACCCCTCCACACATTTGACTCCTACATGCTGAGCTCTGATATGAAGACAGAGGATGTTAGGTGCAAGAGATCCTAGGCCACCTTGCTCTGGGAATTATGTTGAATGAGCAATGTGAAATTAAGTTACTTGGCAGTTTATTGGTGAGGTGAAGATTTGCAAACTATAGCATTATATCAACTTGTAGAAATCAGGGCCTGAAATAGGACAATATTGCACAATTGCTGACTCAGGAGGGCCTCAACTATTTCCTTCCACCGAACAGAAAAAGCAGCAACTAGTTTTCATCCTTAAACCAAAACATGCATTATAGGAATGCCTTTCTTACTAATCAGTCTACTCCTTTTTGTTTTAGAACATCACATGATGGTATAATTTAAAGAGCACTAGAGAGGAAGGTAAGAGTGTTCATGCCCTTCAGCTACCAAATTATCTAATCTTTCCATATCATAGTGATGTCATAAATGGATGATCCCTATAACTCTTTGAGGATCAACATGATCATATTTGGATGTTAGATAATTTTGACACTAAGATGGAGGGTAGGTTGGTACCCTCCATCTTCTTTCTGAAAAGATTAGAAGAGATTAGAAATAAATCAAGAAACTTTTGTTATAATCTAGTGAAAACTGATGATCTCTGAACAGACAGAATATGTTTAGGGAGATTAAAGTTTAATTGCTAATCCGATATGAAACAAATGATTGGAGTGGGGAGAAGAAGGTATCCAGGATGAAAGCAAGATCTCTGGTTTAGATGAAGATGCCTTTTCTGAGATGGGGAACATAAGGTGACCATGTGTGAGAGGAAAGATTCAAATGCACTTTTAGGCATGTTGACTTTGTATATTCAATTTTAGACATGTTGGAAATACCCAACAGGCAGCAAGATAAGTAGTTCAGTAGATAGATGATAGATAATATATATATTCAATATTATATACTGAATTCAATCATATATATATATATATTCATTCTTTCATTCATTCTTTCATTTGTTCATTCATTCTTTCTATCTATCTAGGAGCTTAGAGTATATACATAGTTCGTAAAGTTGTGGGTCACCCAGGGAGAGAATAGAGAAAAAGCCCATACAAGATATTTTAATTTTAACATATTTGAATTTTTTTTCTTATTTGACAGAAATATCACAAGTAGGCAGAGAGGCAGGCAGAGAGAGAAGGGGAGGCAGGCTCCCTGCTGAACAGAGAGCCCAATGAGGGGCTCGATTCCAGAACCCTGAGATCATAACCTGAGCTGAAGGCAGAGGCTTTAACCCACTGAGCCACCCAGGCCCCCATATTTGAAATTTTAAGGTATAGATGAACAAGGAACAGTAAACCAAGGGCTATCTTAACATTAAACATCATTTGAAAAAGAAATTATTGTATGCAAGCAATTGGCATTTAATGGATTAGTTTCCTCAAAGTTGTTTGGGCATTTAAATGCTTGCTTATCAGATAAAAAGAAGCAATGTATCCCTGTTTGTACTGTGTGTGCATGTGAACATGCAAGCGAGAGTATGCACCAAAAAATGCTGTGGATCTGTGTGTATTTATGCTGTGTATTTAGGTATCCATAGCATTCTTGTGAATAAATACATATGAGGAAATACTAAAATTTGGTTTTTAAGGGCTAAGAGGAACGCTAGTTTTTGGATGATGAGGAAGGAAGTGTTTGTTACATGCGTCTGATTACTTTGCTTATAGATAGTTCTCCTTCTAGTGGGATGTAAAGTTAAAACCACTCACAGAATTTCTATTCAATAATATAAAGGTAGAAAGCATGCTTTTCCAGGAAAAGACTTTCTCAACAGCAAGTAACTCTTAAAAACTCAGTTGTTAGTACTAGTTTGTGTGTGTGTGTGTGTGTGTGTGTGTGTGTGTGTGTGTACACATATATTACCCACACACGGCCACACACAATTTTGTCACCTGTGGAAGGAAAAAAAAATTTGAGTACAGGGATCATAATGAAACTCTTAAACTAAAAGAACTATAACCAAAAACTAATGTAAATGAATTATGGTTAAATAATCAACTTAAAACTTGCCTTTCTCCTGTAATATGTTTGAAAAATTGATTAATTTTGATTACAATTATTATTTTAATTAAATAAAATGTTTATAAATTTTAAATTTTAAATTATAATTACATAATTATATATAAATTATAATTATAAATTATAAGTTTTATAATTTATAAATTTTGTGAATTAATAATAAAGTTATTAATTGATTATGCAAAAATTTGATTGATTTGCATAAGCTTAATGTGCCAATTCTTTTGAGAGAGAGCATTAGTTAGGGAGGAGAGACAGAAGGAAGAGACTTCCTGCTGAACCAGGAGCCCAGCTAGGGGCTCCATCCCAGAACCCTGCGCTCACCATCTGAGCTGAAGGCAGATACTTAACCATCTGAGCCACCCAGGCGCCCCACGTCAATTTGTCATAAACTGAATAACAGTATTGAAAATTATATTGAAAAGAAGTATCATTTCTCATTCTCTATATTTATATCTATATGTTCTTGACATTTACACTAGACTCACATCATCCTTTTCGTAAGCTTAAACATTTAATGAATTTTATGCTTAAAGTTGCCTAAAAACTATTCCCAGAATTCTTGTCTAAAGAAATAGACATTCCTAATGCCAACAAAGTGAATATGTAATACAAGAATTTTAGGGTAGGGGCTCAGTAAATGACACTTGTATTTGTCCCTTCCTTCTGAATTTGTAACTACTTGAGAACTAATAAATAGCACAAAATATTAATTTTATTATTGATAAAATTTATCAGAATGACTTTTGATCTGTGACAGAATGACTTAGTTAAATTAATCAGATTTGAATAGAGAAGAAATGATATCCCCAGAGAGATAGAGGCTACTCTTAAAAGCTTAACTACAGTGCATAGAGCAGAAAAGAATGCATGTATCAGAGTGTGGCTCTGAAAAAGTACACAAAGTACATTCAGTTATATTCGGGTTTTCTCATAAGCTCATCCTTCAGGTAAATCCCTTCAGTTTCAGTGAACAGAGGAAAAGAAAGGAAGGAGAAATATTGCAAGTATCGCTCTCATACTTTCCCTTTCTGGCGAAGTGGAACAGAAATCTGCTTTCCTCTTTGAAAACATGGACAGTGTAAAGGCATGCCTCTTTCACAGTTAATAAGCCACAAGGACATATCTCACTCACTATATACAAAGTCCCTTGTATTAAGCAGATGATAGAAATCAATGGAATGTCATGGGGAATCAGGTCAATTCTGTATTTTCAAAGATATTCATCTGCAGTTTCTTTTCATTGTTCTAGCTCGTTTAAGTTGGTGATTCTCATCTTGGTTTTTGTTTTTTGCTTCACGTATTTTTATGTGTCTATTTGTCACTCTTATTTAAACTTTATGAACCTAATAAGTATTTTAATGGTCAGTTAATCAAATTTCATTTTTCATATGTCTGTAATATTTAAGGCACTTACAAAATAATGCTTTTAACCTATCTGCCCCTGCTTCATTCTCTTTTAAAAAAGAAGTCTACAGGCAACGTTAAGTGTATTTTTTATTCGAAAATAATTGACATATAACACAGTATTAGCTTTGGGTATACAACTTAATAATTGGATATAAAATATATATTATAGAACAGTGACTTGATATATATGATGTGTAATATATATTATATATTTATACAATATATATTGAAATGAATGCCGCGGTAAGTTTAGTTAACATCCATTACTATGGAGTTACAATTTTTTTTTTTCTGTGATGAGAACTTTTAAGAACTTTTTAAAGAACTTTTACTCTTCTAGCATCATTCAGAGATCCCCAATACATTATTAATTATTATCACCATGCTGTATATTACGTCCCTGGACTTATTTATCTTATACCTGGAAGTTGACCACCTTCACTCACCGTGCCCACTCCTTAACCCCCTGCCTATGGCAATGATAATTCTGTTCTCTGCATATGAGTTTGTTTTGTGTTGTTTTCATTTTTGATTCTACATATAAGTGAGATCATACTGTATTTGTCTATCTAAATTTCTCGTGGCATAATGTCTTTGAGGTTCATTCACATTGTTGCAAATGGCAGTTAGTCCTTCCTTTTTATGGCTGATTTTTATAAATACTTATGTGTATAGTATATACATAATATATGTACATATACATATATAAATAAATCTATTTATATGACTGTCCATTCATCTGTTGATGGACACTTAGGTTGTTTCCATTTTTTGGTTATTGTAAATAATGCTGCAGTGAACATGGAGGTACAAATATCTTTTTCAGTTAGTGATTTCACTTTCTTCAGATAAATACCTAAAAGTGGAACTGCTGTATTAAATGGTAGTCTTATTTTAAATTTTTGAGGATACTCCATACTATTTTCCACAGGATATAGCAATTTATATTCTCACCAACAGTGCATAAAGGTTCCCTTTTCTTCACATCCATGCCAACTTTTTTATTTCTGGTCATTTTAATAATAGTCATTCTAACAGGTGTGAGGTGATATCTCATTGTGGTTTTGATTTACATCTCCTTGATGATAAGTGATGCTAAGCACCTTTTCATGTACCTGTTGGTCATTGGTATATCCTTTGGAAATGTCTATTCAGATCATCTGCCCATTTTTTAATAGTATTGCTTGGGTTTTTTTTTTCTATTGAGTTGTATGAATTCTTTATATATTTTAGACATTAATCCCTTATCAGATATATTATTTGCAAACATTTTCTCCCATTCCGTGGGTTGCTTTTTCATTTTGTTGATGGTCCTTTGCCCGTACGAAAGTTTTTTAGTTTGATATAGTCCCAGTTATTTATTTTTCCTTTTGTTGCCTTTGTTTTTGTTGTTAAGTCCAAAGAAGTCATTGTCAAGACCAATGTCAAGGAGCTTACCAAATATGTTTTCTTTTAAGAATTTTATGGTTTCTGGCCTTATGTTCACATCTTTGGTCCATTTTGAGTTGATTTTGTATATGGTATAAGATAGTGATCCAGCTTCATTCTTTTGCATGTGGCTGTCCAGTTTTTCCGACACTATTTGTTGAAGAGATTATCCTTCCCTCATTGTATATTCTTGGTGCCTTTGTCAAATATATTTTTGTAAGATCTTTATCAAAGAAAGTTGAGCCTCTGATTAATGATCACCAGAATGATAATATTTTTGTAGAAATGAAAGAAGTGTGTTAAGAGGGTAGTATTTGAAAGAAAGAGACAAAACTGGAAAATGGTTAACTTTGGACTGGAAAATGGTTAACTTTGAAGCAGATGATTAAAAACTCTTTCCTGTAAAAAAAAAAAAAAAAAGCCTATACATTTAAAGACACCTAAAAATAAGCAATGTAATCATATTTACCTCAGGTTCTAAAAATATTCTAATTAGTAAGTTAAAGGTAAAAATTGTACTATATAAAACATTCAACAGCTCATTCCTCCTGTTAATGTTACTAGATTTAATATTATTACTATTATGTGGAACTTGAAATTCTACCCCAGAGGGGGGAAAAATGCCATGAAAATCTTAGTTTTGTGATTGAATCACACAATTAACATAAATTTATGAAGCTAAAATGGCAATATTGTTATGGATCAGTGAATTGGCCTTATTAACATTTCTATTTAAATTAAAAAGCTTCATAAGATTTCTTTAGCTTTTTTATCACTACAGTATATATAGAAATTTAGAGGAATTGAGTGATGATCACAGATTTCATGAAAGATCTTCAGATTTTATGAAAATAGAGATAACAGGGGCACCTGGGTGGCTCAGTGGATTAAAGACTCTGCCTTTGGCTCAGGTCACGGTCTCAGCGTCCTCGGATAGAGCCCCGCAATGGCTCTCTGCTCAGCAGGGAGTCTGCTTCCCACACTCTCTGCCTGCCTCTCTGCCTACTTGTAATCTCTCTCCTCTCTGTCAAATAAATAAAATCTTAAAAAAGAGAGAGAGATAACAACTGATCAGGTTTTTTTGTTTACAGTGTATTCTTTACTCTGAACACACAGTAAGAGTACAGTAAAGTTTTGTTGAAATCATGAATATATTAAAAAACAAGGGGTAGCTGACAATATAAAAAATAGCTTCATTCTTTCTGAAAGGCCTTATTAATTCGTAATGGGGCTAAAAATTACTGATCTTGGGGCACCTGGGTGGCTCAGTGGGTTAAAGCCTCTGCCTTCGGCTCAGGTCATGATCTCAGGGTCCTGGGATCGAGTCCCACATCGAGCTCTCTGCTCAGCAGGGAGCCTGCTTCCCTCTCTCTCTCTGCCTGCCTCTCTGCTTGTTTGTGATCACTCTGTCAAATAAATAAATAAAATCTTTAAAAAAATAAAAAAGGAAAATTACTGATCTTTTCAAGAAAAAAAGGAAACATACAGGTTTCTTTCATAATTGTATTATGTCCAGAGAGGCCAAGGTTTTATGATGCATTTGAAAATCATTTTTTTCCTAAATAGTATAAATTTGGCTTTAACATATGAAATGGTGTCTTAAAAGTTCTCTCATTCCTTATTCCTAGAGGATATTTTAAATAGATTAAGGAATGCGGTGGTAACAGTTATTAAGCATGGAATAAATGAACTGTTGACCTACTTTTATAGTGAACCAGAGACATTTTCATGTGTATTTTAATTTGTTTAGATTGTCCGTGAACAATAAAAAGAACAAGAAACGCAATACTGCCTTCACCAGGCTCCAAGTTTGGGACAAGAGAAAATAATTATTTAATATAAATTGGGGGATTTCCTACCTTTTAGGATAGAAAGGATGTAGCAAGTATAACCATAATGACCCTCGGGTAATTTGCAATTTAAAGCATTTCAGGAAACGAGACAAATTATGTGACAACATAGTGAGAAATGATATTCAAATCCGAGTTTATTTGCTTTTGAGCCATGCAGTTTTATGAAGGGACTCAATCTTTCTGTATCTCATATCATTTATAAAATGAGGATGAGAACAGTTCTATTTCATATGGGCTATTGTGGGGAGTAAGTAAGTAAAATCATCTAAATAAAGGACTGGTACTATTCCTGGGCGTGCTGGATGTCCAGTGTCAGCACCTCTTTTCCCTCAGAAATGTGGGTAAATTTTAGATTCTCCTACTAAAAACACGAAGCTAAGCAGTCTTACAAAAATTTTATAGTATTTAGCATCTTTTAATAAGATATTAAAGCAATCATATGGAAGTTTTTAAACAGAATGTTGATAAGACCGATGTACTGATTCATGACAATACTACCTTTTTAGCATCTACTGAGATGTGTTTGAAAAAAGTGAGAGATACAGAACTTCTTACAGACCTAGTTTTCTTTAGCCAAGCTTCACTATAAGGGTTTGGTGTGGGCTGAATAAGGGAAAAACCATCACTAAAGATCTCTGCCAAGAGACTCTGAGCACAGGGGCCAGATCTTTGTTCTAACAAGCTCCCCAGGTGATCATTATGTACACTAAGGTGTGACATGCTCTGGTCTCAGAATAATAATTTTTCTGAGTCCTGAAGTAGCTCCTTTTTTGTTTTGTTTTTTTACAATAGACAGCTACTTAGTGGGTTGAGCTCAATCATTGAAAAGGCAGCATACTCTTCTCTCTTTTTTTCCTTAGGGAAAATGGTATAATTATAAATAACAGAACACTGGGAAGAGTTTTTTCAGTGGATGGATGACCGAGAACCTCATCTTAACCTTTTTTTCTCAACTTCACAGAAGAGTCCCCTTGTGCAACTAGGGAGGAAGGTATAAGGAGAACTGAGCTAAATCCCAAAACTGATTTGCATCATAAACTAGAGACTCGAACTATGCTGGGTTTAAATCAAAAAGAACTAAAGACAGAGTTGTTGAGATTAATATGAGGTGAGGATTCTTGCCTTGTCTTCATTTCTAGCAAGAAGGAACCTTTCTTATATAATTGATGGATAGGCTTCATGACTTGCAGACTTCTATTTTTTAACTGTTGGTTTAGCTGTTACTATTTTACCAATTCCTAGATCCATTCTTATGCCATTAATAATACCAGAGAGCAGCTGTGTTAAAGCTGAGGCTGTCTCCTGAATTTACCAGCCATTGAGGTCACCATCTATAAGTAGTTCAAAGGAATTCTGCTCCCTTCAAGGTCTGATGTTTCCCCCACCTGTTATACTCTTAGAGCAGTTCCCAACTTCATTTGCTAATATAACCTTTCTGCATTTATTTCTCTGGTTGTTCTGCGGTTTTTCTAATGAATATTGCCATTCTTTTTTCCTTGTGATATTCATCTAGCTTACCCTCTCCGATTAAAATGTCTTTCTAGGTGCACCCGGGTGGCTCAGTTGGTTAAGCATCTGCCTTTGGCTCAGGTCACGATCCTGAGGTCTTGGGATTGAGCCCCAAGTCAGACTCCCTGTATGTCGAAGAGTCTGCTTCTCTCTCTCCTCCTGTCCCCATGCGCCTCCCTCCCCACTCAGGCTCCTGCTCTCTCTTGCGCGTGTGCTCTGTCTCTCTCTCTCAAATACGTAAATAAATAAATAAATAACACTGATTCTTTAAAAAAATTAAATGTCTCCCTAGAATAAGATCACACACTCCTAATTTTTATAATTCTCATCTAATGTTTCAACCAGTGAGCTGCTCCTGCCTTGTAAAAAAAATTAGCTTTGGAGGCTTCCTCTTGAGTATATCAGTAACTTCTCCAGTTGTTCTGGTATATTTCTGCCTATAGATAAGTTCTCCATTGTCAGTATTTTAAAATTTCCAAGTTATGTCCCTTATGAGGGAAGACATAAAATAGAAAAAGAGAGCTAGAAACAATACGAACACACAAGAACAAACAAATGAGTACTTTTGATGTTGCATCAAATATGGTACCAATGCCCTGATCATGAGTTTGATATCAATTTTGACATTTTGATGTTCTAAATCAAAGATGTGGTTAAAGATCACAGTTACTATGGAGACCTCAAAAAGAATGGCTGACCTTCAATGAGTTCTTTGTAGCATCAATGAAAGACACATGAAAAAGAAAGGCATTTAAGATGCCCAGATGCCCAATATTTCATTGAGAATTTCTTTTTACTAAGAGTTTGTGAGGTCTAGGTTTATACTCTTTCGTGCCTGATATGTTAATATTAAATGTAATTTAATACTGAAGAGTTCCTAATATTATCACTTCTCTTTGTCTGTTCCCCAAGCGTTACAGGGTTTTATTATTTGGTTGTCAATTTGACCCAATTTGTAAAAGCAGTCAGTCCGTGATATCAGGGACGCAGAAAAATTGAACTAATTCTGTTTACTTCACCAGCCCAATTTAGGCTTTGTAACGTTTTAAACAAGGGAGAAATGTTTTTCGTCGTAAGTTGGGTTTCAGACAGGAGAGCACTGCCATTGGCTATTGCCTCTTGCAAGCTATGAATGCTTATCTTAGAAGAGAGACACATTAAGAGCAGAGACTCAAAATGATGAAATGGAAAGCTCAGAGAATAACTGGTACAATCTGCAAGCAAAGTTCTAGCACTCTTCCTTTGCCCATTCAAAAATTGATGTTTTCCAATTATTCACCTTCCCGGAATGAGGCTTCCTACTTTAATATACACATTCTTCGAGGAGAAGGCCAGTTCCTCCTAACCATTAAACTTTCAGGGGAAAGCATCTTCCTACAGAAATATGCCTGCTGTCTTTTTCTTTCTCTTCCCCATTATGAACATAGGTCTTGATGAATATATATATACAACACACACACACACACACAGACAATATTTGTTTTCTATTGATGCATAACAAATTACTACAAACATAGCACCTTAAAGAACATAGCACATATTTATCATCTCACAGGTTCTGTGGGACAGGATTCTGGACGTGGCTTAGTTTGCTTTTCTTCTCTGGCTCTCATATGGCTTCAATCCACATGTCAGCCGGGCTGGGTTATCATCTGGAAGGTCATCTGGGGAAGAATCCACTTCCAAGCTCATTCAGGTTTGGACGGAATTCACTTTGTTGTGGCTATGTGCCCAAAGCCTGTAGGTCCTGCAGGCTGCCTGCACTTCCTTGCCACCTGGGGCTTTCCATAGGTGGCTCATACTGGCACTGTTTGCTTCTTTAAGGCGGACAGGAGAGTGAGAGTGGAGCATTTCAGAATTCCCTAGGCTCTAGCATTAAAAAAAAACAAAAAACAAAAAAAACCCACTTATTGAGAGATGATCATTTGTAAGCAGGCCACATCAAGGAGGAAGAGCTTTACTTGGGGTTTTCTTGCAATAAGTCTAAAACCAGGAATTCTAAAGACTCCCTGCTGTAATTTCTCTGCATCATTTGCCTGTGTATTCTGGGACTCAAAGAAGGACTTGCATAATTTATTGTATGTAAATTTCAGTTCAAGGGCTTATCTTTATTAGTCTTTTACTTCCTGAGAGTCCTTGGGATTTCCAAATTGTGACATATATAAAGGTATATACCAGCTCCTTTCTATTCCCCTCTACTACTCAACCTCCACCCTCAACCCCAGGTAATTTCATTGATTTCAGGGGCCTCAGAGCCAATCTGTTATGCCAGTGATTCCCAAAACTATGTAAAGGCCAAACTTCTCTTTCCATATTCAGTCCTACATCATAATTGCCCTCCAACATTTTACTAAGATGTATTACAAGTAACTGCATCTAAACAGTCCAGAACTTAATTCATCACCATTCTTCCCCCTCACTTATTCACCACTCACCTAACCCTCTTCCTGTCATTAAAAGCAACACCATCCATTCAGTGGCTCAGTTCACCAGCATAAGACTCCTTTGTTCTTTTTTTTTTTAATTTTTATTTATTTGACAGAGAGAAACACAGCGAGAGAGGGAACACAAGCAGAGGGAATGGTAGCAGGAGAAGCAGGCCCCCTGCAGAGCGGAGAGCCCGATGCGGGGCTCGATCCCAGGACCCCGGGATCATGACCTGGGCCGAAGGCAGACGCTTAACGACTGAGCCACCCAGGCGCCCCAAGACTCCTTTGTTCTGTCCTCTCCCTTACCATTTACGAATTAACAAATACTGGCAATTCAGCTTCAGCTTCATTTAAAATTTTAATGATGAATGTTGAATATTTGTAGCAAAAGTCACTATTACTTTCTGTTGAATCTCACTTTGTGTTTCTCTGTAGAGCATCCCAGTTCTTCCTCCCCCAGAGTTAATTACTATTCTGAATTTTGTGTTAATCATTTTCTTATTCTTCTTTATATGTATTCCCCCAACAACACATTTAGCATTGCCTGGTTTTGAACTCTATAAAAATGGCATTCTAATGTAAGCTTTCTTCAACAATTTGCTTTTTTCACTCAAAGGTATGTCTTGAGATTTATGCATCTTATTGCATGTAGAGGTAGTTAACTTGAAATTTGTGTAGTATAATGGATAAACATTTTATAAATCTATAACAGATCATGCATTTACTTAATGGTGGTCATTTATGTTTTAATTTTTCTTTTATTATTACAGTGCTACTGTGAAACAGTACATATCCTCAATTCACATGATGTGAAAAAGAGCCTTAAATAATGGATTGTAGAACATGCATATTTCCAACTTTATAAGTTAATGCTAAGTTAATTTCCAGTGTATAGATTAAAAATTTAAACTCCCAAAAAAAAAAATTTAAACTCCCCCTTAAAGTGTCTAAGAGTTCTTGCTCCATATCCTGACCAGCATTTGATTTTTCAAGACATTTATTTTTGTCAGTATGGTGGGTGTGATGTGAATTTTTCTGAAATGTAATGTAGGTGGATATACTTTTATTTATTGTTGCCTATTTGTTTTCTGTGAAATATATGGGTATATATTTTTGTCCATTTTTCTGTTAGGTTGTTTGTCATTTCTTAGTGAATATTATAGACATTTTCCAGTTATGAGTATGCAGATTTTATTCTCCCAACTGGAGGCTTTTTTTATTTATTTGTAATCAACAGAAGAGCTCCTTTGATCGGTAGTTCTTATTTTTAATATATATTAGGTAATTCTAATTTTTTTGTAGTGAGTGATTTTGTGTCTCATTTAAGAAATCCATTTACACCACCAAAGTCATAGAGATAGCCTTCAATTTCTTTTAAATTCCTTGTAAATATTTAAAATACTTCTGGGATGGTTGGGTAGTCCAGTAAGTTAAGCATCTGCCTTTAGCTCAGGTCATGACCCTAGGTCCTGAGATCCCACATCAGGCTCTTTGATAAGCAGAGAGCCTGCTTCTCCCTCTGCCTGCCACCCCCCTGCTTGTATGTTCTCTCTCTCTCTCTCTCTCTCTCTCTCTCTCTCTCACACACACACACAAATAAGTAAATAAAATCTTTTTAAAAATTTAAAGTATTTCTTCAATATTTAAGATTTTAACCCATCTAGGATTGATTTTTGTGTAGGGTGTGATGTAAGAGACATTTTTTTTCTTTTTTTCTCTTTTATTTCTTATTTCTTTTTTACAATTAGAAACTGATTATTCAGTTATCATTGATTAAACAGTGTGTCCATTTCCTCATTTTGGATCATGTTTTTATACATTGATGGGTCTATTTCTTCACTGTCTTTTGTTGGTATATTTTCTGTCCTTGTGCCAAAATCACGCTGTTAAATCTGTGACTTCATCATAAGTCTGGAAAACCAATGGAGCAATTCTACCTTGTTTTGCTTCAAGAATATCCTGAATGTTTTTCTCTTTCCTGTATACATTTTTTAATTGCTATAGGCTATGAAAAATCCTGTTGAATCTGTGTTGAAAGTATAAATATGTTTGCAGAGAATTGACATTTTCATAATATTGAACAACCGTATTCTTGAACATGGTATACTTATTACATATAATAAGTTGCTACACTTTCATTCTAATAATTGGTCTTTTGAGTTTTTCTTATAACCATGTCATTTGTTCATGATTGTTTTGTTTCTTCTTTCCTAATACCTAAGACTTATTTATTTTTCTTGTTTTACAGAGAGCTTCAGGACATCAAGTGTAAGGTAAGTGGAAGCAGTAATAATTTTCCTCTGTCTTATCATTTTTTTCCCTTACAGTTCAACTTTTGGCTTTGTTAGTAGTCAATTCATTTTATATTTCATTAATTTCTGGTCCTAACCGTATTATACCCTTACTCCTACTTCATGTACTGTTCAGTTTTTTTTTTTCTAACTTCTGAAATTGAATACAATCTCTTTGAATTCTGAGATCAATATTAAAGGGTATAGATTTCATTTTGAGAATTTTTTTGGTTGCATCTCACAAGATTTGAAATTTTCCTTATTATTGATCAGGTTTAAATATTTTTTAATTTCTGTTATGGAATTTGCTTTGAGCCATGTGTTGTTTATGCAATATATGATTTAAAAAATTTTAATGTATTTTTGGTTTTGTTAATCTCTAAACATACTACATTTTAGCAAGTTAGACATTCATTTAGTATTAAGCAATTTTGGTCAGCATGTATTGACTTTGAATTTTTTAAGACTTTGTGAAACTGTTCAGTGTGTGCTTAAAATGAGTAAGTTTACCTCAGAAGGTAAGTATACAGTTCTTTACGTGTACTTTACATGTATGTGTTATTTGGTAAACAAAACCTAGTTTATTAGTGTCATTAAAATCTTTTATATTGTTACTGATTATTTCATCTTGATTTAATAGTTGTTGTAAATTGTATTGAAATATCTCATTTTGATGTCAAATTTTCACTTCATCTGTTTTGAAGCTATATTATTAGGTTTTGGGAAATTTAAAATTATTGCATCTTCCTGATGAATTGAAGATTTATTATTATATTATTACCTTTTTCATTTCTGGCAGTGGGATTTTTGCCTTAAAACTACTTGTGTGATTTTAATACTACATAGTATTATTTTGTAGATTATCCTTTTTCTTGAAGTAGCTCTTTAAGAATCCAGGATCCATGTAGGGGTTAGTAAGGGGTGGATATAGATAGAGGAAGACTTTTGTCTTTTGTCCCCCATATATGCCGGTCATTAAAATCTAAGCTCTAGGCTACCCAAGATCAGTAGACACACCCGGGGTAGCAGTTAGCCTTGACTGCTTACTGACTACTGGATTCATGTCCATGCTTATTTCTGGTCCCAGATCATTTGCATTTCCTTTCCTGCTTGAAAATAAACTTACTTACTAAAGAAAGCTTATTGATATATAGATATACAATACATATACCTACAGAAACACACACAGAATTATTAAGGTACATCGAGGAAGAGTTTTAGTCCTCATCTGTCATACTGCCAGAAATGGATGTCCTTCATTTTCAGCATCTTTTAAATGCATCCAGTTCCTGTCATCTACACTGCCACTAGCCTTATTCAGGTCCTCACTTGTTTTTCTGCCTTCCCCTCCCCACCCCCTAATCACTTCTCCTACAGCCTGAGTATCCTTTCTGAAACACAGATCTGTCACTCCGTCCTGTTCTTAGCATTAAGAGTGAAATTATTTAATACGGCCCAAATTGTCTTAATGACTCGAACTGCTCCTTCCTCTTTATTCCTGTCTCACCTAACTCTAAAATATATAATTCTGCTACAAAAATTGCTGTCTACCTTTATGGAGGATTTTTTTTTTATTTATAAACATTACCTTAGCTTATCCCTCCAAAGATCTTATTTAAGTACTATTATCCCCATTTTACAGGGAGAAATAGAAATGGTAAGTGACTTAACTAAAGTCACACAGCCATTAATTGAAGGAATTGAGACTTCATCCGATGTCTGTCCAATTTTATGTGAATTTATGATCCTCCTATAGTTCCTTTCTCATTTCTGGGTCATTGTTCCTCTCCTAGAAGACAGCTTATCCTTCCCTCTCCATCATGTCTTTTCCATCCTTCAGGTCTTCCTTGATCGAGTCCCCTTTTCAATGTGCCTTTTTACTCTGTCATAATATGTTTCTTTCCTTTTCTGCATTTCCCTTCAGACTCTAAATTATGTGACAGCAGAGACAAAATCTACCTTCTTCTCAGTGGCATCTTTAGGACCATGACACATACTTTCTAAAAAAGTCCCTCATATACTGGTTCCAGAAACCCTGATGTAACTCAGGAAAAGAGATTTTATGATAAATCAAAGCATGGTGACTTTTTTCTTTTTTCTTTCTTTTTTTTTTTTTTTCAAGCGATAGTTCCCAGGTCAAAGAGAGTATTATTTTTATTTGCTGTTTTCAGTATGAAGCTGCCTCTGCCTCCTCTGCTTAAGATTTTATAAATGTAAAAGTAGGAGCTACAATAATAAGAACCCATACCATGTATGAGCCTATACAGTGATAGTTTAATTGCATGTTGGGCAAAATTTCCAGCATTTCTAATATTATAAAAGAAATGTGAATTCCGTAAAACAAAAAGCATTATATTCCATATTCTGTATTCTATTTTTTTTACACTATTGCTTGACTAATAATTCAGATAAATGTGATTAATACATTCTTGGCACTTTTATGGGAAAATGTGTATTCATTAGAAAAAAAGTACAGATATTTGTAAATCTCTTCTAGGCATTAATACTTGATTTGCCTTTTATTTTGAAAGTTTTGTTAAACTCTGCATTTCTTTCCATGTGGAATATGGAACACTAGATGGAATTTGCATTTAGAATTTAAGAAACTCTTTTCTTAAATAAAAACAGTTGAACTGGTACAACAAACTGGTAATTTTTTTTTAATTCATTGTTTTTCTTTTTAGTGAAAAAAGATTTTTTTAGGTATTTTTTTCATACCCAGCAGTTCACTTCTAATTATATACAATAAAAAGGCATGATTAGATGTATTAGTCTATGTATGTACAGGTGCCATAGTATCTTTATTCATAATACCCAAAAACTGTAAGCTGTCAAAATGTGCATCAGCAATAGAATGGAAAAATAAATTAACGTATATTCATACAATGATTATTAACAGCAATTGAAATGAATGAAAGATAAATATACCTAACAAAGAAATCTTAAATGCTAATCCTGGATGAAAGAAGTCAGAGGTCACACCAAATACATACATACTTAGGATTCCATTTATATACAGTTCACAACAGGCAAGACAGTTATATTATTTTCTGATAGATTTTGAGGTGGGAAAACTACAAAGAAAAGCAGGGAAAATACCACCATAAACATCCAGACAGAGTAGGAGGGAAGGTGTTGCAGTTGGGTAGGCTGTTGGGAAACTTCTATTTTGTAACCTGGTGGTGGCTACAGAGATGTTTGATTTATTATAATTCATTAAATTATGCACTTAGGTTTCCTGTACTATCCTTTATATCTGCATATTTCACTATAAAAGGATGACATCATGGTAAAATTTCATTTCTGTTTGCTGTAGGTCCAGGGGAATTACTTAAAGTTGAACAGGACTTATCAATTTCTATCAACTACATTTTAGTCCATACTCACTGCTCAGGAAGGGAATGACTTTATTGAGGAAAAAGAAGATAAAGTTTGTTTTGGCTAAAGGAGAATCCACTTCCTTCATTAGCGACCGTATAAAATTTTCCATTTATGTTGATAGGCAGGGTTGAGCTCTTTAAAAAAAAAAAATCTCCTTATGATAGTGGTCAGTTTTGCAAACTAAGGCTGTAGAGTAGAGCTTTGTTTTTACACAAAGTTAATTTGGCTAGTCATTTTAGTGCCTGATATTCCCTCATTACTATCATGTTTAAGAAAATCTGTAATTTCATGGGGAGCCTGGGTGACTCAGTGGGTTAAAGCCTCTGCCTTCAGCTCAGGTCATGATCTCAGGGTCCTGGGATCGAGCCCCACATCGGGCTCTCTGCTCAGCGGGGAGTCTGCTTCCCCCTCTCTCTCTGCCTATCTCTCTGCCTACATGTGGTCTCTCTGTCAAATAAATAAATAAAATCTTTAAAAAAAAAAAAAAGAAAATCTGTAATTTCATCAAATATAAACAGGAAAAGTCTTTACATCCTTAGTTCATCAGCATATAAAATAAATTATAGTATATAAAATAAAATACAGGAGAGTCATAACAGTGTGAATGATTTGGTGACAGTCCTGTACTGCTTCTTACTTTTCTGCAGGATTGAAAATCAAACCCACTAATTTATTAAAGAAGTATTAATTGACCAGTCACTCTTTTGTGGTTCACAATGCTTAGAGCTAAGAATATGAATAAAAAGGAATGGCTTTCTGTCTATAACTTGGTTAAAATATTTCTTATATTTTTGAATTTCTTATATTCTTGAAATTTAGTATTTTAGCTGTGGTTCATTCAGCCGTTACAATTTAAAGAAATATATTGTTGGCTCCATTTAATTTTAATTATATCCTTTATCTGAATATAACTTTCATACTCAATAATAAATGTCTTAAATGACTAGGTCACTTAACTTACCTTAGTCTGAATGAGAAGAATGTTTTTAGGGAAAAAAAAGTACATGGATCTAAGAAATATTTGGAAGTTTGTGTGGAAGAAGGAGGGAAGGAGATTATACATTTCAGTTTTGGACATGTGATCTCTCAGATAGTTGTGTGACATTCAAGCAGAGAAGCTATGTAGTTAAATATATAGGATTGACTAAAGCTCATCAGAAAGATAATAGTTGCGAATTTATTCCTTGGATTAGATTCTTACACATGGAGGTGGTAAATGAAGCTATAAATATATGAATAGCAACTAAAGCTTTAAATTATATTCCTCAGGTAGAAGGTATATAATGATAAGAGCCAAGGGCTTAAGAGATAGCCCTGAAAACACTAATATTTAGGAAAATGGAAGTGAAAAAAGAGTCTACAAAGAAAATGACAGTGTGTTGTGTTATTGAACCAAAAAACTTGTGTTCAAAGAGGAAGAATTAGAAATATCAAGTTTTACAAAGAAAATAAGGTAAGAATAGTTTTAGAAATAAGACATCATTGATGACCTTAACAAGAACAGTTTCAGGAAATTCTTGGGAGTGGTTTCCAGATGGCAATGGGTTAAGGAATGCTTAGAAAGTGAGGGAAGGGTAAAACAGTGACTCTAGACCACCTTTTTCAAAAAGTTTGCTTATAAAAGGGAGAGAGATGACAGTATTTAAATAGTGACTTGAGGATGAGGGTATTGGTTTATTTTTAAAATTGGAGAGACTTAAGAATATTGAAACAATATTATTTGAGAAAGATCCAATTAAAAATATAAAAATCTGAAAAAGGAAAGAAATACATGATTTTTGAGGCACTGTGACCCTTAAAAACCCAAAACAGGTGTGTGAGGCAGCAGAGGGGTAGCGGGGAGGGAGAAGGATTGGCCTCATGTATGAGGAATAACACCTCTCGGTCTGGGATGAAAGAGTTAGAATCAGTGGGTGCTGATGTTCATGTTCTTGATTATGGGTTCTGTTTTCTTTGTGAAGAGATAGGAAGGTGAAGGTAGAAAGGTGGCCAGCATGAAGGAGAATAGAGACAATAACTGTCTTTTGAATAAGGGGAAAGAGAGCTAGGGAACAAGGAAGAATTGATCTGATCTCGAGGTTTTTCCACGAAGATGGTGATAGAGAAGGAAAATTTGGGAAGGACTTTGAGGTAAAAAACGAGGAAGGAGTAGACCAGGGAGTCTAAATCAGTTGGGAATTAGATCAGGGCTAATGGAGATAAATAATTTTCAGCATTAAGGGATTAAAGGTCTTGATCAGTTTGGATAATGGGGATGACTGAATGAAACCTGGAAGGGCAAGGTATCGTTGCCAAAGAGAAAAATTTAAAATCTTAGAGGTGGACTAACAGATTTCAAGTTTCTACATGGCAACTGATAGCCAGAAAAGGAAAAAGAATATTCAACCATACTTGCCTGTGTGTCCCTTCGTCTGCTGTATTGGTTTTACATATCTTTATCTGCAAGTATTTGCTGCCTTCCCCTACAATATCCAGTTATTTCCTTATCTCTCTCTTCAGAATCTACCCACACTTCACAAGTCAAGGCCAACGTCATTCAAACCTTTCCACATTACCTCAGCTCCTGGGATTACTTGCTATAATGAATGTGTAATGTTCAATGTGTTTCCCTCAGTGGCCTAAATGAGTTACCAGGGTGTGCCGCAAAAGTTGCATTTCCCATTCTCGCTGTTGTTCAGAGCAGTGTACCCTTGCTCATGCCTGTGCCTGTCTGGGAAGCCTGTCACCTTTTCTTTCTCTCTCTGGCTTCATCAGCTTTCTAAGTTAGGTGCCCTCTCTGTTCTCCTCATTCCATATGCATACATCTATTTCAGCACTTACTACATTATGCTCACATTAAACTTTTTATATCTTATTCCTTATAAGCCTGCACACTTCCTCAAACTGATTTTTAATTTTATTATACTAGTGCCAAATACTATGCCTGGTACAAAACAGATGCTCAGTATAGGTTTATAGAGGTGAGCTGAAGCAAAGCCTTGTTCAGTCACTTAGTGGCTAGGTGACCCAGATAATTTACATCCACTTTCCCAGGCCCTGTCTTCTCTAGAAAGTATGAGGACATCTCACAGGGTTGAGTAGTTAGGTGAGA
This sequence comes from Procyon lotor, assembly GCA_028646535.1. Classification (NCBI taxonomy): domain Eukaryota; kingdom Metazoa; phylum Chordata; class Mammalia; order Carnivora; family Procyonidae; genus Procyon; species Procyon lotor. The sequence continues at coordinate 73,645,902 of CM053607.1, forward strand.
TACCTAATGGAGAGGAAGCCTCCAGTCTGCTATTTAACAGAAGACTGTACTGAAGTTTTTCACCTTAATTTTAGTCTACTTTGTGCTACCTTGTGTTTTTTAACCAATATTTATGTTTCGCTCTTTGACATTTTTATAAGAATGTCTTAATTCATCAACTAATTGGTTTCTTGAGGATAGGGATCATATGGTAGATAAGCTGTGTATTTTACATGACCTAGCATATATTATGACTATGACAACTTATAAACAATGGCTGTTAAACATTACCAAACAAATGAACCACTTTCACAGATTCTGTTTGATGTCCTAGCTCTGAGACAGATGAGGCAGGATGATTTTTCCCTTTGAGGACAAACAGAGTTACATATATCTGTATTCAATGACACAATTATACCTTAACCAACCACCAACTGAATGGGGAATGAAGGCATGAATTGAAATTTGTATACCATAAGCAGAATGCTTTTTCATTCAATGACTACAAGCCAAATTGCATATAGTCTAGTCTGTATCATTTGCGGTTCAGGAAAATTTTAATCCAGGCTACCCACCACACAAGCAGACGAGAACAGCTATAAGAATTGAATGACATAAGATATGCAGATGCTTATATAACACCTGAATCATTAAATCTCTCTTCTCCAAGTTCATAGCAATGTTCTGGCATTATACAGACATAGCATTCAGCTGCACATTATGCTGAAAATGAAAATAAACAAAAGCCTTGATATAGATGGCATACATCAAATGGTGCTATTTTTCCTCATATAAATGTATATAATTTTCATTAAAAATTGTCTTCTCAATTCTTTAGTGATTGCTTGGTGAAGACAGCAAAGCCTATTTCAAAACTGTATAGTAGAACGATTTATAAATCTCTTATTATCCGGAAAGAAACTGAAGCAAGAAAAGAATGTCACAGAATAACTTAACAGTCAATGTATAGAAATATACTTGGTCCTCGGTTCTGACGATTCCGAAAGAAGGCAGGTGCAACCGTAACCCATCAAGTCCGTTCCTTTATTCTGGCAAATTTATATGGTTCTGATCAGGAAGTTTTGAGTAATATGCATGTCACAACCTCAGAGTGGAGAGCTGATTTGACTTGTCTATTTGTTTGTACATATTTTGAATTTTTTAAAATGACACAATACAACTTGAAAAAGAAACATTTGATTGCAGGAGTTCATATGTACTCTTTAGATGTTTTCATAAACCTTCTTCATCTATATTTTCGGCAATTTTTCTTGGACGTCTAACAAATACCGAAATCAGTTTGCCTCTCCACTTACCCTTTCATAATGTTCATGACACAAGCCTGTGTAATTTGACACCTTGGAACTTTAAACAGACTCAGAATCTTTTGGACCTTCTAGCCATCATCAATTCACATAGTGTGCAGTAAATCCAGCTCAAAATAAACAACACAGATGGAATCGAAGCTTATAGTACAATGTCAGCAGTATCCACAGATTGACAGAGCTAGTTAGGCTGCCAGATGCACAGAATGTTGTTCTATCTACTTGTTCTTTATAACTGGACTTGATGGAGTACATCAGTGTCAAACTCCTTGCTGGTTTCCACACGCACACGCACAGAAACGCACCCGCATACACACGCGCATTCCTGCGCTCTATATCAACGGCACCATCTGCTCTCAGCTGTACATGTGGTAGCTAACTAACTATCCTACTGTGCCTGGGTCTCACCGACTGCTTTCCCTGGAAACAAATGACAACAGTTTTTATCTTGTGCCCTCCTTGGCATTATAAAATAAGGCTCTTAACATTTCCATACGCATATATTTTACATGCATTTTTTAAAATTCTGTTCTCCGTTTTATTTACTGATTCCCTAGAGAATGGCAATATCTCTTTTTATATCTCCCCCAAATTGAGATTTGCCTATGGAAGTTCACATACTGAGATTGTTGCTTCTAAGATTTACATAAAAGCAGTGTATGTAAAAGCCATGGGCCCTGGGATCACTTTGTTCTCTCCACTATTTTGTAGGGTGCCACATACTACTTGTAAAATGGGGGCGTAAAATGTGGGGATTCAGAAGAGAAAAGACATCCATTTCTTTCCACTATCCTTCTATAAAATTACACTGGCAATAATGACCATGCTGGGAATGTGAAGATGAGGGAGTTGTACAAACATGAAATATTTTCATACACAAGTATCTTGCCTGCAGCAGAAAGCTCATGTGTTACTCTGTTACCGAGTGTAGAAGTTTTGCCTTGACCTCTTTGCCATCTCATGTGAAATCTAGATGGGTAGTAAGATGTAAAAAGAGATAATCACTTTTTTTTTTTTACTGACAAAATTCAATTGTAATGTCTTTTCAAAGCAATACATCCATATTAACTGAAAGGAGGAGCTGTTATAAGAAGCATGTATGGAATAAAATAACAGAAAGACGACCCAGGTTTGGGCCGTACCAGATATCTTTTCTGACCCATTTCCACAGCCTGACACCTGTCTTTATGACAATCTTTCCAGAACATCTACGGAAATTATACCTACCTTCTGGTAACTAGGTAACATAATCTCCTGGAGGCTAGCTAATTGCAGCCCACGATAACCTCACATACAGTAACTGTTAAATTTTTCATTTCTTTCATATTATTATGGATCAGTGGAGAGGGTATTGATTTGATTCATTAACGGATTCCCAGTCTGTTCCAAGGTTAATGATTACATGTATCTCAATTACATTCTTAACAGGTTATACTGTATGATTTGTTTTAACTGCTTTGTACATTGTGTATCTTCCTCAGCTGAAAGGCTTCTTAGCACTTCATGATTTAACAAATCTTTCTCCTCCACTTCCTAAAACAATGAACCTCCTTTGAAGGAACATATCTAGGCAGGACAAAAATAAATGATAAAAGCTTTTTGCAGACTTCTCCAAGAACCATAGCATAACAGCTTATTTTAGTCAGGTAAATAGTCTGCAATTCATTTGTGTTTAAGATGCTTATAAGTAGTATGGAACAGAGGGGTCAATCCTTTCTCTCGGTATTTTATTCCATCTTTCTTATATAGGAGGCACTTTTCTTTAACTTTGATCTGTTGAACATACCCATGATGCAATTTATCTTTAAAAAGTAGAAGCAAAATATGTATTTTTAAAGTCACCTGTTATCCTTCCAGCAGAATCCAGATACATTGTAACTGCTCTGAAGAATCCAAAAACATTTTAAAATTTAAAATATGATATTCACGTGACACTCTTTAGAATGACAATAAGTCAAATGACTTGTAGGTATACCTTGCACATTGGCCATGGCTGGTCAGGCAGGAGGCTAGAGGGACCCACCGCAGGGAGTCTAGGGCAGAGGACACATCTATTAATTAGAGGACAGCATGATTTTGACAAGAATGGAGACAATTATTTATTCCAGTCCTTCTGTTTCCTTTTTATTCCTTTGCCACTGCCTCCAACCCTACTTGCCTCTGTGTAGTTAAGCCAAGCAAACTTCTCTGTCGTGAATGAGCATTTGTGAATCTAGGGACAGTCTAATCTTGCTTAATTTTGATGCGAAAGCCCTGTTTCTTGCACGGAGTACTGTAAAGTCCATAGTGGGAATTACATTTTAAAGAATCTTAGTCCTTTTACTACCCACTTGTATTCTGAAAAAGCAAAACACCAGACTCCCCTCCTTTCTGGAACCCCCAAGATCCTGACAGAGTTTGGGGACTCGGAAGCCAAATGGGAATCATCAGGAGGAGAGACTTCAGTTACACAATCCATTAAATAAAACAATAGAGCCTGCAGCTGAGCTATTAAAAAGAGTAGAGCAATTTTTATTTCAATGGCTACATTTTATTTCCTCTTCTGAGTGACTGTTAACAAAGGGCCGCTGAAAGGACTGGATAAAAAGCAGGCGTCAGATGCAGGATCCATGAGTTAAACAACATTATTAGATACAATTTCATAAAATCTAGTTGCTTTTTTGCTACTAGAAATCATGTCCTTTTGTCAACTTGTGGTCACATCAGCACTTCTCTGATATAATTTGCTCCAGCTGCAGAGCATAGCTGGCCTGCAAATCAAGAACCAGAACGAGGACAGGCAGGAATAACTCAATGGCTGGGATAATGTGCAAATCACCACACTTCTCGCTATTAGTCTACTTTTTTTTTTTTTTTTCAGAATATTTGGAAGAGGAAAAATTTATCTTTAGCAAAGCAGCCAATCAGCCACCCTCTTGAGAACTGGTTTGTCTGGTTATCTTCTGAAGCCTAACCCTCTTTGCGGTGACGCTCTGTAATCATGATATTATGAATTTAAGAAAAAACAAAACAAACTACCTTTGTCTACCATAAACTGGCGGTGTGAACACCTCAGGTCAAAGAGCTCCTGGTGTTGTCCACCTCCCCTAAAACTGTTCCTTAGATCTAAAAATCTTCCTGTGTAGTTCTGTTCATAATTTTTGCATTTTAAGGGCTTCTATCTGGCCTGGAATGTACAGGTTTACAAAATAATACACATCATTCGAATGTCAGCAAACTGCTATAAATGCCTCAATTCAAGACACAAAAAGATCCGGTTAAAAGGGAAATGAAATACCACTTATTGATTTAGACATGAGTAAAAATGGTATAGGTTTAACTAGTCATTCAGCATTGAACTTCGTACAGCTCTATTTGCTTGATTAGAAAGTCCATTGATTTTCACTGGAATCAATTAGAATTGGATCCCCAACCATTTCAAATTGAGCTATAATTGAATAGTCAACAACCACTCATGTATGGGGGGAAAATACAGTTTCTAAATAAAAGCAAAGTCCAAGTATTCTTGCATATCTGAGGAGATCATTATATATGGTGAGCAAGTAAGAGCAAACAAAAGCATATACAGCTGGAACAGCTGAATCAGTGTCGCTGATAACGAGAGCAGCTTATCAAGTGTGCAAAGGCAGCACTAGCCTGTTGTTCACCAGCGCAAGTGAGCTGATACTCTGTTTTCTTGGCATGGCGACCTTCCAGGGCCAGGTGCAATCTTAACTGCAAACCCATTATGTAACCTGTCACCTTCTCAAATTCACTGCTGCAGCAAGTACCCACATCCAAAGCTATGGCTGGAAGATCCATTTTTCTTTGTAAACTGACCTGGGAAATTTTATGATTACAGAATATGCTTTTAGACAGCATTGTTTTAGAAAGGACAGAGAGAAGTCAGGTGCCACATACTGATGGCACCGAGTCTGTTTTCCTGTTGGCAAAATTAGTCAGTGAGATGGGGATCAGTCCCATCATCCTTTTTTCTTCTTTCCCAACACATTGCAGCGGTGAATCTGTCAAAACCCAGAGCTCTGTTTACTTCTTAGGTTAGAATGGGAACGTAACATTTTCTGAAATGTGTGCGAATGATTTTCCTCCTGTCCCGAATGTTTTAGAAGTTTGCCCCATCTAGATACAGGTCAGTGAAGTTCATAAGCTCTAGCCTATAGGAGCAAATTTTAATTTCTGATTAGAGTCGGTGAAAGCTGACCCTTTGCATTTTTTGGATGTATGATATCCACACCTTTTTTGTTGCTCCCCTCTGGGAGGGTGGCAAAATTATGGCTTATTTAAAATGGAATCCTATTTTATTATGCTCTTGATTAGCAAACAGGCACTGCTGAACTATTACATCAAGTGATTATATTCAAATAAATGAGAAACAAAGTGAATGATATTTTACCCCTTTGGGAAAATAAAAACACCTACCAATGAAGAAAAATATTTTGCGAAATGAATTTTGACATCTCTAATCACACTCTTTCAATCCTGGGCTTACCTGGCATCTTTATAGGTGGGGCTAGGGACAAAAGGTAGGGCAAAGGAAAGGAGCCTGAAATCTGAGGTGGCCCTTTAATGATGATCACTTGGTTTATGGTTCTTTGTTTGTTCCTCACCCAGGACAAGCTCTTCTTTTATCATCATTAAACCATAAGCTAGTTGTAGTAGTGAGCAAAATGTGCAGGGAACTTTTATGACACTATACACAGACATGCTTAAGGCCACCAAATTGTTACTACTTTGTCAGATCTTAGATGCTCATCTGACATCCTTAATTTATGTCTAGACAGGGAATAGCAACAAAAAAATAAACACTAAAAAAATGCTTCTGCCTTCTATTTTATTTTTCAAGAAGGAAAGCATAATTTACTCTGTCCACATTAAAGTTAGAAAGAAGCTATTCTTTCTGAAATGTGTCTTTCTATATCCTCTGGATTGCTTGTTCTGTAGAAGTCACAAATCAAGCAAGAATATATGTGGCACTGAAAGTCTACTGTAACAATCTAATAATTTGCTTAAAAAAAACCGTTTCAAAAATATTCCACTTGGAAGTTGCATCATCCCACAAATGTACAAAGAATCTTTTCGAACATTGAATATACTGTTATTCAGATTTGTCTCATGAGGTGTTACCCTAGCATGGGGGAGATAAGGTTTTCCCATCCCCCCAGATTTAAAGAATCATAGTTCAAATATTAATATCCAACACCTTACCAGCTTGTGTGCTATTTTACCAGTTGCTTTTGCTGGCAGTTGGCCTCCCTTGTAAGAGATAAAGATTTCCACAACAACAAAATCTCTGCATAAATTTTAATTTTATTGCACTTTCTTCCCAGTCCCTTTATGCTATATTCTGTGTATGTCTATGGAACACCAGATGATGATGGGCGGGGGAAGACCGCATTGGAATATTTTGAGGGTTACAGTTAACCTTAATGTATCACAAAACTATTGAGGCAGATTTAGTTGCAGAAATACATCTAAGTGGACAAAAACCAAAAGAGAGAAAGGAAGAAAAGAAGAAAAGAAAAAAAGAACAAAACAGAGAGAGAAGGGAAAACATAAAACCTTGGAACAATTTCTGTTGCTTTATCTAATGTTTTGTCTGCTTTAAACAGATGAGTGAGTCACTGTCTTTTCGTTTTGTTTTATAGGAAATTCTGTTGACTTAAAACACTACTGCCAACATAGAGAGCAATACCACAAGTATAGTTTTATGACAAAAATATTTAAAGAAAAAAAATTACTTCAGAGTCATTCACGTTAGCATGGTTGCCTGAATTTTCACAAAACATTCCCAAGGACTCCATGAGGGTCCAGGGACCAGTTGTTTCTCTGTGAGTTCCAGTTAGCCCAAAGCAGCCCTGCTGTCAGATACAGGGGCAATCAGGCTTGACTTAGACAGCTGGTTAATGAAACCTGTGATTATTTTCAATGATTTCTTAGAACAATGTGTACTTGTAAAGTTATGGAAAATTCACACACAACAATTTAGGAGTGTTGTGTTGTCATTTTGGTGATGGTGAATCTCACAGTTCTATCTAAGGTACTTTTTTTTTTCTTGTTTGTAGTATTTGTTTTCAAGTTTGGATGCAAACTTCATAAAAGGGGAATAACTAAGTTAGTACTTAATTTATTTAGGACATAGTATGTGTTCTGTGAAGCAAGTATTTATGGAAAACTCTTATTTTCCTGCTTGATTGTAAGGCTGACTACATCACAGATTGTGTCCTGCTTAGATATGCATGTCCTGGTGAACAGCAGAGTTCCTTGCACATAGCAGAATGAGTGAACATTTGCAGAGTTAAAGTGAAATCCAATTGAATTATAATGGTAGTAAGACAGCAGTCATTTGACAATTTTCTAAAACAGACACACAGCTGATAAATGGACAATTTCTAACATCAAATGGATTAAAGAAAGATGAGCTTATATCTTTGTTAGAAGATTCTAATTTTTTTTGTCTTGGATTTTCAAATACCTGTGTCCCCACTGATCATGGCTTTTCTGTTAATGGTAATAATTGTCCCTTTTTGAGTGTCAGCTCCAGCCTAGGCATTATGGGAGGTGTTTCAGGCACATTATTTTACTACTTGTTAAACTAACCCTTTGAGTCCTCGTTCGTCCCATTTTTTCATTGAGGAAACCAAAATCCACAGAGATGTTAAATGACTGCTCATAATGTGTGGCAAACTGAAAAATGGCCCCTCAAAAGATACCATGATGTAAAAAAAAAAAAAAAAACAAAGATTACATGATGTAATCTCTGGAATCTGTGAATGTTACCTTATATTACAATAGAAAAAATTTTTGCAGGTGTGATATGATTAAGTTTTGAGTCTTGAAATGGTTAATTACTCTGGATTATCCAGAAAGTCCCTAAGTACAGTGACATGTATACTTACAAAAAGAAGGTGGAAGGAGAGATTACACGCACGCACATGCGCGCATGCGCGCACACATGCAGGAGAGGGGGAATGGAGACAAGAAGGAAAAGGAGGCACTGTGAAGACAGAGGCAGAAGCTAGGAAATACCAACAGCCACCAAAAGATGTAAGACGTAAGGGATAGATTCTCCTAGAGCCCCCAGAGGGAGCACAGTCTCACTGACCTCTCTGATTTTGATTTCAGACTTCAGGACTCTGAACCTATGATAAATTAAATTTCTGTTGCTTTTAAGTCACCACACATGTGGTACTTTGTTACAGTGGCCTGGGGGAAACTAATACACAACTACAGCACTTTGGCAGTAATGTCAGAACTTGAACACAATGTATTAGTATTGTACCGCATTGCAAATTATCACAGATTTAGCTGTTTAAAATAACACCCATCTATTCTCTCACAGTTCTCTAGGGCAGACATTCAGGGTGGGCTCAACTGCGATTTTTTGCATAGGGTCTTACCAGGCTGAAATCAACATGTTAGTCATACTGGGATCTTATCTGGAGGCTCAGGGAAGAATTACCACAGTAGGTTTGGCCCACCAGAAAAATCTCCCCATCTTGAGATCACCTCATTAGTGATCTTGTTTATATCTGCAAAATCCCTTTTGTCATGTAACCTAATTGCCAGGGAACAGCACTGGGGCAGAGGTCATGGGTGCCTACTCTGTCTTCGTGATACTGAAGTTTATGCTCTTTTTTGTACCATACCTCACTGCCTTCCAAAGCACTTTGTCTCCAGGGGTCTTTAGAAAACACCCAGAACAGCTCATTAATGAACATAATGTTGTGTAAAGAACTTGTTCTTAGAGCCCAAATTCCTTTGTACCTGTTTTTATTTATATTGGTTATGTTGACTTGCAGCACTGGTTCATGTCTTAATCTATGAAATCTTTCCCTCTTCCCTTCCTAAAAGTCCACACCTGCAATAGGGTGATGCTCTGGAGAAACAGCTAGGAGGAGAGTCACAGAGGTGGGAGATAGATAGTAGGACACAGATGAGGACTGGCCCAGAGACCTCCAGAAGTAAAATATAGAATGGTCCTCACTTGGTACCCTGGCTGGATCACTCAATCCCCTTTAACCATGATGTGTGCTCCACTTCTGTATGTTTTGCTCTAACATCTCAAAAAGGACTGCACTGAGGTTATTGGTCATTGGATCTAGCTGGAAATGTGTGGAACTAGCTGGGGAGCTAGCTGGAAATGCCTGGGAGTTTATGTCTCCCTGGGGTGACTCAAGGACTGTTGGGTAAAAAGATATGAAGCCCAGTCCTTAGCACAGAGACACGACAAACTTCCTGGCTATTTAAGCTCCACAGCTTTTTCTGGGATCTGGCTGAGCCTAGAATTTCACCCGATAGTGCCCCCCCTTTTTTTGTTTTTTCTTCCTCCCTATTCTGAACTCCATTAGCAGTTTCTCTTGGGAGCACTGCCTTAATAAATAACTTGCATTTGAGATCTTGGCTCAGGTTTTCCTTCTGGGATGACCTGACCTCAGATAAGGAATAGACTTCAGGCACTTTTCTGGAGCCAGGAGCATTAGGGGCTGGCCACTGTAAAAATCTCTCCCTGGCAGGAATGGAAATTATCCAGGCTGTTTTGTGTGGGTAGTGAATACAGCCTGGTCATTACCTGGCAGCCAGATTCTCTGCTGTCAAACAGATGCCTCTCCTGAGAGTGAGAATGTGTGCTTGACACGGAGGCTATTTGGCCTCTCTTAGCAAGTGCTATTGAAGGTCTCTCCTTGAATAGTAGAACTCAAAGCCTCTTCCAGCACCTCTAGAAAAAATCTTTGTCCTTGATTGGCCACTATTTGAAATTCATTGCCTAAACTGTGTGTATGGCTTTCTTCTGGCTCAGACTTGCTATTTCCCAGTGTGTATACATGTAGTGAATGATTAATTTTAAGTGCCTGTAGGAAGTACAATGGTGAGTACATAAATTGAAGGCTGAATGAGTTTGCAAAGAGTGTTTTACACATTATCCTAGTTATTCCAAATCTGCAGTTGATTCGTGATATGAGAACAAAATACAAAATGATGATTCACAGATGGATCCACTGAGCACTCTTAACTGCATTTTCAGGTGCATGTGAATGATGCTACAAGGAGAATCAGGATTTAAGATGAGAACTAGCATAAAAGGAGAGAGCAGGATGTGAAAAGTAGTGCCAGAGTTGCTCATTAGAAACTGCCAAGAACTTGTAGTTGCACAAGGGTGGGACAGAGCTCACCTGCTGTATTTGATGAGGGTTCCGTGATTTTTTACCATGTACCCTATGCCTCCTAAACTAAAAACAAAAATAAAAACCTTTACATGGGAAAGGGGCTTATGCAGGTGTATAGCTAGTTTGTTCATTAATTCAGCAAGTATAAAATGATAACCTACCCTGGTCAAGATGATTAATTAGATAAAATATTACTCTTCGGGCAATGAAATTATTCCATGTAAATGAGCTAATTACAAAGAACAGCCTTAGAAGCTTTAGACCAGATTCCTTGGGCTTAAGAATCACTATATGGTAGTGGGTCCCAGTCAGACCGGCTTTAGATACCTAGAACTTTTTTAAAGGGGTCATATGATTAAGTTAGTTCCACTAGGGTAATCTCTTTAATGGAAGGTTACCTGATTAGTAACCTTATGATTGCATAGTCAAATAGAGTTTCTTCTTCTCCGAAGGTCAGCCTTTTGTTCTATTCAGGCCTTTAACTGAATGGGGGAAGCACACCCACATTGGAGAGAGCAATCTGCATTATTCAGTCTACTGATTCTGATGTTATTCTCATCCAAAAACACCCTCGTGTACATATCCAAACACGTTTGATCTAATATCTGAGTACCTTATGGGCCAGTCAAGTTGACACATAAAATCAACTATTATAGTTGGGTCATTTTTTTATCCACTCTGATAATCTCTCTTTTATTTGGGTTGTGTAAACCATTTACATTGATTGTAGTTATATGTGTGGGTTCAGGGTACCTTTTTTTTTTTTTTTTCTATTCCTTCTTTTTCATTTTATCTGTTTACTTCCCCTTTTCTGTCTCTTTGGACTATTAGATCTCTTCCCCTTCATCTAGTATTCAATTTTAAGATATCTATTGTTTTTGGACTATCTTTTATGAGTTTTTTTAGTAATTACTCTAGGGGTTATAATACACACTCTTAATTTTTAACAGTATACTTAGAATTAACTTTTTACTACTCCAAGTGAAATGTAGAAAACTTATCAACTCAGATGTCCCTTTACCTTCCTTTCTTTGTATTACATTGGTTTGTATATTACATCTACATACATTAAAATCACCTTCAGAAAATGTTATGATTTTTTCCTTCAACTGTGAAGAATATTTAAAGAACTAAAGAGAAAGATAGTCTGTTATATTTACTTATACAGTTAGTATTTCTATTTCTTTTACTTTATTTCAAATGTTTTTAAGACCACTTCCAAAAAAAATTTCCCCTTCCTTATGAGTATTTTCTTCTTGTGAGTATTTTAGAGCAGGTCTTCAGACAGTGAATTCTCCTTGTTCCCTCCATCTTAGAATTATTTATTTGCCTTTATTCTTGAAAGGTATTTTCACTGGATAAGACTGCTAGGTTGACAAATCTTTTTAGCATTTTTTAAATGTTGCATTTTAGTCTGACCACCATTGTTTTAGAGAGAGATCCACAATCATTCAAATTATTGTTCTGTTATATATAGTACATCATTTTTCTCTAGCTGATTTCAAGAAATTTTTCTTTAGTTTTCAACAGTTTATATGTCTGGACCTAAATTTCTTTATGTTTATCATGTTTGGGTTAATGAGCTTATTAAAACCATAGTTTTACATTTTTTACCAACTTGAGAAGTTTAAGCCATTATTTTTTCAAATTTTCTTTTTCTTACCTGACTTTTTCTTCTTCTGGACTCCAGAAAACTTTGGGTATTGTTCCATAAGTCCCTGGGATTATGTCCATTTACTTTTCAGTGTATTTTTTCCTTATATTTGGGATGAATAATTTCTAATCATCTATCTTTCAATTTAGTGTTCCATTCTTTTGTTATCTCTATTCTGCTACTGAACCCATCCAGTGAGTTTTGTTATTTTCAATACTTTAATTTTTAGTTCCAAAATTTCTATTTGGTTCTTGTTTTGATTTTCTTTTGCTTTGCTGATAGTGTCTATCTTTATATTCATTTCAAGAGTGTTTGCCCTTAGTTCTTGTATCATTTTTCATAATAGCTGCTTTAAAGTCCCTGTCAGATAATCTGGCTTCTATACCAACTGGGAATTGGTTTCTCCTATTGAGATTTTCCTGGTTCTTCCTATACTGACAAATGTTGGATCGTGTTCTGGACACTTTGCTATGTTATGATAGTCTGGGTCTTGGTTAAGTCCTTAGGAGAATGTTGGTATTTGGTTTAGAAGGCAATTGACTCACTTGGATTCAGGCCACAAATTCTAACCAGGCTTTTGAGGGTTGTGGTTTTAGTGTCAGTTCCATTTTCAAAGCCTTTGAAATGCTATTTATATCTGTCCTGTGTTTGCTACACCCAGTTGCCAGTCTAAGATTGGTGGTAGTCTATGTCTTATTTCAGTTCCCAGAGCTTTTAGTATAATGTTTAGGATCAGATCCATGTATATAAAGCTCAGGAGTAAGCCCAGAGTTTATAAACAACTTTAGAGGTCTCTCCAAATTTCTCCCTTTTGATTGATATCCCCAGTACTTTCTGGCCATAAAGCTGGAGATTTGGTTGTCTTCCTTTCTTGTGCACCTTACATTATCGCACCCTCATCCAGGGTCAAGGAACAAGAGGACAAAGGAAAAGGAAACGGATTTGTCTAACCTACATGGGACCACAGATCCTGACACAGGAAGGTTTCATCCCTCAGAGTTGCATAGTTGCGGGTCCCTGCTGTGGCACTACTACTAATAGGATATCCTTAAACTAGAGAGTTTCCTTGTGGGCTTCCTCTGATGCCCTCTGATGCATCAGATGCATCACTTCCAAATTTCAGGAGGAATAGAGTCTAGGCCGGTTACTAGAGGAAACAAAAAGGTAACCTCCCTGCCTGTTTGGTTATACTTCAAATTCTGATCTTCTCCAATTGCTCTACTGTTTGTTCTTCATAGTTCTCAGATAGCTGCTCAGTTCTCTCCAGGATTTATAGCTGCATTCGGTGACAAAGAGTAAGTTGTGCTTACTGTGTCTTATCTAGCATAAAAAAAACCCATGGTTAATTTCTGAACAAACTTCATAAGCATGTCATAAATAACATAATAATAATAAATATAGTAATGAATTGTGCCATACTGAAATTATGCTTAAGCCATGGCATTTTGTTCTTCATTTGAATATAAGATCCTTTAATATAAATACAAGGCATTTATATAAACATAAATTATATGCAGGTGCACCTCATTCATTCAGTATAAGAAATATTTATAGAACATTTACTTCAAGTAACGCAATTTACTAGTCACTACAGGTATAATACCATTTCACATGGGGTTGGAGGCAAACCAGTTGTGTGGCATTGTAAAAGCAAAGGTACAATAAATATTCTATTGTTATTATGACAACTTCTTTACTTGGAAGATCCAGCCATATTCCTCATCTAATTTTAGCCTTGTATTCTTAACTCAGCAGGCAGCCATGTTTACAATATTTAGGAAAAATTACTATTTTGACAGATTGATCAGCTATTTCTTCAAAACCCTGGGTAAGGCCTATTTTTTCATTCCCCTGTTGAAAAGTATCCACATTTTACCTCTCTGATCTATGGCTCTGCTTTGATACCCAATTATACAATTCATCTGCTTTCTTAAGGAGTGAATAGTTAAGTCACTCTTTTGCTGTATCACTAAAGATTATTTTCCTGAACTATTGTGAATATTTTTAACTGATTTATTTATTATTTTTGTGAGAAACATTAGAAAATTCAATACGTGAGCAGGCTTTAATAACCAAGCTTACAAAACCCAGACTGCAGATGAACAAAAGCCTTAAGAAGACTTCTTATTGGAAGCATCAGATTTTATTTCTTAGCATGATTAAGGGTTAGGATTACTTTTTAGTTTACTGAATGGAAAGGATTCAGATTATCAGATAATAAATACAAAGTAACTGATGAACTGGTGAACTATAGTAATATTCAGTAACCTGTGATCTTTGCTAAGTTTGGCACCAATAAAAAAACAAGTTCTGCCTAGAGCAGATGCATCAGAGTATTTTTTTTTAAGATTTATTTATTGATTTGATTTTATTATGTTCAATTAGCTAACATATAATACATAATTGGTTTTTGATGTAGTGTTCAACAATTCATTAGTTGCCTATAACACCCAGTGCTCATCACAACACATGCCCTCCTTAATGCCCATCACCAAGTTACCCCCTACCCCTCTTCCTTCTGTAAACCTTCAGTTTGTTTCCCAGAATCCAGTCTCGCGTGGTTTGTCTCCCTCTCATTTCTTCCCATTCTGTCTTCCCTCCCTTCCCCTTTGGTCCCCCACACTACTCCTTATGTTCCACATATGAGTGAAATTATATTTATTTGAGAGAGAGAGAGCACAAGCATGCCGAGGGCGGGGGGGGGGAAGGGAGAGAGAAACCCAAGTAGAGTCCATGCCACCAAGTGTGGAGCCCAACAGAGGGCCCAATCTCAGGACCCTGAGATCACAATTCTAAGATCACAACCTGACCCGAAACCAAGAGTCTGATGCCCAAATGACTGCACCACCCAGGTGCTCCATATCAAGGTATGTTAAAACAAAAGCCCGTGCATGCTTTAGAGATAATTATACATGTCTGTAATGAAGAAGTTCATTAAAGCAGCAAATGTTACTGTAAAATGAGAAGGTAAAATTTCCCTCAACTCTGCTCCTGAGGAGAAAAAAAAAAATAGAGTAAGAAGGATTCAGAATAAAAATCTGGCTCCTACTCATTCTCTTTCAGAATCCTGAGCAAGTCACTTAGTTTAAATCTTGGTGTATTCACCTATGAAACGGGATTGTAGTGTCACTTCGTACAGTTGCTACAAGGATAAGATGAGACTTGATGCCTGGCACACAGTACACAATAAATGATTGCTATTATTTTCACTAAAGGGCTTACTTAGTAGAGTTCAGCGTTTTGTCAGAAAGGGAAAATAAATCTTTAGGTGGCAAAGACATCTCTGGTGATTATATCCAAGCTACTTACCTGGCAGTGTGATTTTTTTTGCCTCTGTCTTTATGGAATATGTGTGGATTTGAGGCTTCCATAATATTCTTTTTTTTTTTTTTTTTTTTAAAGATTTTATTTATTTGACAGAGAGAAACACAGCGAGAGAGGGAACACAAGCAGAGGGAATGGTAGCGGGAGAAGCAGGCTTCTGCAGAGCAGGGAGCCCGATGCGGGGCTCGATCCCAGGACTCTGGGATCATGACCTGAGCCGAAGGCAGCCGCTTAACGACTGAGCCACCCAGGCGCCCCATAATATTCTCAATTAGAAGTAATACCAATACAGTGAAGTTCGTTCGTTTCTACCCATTCCTACTATTCTCTTCAATGTCTGTTTGTTCACTTTTCCCCCACTCATTTATTTGACTTGAATTGAGCCTACCAAACACCAGGCACCATGCTAGATAAGGTGAATAAAAAGATAATTAAGACTCAGCCCATCTCTAACGGGCACCCAATCTTTAGCAGAAAGATAAACATTGACATCAAAATTTCAGCAGTGTGTTGGAGACATCTTGTATCTTTTCATAATAGCCAACCATTGAAATTCCGGGAATTTTTCAATTTGTTAAAAACACTGTCATTACTAAAAAAAAAATCACATAAATGTATAATTATATTAAAATACAGGTAATATTAAAAATTCATCACTATCATTTTGTTAACAGTTTACTATTGTCTATACATTTGAGTTTACTTACATTATTATTTCTATATGCTGGAAAACTTACATGATGGTGTGTTACTATACATCTTTTCCCAATTCCATGCTTCATGATTACCATGCTGGCCATTTGAAATCAGCCCTGGTAGAGCATTTACACCATGGGAATTGACAAACATTACAAATTACGACTCTTAAAAAAAAAAAATTACGACTCTTTTCCGTAGAACTACTTTTGTCTAAGAGTGCCAGCATAACAATTCTTCTAATTATAACGCACTGTGATACGTATCGTCAGAGAAACTGTATAAGATGCTATAGGAATACAAATGAAGTGATCAGTGAACCACTGACTAGAGAAATTAAAGAAGGCTTTGTGAAGGAGGAATATTTGCATTGATGACATTTAGAGAATTTGGCTTTTTAACAGCCCTGAGGACTAGAGAAAGTCTTTTTAGAACTGTGACAGACTGTATTATTGCTCCCAGCTATTCACTCCATCTTTCTGTTTTATATCAGTACGCAGTGCATTTGAACTTGGCCTTGTGAACTGATTTAGTAAGTGGCGTGTTGGTGGACACAAAGTAAGCCCCCTTGATCAGAAACTTTAAGAACCTTTGCACGTGCTTCCAGCTCTCTTGCTCTTCACCTTTGCCTGGAGAATGTAATGATTCATATAAACGCAGTTCTTTCATCCTGGGTGCTAGAATGAGAAGACTTGGTGTAATATAAGGCAGAGATGCAGGCAACTCTCACTAATTTCAGCTGATTATAAATAGCATCAGCTGGCATGTTAACATGAATAAGAAATTAAATCACTGTTGTTGTAAGTTGTTGATATTAGAGAGTCATTTATTACCACAGCATAATATATTGAAAGCTGACTGTTACTTATAAGGTGGGACTTAACATTAGCACTTTCCTACTTACTTATTGCCAGGGAAACTTTCTTGTAAGCAAAATGAATCGGTGATACACCCAGAATGCTTTCACAACATGTGTAGAGCCTTCCTCCACAGAATTTCTGCTGATGGCACAGAGTACCAGATAGACTTTGGTGTAGTCACTTCTAAGGGCAGGAAACTACAGAAAATAGACAGTGAGGTTTCTAAAATCACACTTACCTGTATTACAGTTTTTGCTCAAAGCCAGCACTGCATAAAACCCAAGCATGCATATGTCATCAAAGAGTTAAAACAAGAAGGTACCTACATAATCACATCATGCACCTCCTACATTTCGCGGTTAGTGAAGCCAGTGCTCAGGAATGTTGAATGATTTTTGTAAGAAGTGAGCTAAGAGACTGCCATACAGCTCCTGTTCCCTAATTTCCAGTGTCATTTCCTATCTTCTGCATTCTCCTCATCATCAATAACTAGCATTTATTGCATATTTGCTGTGAACAATACTCTGATTTAATTGCTTTATACATATAAATTCATTTAACCCATGTAACTTGTTTAATAAAAATGAAAAAGAGAGGTAAGTATTATTAATATTTAATAGCTTAAAGAATTCACCCATGATCACCCAGCTTTAAAATATTGTTAAGATTCATAGCCTCACATATTATCACTGGGGCCAGTTTACCTCACTTATACTGCTCCATGAAGTACTAAAAGATTTGAACTATAAACAGGTCATTCTTTTCTTTCTGAGAGCCAGCATGTCATTTTTTCTAACAAAGTTCACACTGTTGCTGTAATCTGAATATAGCTGTATTTTATTTTGAGAGATACATCTCTTCTCAAATTACTATCTGCTCTAATCAAAACCACCTCTTCAGAAGACAGCTTTTTTTTTCTTTTTGTAGGGAGGGGTATTTTCTTTGGTTTGTGGCTTTGATTTAAAAGGTAAAAGTCCATTATAGAATTATAATATGTGTTAGAGAAGGGATCAGTATTTTTTAAAGAGTTACCACCTTCGAGTCCATGTCAGCAAAGGGAATGTATAAATATGCCCAACAGATAAAAATGTTTATTTTCCCATTTTATTGGTTAAGTCAACCAAAGTCTCTCTCCTTTCACATTCAGAATTTTTAAAAACTGTGAGGATCAGTTTACAGTAACTTTTGACGTTAACCAGATATGAGTTGAGAATATTTTGACATTGGAGCATACTCATGAAATTAGCCTAAGGCTTAGGTTTTTCTTTTGCTTTCAGAGGAAGCTCCCTGAGAGCAGAGGGAAAATGGTCTCATTCTTTAGGTTTCTGGATGGCTTTCTTTCTCCAATTCACCTTGCATCTGAAGACATGGTTTTATGAAAGAATTCCACAACAATTTAGAAGTTAATCCTTAGAGTTACTAAATTACCTGATGGAATTATTCTCCTATTCTCCATGTTGCCTCTATTCCCACAGTCCTTCCCCAAAGCTTTCCACCTTTGGAACAAAGTGCCAAGGATGTGCAGCAGTCTAGGAACTTGACAAAAAGGCGTCCTGGTGCACCCCATCTATTTCAAAGCACCCTCAAGTAGATCAATGCATACTGTCATCCAAATTACAGATACTTCTCTAAGCAAAAATCAAAACCACTATTGTTTTTTATTTGTCTTCGGAAACACTGGAGCACAGAGAGTGTAGGGAAATTGCTCCAGAACATCAAAAAAGTATGAGTGATAGAAGTATTAGAAACTAAGGTACATTTTTTTTATCAAGAGACTAAAGCCTCTCACTAGTCGTTTCACTTCAGTTTAGCTCTTCTTAGCATTTCTTTTGCTTCCTTACCCACGGAACACTCTGATCCCCCCATATCACCTATAGTTATATAGGGTAAAATCTCATTATTTGGTGTTCAGTGAAGTGAAGAAAGAACAGAGCTTCACTGAGTTTTCCTGAACTGCTTTTACTTTTGGATGAAAATCCTTTTTATATAGTATGAATAGAATAGAAGTTAGTTGAGAGTTTACCTATATTAGTACTAGAATTCATTCATTGAGCTTTCTTTAATACAAAAAAAGCATAGAGTTAGAAATTATGCTAAAGAAAGAGGATGTCATAAATGGTGGAGCAACTTGTTTTGATGATTAATTTTAATTCTAGGCCTTTGGTTTAGAAAACTGCTTTTAATATCTCTGCTTTAGAATTGGTCTAATAGAACATGCTACTTTATTTCTTTTATTTCCTTATAAGCTTACATCTTTCTCAATCATTCATATATATATATGTGTGTGTGTGTGTATATATATATACACACACACACTTTATTTTTTATTCAATTGTTACTTTAGCAGTGTCTGCAATTAAGAACCAGCTCACTAAATGAACTGTAATTATTGCAAATTGTGGTAAGCACCAGTAATTAAAATGTTGCAGTAATGCTAGCCAGCTTTGCTAGATGCCCTTTGAGAGTAGCATAAAATGATATTATGTCTTTAACTGGTATTTGTATTACAGATGAGAAAACCTGGAAATTCAGACCTTCAGAATCTTTTGGCTGTCTTTAGAGCATAATGTAAAGTGAGGATTAGCAGTTATCTAGTGAATTCAAACTGGGAAGATAGTCAATTTGGTTAATTCCACAGCAAAAGTGGCTTTTTCTTTAAAATGTACAATCTTTAGGGCATAAACATACATGGCTTCCCCATGAGGGGAAAATGAACAATAAACTGTAATCTCTTTTTTGTGTTTGTAAGATGCTAATAGTGAGCCTTCTGGGTACAAAAGCAAGACGGAACTCCTTCAATACGCACCCATCTTTTGAGGATCCTCACCCAGCTGCTACCCCCAGTGAACTCTCCAGCTGTGTAGTCATTTGGCAGAGTGCACTGTTATGCATAACTTAAGCTATTTGTGTGTGGCTCCAATACAACTGGTGAATATAGGCTGTCCACAAGGAAACCCCTTAACTTATTGCAATTGAAAAACAATGGATTCAATGGTTGTGTGGTCATGAAAATGACCTAAATTTCAGTTATAGCATTAACTGAATCCATTTGGTGACATATTTGATCATTTGCTTCTTTTCCACCTTTGCTCAAGGTGATCCAAAAAAAATGCCATCTATTTAACCAAAGGTTGTGAATTAGAGGAAGACAAGGTAATATGTTTATGAAAACAGTGCTAACAAATAAGTACTACATTTGAGAAGATTTAAGTTCAATAAATCTCCATAAGGATCTCAGGGAATACAGAGATTCGGAGTCGGGAATGATGTTTTCATGTTACAAAGTGAAAGACATTTGCCACCTTGTGATCCTGAAAATCACCTGGTGTCCCGAAACAATCCAATGCACAGGTCTTCCCATCCTGGCCATGATAGATTATTGGATATTGGAATAATTCTCCTACCACAAACAATTGTGAATCTAGGGAAAAAGTAAAATCAGCTGATTTTAGACTTTGTACAACAGACAAAACAGCAGGTTTGAGAAAAGGCAAAAAAGTGGAGTCAGTTTTACACTCACCCCAGCCTTCTGCCCGGGGGTGTTTCTCAAATTGCAGCATAGGGAAGTAGAGTCCAAACAGAGAACACTGGTCTCTCCAGGCAGAGGAGAGAGAAACTAGATTTATGGCTGCTGAGGTGACCAGAATCTGAAAAAGTAGGATATTAGAAAAACAAAGCAGTTTCAAGAAGAAGCCCCAGACATCTGCATAGTTGTACTCTCCCATCTTTGGCCAAGTAATAAGCTGGGCATACATAGGGTAAAACTCTGTGGGACCTGGAAAACCACAGTTACTGAGGGACTGTGAGATGATAGAGATTATAGAGGGAGTGCTGGAAGACTTTGGAATCCCAACCAGCCAGAGTAGAAACATCTGAAAATCCCAGTCATTCAGCTGAAACCATAGCAAGGCCATACCCTGAGAGTAGGACGAGCCTGGCCGTAAAGGAAGGGTTACTCTAGAACAGTTTATCAAAGCATAAAACTAAGCCTCAATAAAATTAGATTGCATTACCAGCAAATTAATTGCCTACTAGAGCAAGTCTCAACACTTTTTAAAGGCAGCATAATTTAGACTAATATAGTATTCCTAATGCCCAAAATTCGGTAAAAAAAAAAAATTGCTGGATATACAAGAAGACTTCCAAAATGTAACACAGAACCAGGAGAATCACAGTGGACAGAAACAAACCCAGGTGTGACATGGGTGTTGGAGTTAGCATGCAGGGACTTTAAAATAGTTGTTTATAGATATATTGATGGGTTTAAATAAAAAGATAATGTGCAGAAAGATAGGAATATATTTTTCAACAGGGAAATATAAACAAAAAATGGAAATTTTAAAACTAAAAATAATATAATTTAAATAAACATTCCAAATGCATAAGCTTAATAACAGATTGGACACTTAAGATCAATTAATAAAAACTCTCCATATTCAAGCACAGAGAGAAAATCATTGCCTTATGGCACAGTATCAAATGGCCATATATGCATGGGATAATAGAGGAGACAGGAAATGGAAAAAGAAATCGACGGAGAAAAAATACTTCAACAGTGGTCTCCACTTTGTGATAGGAATTTACTGGGAAAAGACACAAGGGAGCTTTTTGGGAAGATGAAAATGTCCCTTATTTTGAAAAGGGTGTGAGTCACAGAGTTGTATTTGTCAAAGCTCATTGAGCTACATTCTTATGGTCTATTCATTGAAATCTGGTTTACCATTACTCTCAGTGTGACAAATTGTTAGTGTCATCTCTTCTCTATCTACTTTTTTTTTTTTAAAGATTTTATTTATTTGACAGAGAGAAACACAGCGAGAGAGGGGACATGGGCAGAGGGAATGGTAGCGGGAGAAGCAGGCTTTCTGCTGAGCAGGGAGCCCGATGCGAGGCTCGATCCCAGGACCCTGGGATCATGACCTGAGCCGAAGGCAGAGGCTTAACGACTGAACCACCCAGGCGCCCTACTTTTTAAATAGACTCTTTCAGTGTTCCTTTTCTTAAGCCCACTGTTAAATATTCACGTTTCTAAGTTTCTGTCCTTGGCCTTCTTTTATTTCCGCTTCATACATTCTTTTGGGACCTTAGATATGATTAGCACAGGACAAGTGTTCACTGCTTGATAGGTAGATGGATGGATGCATAGTTGGATGGATGAATAAGTGGATAACTAGACAAGTAATGAGTCCTCTCCTATTTACTTTCATTCAGTTTATGTGTTGGGCACTTTTCCAGGTGCTGAAGGCACAGTTGTGAACAAAGCAGAAAAAAATTTTTTTCTGTTCTCTAGCGTTCACATTTTATTTATAGTGAAGTCTTGGTTCAACTTCCAATTTCAGGTTCACATCATTTCCCAAATAGGAGCACGCCTACCTCTGATTTGTACCTTGTAAGTCAATGCCAGAGTAAAATTATTAAGACCTATATGTGATACGTTACTCCTATATATTTTTTAATATTAATGTACGTAAATCTATATGCATTTTTATCATGTTCAACCATAGCTGTACCTTAATACCCTATGCTCTAGTCATATAAAATTATTTTCTATTTATCTCTTTCACTGTGTATTTTTGCATAAGAGATTCCTTCAGCCTAGAATATCCTTGCTCTTCTCAATCTTCACCTTCAGTGTCTCCTTGTAGAACTCTTATTCATTCTTCAGAGATACTTAAGAGATCTTTTAACGTTTTCTTGACTTCCTAGACAGAGGTAACATTTTCTTCTCAAGGTTTCTTTTTAATACTCCCCTTAATTATTGTGTATAAGTTTATCTGTCAGCTGGGTGTTGGTACAGGTTACTCAGCCATAAATAGACTATAACTGTGGACTTAAAAAAAAAAGGGTACAGTAGAAGAATTAGAGGTATAATACCAAATAAAGCACTGATAGTGTAAAAGATTCTACTCAAGAGAGAGCAGAAGGAAAAGTTGGATGTTCAAATGCAGAGGTGGAACCCAGTGTTCAGGAGTAAAGATTGCCAGAGACATTAGCCAGCTACCAAGTACAACAGACTGGACTCCATCTATACCCAAATCCCAGAGGCATGTATATCTTCTGGGGGCTTTGTGTAAAAGAGGCTATAAGCCAACAGCTGGCTGATTAAAATTTATGCAAGGATAGCTAATGACCAGGAGCACTGGACGTGGAGAACACTTTTGCCCTCAAACACAAAAGAAACTTACAACGAATTTTAGGGCACAGTAGACTAGAATAATACTGTTAGCATTTAACTGGCTATGTGATAAAGGCAGCTGCTGTGGGCGAGTTTGGGAGCACAGTCTGATACCTTTTCCAAAAAGGTATTTGTTATACTACTTGTTGGACTATTTACCTTTTGAGGCAATAAGGCCCTGGGTGGAGGTTATACTAAGTTTTTCTCTCTGCTATTATGTGTGGCCCATTGTAGGCCCTGAAATTTCTCTTTTAATAATAAATTAACAGTTTTCAATGAGTGAAGCAGTATTCACACAAAGCTTTCTTTAGTCCTTAGACATGCATTCTTTGCTTGGGATTGTGATGGGTTTTGTTGCCATGAGAACATTTTACCATGAGAACATTGTCAAGACTGTAATCTAAAGATGTTACATCCAAATATCAAGCAAATAGATCAGTTCAAAATCAATTAGTACTCTTCATATTATTTAGATAAATGATACTTCTTTTTCATTTCATAACTGATTATCTTAATATCATTTATAATTACCCTAGTTTATGAAGCTGTTCTCTGCCCTTGGTAAGAATGACTTTCCTAGATATTTCACAGCATTTTGTAATGTTCTGTGGAACACTGCTTCAAAGAGATGTTAACGGATGCACTATGTGAGGATATAGATTTTAGAAGTACAGCCATCCTGATCTCTGTCTAGAAAATTCACAATGCACGTTAATATGCTAAAGACTCCAAGAAGCCCTTGGTGGGGGAGAAGGTGATTTTTAACACACAGATACCAAAGAGTTTGTGACAAAACACTTCCTTCATGACAAATAAGGAACATTTGGAACATGTGCTTCCTGAGAGTAACAGTTTAAGAGATTCCTTCTAAAGAATAATAATTATCTTCTTTAGAAAGACACTGAGCCAAATATAATGAAATTGTGATAGCATTTGGAGTCAGAAGTCATAGGTTTCAGTCACCTAAACCTGTTACGAATTTGTCATCTGGGCAAGTTCTTAACCTCTTTGAGGATTACAAAGACTATCCTGCAGGTATAAGATGTTCAACAAATACTCATTTTCTTCTTCTTATTTTATAATCCCCTCACACATTCTAATGATGGACCAAGTACCAGACTGTGGGCCCAGCTGGAGTTGACCATCCTTAAAGAAGGGATGGACCTCCCTGGTAGCACCTGTGCTTCTAGAGAGCCAGGTGGGGAACAGTGATATTGAGACTAGGCAGGGGATAGGTGGGGAAGTGGTTAGTCCACCCACACATTCTCACATGTTGCAAATTGCAGCTGGTGATTGTTCTCTCAAGAGATGGCCACTAGCATGCATACCAATGAAAATATGTCCTCAGGTCTAGTGTGGCACGTGTGCCTTAATTACTACCCCCTACTTTAGGGAGGTCAACAAGGAAGTTCTCTCTTTTTCTGTGAAACAATCATAAAAGCGGCCCAGAGAGTTAAGGTTAATACTTTTCAAATATAATACCTGGAAATTTCTTTAGGCTGTAACTACAGCATTAGCCCTGTATTAAATTATCCAATGCTAGTTACAAATCAAAATGTTGAGTGAGTACTAAAACTTTAAATATGGTTTTCCACAGATTTTAAACAGATGCAGCTTTAACCTAAGAGCCTATTGTATCCATTTCCTCATTCTCTTTGTTCTAAGAAATGACTAGCGTGGACATTTTGGTGAAAGGGGTGTCCTGACTAAAATGGAGCTTAGTTTTTCTGAGATTACCAACCCACTGTACCCTCCCTATCCCATCCCACTTGCCATGCCCCATCCTCGGCCCATGGAAAATGTGAGCAAAAGCACATGCCGTATAGGCTGTGTCTTTTTTTAGAAAAAAGTCCCCTTTGTCAATTTTCCTCACACATCAAACATATATTTCCAAGGATGACAGCAAGTTGAGCAATAATTTAGGCTAAAAGGTGCAAAAGACTAAAAATTAAATGTTTAAAAGTAAAACTATGTTTTTCTCTTGGAAATTGAGAGCAGCGACATTGGATCCAGAACTTAGATATTTCTAGGGAATGGTTCTACAGTCAAACCCAATGTCAGATAAATTGTGATTCCAGATGTGAAGGATGCCTGGGTGAGGCACACAGCAAGTTTTGTAAAAGAAAAAACCCAGAGGAAAAACTGTTACTCATCCTCTTTCTTTCTTTTCTGTCCTTTTCTTTTTTCTTTGCCTCCCTCCCTCCCTCCCTCCCTTTCCTTCCTTTCCTTTCCTTTCCTTTCCTTTCCTTTCCTTCCTTCCTTCCTTCCTTCCTTCCTTCCTTCCTTCCTTCCTTCCTTCCTTCCTTCCTTCCTCTTCTTTCTCCTCTCTGCCGCCCCCCCCTTTTGTAATGAGCATATAAAGTAGTTCCAGATGGTGAGCAAGTGGCCAGACTCAAACAAGTTGCTAAGCTTGCTGGCATAAGAGAACCTGCTTAGTGGTGACACAGAAGTACTGAATCCCCACAGTCCTGCTTCCTGGTGAAAACTGGAGAGAACAAACTAACAATAGAGAAATGAGTACTGTAATTTATCTTGGAGGCCATTTAGGTTGTTTATCCCAAACTACATTTTGATTCCAGTTACAGTTTAATTATGAGTATTTGTTCTCTAACAGAGACTAAACAAAGGGTAACTATTTTCTTTTATCTTTTTCTTTGTTATGAAAATTTCAGTTTCATGTTTGCCTCTCCTCTCTCCTTAAATAGTGTCTCATGCTATGTAAACGCGTTCAGCTCAATTTCTTCCCACTCGGATGAAGTCTCTAAAATTAACGATGAGAGCAGGAGTTTTTACATATAAGAAATATGTGACTTAATAATGCCTTATATATTTCTTCGAGCTTTTATTGTGTATATCTGATGAGTTGCTTCAGTTGTAAAGGAGACACCACCAGGACTCTGGGCATCAAACAACTGACATAAATTTTTACAGTGGAGGAAACCCACTAAGTTTAAATACCCCTCTCCAGCGGTAACTGGCAAGGCGTTTTTGTTTCTGATCATAAAATGGAAAGTTATAAAGATATAGAAGGAAGGTGGGTTATGCTTATGTTCTCTTTTGTATATCTCCCACTGTTTCTGTCTCAGGCCACCAGTGATGGATTTGCTTTGTTTCAGAGCCCATAGTCCACTTACAAAACATATTCTGTATCTGGTTTTGCAGCCATTCAAAGGTTAGTTTCAGCACATAATTTTTGTCAAATATACTGCTGAGGAGATTTTTCTTCCATCTATAAAACACCCTACACAATGCTTGCTGCTACTTTTTGTCATGGGAAATCACATTTTCCCCTCTATATGCTATAGATGGGCCCCCTATGACTTGCTCAGCCATCTCTGGATTCCATCTAAGTTAGAGCAATGAAAAATATTTGATAATCAGTTCTTTCTTGGTAGAAAAGACACTTCTGGTTTGGGTTGAAACTAAATTCTATACTGCTTTAAAAATTAATTAGTAATTAATATTTGAAAATATAGAAAACATTGTATGCATCAGTTTAAAAAGAACTTCTTTACTACAGAGCGCCCATAATTTTGATATTTAAGTCACTTTTCCAGCAACAAGAGTAATACATTTTGTTTTCATCTATCACTTGCATTATTGATCAGGGTTTTTTTTTCTTTTTTTAATATAACCTTCATTTATCTATTTTTGGATTAATTATTTTTCTTGTGACTGTTCTAAAAAAACTATTTCCATTGCCATCTGTGTTTTGCATTGTCTTGTTTTTTATTTTGTCATGAAAAGTTTTCATATTTCCGTTCATTTTAACTAGAATCTCAGGTGGTTTCAGCATAGTTAATACAAATTTAGTGAATGAGAAAGAAATGGATAGTTTATCAGTAATAATCTGCATTTCATTCTATATGTAACAGTAAAGATATGCATGGTATTAAGTTGGTTTTCTTTTTCAAAAGTTCATCTACGGTCTTTGAACATACTGAACATACTCCGTGTTCAGTTCTTATTAATGCAAACTCAAACTCCTCTGGCCATAGCTTGCACACTTGACACCACAATTTATCAGGTAGGAGATTGAGGGCATTCACTTTGGATTTGCAGATCTCTATTTATTATGTACTTACTACCTGCCAGATGTTCAAGTCACTTAAATTTCTGAGTCTCACTTTTCCAACGCTAAAATAGATATAATATTTATCTCGGGTTTGTCATGAGGATCATAAAATATAAATGTATAAACATATATAATTTATCAAATATACTCCGAAAACATGAAGCATAATTATGATTATTAATATGTTATTTCCATGTAATAATTTGATCCAGAAATTAAAACATATCCAATTAATTTGAATATTTGAAAAAATCATTTCTAATGAAATGGACTTGTAATTTACAAAAAGGTGTTATTATGCCAAGGTATTATTACGCCATATTATAGGCAATAACTTCTTGTAAACTATTTTTAAAGGAAAGTTTTTTTGTTCCATTGTGACAGCTATAAAATTTTAATGTAGCCATTAAAAGAAAGAACTCTCTGGGGTGCCTGGATGGCTCAGTCAGTTGAGGGTCAAACTCTTGATTTTGGCTCAGGTCATGATGTCAGGGTTGTGAGAGTGAGCCACAGGTCCCAGCGTGGATTCTGCATAAGATTCTCTTTCTCCCTATGACCCTCTCCCCCACTTCCCTCCCCCACTTTTATGTGCACTCACTCTCTCTAGGAAGGGTGAGAGGAAGAGTTTTCTTATGATTTCTCAACTTGAAAAATTTAAAGCACCATAGGACAAATCTTTAAAAGGGAGTGACTTTTATGGATATCTGAGGGCTCCTGTATGCACATTTCAGATTTCATTCATCACATGAAAACAAGTTGATTCCTTCTGTAAGGTAGTGTAAATTTTAATTTGAAATATAACTATATTTTCTATTGAGAAATTTCAGGACAAAAACAAGAGTAAGAGTCCAATATAAGAAAAGTAAACAATAGATAAAGAATAACTTACTGAATGTTTATTTCTTAATAAACTACTCTGTATTTACTTGATGTAGGTGCATGCCACCCACATGATCATGAGCTCATACATCATGAGCTCACTACATTCAGAACTCTGCCATTTGACTTGCAGTGAGGGATTCACTGGGGCACCTTCACTGATGCACCAGGAAGATCCCCACTCTTACAGTCAGTAAGTTAATGCAGAAGGTCAAAATGCAGATACAGCATTGGAGAGACAATCTTAAAATATGATTATAATACAGCTTTGCTGGAAATACATGTTTGGAGATAAGAGTTCATCATCTGGACTATATGGCTCAAAAACTGAGTATTTGGTGACTCCAGTTGCAACAGACATTTATCAAGTACCAGCCAGGAACTAGGAAAGGAACTGGGGAAGCAAAAATAAGTAGAATACAGATTCCTTTCCTTAAGGATATTACTGTGTCTAGAGGCAGACACATAACAAATATTTGGAACATGCTGATTGTTACTAGAGAAATGTGAATGGCTTATGAAGACACAGTGAAGAGTATGCATCCCATATCCTCCTAAACCAGTCTGTGGGAAAATTCTTGGAGGAGGTGACACTGTCAGAAGGGGTACATGGAGGGTGAAGAGACTACATGGATGGTGAAGAGACTACATGGATGGTGAAGAGACTACATGGATGGTGAAGAGACTACATGGATGGTGAAGAGACAAGGCCACAGCTTGATAACCAAAGGATAAAATGCTTCAGTCATGAGCTCTCTTTAGTTTCTATGAAACACAGGAATCAATGTCTAAGCAACATTGACTTGAAAATGGTAGATAATCAAGAGAGCCTATTAAGGCTTGGATAAAATGGAAAGGAAAATCTCAAATGGAAGCTAGCTTACCGTTTGTTTTCCATATAGTGCTTGTGGTGCTGTTCTATGACTGGTTTAAAACAGATTTTTTTTTAAAGATTTTATTTATTTATTTGACAGAGGGAGATCACAAGTAGGCAGAGAGGCAGGCAGAGAGAGAGGAAGAAGCAGGCTCCCTGCCGAGCAGAGAGCCCGATGTGGGGCTCCATCCCAGGACCCTGAGATCATGACCTGAGCTGAAGGCAGAGGCTTTAACCCACTGAGCCACCCAGGCACCCCTAAAACAGATTTTTTTTTAAGAGATAGAACACACCTGTGTAAGTCGAGAGGGGGCAGGGGGCAGAGGGAGAGGGAGAGAGAGAATTTTTTTTTTTTTAAAGATTTTATTTATTAGAGAGAAACACAGTGAGAGAGGGAACACAAGCAGAGGGAATGGTAGCGGGAGAAGCAGGCTTCCTGCCGAGCAGAGAGCCCGATGCGGGGCTTGATCCCAGGACCCTGGGATCTGACCTGGGCTGAAGGCAGACGCTTAACGACTGAGCCACCCAGGTGCCCCGGAGAGAGAGAATCTTAAGCAGGATCCACACCCAGCATGGATCCCACCGTGGGGCTCAAGGTCAGGACCCTGAGATCATGAACTAAATATTAGAACCCTGAGCCAAAATAGAGTCTGACACTTGACTGATTGATCCATCCAGGAACCCCCTGAAAACAGATTTTTAAAGCATTGTCTCTGTTCATTTTCTCTTGGTTTATTCTTCACTTTGAGAGCCACTGTGAAGAGTTCATATGTCTTTGCTACTTCTATTTTCTTATCCTAGTTTAATATATGTAGAAACTCTCTTTTTAAATGTAATGAATGAAATTATATTTCTCATTTATAAATGAAACTATTCCTGATGAACTTCAAGTATTTTAAAATCTATCTCAATGGGGAGGCATCTGAAAGATATTCTTACCCTCCCAAAGCACTATAATGGTAGTAATTTGGCTACATGCACGATTCATTTTTTTATTGCTAAGCCCTTGTAGCCTCCTTGACTTGTCAACAGGAAGTGGGAGTTCCTTGACCACAAAACCTTTGGAATTATTAGTATTCTGAGACTACATTGAATGGGATTTCCTAATGTATCTTCTCAGATTTTGGCAACTGAGGCGGTGACCAGAGAATTCTTGATGCTGAGCCCTCAGGTCTGGATCATGTTTCCTTTTCATTACACTGTGGTCTGATGTTGGTAGTTTTTCATTTCCAAAACGAGAAACATCTGTTTAAAACATTTTTTTTTAACAATTGATAGGAATTTCTCACTTACTCTTGGGGTGAGCTTTGTTGATGGGATAAAATTAATTTCTGTCATTCTTTGGCTCATACTAATTTCTTCTTAATATTTGCTTAAGATAGAGTTGTCTTTGAATGCAAAATAATAAATGCAATATATGAACTAGCATTGATCATATATCTCAACAAATAGACTAATTATAAACAGCTAAGTAGGTACATAAAAATTGTATCAGTTTGGGTCCCCTAGAATCAGATAGAAAGACAGAATAAGAACTGCAAGTGATTTTTTGGGAGCAGTTCCTGTGACAGATGAAGGAGAGCGTGAGCAGGAAGGCAGGGAAGGCTTTCAGAATGTGACACAAGTTTGATACCTATGAAAGAAGAGGGGAAAGAAATAAGAGGCTGGAGTAAAGACAGTTTCAGATACCATGTAGCTCTTGGAAAGCCTTAACCAGGCCAATATGTAGTCCCAGAGCAAAAATGAACCATTGGCGTGGGCTGCATTTGGCAAACAAGGCTGGAATCATTTCCCTACTCAGACACTGACAGAAGTTCATCTAGAATATAACCTCAGCAAAGCTGAGGTGGAAGCTAAATATATGTTCTCTCGTAAGATAGATCCTGAACAGTGTACATCCATGGCTGCCACGCTGGTCTTTCTCAGGATTTTGCATCCTGTCATGGAAATTTCACTTACCAGAAAAAAATACATAGGCAGGATTTCAAAAACCATTAGAGTATAATAAGTTATAGCAGTATTTTTAGTTATTTTGACAAAATACTTAAAGTTTATTGAAAAAAATGAATGTCAAAATCCTACTTAAAGAAAATCCTGCTGTAAGAGTTCATTATTTAAAATTATTATAAATTATAAAAATTATTTAAAAGGTATTTTTGACCTTAGAATGTCTTAGAGCCACTTAATTTTTTTAATACTGATAGGAATTTGCAAAGACAATTAACATTTTTTTAAAAAAAATATTTAGCATTTTATTTCATCACTGTATTAGAAAAGAGACTAATTATGCTACTTGGGACAACATGGATGGACCATGAAGGCATTATGTTAAGTGAAATAAATCAAGGAGAGAAAGACGAATGCTATGCCATTTCACATATATACAGAATCTAAACAAAACAAACAAATGAACTCACAGAGACAGAGAACAAATTGGTTGTTGTCAAAGGAGGGAGGTGGGAGATAGGTGAAAAGGGAGAAGATGTCAAAGGTACAAACTCTTAGTAATAAATAAGTTATGAGGATATAATTTACAGCATGGTGACTATAGTTAATAATATAGTATTATGGGTCGCCTGGGTGGCTCAGTGGGTTAAAGCCTCTGCCTTCAGCTCAGGTCATGATCCTGGGATCAAGCCTCACATTGATCTCTCTGCTCAGCAGGGAGCCTGCTTCCCCCTCTCTCTCTCTCTGCCTGCCTCTCTGCCTACTTGTAATCTCTCTCTCTGTGAAATAAATAAATAAAATCTTTTTTAAAAATTTTAAAAAATACATAATATAGTATTAAGTATTTAAAAGCTGACAAGAGAGATCTTAAAAGTTCTGTCATAAGAATAAAAATTATAACTGTGTGGTAATTAATGTTAACTAGACTTATTGTGATTTTCTCACAATATATACAAATATTAAATCATTATGTTGTATACCTGAAACTACGATAATGTTTTATATATATATATCAATTATATCTCAGTGAAAAAGAAGAATAAGAGTATTCTCTTATTCTTATATAAGAGAATAAGAGTATTCTTACTATGAAAAAATCATGAAAAAAACAATATTGAATAATTTTTGTTAAATAGTATGGGAATTATATAAAGGTAAACTTGGAGTTTTGTGTCCCTGGAGTTTTCAGCTTTACCTAGTGGTACTAGAATATCTTAATACAGAGGAAAAAAGGAAAAACATATGACCCATCATATATAGTATACAAAGTATATAACAAAACATGTTTTAGAAAACCATTTAATTACAGGAGAAAATAGACAAGACTATTATTAAGAGGAATAAAATAATGAAAAGCAGTTTGAAAATGTTCCCTTTTTGCCAAATTTATATACTACTGTTTGAACAATGCATTTTCTAGGGTTTTAGGATTATATATCTGTTTGCTTAGGTTTAATATTTTTAAATGTTCTAAAATAAAAATGTATTACGCTTGTAATTCTGAACAGCCGTAAATTTTTAGAGTGATAAGTAATTACTAGCTAGCAAGTTTACACACACACAAATGCATGCACAATCACTAATACTTACAACACAACATCAGCAACAAGTGAACAGGTGGAAAATAATTGACTTGGTTTTTTATTGAAGTATAATTAACACACAGTGTTATATTAGTTTCAGATGTAGAATGATTCAGTAATTTTATGCATTGCTCCATGCTCATCAAGAAAAGTATACTCTTAATATGCTTTATCTCTTTCACCTGTCTCCCTATCTACCTCCCTTCTGGCAATAATCACTTTGTTCTCTGTCTTCAAGAGTCTGTTTTTTATTTGTCTTTTTTCCTTTGTTCATTTTATTCTTAAATCTAATATATGAGGGAAATCATATAATATTTGTCTTTCTCT
Source organism: Procyon lotor (assembly GCA_028646535.1). Taxonomy (NCBI): domain Eukaryota; kingdom Metazoa; phylum Chordata; class Mammalia; order Carnivora; family Procyonidae; genus Procyon; species Procyon lotor. Next base: position 73,678,764 of record CM053607.1, read on the forward strand.
GTCTGACTTATTTGATTTAGCATGATGCCTCTAGGTCTACCCTTGTTGCAAATGTCAAGATCTCATTCTTTTTTATGGCTGAGTAATATTCCGTTGTATGTATCTGTGTGTGTGTGTGTGTGTGTGTGTGTGTGTGTGTGTGTATTCTTCTTTATTCATTAATCTATGGATGTACAAGTGGATTTCTTCCATATCTTGGCTATTGTAAGTAATGCTGCAACAAACATTGGGGGTTCATATATCTCTTCAAATTAGTATTTTCATTTTTATTTGGGTAAATACCCAGTAGAGGAATTAATGGATCATATGGTAATTCTATTTTTAGTTTTTTGAGGAACCTTCATAATGTTTTCCACAGTAGCTGCATCAATTTGCATTTGCACCAATGGTGCACAAGAGTTCTTTTTTCTCCACATCCTCACCAACACTTGTTACTTCTTGTCTCTTTGGTTCTAACGATTCTGACAAGTGTGATATTTCACTATAGTTTTGATTTGCATTTCCCTGTTGATGAGTGATGTTGAGCATCTTTTCATACATCTGTTGGCTATTTGTATGTTTTCTTTGGAAAAATGTCTATTTGGGTCCTCTGCCCATTTGTAATCAGATTATTTGAGGGGGAGGTTTGTTGCTGAGTTGTGTAAGTTCTTTATACTTTTGGGCTTTTAAGCCCTTATTAGATATATCCAATAAGATATTTACAAATATCTTCTGCCATTCAGTAGATTGTTTTTTTTGTTTGTTGATGATTTCCTTAGCTGTGAAAAGCTTTTTATTTTGATATACTCCCCTTAGTTTAATTTTGCTTTTCTTTCCTTTGACTGAGAAGACATTTCTAGAAACATTGCTGTAGAGGATGCTAAAGAAATTAGTACCTGTGTTTTCTTTCAGGAATTTTATGGTTTCAGGTCTTACTTTAGGTCTTTAGTTAATTTCGAGTTTATTTTTGTATATGGTGTAAGGAGGTGGTCCAGTTTCAAACAAGAGAAACCCCATAAGGCTATCAGCTGATTTTTCAGGAGTAACTTGCATTCCAGAAGGGAGTGTCATAATATATTCAAAGTGCTGAATGGAAAAAAACCTGCAACCATGAATACTCTACCTGGCAAGGTTATCATTCAAAACATAAGGAAAGATAGTTTCCCAGATAAACTAAAGGAGTTAAAGGAGTTCATCACTACTAAATCAGCCTTATAAGACTTGTTTAATGCTTTGAGTGGAAGGGAAACATCATAATCATGAATAAGAAAACTATGAAAGGAAAAATTTTCATAGGTAAATTCAAATATATGATAAATAGTAGATAAATCACTTGTAAAACCAGTATGGAGATTAAAGGGGGAAAAAAACACAGTAAAATCAATTATATTTACAAAAAATAAGTCACAGGATTCACAAAATAAAAGAATGTAAAGTATAATGTACATAAAACGTGAGGGGAATAAAAATTTAGTGCTTTTAGAATGTAAGTTCAGCAACCATCAGCTTTAATATAGACTGCTGTATGTATAAGATGTTCTATATGAACCTGACTGTAACCACAAGAGAAGAAGAAAGGAACAGAGAACTACAAAACAACTATAAAACAAAATGGCAATAAATACAAACCTATCAATGATTACATATATGTACATATACACAAATATAAATGGACTAAGCCTCCAACAAAAGACAGAGTGAATGGATAAAAAAGCAAGACCCATCCATATGCTGCCTACAGGAGACCCATTTCAGACCAAAAGACACATGCAGATCAAAAGTGATGGGACAGAAAAACATTTACCATGCAAATGGCATCAAAAAGAAAGAGTTGGGGTAGCAGTACTTATATCAGATGAAATAAACTTTAAAACAAAGACTATAACAAAAAACAAAGGAGGACACTACATAATGATACAGGGAAAATCTAGTAAGAGGATATAACAATTATGTGTCCAACATGTGACACTTAAATACATAAAGCAACTATTAACAGATATAAAGGAAGAAATTGACAATAATATAATAATAGTGGAGGACTTTAACACCTCACATACATCAGTGGATAGATCATCCAGACAGAAAAGCAACAAGTAAACAGTGGCTGTGAGACACATTAGAAAAGGTGGACCTAACAGATACATTCGGAATATTCCATTCAAAAATAGCAAATTCAGGAAGAGATGGAGAAGGAGAAAAACCATAAGAGACACCTAAACTCACAAAACGAACTAAGGGTGGCTGGGAGGTGGGGGGTAAGGATAGGGTGGCTGGGTTATGGACATTGGGGGAGGGTATGTGCTACAGTAAGTGCTGTGAAATGTGTAAGCCTGGCGATTCACAGACATGTACCCTGGGGCAAATAATAAATTATATGTTAATAAAAAAATAAATCAAAAATAGCAAATTACAAATTCTTTTCAAGTGCACATTGAATATTCTCCAGAATAGAACATGTTACACCACAAATTGAAACTCAGTAAATTCAAAAAGACTGAAATCCTGTCGTGCATTTTTTTGACCATAAAGGTATGAAAGTCTATAGAAATCAACCATAAGAAAAAAAATCTGGAAAGAACAGAAATACATGGAGGCTAAATAATACACTACTAAACAATGAATGGGTCAACCAGAACTCAAAGAAAAAATAAAATACTGCGACAAATGAAAACACAATGGTCCAAAATCTTTGATATGCAGCAAAAGCTCTTCTAAGAGAAGTATATGCAATACAAGTTTACCTCAGGAAAGAAGAAAAATCTGAAACAACTTTATGCCTAAAGGAGCTAGAAAAAAGAAGGACAAAGCCCAAAGACAGAAGGAAATAATAAAGACTAGAGCAGAAATAAATCAAATAGAAACTAAACAAACAATAGAAAAGATAGATGAAACCAAGAGCTGGTTGTTTGAAAAGACAACAGAATTGATACACCTTTAGCCAGACTCATTAAAAAAAAAAAAAAAAGGACTTGAATAAGTAAAATCAGGAATGAAAGAGAAATAGCAACTGGCACCACAGAAATACAAAGGACTATAGGAAAGTATTATGAAAAGTAATATGCCAACAAACTGAACAACCTAGAAGAAATGGATATATTCCTAGAAATATATAACCTTACAAAACTGAATCAGGAAGCAATAGAAAACTTGAACAGATTAATTACTACCAGTGAAACTGAATCAATAACCAAAAAGTTCACAAAAGCCCAGGACCAAATGGCTTTACAGGTATAGTCTATCAAATATTTAAATAAGAGTCAATACGTATTCTTCTCACACTATTCCAAAAAAAAAAAAAAAAGAAAGAAATTCCTCTAGATTTATTGTACAAGGTCAGCAGTACCCTGAAACGAAAACCAGATAAAGATTCAACAAAAAAAGAAAACTACAAGCCAATATCTCTGATGAATAGAGATGCAAAAATCCTCAACAAAATATAGACAACCCTAAAGACTCTTCAAAGAAAACTACTAGAACTGATAAATGAATTTACTAAAGTCACAGATGAAAAAAATCGTATATGGAAATCTATTGCATTTCTGTACAATACTAATGAAATAGAGAAATTAAGAGAACAATCTCATTTATAACTCCACCAAAAAGAACAAAATTCCCAGGAATAAACTTAACCAAATAGGCAAAAGACCTATCCTTTGAAAACTGTAAAACACTGATGAAAGAAATTGAAGATGAAACAAATAAATGAAAAGATATTCCATGCTCATGGATTGGGAGAACCAAAATTGCTAAAATGTCCATACTACCCAAAGCAATCCACAGATTTAATACAGTCCTTTTCCAGAGACCAATTGTTTTTGCAGAACTAGAACAAAAAAAAAATCCTAAAATATGTATGGAACCACAAATGTCCCCAAACAACCAAAGCAATCTTGAGAAGAACAAAGAGATCTCACAATCTCAGATTTCAAGATATACTACAAACCTGTTGTCATCAAAACAGTATGGTACTGGCACAAAAATAGAAACATAGAACACCATACCAGAATAGAGCACAGCAATAAACCCATGCTTCTCTGGTCAATTCATCTTTTTTTTTTTTTTTTCATTTTCTTCTATATGATTTTTGTGTTTTGCATTTTTCCCTTTTATTTATTTATTTTTTTATTAACATATACTGTGTTATTTTCCCCAGGGTACATGTGTGTGAATCATCAGGCTTACACATTTCACAGCACTTACCATAGCAATACCCTCCCCAGTGTCCATAACTCAGCCAGCCTACCCTACCCCCCCACCCCCCCAGCCACTTTTAGTTTGTTTCAAGAGTTTAGG
>CM053607.1:73683135-73836749 GCA_028646535.1 Procyon lotor
TTATCCATTCATCTGTTGATGGACATCTAGGTTCTTTCCGTAGTTTGGTTATTGTGGACATTGCTACTATAAACATTCAGGTGCATGTGCCCCTTTGGATCACTATGTTTGTATCTTTAGGATAAATACCTAGTAGTGTGATTGCTCGGTCATAGAGTAGCTCTGTTTTCAACTTTTTGAGGAACCTCCATACTGTTTTCCAGAGTGGCTGTACCAGCTTGCATTCCCACCAACAGTGTAGGAGGGTTTCCCTTTCTCTGCATCCTTGCCAACACCTGTCATTTCCTGACTTGTTAATTTTAGCCATTCTGACTGAAGTGAGGTGGTTATCTCACTGTAGTTTTGATTTGTATTTCTCTAATGGCGAGTGATGTTGAGCATTTTTTCGTGTGTCTGTTGGCCATTTAGATGTCCTCTTTGCAGAAACGTCTATTCATATCTTCTGTCCAATTCTTGATCGGATTATTTGTTCTTTGGGTGTTGAGATTGAGAAGTTCTTTATAGATTTTTGGATACTAGCCCTTTATCTGATATGTCATTTGTGAATATCTTCTCCCATTCTGTCAGTTGTCTTTTGGTTTTGTTGACTGTTTCCTTTGCTGTGCAAAAGCTTTTGATCTTGATGAAGTCCCAATAGTTCATTTTTGCCCTTGCTTCCCTTGCCTTTGGTGATGTTTCTAGGAATAAGATGCTGCAGCTGAGGTCAAAGAGGTTGCTGCCTGTGTTCTCCTTTAGGATTTTGATGGATTCCTGTCTCACATGGAGGTCTTTGATCCATTTTGAGTCTGTTTGTGTGTGTGGTGTGAGGAAATGGTCCAGTTTCATTCTTCTGCATGTGGCTGTCCAATTTTCCCAACACCATTTATTGAAGAGACTTTCTTTTTTCCATCGAATATTCTTTCCTGCTTTGTCAAAGATTAGTTGACCCTGAAGTTGAGGGTCCATTTCTGGGCTCTCTATTCTGTTCCATTGATCTATGTGTCTGTTTTTGTGCTGTCTTGATGATTACAGCTTTGTAATAGAGCGTGAAGTCTGGAATTGTGATACCGCCAACTTTGGATTTCTTTTTCAACATTCCTCTAGCTATTCATGGTGTTTTCTGGTTCCATATATATATATATATGTATTAGACTTGTGATTAGAACAGAGCCCCACACCCAATTTTGGGTGTTTTTTGGTCTATTAGAAGATACTACTTCCCAAACTTTTAAAGAAAGAAAACCTTATAAATATACAAAAATAAAGGTAAATACTATGAAGGGATGGAATATAAGTGTAAAGATGAAAATTAAAAAAGATTCTAAAAAAGGGATTGATAAGAGTTTGGTTGAAAAAAGAAAGAAGAAAGAATGTGATCAGGCTGGAGACTAGAACAAAGCCATGTACTAGATTTAGGGTATGTTTGGGTCTATTAGAAGAAATTGTATCCCAAAATTTTAAAGGAAAAAAAAAAACCCTATATGTATATAAAAAATAAGGTTAAGTACAATGAAGGGATAAATTATGAATGTAACAGTGATAATTAGAAAAGATTTTTAAAAAGGTATTGATAAGATACTAGTTAAAAAACATTAAAGTAGGAAAGAGGAAAAATTAAAAAATAAGAAAAAAATACAATTTAAAAAATTTAACTCTGAAAGACTAAAGGATCATGGGGAAAAAAGCCATGAATTCCATGTGTTGCTTTTTCCTAACTCTTGAGTTCCGCAGTTCCCATTGATTGATGAACTTGGTCTCGGCTGGATATTCTTGCTGATCTTCTGGGGGAGGGGCCTGTTGCAATGATTCTCAAATATCTTTTCCTGAGGCGGAATTGCACTGCCTTTGCCAGGGCCCAGGCCAAGCAATCTGCTGAGGTTCGCTCTTGGCAGCTTTTGTTCCCTGAATGCTTTCCATACAGCTTTGGAGGATGGGAATGAAAATGGCAGCCTCCCAATCTCTGTCCAGTAGGACCCTAGAGCTTGGGGCCCCATTCCTCAGTGTGCCTTTGGAGAAAAGCAGTCAATCATTCCTATCTCCCTGGTCTCTGGCCGCACTCTAAGCTCAGCCAGCCTGTGACAGAGTGTTTCTGTCTCTGGCGCACAGCCCCATTGGTTTGGATTTGGAATCTCCAAACCCAGTAGATTCCTGCAATGTGCTCCTGTGCCACTCCTCCCCAAAGAGAAAGGAAGGGGTCTCCCTGGATCTGCCCCTTTGGGGGTCCCAGACCAAAGAGCAGTGGCCCAACTGTGCCTCGGATCACAATTTAAGGTAATCCCGAGCTGATAGCCCACTGCTTGGCTCCATCTCTGTCGTTGGCTTCCCTGCTCTGATACCTGGGAGCTCTGCCACCCTCAGACACCCCCGGTCTTTCTGCGATCCCACGGGTCCTGAAACCACACTGTCCCCATGAGGGCTCCATCCCCTACTTAGCCTCTAGAGGGACGTCCCTCAGTAGAGCAGACTTCTAAAAGTTCCGATTTTGTGCTCTGCTGCTCTGAGGCTTGCCGGGAGCTGGCCCCTTCCCCTAAAGTCTATCTTCCTGTTGTTTTGGATTCACTTTTCCACATGCCCTACCTTCCGGAAAGTGGTCGATTTTCTTTTCATAAAATTGCTATTCTTCTTTTCTATCTCCTTTTGAGTTTGTAGGTGTTTAGAATGGTTTGATAACTATCTAGCTGAACTTCTGGGATCTGATAATATCTAAGCCTCCTACTCTTCCAACATCTTGCTCCTCCTCTCTCTCAATTCATCTTTGACAAAGGAGACAAGAATATATAGTGGAGAAAGACAAACTCTTCAAAAAATTGTGCTGGGAAAACTGGACACCTATATGCAAAAGGAGAAACATATTGACATTCATTCTCCTTACACAATCTAATTGCATTATATAGTCAATACTAAGAGGTTGAAATATGTGTATCCAGTTTTACTTTGGTGAATCTTCTAACTAAAATTGTAAAAATCCTTAAACTTAGAAACTATGACCCAGAAAAAAACACCAAACTCCAACCACTTCATATAAATACCATTGGCTTTTGTGTAGGGTCATATAGTCTCTTCCATCACTTTTCCTTAAATCTACATTGTATTTCCTTTGTACTTATTTTTGACTTGAAATTTATCCCATATGTTCAATATATATAAAGAAATAAGGTTGAAAATACTAGCAGAGGGCATATAGGATCTACAACTACAATGAAAAAAATTCAGGAATCATTTTAACTCATAGTGGATAGAAGATTACAAATCTGTATAGGATATATTGTTCAAGAGAAGATATGACTATGAAGGATGACAAAGTTTTATTCCTTTATAATTGACTATAAATGTAAACAGAAGAAAAGGTAATCTATGACACAATATTTAAGAGTTTGGATAAAATATTCAACATCTGTTTTGGATACTCTCAATATTAGCTCAGGGAATTACTAGAAGTTACTAGAGAATATATAAAGGTCAGGGCTGGTGAATGTATCTGCTGATAACACTTTGAATGCAACTAGATTTTGTAGGTGCTTTAGAATCTGAAAATCATATTAAGTGTCTAGGTGTGAAGTAAGGGACCCATGTGATGTTCATGTTGAGATCATCAGAGAATGGGAATACATGCCTCAACAGACTTTCAAAGTAGGTGAAAGAGATAATTATATTCTGGAAAATGATATTCAACATTTATGTCACTAATGAGAAAGGAAATATACCTAGTAGAAAATGCATCCACAGAGCACTAGCTTGTACCCCTGTCAGTCACCATTGACTTAAAAACAAATGAAGTCATGGATAGAGTCTTCTCTTGAGTAGAAAAAGTTCTCTACATAAAACATAGTATTTTCCCCACATTTGATTAGACATAAATTCCTTAAGAGCCAAAAGTAACAGAAAGTTGAGAAATGTAATAGTATTTATAATTTTTATTTGCCTTATCTCTTTCTACAACACAGATCCCTGTATTTAATGCAAATGCACCCAAAGCAGTATATGAATAGCAATCGAAGTGTTCTACATGGATAACCATCTCAAAGTAGGCCATTAAGTGATTTTTCCTTAAAGTGAGCTCATCTAAATCAAACAATAACATAAAAATATACATTTCATGGGGCGCCTCAGTGGCTCAGTCAGTTAAGTATCTGAGTCTTGATTTTGGCTCTGGTCATGATCTGAAGATTGTGAGATTAAGCCCCACAATAGGCTGTGCACTGGTCATGCAGCCTGCTTAAGATTCTCTCTCTGTGGGTCTCTGCCTCTGTCTCTCCCTCTGCCCCTACCAAACCCCTCTAAAAATAATAAAATATTCATTTCATAAAAATACAAAAAATACAAATTTTGTGAAATGTGAAACATCTTGAATTCTTTATTCCAATAAAAACTTTCTAACTAAAGGTAGCTGCTTTAATCATCTCAGTTTTAAAGCTGAATTAGAGACACAGAATATTTCAGAAATAGTAGGTGCTTCAATTTGTCCCATTTAAAGCTTTCATTGTGTGGTATCACAAAATGCTAGATTTGGGGTTAGAAAATCTTGATAAAAAGTGTCTCATCTAAGGAATCTTTTGCACAAAAGTCCTAGATCAGTGGATAGGTCAAAATGTTTCAGCCCTCTCTATGCTACCTGAGGCTATCAGTCCTTCATCTACTGGAGAAAACCTGAACCTTAACCATATCAGAATTGTATCACCTTTTCTTCCCTTCATGTTTTGTCTAGGATTTTTCTAACTTCTCAAATTTTTCATGTGTTGAATAGCTCAACCTCCCTATTTCTGCATCTATCTTTATCACAACTCCTGTCATTATCAGGTTAATTTCTGGGTTCACCTGGACATGGAAACCAATACACCAGTTCTTCTTTTTCATTAACCTCTGAAAGTTCAATTCCCTTCATCATCTAGCAGTTCAACCATCCATTACTACAGCCACACCTCTGACATAATCATCTTCACAACTGCTGTACTTTTAAAATATTCAGTTTTTATCTGTCACTTTCTCAGGATGGTCTTCAGGATTCAGAAATAAAGAAAGCTTATGGAGAAATCAGATTCATATATGGTTTAACAATCTTAAAAGCTATGAGAAAGAATAGATAAGTTACTTACAAAGAAATGACAATTAAACTGACAGCATCAATAGACACCAGAAACAAATGGAATAGTGTTTTCAAAGTGCTAAGGGAAAATGATTGTCAAATTAAACTTCCATGTGCAGAATTAATGAGTGAAGGTGAAATAATGATACTTTTAGACACACAAAGTCTAAGAGTTATTCTGCTCATAGACCCCTATTAAATGAACTACCATATTTCACTAGATTTAAGACGTCATCAATTACATGATGTATCAGCAAAAGAAAAAAATGTTTTTAATTAAACTATGGTATGTCCTCAGTTGTAAAGTGCATCCTAATGACAGAGATGTTGAAAATATGAAAAACTTGTATTTTAGAATAAATAAAAATGAATAGAGGAAATACTTCATCAAAAAGGAGTGAACCCAAAAGGTAGGAATAAGATGTAAGAGACAATATTGAGCAAAGAAACTTGTAAACACATTTGCAAATGCAAACAAGACCTGACAATAGCTAGCAGTAATTTCTGTGTGACCAAAAAACAAGAATGAGCTAAAATGCCCGTACACGATAACATGGAAGAGAGGGAAGAGATCATGTTAATGATAGTCTGTGGTCTTTATATTATTTGAAGGAAAGGTTAGCAATATTCCTGGGCATTGTTAAATATTTTAATGGTCACCTGTAAAAGAGGAAAAAAATGTTCTGTATTCAAACAGGTAAAATAAAAACATAGAAATTTTTATTCATATAATGAGTTAAATAAAGCAATGAGAATGAATGACTTAGACCTATTTCTGTAAATGTATATAAATCTCAAAAACAATGATGAATGAAAAAAGCAAGCTATGGTATAACACCGAGAACATAAATCCCTCAATTATGGTAACTAGTCAAACAGCTACTATTTACTGATTGTTGAATATTACCTAGATCCTTATATAATATACCCAACAAGTGTCAGAAGAAAACTAACTTTTCATACTACTACGTAAATACTCAGAAGTTACATATATACTAAGAATGTTACTCTACTCTCTTTGCATAATATAGTTACTAAGTAATTGAGCTCAGTTTCAACTCTAGGTGTTCTATCTCAAGAAGAATATTTATCCTTAATCACCGCCTCCTATTAGTTCCCAATCCTTGTGCAACAGCACCTCATACACAGCAGGGAATCAGAGACAAAGGCTGAGGAAGACAAAGAAGAGTACTGGGAAGCATGGGGAGAAGAAGGAAAGAAAGTTGAGTTATGATGCCAACTCGGGACACTAGTACCAAACTACCTTTACAACCAGTATTGCAATTGCAACCAGCTGGAAGCTTTTATGGATGCATTTCCTTAAGTAAATAGAGCAGAATTCTGAGGAAAGTTGCTCTGTACGTGTGTAAAGAGTTGGGGAATGTATCATCCTTACATTCTTGGAAAGAATATACTGAGAAGATATTTACCATCTGTATTCAGTTTGATGAATATAGTTTGTATAATTCTGGCATGAAGATATTTGGATAGACATTCTACATTTTCACCTGCCAGGAAAGCTGAGGTTTACTAAGAGGTTTCATTCTAATAAGAATGAACAAAGTAGAGGAGTAAGAAGGGCACAGAGTATGCTGACCACTTATGTAAGATTATGAAGATCGAAATATAAATTTCTACTGGTTTCCCATTGTGGAAATAACAGTTCCACCGAAATAGGGGTTGCTGAATTTGCCCAATACAATATATGTAACTTCTTTGACTGCTGTGATTCTTATATGTGGGTTCTGATTATTTGCAGTCAGGTGAGAAAACGGATGTTTTTTTAAGTTAAGTGAGAAAACGGAAATTTTTTTAAATTAAAAAATTTAAGTTTTTTAAATTTAAGATTTAAGTGACAGACTCAAAATCCACAGTAGCTTTTTTGTTCAGTGGAATATCTGATACTGGCATTTGACTTCTCAAGAACAATACATGGCTCTCTCATCCTGACTCTTTGCTTTTCTATCTTCAGCAAAGATTTCTCTTTCCTTGAGCTGGGCTTTTAAATCTGGATGGCATGACATCTGGACAAGAGTAACTAGGGAAACCTCCCGGAGGAAATTAGAAATAAATAATACTGAGATTTTCTTACCTCTCTTGACTACATGGGAGACATATTTCTGAGTAGTTGTAAGAACTCAAATTTGGATGTTTTCCATTTATATGCCACTGATCACCTGTGGACTTCCTTGGGAGAGGACTGCTGATAAAACGAAGATATGGTCTAAATACATATCAGTTCAGTAATTGCAAATGCCAACACACAAATTTTCATATTTTACCCTAGATGTGGGCATTATTTCAAAAATGACTAAATTCATTAGTTTCATATGCAGAAAGATGTACCAGTTAGTAAATAGAGTAGGAGTTTTGTTTTAATGCCAGTCTGATGGAAGAAGTTCTACCATGCTGCTTCACAGGGATAACACCTAAATTGTATTTCTCTTATGTATCAGTGAATGAAACATGTTTTTTTTTTTTTGAAACATAGATCTTATTTGGGGTCCAGAGATAGTTTCATACAGACAAACTCTTGAGTGTTTCCTAAATTATGGATATTTACCATTGGTGATCCAGAGAGTGATTTCTTGTGGTGCAGAGACTTGAAAAAAATATGAATTGCATTATTAAAAATTGAATCTTTTTGAATTATCTTTGAATTTCTTTTTTTCTTTTTGAACAAGAAAGAATATTGAAGGCCCAGAGCCTTTAGCAGACAATAGCACCTTGCTAGAATTAAATAATGTTACTCTGTTTTCAGAGTATTTTATTTTCCTCCTTTTTGTATCAGTGATTCTAGTTTTTAATGTAGACTAGTTACAATTATTTTCTTATAAATAAATGCATTTAAGTGAAAAAGGCAAGTCAATGTAAGGGAAAATATTGGATAGCTGTACAAGTTCTATTTTGGATAAGGCAAAACTTACAAGTCTGATAAAAGAATGTGAAATCTGGTACAATATTGTAGTGAGTCTTAAGTGACCTAGCATTGATTGACAGAGCAAATTCTTTCTATATTAGCAAATGGAAGTAAAGAATCGAGAATTATCCTCCTAACAATACCCTGAACAAGTGAACCTCAATAGCCTATGTAATTTTCTTTCTTTTTTTTTTTTTTTAAGTTACAATAGCCTATGTAATTTTCCACAGGGTGTGTGTGTGTGTGTGTGTGTGTGTGTGTGTGTGTGTGTGTCTTAGCTGCTGGCACTGGGCACTTTCCTTAGTTGTCTGGTTCTTTTGTAGGCTACAGTATTCTCAGCCTTCCAGTCACTGAGAAGTAGAACGTATATGCTAATATATTTTACTGTATACCTGTGCAAAACCCATGGGCAGATTCAGAGTATAAATAAAGTACATAAAGGGAAAATATGCAATGGCTCTGAGAGTCCTCTCTTTTCGTATTTGAAAAAGGACTCTGGTACAGAGTTTGTTCTTTTACTGCTGGCTGATTCCCTTTAAATCGTCCATAAGTTTTTGGAACTTAGAAGAAGGCCAAATGACATTCTCTAGTTAGGGTGGCTGGTCTTCAGGAATAGAAAAGGATTTGCCTAAGTTTTTCAAAGTATTATGAATGATGAAGGAACCACAAGCCCATTAAGTTTGTTGTTACTGTAACCTCTGGACTGAACAATTCATAAAAGCCCCAGTTCATAACCATAGCAAAATTCAGAATTATTCAAGCTTTCTACATAACAGGAACTTAGCTTGTTCCAGTGATAAACAGACACACATGAAGGAAAATTCCACTGACCTTCTCCTCACCTCCTCCTCAGAGGCCTAACTGCCTTAAGAAGTAGTGTCAAAACAGAACACGTACCTTCAATTTCTGCAGTTTGGATGAGCAGGGAGATGAATATTTTGCCTTTAAGTAAACTAAAATATGCTCAAATTGTTGCATAATGATAAGTCAAATATTGTAATGGTTTAAAAAGATGAGTTAACATCTTTCTAAATGCAGAAAAACTAAACATAAGTCTTGGTGGAGTAATAAATATAGTTGTCTTTTGACAAAAGTTCAAAATGAAAAAAGCTTATTTTGAACGATGGTCAAGAGAATTGCTTCAATGGTAGTAAGATATATTGATGTGTATATGTGTGCATAGAGAGGTTTTGTTGGTGGGAGTGTAGAAAAACAAACTTTTATTCACTTTGTTTAGGATTTTTAGCAAAATCTACCAAAATTTCAGTTGTGGATAATAACCTAGTTTTCTCACTTCTATTAATTTACTTTACTTATATCTAATCAAATGTAGAATAATATATGTACATGATATAAGTCGGAGCATGTTTATAACAACAGCAATATAATATATATATTGCTATATATATATGGCATTGCTTAGATATATAATTGCTATATATATATATATATATATATATATATATATCTGGGAACAGAGATCTGTCAGCAACAGACTGGATAAACCAGCTGTAGTATAGACATTCCTTGAATACTGTGCAATTCTAAAAACTAGCAAGTAATACCAAAAAAAGTAAAGTAAATATATATGTAAGAATATTGAAGAATTTCTTGATCTATTACATCAGTAAACAAATTACAAATGTTTTAAAATAAATGAACCAAAACACACACACACACATTCGTACATATATGTCTTTATTTCTATGTACTTGCTTAAATTTTATAAATACTAAATCATCTGGGATGTTACTCACCAAAAAATTAGCATCAGTGGAGAGCTACCATTATGACTTCATGGGAAGTGCAGTCCATGGGAGAGTGATAGCAGAGCAGAAGAATATGACAGAATAGTTTGTAGCTCTTGGGAAATACTTACATGAACTCCTAGGTATAAATGGGTAAGACTTCAACAGAGATTAGAAATCTTTTATCAGCAAAGTAGGGAGCAAACACCCATGATTTGGGAGTTGCTTGAATGTGCATTGTATAAATCCTAGAAAATGTGAGTTATGATTTTGTTTTTTAAATTTTTCACTTAGTTGTTTGATATCAACTAACAGGTGTAGAAGTTATATGAAAAGATCTGTACAAGAGTTGTTTGATGAGGTATTTCACCCACAGGGCACTAATACTAATAACAAACGTCTGTATAGAGCATATGATTGACATAATGTATTCATACAACAGTGTCTTGTTGTAGTCAAATGTCATGGAATTAAATAATGCATCTACTTCATTAGTGTTATACCACATTAAATACATCAACTATGAGAGGAAACTTTATGGAAAAGAAAGGAGAGATATGTATTTAACAATTTTGATTTTGTAGAAACTTGAAATGAGTTAACCAAATCATTCTGTATTATGGGTTAACATCAGGAAGGAAAACTTTAGTCATTATGGGTTATAACATTATGGGTTATTAGTCATTATGGGTTAACATCAGGAAGGAAAACTTTAGAGTAAGATTTAAAACAGAAACAATAAATGAATGAATATGAGTTTTGTGACACAAATACAATTCTGAATAAGACAAAGCATGGTAACACAAAAGTTCTGGTAAAAATTACAACAAGTTTATTTTTCTTTCAAATATCCATAAGCCACAATCTATACTATTATTTTAAGAATAAAAACAAGTGCCATTCCGAATGTAAACCAAGACTTTTCTGGATTAGTGGTTTTAACTCTATTTTATAGAGAAGTGGCTTTCATTTTGAGAAAATGGTATATGAAGACCCACTAAAGTGTTTGAATTCATTTTCATGTTTGAATGAGATATCTCAAAACAGAAGACATGACAAAGGAGGAAGTAGAAGGAAAGAGGAAGAGGAAAATAGGTGGGAGGTTGTTTTCAAGAATGTCAAAGAACCATTTCAATATCTATTGTAAATGTTTATTTCAAATTGAAAGTGGTACAGAGAGGAAGTTTATAAAGAATTCAGGGGAAAGAATTGATTCAACCCACGAGTTCCCTTAGTCTACCAAATACAATTCTTTTCTTCTTCTTCTTTTTTTTTTTTTGCATACAATGTTATTTTAGGAATTCTATTTCCTTTTTTAAAAACAGAAATTAAAAGCAATACTATTTAGAAGCTACTGACTTCTTAAGTTTCTCCTAATCCATAAAAATTCTCTTTAGGGGAAAGGACTCTGTAACTAATATCTGTTCAATATTTGTTTCTTAAGGAAAAGAACAGTAATAACAGTAAAAGTAAAACTGATTGTCAGTTTTATTAGAATGCTTCCAGCGAAATGAGCTTTGTCCCTATCTAGGTAACAACAAATCAACTGACAATTTAAGTAAATTCTAGTAACAAAACAAAAGTAGTTGTTCTACTAAATAAACAGAATTTAAGAAAGAAAATAATTAAATTAGTAGAAATTTCACTCAACCCAATTGATTGAATAGTTTTATTTAGATGACGTGGTAATCTTGGTTCACCCTAACAAGAATACATTTTACTCTAGGCAGAATTAGAGAGTGAAAAGGGGGAAAAAATCATCAGAGGTAAAAGTAGTTCAAACTGGGCAAATCTTATTACAGTGAATTTCTGGAGGATGTGTAAGTTCTTTTGTAGAGTAGGAGTGAAACCATATATTAAATATTTTTCCAAATAGGCCTTCAATATTTAGAAATAGTTTTTCTAAGCAAAATATGCAATAATTTCCTATAAAAGAGCCTTGATCACTATCTCTAATTTTTATGATTAGATAATGTGTTGCTCATGTGGCTTTTTCCAGATGTAAACACAGAGAATGAAGGAAGCCCTTACAGTCACCTGCACCAATATTTAGCTGACTCTCTTTGACTGACTGCATGATCCAAAGCCCAGTTACAGTGCCATGTAGGAATCTGTACCAACGGAATAATTTTTGTTCCCGTCTCATTCAGCTTCTTAAGCATCTTTCATCTTTCATTTAAATGAAGAGTAGTAACAGGATATTTTTGTTCCTGTCCTTTTTTGTGTTTGGTTTTTTGCCTTTTTTTTTTTTTTGCTTTCATATAAAATAAGAAATATTCAAATAGCTAAATATGGTGGCTGGTTTGTCAAGTGAATATACAATTTATCTGGGTTTCCTGGGGCTCAAAACTCTCTAGTGTATCTCTGATACGCTAGTTAATATCACTAGTTGATAAGATAAAGTGTTTAATAGATTTGTCTAAATCTAGGAAAAGTGCTTGAAAGCTTTAAAATATCATCACATTTAAAAAAAATTGTTTTAATTTAAATTCAATTTAATTAACATATAGTATATTAATTAGTTTCAGAGGTACAATTTAATGATTCATCATTTGCATTTAATACCGAGGGCTCATTCCATCACATGCCTCCTTAATGCCCATCATCCAATTACCCCATTGTCCCACCCACCACCCCTCCAGCAACCTTCAGTTTGTTTCCTAGAGGTATGAGCCTCTTATGGTTTGTCGTCTTCTCTGTTTTTGTCTTATTTTTCTTTCCCTTCCCCTATGTTCATATGTTTTATTTCTTAAAATCCACATATCAGTGAGATCATATAATTGTCTTTCTCTGATTGATTTCACTTAGCATAATACCCTCTAGTTCCATCACATCGTTGCAAATGGCAAGATTTCATTTTTCTTGATAGCTGAGTAGTACTCCATGGTATATATAAACCACATCTTTTTTGCTAAGATTTTGTTCACTTATTTGTCGAGAGAGGGAGAGAGAGCACAAGCAGGGGGAGCAGCAGGCAGAGGGAGAAGCAGGCTCCCCAGTAATGCAGGACTTGATTCCAGAACCCTGGAGTCCTGACCTGAGCAGCAGGCAGATGCTTAACTGACTGAGCCACTGAGCCATCTTACCACATCTTTATCCATTCTAGGTTCTTTTCATAGTTTGACTATTGTGGACATTGCTGCTATAAATATTGGACTGCATGTGCCCCTTTGAATTACTATGTTTGTATCCTTTGGATAAATGCCTAACACTGCAGTTGCTGGGTCGTAAGATAGTTCTATATTTAATTTTTTGAGGAACCTCCATACTGTCTTCCAGAGTTGCTGCCCCAATTTGCGGTCCCCTCAACAGTGTAAAGAGGGTTCCCTTTCTCCACATCCTCTCCAATATCTTTTGTTTCCTGAGTTGTTAAATTTAGCCATTCTGACCTGTGTAAGGTGGTATCTCAGTGTGGTTTTGATTTGATGCCAAGTGATGTTGAGCACTTTTTACTGTGTCTGTTGGCGATTTGGATGTCTTCTTTGCAGAAATGTCTGTTCATATCTTTTGCCCATTTCTTGATTGGATTATTCTTTGCATGTTGAGTTTGGTAAGTTCTCTATAGATTTTGGATACTAGTCCTTTATCTGATCAGACATTTGCAAATATCTTCTCCTATTCTGTGGTCTTCTTTTTAGTTTTGTTGACTGTTTCCTTTGCTGTGCAAAAGATTTTACCTGATGAAGTCCAAATAGTTCATTTTTGCTTTTGTTACTCTTGCCTCTGGAGATGTGTCTAAGCAAGAAGTTGCTATAGCCAAGGTCAGAGAGGTTGCTGCCTGTGTTCTCCTTTAGGATTTTGATGGATTGCTATCTCACATTTAAGTCTTTCATCCATTTTGAGTTTATGTTACTGTATGGTGTAAGAAAGTGGTCCAGTTTCATTTTTCTGCATGTGGCTGTCTAGTTTTCCCAACAGCATTTGTTGAAGAGCCTTTTTTTCGTTGGATATTCTTTTTTGCTTTGTCAAAGATAAGTTGACCATAGAGTTGAGGGTCCATTTCTGGTGACCTCTGTGTCTGTTTTTATGCCAGTTACCATACTATCCTGATGACTACAGCTTTGTAATAGAGCTTGAAGTCCAACATTGTGATGCCTCTGGCTTTGGTTTTCTTTCACCACACTTTTCGATCCTCATTATATCAACTAGTTACTTCGGACAAACCCTGAAACTGTACATCTTATCTTTTATAAATGTTCTAGATGTGAGGAAGATGGAGATAAAAGACAGTCTGTGCTCTCAAGGAACACAGAGACTAGAGAAGACCATTGTGTATCATATTATATAATATGGAGTGATGCCATAAAATATGTGGTACGATGAGGACATGAATAAGATATAATGGGTGCTCAGAGGAGGAGTATTTATTTATTTTAAGATTTTATTTATTTGACAGAGAGAAACACAGCGAGAGAGGGAACACAAGCAGAGGGAATGGTAGTGGGAGAAGCAGGCTTCCTGCCGAGCAAGGAGCCCGATGCAGGGCTCGATCCCAGGACTCTGGGATCATGACCTGAGCCGAAGGCAGACACTTAACGACTGAGCCACCCAGGCACCCCAAAAGGAGGAGTATTTAACCCTGGTATTGGATGTAGAAAATTATCCAAAGATAAGTTCATTTGTTCATTTGTTAATGAGATCTCAACAGAATTTGAAGATTAAGTTGTAGAAAGCCAAGTAGACAAGGTGGAGACATTATTCAAGGCCTAGAGAAGTAAAACTATAGGACACTTCCAGGGAACAAAAAATAAGTTTATCTTATTGGAGGGGACACATTTAGAAGGTGCTAAAATAAGACTAAATAGATAGCACAAGCCAGATAATGAAGGGCCATCTCTTCCGAGATAAGAACATTTTATTTGGAACATATAGAGAGCCTTTAGAGGGCTTTAGGGGGATGATATGAGCAGACATGCATTTGGGGGAATAACAGCATGTGGAGAGTGTAGAGCATAGCAGAACTGGAGGGTTGGGTACAGAAGTGTGTGATGAGCAGTAGAAAAATTAGGGGTCTCTTTGCAATGATTTAGATTTGAAATAGACTAGTGACAGTGGGAGAACAACAGGAGTTAGATCTGTGGTATTTAAGCAAGTTGCATGCTAAGAATTAATAATGAATTAGAGATTGAGGGAAAGCTGGAGGAAGAGAGGAGAGTACACTCAGGTTTCTTGTTTGGGAGACTGGATGTGAGTGCTATTCCTTCGCATTGCTTAAAGTCTTTACTTTTTTTTTTTCCTTTAAATCTGTCCTTCCATCCGTTTATTTCTTCAATATCACACCTCCCCTTGCCCTCATCAATGAAAAGTTGGAAAGATAAAGTACCATGAACTTTTCTACTCCATTCCAGTTAGCTATATAATTTTCACTAACACTTAACTGGTTATTACTCTGAGGGACTTTTTGTTTATCTGTCATTCTTAAATATGGTAAAGAGTATCTACTGATAGAAAAACTAACCAGTGACAAATTGTGTTAAATGGATCCATGAAAGTGGAAGAATTTATTAAGACATAATGATTGATACAGAACATTGAGATATTAAAATATGTTGTGCAAGTTTTCTGGAAATTTCAAGTAAATAAACTTTCCTTCATCATCCAGAAAACCAGAAATTTAGGGCATGTGTTCGCTATAGATTAGAACTATATCTCTGATACACTTTACAAATGTTGACTATTTCATACATAATTTTAGTTCTCTAAGGTTGTGTACCAAGAGTAATTATGCTTGGTACTAATATGAGAGGACAATATTTTCTCAGTAGAACTTCACCTCATCTTTTATTAAGTTATTTTACTTAATAGCCTCCTATAGTGCATACTATATTATGCAATTATATGTATTACATATTGTATTTAGTATATTTGCCCGTTTGGCTAGAATATGGTTATTAGAGTTTGCTAATTTTTCATATAACCCATTCTACTGTTCCTTCCTTTTGTGACAGACCCTCCCTGCATGACCACCCAGCTATATTCCCTATTGCTTAGCATCCCTTTTAGCTTCTTATATCTTGTAACTAAATTCTTTCTAATGGAATATGAGTAGAAATATGTATAACTTTTAGGTCTTGTCCTTAAAAATAATATGTCTTGGTCACCTTCCCCTCCGCCAATTTGTCTTCTCCCATTGAGTGTTCTTGCAAAAGGCAAGAACAGGAAATTTTCTTCCACCCCAGATAGAAGCCCCATGATAAAGAAAGCAGTGTCAACCTGCCAGGTTGGGTCCTGGATTACCATGTCAAAGCTGCTCGTTAACTGTTTTCTCCTGCAGAGTTAAAAGAGAGAGAAAGACACATCTGTTTTCTTCAAGGCACTGTATTTTCTGTCGCTGTTATAGAAGCTTCTTGTCTATCCAGACTCAAACTGGTGATCATGACAAGGTTTGCAGCTCCAGTGTAACACAGCCAATGGTTTTCACACAAGAACAACTGTCTCAAACACATATCATAAAAGGAACAAGTTTTTTAAAGAAACTGGGCAGAGTTCAGGGCAGATGGGTAGAGAATGTGCAGATACATCATAGCAAAATGATCATGAGGACTGGAAAAATAATGATAAATCACATGAATTGTTTTTGATCCCACTGTTCTCTACCTCCCACTCCCAAACTTTCATTAACTCCAAGCTCAACATTTAGAAATTGAGTATGTGGAAAATGGGCCATCAAAACAATATTCTATCCGGAATTTGAGACTGGTTCATAACTCTTAGCTACAATGATCACTGATAATGGCCCATGGGATATAGGGTAACCACCCTACGACTGATGAAACACTTAATGTGCATGTATCAAAAAACACTGAATTGATAAGCTTTTTTGGCACCGTGAGTAAAACCTACAAACAGGGTCAAAGCTGGTCAGCAACTTGGTCATTTGGACTTTCCATTCTGAAAAAAAAAAATCCTTACTCATTTTCACTTCTTGCCTCCTACAAACTACATTTGGATTTTACACGTTAGACTATGACATCTCACTTCTAAAAACTAAAATGTAAAGGTTTGGGCGGTATTATTCATCAGCTTGTTTAAAAATGTATTTGAATTCATATTTATAGCATCATGCAAATATAAATATCATGAAGCAAGAATAAACACTGTGCCTTAAAGTGTTTCATTCCAAGAGTGTGTGGAAACCTTTAGAAGTGGGCAATAGAAAAATCACACTGCCTGATTTTATTTATCATCTACTCCTTGAGGAGTGGGCAGACTAGAAAATTTGTGCATTTCTTCAGAAGTCAGCTTCATCTGGAAATAGGACAAGGTGTGAAACTGAGAGTAAAGTCTCAAATGTGGTTGACAGTGGAATATGAATTAGTGTAATATATATTATTTTTCTCTTAGTTTACAGAACCTTCAGCGCTACCAAAAAACATAATAGAATTTCCTCCAAAAATAAAGTTGATCTTCAATTCATGACATTTCAGAGTTCATTACCATGATACCAAGATGGTACACGGGTTATAAATGTCAACATTAGTCTTTCAGTAACAAACTATGGACTCAGTAGAGGTTGAACTGAGAGCCTAAAAATCTAGGCCCTGGTATGTTCAGCATTTCTGCAAAACTTGAATGGAAGTCTATGCTTTGACAGATGAATGTTGACTTTAACTAAATCAAAGAAACTGTATTTGAATATAATTGAGCAAAGCATGCAAAATATACTGCTTAAGAAGCAGAGTGAATTCTTAGATCTGGATAATTTATCATTGGTTTTATGGAGATTAAAAAAAAAGTCTGATAAGGAATATGACTGTTTTCATAATAAACGAAAGAAGTACCTGTTAGTAACTCTTTAAAGAGACTTCTCTGTCAATTTCAAAGAAATACACTTACCAGCAAAAAGAAAATACTCTTGTACTACTTAATAAGACTTACCTGAAATATATCTTTCTCATTTTTCCGTCAGTATTTTCATTATTCATACTAGAATGACTTAAAAAATTGTAGAGTAATTTACTTAAAATTCAGAATTTTACTAAAGTTAGAATTTTTTAAATTTAGTTTTCTTTTTTTAGTTTTTCTTTTTTTTCCGGTGTAAGTAAATAAGTGAGGTGGTCGAATAAGAAATGAAATACAGAGCGGTACTATACTTAGAAATTGTCTTTTGAAAACCTTACTTCTTTTTCAGAATAAACATTCTTCAAGGGTCACCATATAAAACTGTAAAGGAGAAGTTGTAAAGCAAAACATAAAAGTTAGTAGTAGGTGTAATTTGTTGGTTCTAAATGCGTGGTTTTGAGCAATAATTTACTTCCATTTGGTCTGAATATAGTATCTGGGGTGATAGACAAATAAGCCTATGTGACTGGAAGGACAGATAGCAAAATCAATTAATATATCCAGAGATTGAATGATACATACACTTCTCCCTTGATATAGTACATTTTTCCAAAGAATTTGAGAATGTTTATAATGACCATCTTTACTTAGAAACCCCTTTATCAAGATGGCAGGAACTCAGCCTGAATTAAATACACGTCATTTATGTCTCTTAATTTTAGTCAAGTTCTTATTATTTTAACACAGAATCATCCTTTGTTGGCACACAACAACAGACAGGAAAATAAGATGTAAAATATAATGTATATTTATCATAATCTGAAATAGACAAATGTATTTTTATTTGGATTTTTTTTGGAAACCTACACACATGTATCAACATCAAATGCAAGAATATAATATTCTTGAAACTTATGAAGACATATAAGTCACTCAGTCCAGGAAACTAGGGATGAAAAATATTAGGACAGGGCTGTATTTTTCCCCTAATAAATAAAAATTTTAACATGGCTCTAGGATCTTTTCTGCCTGATAAATGAGCACAGTATATTATGGAAAGGATTTGAGCTCTAGGTATTTCAGGACCTACAAATATCTTAAGATTAGAGACATTTAGTGTATAGTATGTGTTTAACCACATGCTGCAGTTCCCATATCACTAAGTGACAATGGACTATTCAGCTAATATATTCTGTTAATTTGGCCCACCTGAAACTGAACTCTTTTTTCTTTCTTAAAGAGATAGATTCTACTCTTGTCCTCATTACTATTACCACCTCTTTCCTGTTGTTCTGGATTAGAATTATCCAAGTCATATTTTATTCCAGGTTTTTTCACTCACCTTTCTCATCCACTCAGCAATTTACAACTTTGCATGCTCTGTAGTATTTGTTTTCTCTTTTCCATTTCAACTTCCATTTAGTTTAAAATTCTAAAATCTCACCCTTAAACTCATAGCTATACTTTCCAAACTTCTGTCTTTGCCTCTAATATCTTTCTCTTTAAAGACATTTTGTACATTGTTGCAAAATTAATTTTCACTAAATATCATTTTCATCATTCCACTCATGTGTTTGATAATGCGGAGATCCCATAGCCCTGAATCTTAGGCTTCCTAACTCTGCCAGTTGATGTGTAGTGTCACTCTCTTACCTCACTTCCAAGTGTGAGAATGAAGGTGTTGGACAAGTCATTCTCAAAGTTTGCTCTACCACGTGTGTTACTGTAATTATGTGATCCTATGAGCAACCTGGCCCTCCCACTATCTACAGCAGCAGTTCTCAAACTTGGCTGTACAGAAGAGTTACCTGCTATATTGTTATTTTCCATTTGTCCTCTCCCATATATTCTTTATCCTTCTCTACTTTGTGTCGTGCCCCAGGAGGATAACCCTCACTGAGTACACCATCTAGGTTTCCTTGCCCACTGGTTTCTCCCAGGATTTGGCCAGTGGGAGATGCTGACAGAAGACTGGTGGATAGGAGAGTGTCAATGTATTTTTTTTCTTTTAAGGAAAAAAAATGCCTTTAAGAAGTGCAGATCTTAGTCTTTTTCTGTTTGGGAGTCACATCTCTAGCATTAGTTTTGTTCCTCTGACTATAGCTCCTACCAGGAGGCCAAATGGATTCCACATGTTACTGATATTTGGCCACCTTCTCCTTAACACTGAATTTGTTGCATTAACCTTGCTCACACTTTTGCAAGTTGTCCCTTCATTAAAACCTCTTCATCTAAATCCTTTTTCTGGGATCCTGATCAGTAGATGTGAAGAGAATTTTTTTTTTTTAACTACCAATACTCTGATCATTTGAATCAAAAACCTTGCACGTGGGGCCTAAGTAGAAGTAATTTACAAAAGCTCCTCCTGATAGATTGTAAAGTCCAAACATTTTATATCTTATTCAAGGCCATGTGTCATCTGATATCAGCTAATCTTTTTGATCTTTTCCATCTTTTGAAGATACTACAGGAAAAAAAAAGTCTCTCACAACAAAATTTGGCCAGTTAATAATTTTGTCAGTAGACTAATTTAAAGAAACATCAACAAGTACAAAAAAACTTGACATATACTGGGCGCATTGCTTACATGCTCAAAAAAAAAAAAAAAAACAACTTCCCAAATGGATCTGTACAAGAGTCAGGGGGAATTACTGGCACAAAAACTTCTGGAAAGAAGTAACTTTAGATTTAATGAAATATATTAAGAAGAGTAGGACTTTCAAGGTATCATATTCTTAGTTTTCTCATACCTGTGAAATGCAAAGTCGCAAACCATTATTTACACAGTTTTTTAGTAGGTATGTTTCTCTTTTAATGTGGGCAGTTATTAAGAAGTCTCACATTTGATTTTCATATTTTCTCCCTTGCCTTGATTACCATGGTCTTACAAGCAAAGAAATGGACAAATAAGTTGGTAGGTAAGGTGAAAAAAAAAAGAGATACCACAGTTCTACAATTAATAGGAACTGGTGATATTTGGAGCGAACACATGGTGGCTAGTGCCTTTAGTTATTTATAGTTCTAAGATTCGAGGATGCTTTCAAGTCTTGATTGTCTGACAGATAACCTCTTCCCTTGTGCTTGTCATAAAGGCTTATTTCAACTCCTCTAATCTCAGCTGGATGGCCACTGTTAACTGCTGTTGGGAAGTGGTTTCAAATCAGTAGGTCAACCCAATCTTTTGGGGATAGAGCCATTTATTCAATAGTTATAAAATGCCAACCACAACCAACCAGAGCACCATAAATTTGATGTCTGGAGTTGGTCATTAAAATAAGACTTTACTGGATGTGGTCTTTAGTTGAGTTAGTAATAACACTGGTAAAATGAAATGATAAATGTAGCAGTTATATAATTTATTTACTCCAGATCCATATGCAGAATAGCTGCTTGAGGATTTAAAGTTTGATTGCAATATGTTACGGCACTATTATCCCTACCTGTGTTCAGTTTTGGATGGGGTGGAGGATACAATGGTAATGACCACTATGAGTAATTGTCCTGAAGCCCAACAATTAATATCACTGTTGTTCTTTTACTGTTCACAAATGGAACGGATCTTGGCCAAAGAGCTCTGTTACTTTAATTTCAGTGCCTAAAAGAAGAGGCAAATGGATGTCAGTTTTGAGTTAGAGTCTTCTACCAGAAGAACTGATTATTTCAGTTAGTGGGTTATATTCTAGGGCAGTCAGCTCCTGCATAAAGTAAAACAAGACGGTAATGTTTGATCAGTTATACCTTAGCCAATTTAGTCAAGTGCAAAAATGTGAAACACTTCTCAGGAAAAGCATTACTTTGATTCATAAAGAATCTTTCCTCCAACATGAACTTTGTCATTTTTTGTTTGTTAGGATACACTGAGTTGCCATGAGTACCCAGTGGTGAACCAGCCAGTAACTCTGAGGTCTCTAAAAACCTTGTTTGATGACTTCGGTTCTTCTGGCTATAGCCAGATATGGAAAAAATAAAAATTGTATTTTCTCTCCATTCAGTTCCAAGGTCCAAACTTCAGTGTTTAAGTAAGGTTGTACCCTGTGGAAGGATACCTTCATGCTAGGCTTACTGTTTAATACACAGGAAGATTATAAAACCATGTAAACTAACATTGGGGGGAGTCTTAGTCGATCAGAATGTATGTTTATACTATAATCAAGACACTTGAGCTGCCTTAGAATGAAACAAAATCTCAGCAGGTATTGTGGGTCTTGGAAGGGACTGTGTGACTATGTCATTAGAAAACCATTTTTTTTTTCACTCTGTGAATTCTTTAACCAAAAAGGAAAAAAAAAAAAACAACTTTGGCAGAGAGAAGAATAGTATGTCTTCTAAACACTAAAAAATTCTCTCAGAGGCCTTTCCAAGATGTTTTGGATGGCTCTTTGCCTCCCCCTCTCTGGCAGCCCCCTCCTCCATCAGTGTTTGCAGAAGGTCAATAAGCCCTGTGCAGGCTGGTGCTGGGGAGTGCATATGTGAGAAAACCTGCTGTTGTTGCGGTAAATGCAGTGTCCACAAATTCATTAGGAATGCGTTTGTTCCTGGAAGTGCTAGCTATTCCGGTAACTGGCTGCTGCCAATGTTTTTAACCATATTCTCCACTTCTCTGCAGACGGTACAGGGCAGAAAACCAGGCTTCTGTTCTCACTGCCTGCATCAATTTGTAGTTTGTTACTTGATCGGCTCGTTTTACCTTTCGTCTAGTGTAAAGGGCAGTCTGGGACACTGTAGTTATGTCTGGGGCCTTCTTATTAGACTTTATGATGAAAAGGGGCTCTCTAGGGTAACGAAAACTATGAATCTACTTATTCGGCTCTAAAGAAAATACCAGGCATAAGGAAGAGCTGAAAAATTGTAGACTGTGAAAATTGGAGGAAAATAACTTCTACCTTCCAGATTCTCTCATACACAATAGAAAAAAAAAATATATATGTATATATATAGTGATTCCTTTAACATGTTAATAATTATTTTATTAAGGATTCTTTTTTTCTCTGAAAACATAGAAAACATCTCCATTCTTTCGAAACAACACTCTCAGAAGCTAGCTCTCTGAATGTCAGTAATATTACCTGTAATCTAGAAGGAGAAATTTGAAAAAGGTAAAGTGAATTGTGTGCTAAAATGACCAGGATTGTATGGGCATACACCCCAAAATCAAACACCACTATTTTTAACCTGATCTGACTGCCAAGATGACAGGAGAAAACACTACATAAAAATGGGACCCCTGCCTCTTTCTCAAAAAAACAGCTCTGGTCTGGCTTTCTTGAAATAATGTCACCTTAAGGGGGTGACAACACTGAACTTCCTGTGATAACAGTATCTGACACAACATGGGTTCAGCTTACTTGTAACAGGCACGTTAGAACTCGTGAGACGTGCGAGGCCCTTCCATCACGAATGAAACACATCTGTCCAGGAAATACACTTCACCGCGCCAAAATGCTTTTAGTGTATCTGCCCCCTGAGTGCCCTCTCAAGCTACAATTCCCTGTCAGCAAGTACCTAGTAATTCCTTTCCTTTTATGTTGATGAAAGTCTTGATCTATTATGCCAATATCGCATACTTTCCAGTCTCCCAGAAACTATTACTCAGTGATATGCACAGGAGATCACGCACTGTTACTTAGACAACCAGTCTCAGCTAAGAGCATCAGGCCTTGCAGAAAAGCAGTAGCTAGGTGGTCAGACTTTTTAATATGGCTTACGTTCCACTTTGGAACAGGGGGGAATGAAAAAGGAAAAGAAAAGAGGCCAATGATGAGATGAGACACTAGAGAAAATGATGCACTGCTTTTCAAGGCAGCCAAGAAGAATGAGTCAAGGAGGGACTTGCTTTGTTCTCCAGCCTAGTGAGTTGTGACTTTATCCAGCAAGTTCAGGTTAGGATGAGTCAGAGTTGGAAGTCCCCGTGAGGTTCCACTTACATCAGCACTAGCGGTGGAGCCTCCGAATGAAGGCTAGGTGACCCCTACACCCGTTCTTGAGAAAATCATAAAAGTCCAGATTGTCTCTATGTTTTGAGTTACTCAGGCATTCAGAAGTACGTCATAGTCACAGTCGTTCTCAGGGGCTAACTGAATTCTTAAGCTCAAGAGTTTTGGGGTTAGCACAGTTCGATGTGATGTACACCTAGATCATAGAGTCAGACAATGTGAAGATTCAGGAGTGTCCTGAAGCGAACACATGGTGATTTGAAAATCATCAAACCTGCTGGAGTTGGCGATAGTTTCTAGATGACTTCGGGTATCATTAGCTGTTGAGAGTTTATGCTGACCGTGAGCCAGCCACCATGTTTGATGCTGAGGTTACAGGGCAGGTAACATCTAGCACACCTGCTACTGCTGACTGCGTGCCAGGCAATGTTCTAAGCACTTTTAAATATGACCTCATTCAATCTTCACAGCGACTTTCAGAGAAAAGTATTACTATGGTAGCAGTCTTATAGGTGAGGAAACTGAGGCGGAGAGGCTGAACCACCTGCTTTAGGATACAGGACTATGAGGTGGCAGAGGAGGGCTTCAAACCAGGCAGCCTGGCTGCACTCGTAGGCTCCACTGGCTCTCACATCCCACGATCATTAAACACAAACAGAAACACTGTCGGTTAAATGACCACCACGGTCACAGTACATTGATGATAAAATCAAGAAGACAACCCATCCACTTGTGAGTCCCTGACCACTTGTGGTCAGGCCTCTGAAACGCAGCCCAATGAGAGCTGAGAAATGTCTATTGGCTCTTCCACAGCCCCAGTTTTGCTGGACAAAATCCAGCCCTTGGAATGTGGCTTTATTTTTTTTTTTTAGGTTAATTATTTAATCATTGTTCTTGAACTGTTCAGTGAAAACAAAATTCAGTCTCAATTCTGAATTCAGTATGTCAGATCCTATATTTTATATTCAAACCCCCTTCAAAAGACAGTATCTTTGAAGGCAAGACTAAAGTTTCATCAGCACGTTTTCTTTTCTGATGTGATGGCACACTGAAGAAACCTGCTTTATTACAGAAGTCTTCGAGAGTTGTGAAAGTTTTAAATCAGAGTCCTCGGTGGATGTTTCTCAATGAATAATACAGGATTTGCAATAGACCTTTTAGCCTCCATGTCCCAGGCATTTTGAGAGGAGGATAATAAATCCCCTGGCATAGGTATAATTCAGATTTTCAGCTCCATATTCATATGATTGTTTAATATTTATTGACAAGGACTATTTGTTGGAGGCCCAAGTCGGCCAAACATTTAAAGTAATCTCCCTCAGTAGAAACTCCAGTTTATAAAAATAACTTGGCAAATAATTTGTAAGTGATGTTCTTAAGTGATCAGCATGCCATCTAAGGAAATGTTGAAGTCAGTATGCTATTTTAAAGAAGGAGCACACACAAGTTTCCAATACAATTTATTATGAGACAAAGTCGTAGGTGGAAAAAATCATTAATATTACTCTTCGGGTAGATATAACAGATCGAAAAGCACTCCGTTTAAAACATGTCACTGCAGGAGTGACTTAATTATTCATTTTGACTTCTGAGTCATGTGTTCAAGCTTTGTAACCTTTGGTTAAAAAAACCCTTCCATTTACATTTTAGTTTGGGAGCTGTTTTTAATAGTTTGTAAAAGGAAGTGAAATGAAAAATTAAGTCATTACCTCTATCATAAAGTAGGACATGGCCCATTTTCTTTTTGATGCAACTCTAATTCTTTCTTCTGTTTAATTCAAATGTATATAAATACCTATATAACTAGATATATGGTTACGTAATCTGTAGCTATACAAGTCAGTTACTCTCCAGGGTAGTATTCTAAACACTGCAGGTTGAGTAAGTCGCAACCCCAGACTTTTAAGAAATTTCCAACTTAGTAGAGAAAATGAGAGTTGCATGTCACTCTTTTACATGTGTGATATTAGCCTGATAATATCAACTATATATTTGAAGAATTCAAAAGAAGGAGCAGTCTTTTTGAGACATCAAAATGCTTTTCGGAGAGAATGCATCTGAGAAGGGCTTCTAGCAATGGGCCTGGACAGAAGTCCCCGGAAAGAGGAAATCAGGCCAGTACCTGAGAAATGACCCAAAAGGCAAAAATTAAGCATGGCATCAGGAGGAAAAAGAGTGGAGAGATAAATTTAATAGGTGCAGAGTGCCTTAAAATGGTTAAGGCCAGAGATGCTGGTTAAACATTAGAAAGAATCTTCTAGCTTGTATCTCATCTAATATGGTAAAGACCTTTAGAGAATGGTCATTGAGTCACTGTAGTTGCCCTTTATGCAAGTATGTCACCCGGTGATTTGCAAGGTGGATAACATAGAATAAAGACTAGAGATAGCAAAGGCCAATCAGGAGAGAGGGGAAGGGGAGGGAGGAACTGGGGCAGTATGATGAACTCACAGGACCTAAAAGGGCAAAGAAGGAGTGGGGCAAGAGAGAGGATTTGTGATTCACTGTTGAGGAAGAATCACAAAACTTTATCATCTGATTAGATTAAACATGGGTTAAGAGCTTTGGATTTCCAAAACTCTTTCTTAAACCTTCATGAACAGGAGAAACATCCCAAAGAGAAGTATTGGTGCAAAAAAGATAAGCCTAATCGTAAGCATCTATTTATCAGAGGCTGTAGGCAGTGTAATACGTGGGAGGCTGTTAAGAACCTCTCAAAACCACACAGCATATTCACCTAAGTAGATCTGCAGCTTGAAATCATCAGAGCAGATGCATTTTCTATGACCAGGAGTATTACTAAAAATACCCTTCAGGTTTTTTTGTTCCAGATGAAAGTGCTACTTGGGTGAATTTGAGCTTTCACGTTGAAGGTGCTACTATTGTTACTTAGATGTGTTCTTCTTATTTGAGAGTGTTACTTCCTGTGGCGTGAGTGTCCCCATGATAAGAGTAGCTCATTCTTTGGCCCCTCACAGAGATTGGGGAAGAGTCTTCGAGCCAAGACTGACCAGGCTCGTGGCTTTCTAAGTTCAGGTCATAGAGAGTGCAGCATTTTGTTGCACCACTCTCTTGAGCAGTCTCAGTGGAGCAGACCACCCTGGTCACTTAACGCTGTCACTGCTGAGTGACTGACAGCTCAGTTCTGTGTTCTGATTCCAGTTTAGCACCATGCAGGTGCGGGAGAGTCTGGATCCCACAATCTCACAGACTTGCACTCTAATTTCATTTACTCATGTTGCTTACAGACTCATTTAATCTAAGGTGGAGAAATTGCTACTTGAGAAATCGAGGCTTAACCAGTTCTATCATAGGTCATTATCTGGTTGTATAAATTTAAACTGAATTGTTGGCAACTACCAAAATGGACATTCAGAAGTAGGGCTACAGCCTAATCTCTCCTCTCTCTTGCTAGCATACTAATTATTAATAACAGTTCATTTCACATATCACATTGGTTATCAATTTGAGGATTCCCATGATTCAGAAATGTACTCGGGTACCTGTTGCATACCAAGCATGTAGCCAGCTCTGAGGACTCACAAGAAATACAGAGAACAGTTTTATCCTCAAGTGGTTTAGTGTCAAAGCACAGAAACAGAAAAACATATCTTTTCTGAAAATCTTTGTCCACCACTGTGAGAAGATATCTATTAAGTGTTCGCTGAAGCCTTAAGACAGTGTAGGTTACCTGGTAACAAAAACTCATGTATGAACTTTCTAAATATTATTTATTTGAGCCTTTTGCACGGCCTTTAACCAGACTTCTAATGCTTCATTTATTTGCTCTCAGAAACCCCACAGAATTAAAACATCAGTTCCTGGCAGTTGTTTCTGGAGTTTTCATATTCCCATTGAAACTATAGGGGGATAAATGGTAATAGAAAGAAGAGGCAAAGCCAATCAGATATTATGTGTCTGAAGAAAATATTCTGCTACAGGCATGAAGTGAATTAATAGAGTGGTTGCAATATCTCATTATAGTGAGATATTGAGAGCTCCTTCTTGAGTAAAAATTGCTATTCACAACTAAAATTGTTATAATAAGAACTCAAGATAGCTTAGGCAAAAGAATGGTCATTATGACCTCTTTGAGATCAAAAATAGAATGTAGCCAGACCTCTGTCTTAATAGTTTACTTTCTAGACCTTATTCTTCTGGCATTTCTGTCCACACCTAGGGACTCTATAAAGTTATTGCATCAGAGGTCATATTTTTATGACCTCTTATTTATCTGTAATTGAGTATCTTCTATTAATGGGTTTAAGTCATTATAAAATACCTTTCCCCCCAATTTCACGAAGAACTAGAGCTGAGGATATTAAATGATTTTGGAATCAGAGAGTGACTTTATTGCTTTCCAGACATTGCCTTTTTTTTCCCCCAAATATGTTTATTTTTTTCAGTGTTACAAGATGAATTGTTCATGCACCACACCCAGTGCTCCATGCAAACCGTGCCCTCCTCAATACCCACCATCAGGCTCACCCCACCCCTCACCTCCCCTCCAAAACCCTCAGTTTGTTGCTGAGTCCACAGTCTCTCATGGTTCATTTCCCCCTCTGATTTCCCCCCATTCACCCTTCCCTTCCTTTTAATATACCATGAAAACTCTACTTTCTATGCTCCTTGATAATAACTTGGGCAGAACTTAGATTTCCAATCCCTTTCAGTTATAAGAACACCCAGATGATGGTGACGATGATGATGATGACGAAGACAAAGATGATGACAGAAAGAGGACAGCTAGCTAGCTATTTAGATAGACAGATACTGAACTATTTAAAGTTCAGCCTCTACAAAATAAAAGCATCAAACTCATACGCTGTTCGTGGCTCTCTTCCTCACTCCCTTAAGTAGAGGATTTCCTGCAAAGATAATGAATGTTAAGCTTTGGGACCCTGACCTTTCAGAGCCCCCTTACAAACCCTGTACCTAATATTATATTTGGAATTCTGGGTTCTACTTTTCTAAAAGGGTTCCCTACTTTTATAAGGCCCCTCAAAACCTGCATACCCCCTCTCAGAAATTAAAGCCTGGGGGACATGTGGCCTAAAAGCTGGATAAGAAGGAGTGAAGGAGTTAATCTACCCTTTGATTCCTTTCTCCTTTGATTCCCTTCTCCTCAAGTGTTTCTACCCCTCAATACTCCAGAGTTAGAGCTGAAGAGAAGGGATTAGAAGAAAAAGCACAAATAGCAATTGTTGGTGGTTCCCTCTTTCTTGACTATGGACATCTTCTCTGAGACAAGCATGTAAATGCTAGCCCTCTCTTGGGGCAGACTTAACTGACAAGGGCAGTGTTCTCTCTAGGTGACTTCACATGACTTGCTACAAACCACCTTCCTACAGTCCGTACAACAGACTCTTCCTTCTCACACCTCTTGGGCCAGCCTTCTGGCTAGGTGACCTCTGAAGAGTTCAGAGTCCATCACCTGTTAGGCATCCACCTGGCTGGCTCATACGCATTCTTCATAGCCTTGCTTAATAGCAGTGATAGAGGCTGTGTGACTGATGCCCTCCCTTTCTTTGTCATCTTTCCAGTTGTGTTATCTATTCAGATAATATCAAGGAGAGATTAGCCAGTCTGCTGCATAGGCAGATATCCAGCCAATAAATGAAATGTTTGTCTCTCTGAAAAACACCCCCCAAAACTCTTAAGAGTGATACCTTTGGAGCCCCTTTCACTTGGTTGAGTGAGGAGAGGGTATGCAAATACTCCCAGGCTAAAGATTTCTCCTCTCACAAATTCTACTATTTCAACCACTCTTTGTGAATTTTATGTCCTACCTGTATATAAAGCCTGGTTGGAGTAACAGGAATGAATGTGAAAGACATATCTGACTTATCAAGGAGTCTTAGTGATGGTATTTGGTAGCGACTCAATTCATTTTTTAGACTACAGCATTCTTTATCAATTATCAGCTTTGAAGTCTTAACTAAAATACTGAGAGAATGGAAAGAATTCTACTCAAATGATAATTATAAAAGCTTTTTTTTTTTTAAAGATTTATTTTTATTTTATTTATTTGAAGCAGAGGCAGAGAGAGAGCATGAGAAGGGAGAGGTCAGAGGGAGAAGCAGGCTACCCGCGGAGCAAGGAGCCTGATGTGAGACTCGATCCCGGGACTCCAGGATCATGACCTGAGCCGAAGGCAGTTGCTTAACCAACTGAGCCACCCAGGGACCCCCCCTTTTTTTTTTAAATAAAACTTTTATTAGGGGACCTGAGTGGCTCAGTCAGTTAAGAGTCTGTCATGGGCTCAGGTCATGATCTCAGAGTCTGGGATTGAGCCCCTCACTGGGCTCCCTGCTCAGCGAGGAACCTGTTTCTCCCTGTCCTCCCAACTCCTGCTCTCTCTCACTGTCTCTGACACTATCTCTGTCTCTCATTCTCTCTCTCAAATAAATAAAATCTTAAAAATAACACTTTTATTAGAAGGTTTATAAACCTCTAAAAAACACATGGCAGAGTTGGGCTTAGTTGGAAGTTGGCATGAGGACTTACCCAGCCACTCACTGATTAACCCTCCACACACAACAAGTGCCTTCACCGTACCAGACACTCTAGCACATTTCCTGTCTACAGGGACTCTCCCACCTCCTGCTGTGTCTTTCTAGTCTCCTCTCCTGCCACTAGACTATACAGCCCAAAAGGAGGGACTCCGTCAAATGAAACATTGCTTTTGGTGCCTGAAAGGATGTAAATGATGCCAGTAACTAAAATTAGAGGTATACAAAAAGGAATGAGTTGTGGGTGAAGGTAGAAAAGTGTCACTTTTTGTACTGACAGTGATAATGACCAGCGCATTCGTATATAGAAAGACAAACAGAATGATTCATTCAATCACTAAAAAAATAGTTTATTCAATACTTTCTCTCTACCAGGTTCTATGCTCGATATTGCTCTCATATTATCCCCCAATAGAATCTAAAACATTATCTGTGATTAACACACCCATGTACTTCTTTCAACATGCAACAAACATCGCACTTCATATATCATCGATTATGGACATAAGAGTAGAACTGGACAAGTCTGTATGCATACAGGATTTCACAAAGCACAGCATTAGAAAATTTGAACATCATGAATCCCAAATATCTTAGACAAGTCATTCTCTGTGATAATTGTGATTAGAGATTCATCTGAAGTTCATCTATTGCCAAATAAGTTTTCAAGAAATTTTGTTGAAAACCTACTCAGTAAATAAGAGATCAGTGCTTGAGGTATTATAATTTTGTTCATTTAACTTTATCAAGTGCTATGATGCTGACAACTCTCTTTTCAGATTTATACTGTTTGTAGCACATAATAGGTGCTCAGCAAATATCTGCAGATGGAATGAATGAATGAACGAACTAACGAATGAATAAATGTTATATTCCCCCAGCATGTTTATCATCTGGAGTAAACAAGTTTTTTTGGTAAAGCAGGCAGAGAGGGGCCTGACCATAACTTGCCAAGTACACTTTTTATTTCTTGGCATGATTGCTAGTAGGCACAAGGATTACATACACAGTTCATACAAGTCTCAGCTGCTTCTGAGGTTTGTCACTCTACATGGCAACCAAGTTTATCTTCTCTCCAAATGGACTAGTGACATTCCTGGAAAAGGTACCGGGGGGGGAGGGGGGGGAGAAAACACTTTCTACTAACTCCTAAGAAATGAGTCCCTTTCAAACATGAAGGAATATACCTATAATTTCTATTTTCTATTCTGTTACATGGTTTGTTCCAGCACAGGTAAACTGACAATACCTAATTAAAAATCCAAAAATTGGAATAGCTGTAGTGTGCTCAGAAAATTAGCTCAAGGCTTGAACTTAGGTTCTGATTTTCATTTCGGAATTAATAATCCATTGTTTAAAAAACATAAAATTAAGCAATATTTTTAATGGTTTTCTTGGAAAAAGTAATGATGCAAGACCAAGAGAAAATTTTCATTAGGTTGAAATCTTAAATACTGAAACATTACTTAGATATTTTTGTAGCTTGTTATTTTTATATAAGAATCATATTTCTTGGGGCGCCTGGGTGGCTCAGTCCTTAAGCGTCTGCCTTCGGCTCAGGTCATGATCCCAGGGTCCTGGGATCAAGCCCCGCATCGGGCTCCCTGCTCGGCAGGAGGCCTGCTTCTCCTGCTACCACTCCCTCTGCTTGTGTTCCCTCTCTCGCTGTGTTTCTCACTGTCAAATAAATAAAATCTTTAAAAAATCATATTTCTTTTAAATGGAATTTTTCAAAAACATGACTCTACTTCCACATATATAATACTTATGCCATGATGCTTTATATTTTTAAACAATCTTATAATATTATCACCAATATATAAATATGAGGAAAAGATAAGACAATGAGTAGCTTTCTCTTGAGGACCATGCAGCTTGCCCTTCAGTACTAGAGGTGAAACTCTAGTTTCACCTTTTACTTAAACTCTAGTTTAACCTTTTCTCCTCATGAATTGGTGCATTTGCCTAAAATGAGTCGAATTATTACCATGGTGGTTCCATGGCAGTGATTTTCCAGATTCACAATTCAGGCCTTATTGCCTAGATTGATGAGCTGAAGCTTTATGTTATTTTCCTCCTCCCATAACTTACTAACCTTCACCACCCCATCGAACTGCAGAATAGGATCCCACTGTTCTAAACCCTATTCATTTACGTATATTACATTGTCTTTGATTTCTGAAGTAGCGTGGCTAGTGACAACTTCCTTTAAAATGCTAGTTGCAAGAAATAACAAACCACCTTTTTTTTTTTTTTGCCTTTTCACTTTATTGGGACTACAATTAAGCTATTATTCACTTAATTCAAGTATAAAAACAAAACCCACTGAATATTCAAGGTAAATGTCTGTAGTATGTTTTTAGGATTTTTTTTTAAACTTAAATTGCTGAATGTATTAATTTTCTATTTCATTTAGTATTTGGTAACCTAGGGATGAAAGGGGTATCTCAAAAGAGTTTTATAGTGATAAGGACAAGAATATATTGACAAGGAGAGATGTTACATGTGATGAAATTTGCTAACCTCATGAATCAGTGGTAACACCACAGGCTTAAATTATTAAAAAAAAAAAAAACTACTGAGTAATATACTTTTCTGTAAATACGCAAGAATGATGTAAATTGTATTACCAGTGAAACCTTTTAGATTGTGTTTGTAAAATTCCCACATTTGAACTGACCCATGTAGTTTGTCAGAAAACAATGTTCCGAATCACTCTCTGTAGCTAACCAAACACATTATGCTGACTTTCTAATGGCATGAGCAGGATTTTCCTCCTCATGACAAGTATGGTTTTGAAACCAAGAAACTTTAGTTTGCCCTTCAAGAAAAGTGATTTATAGGAGTTAGTGTGAGGGGGGAAAAAGGAACCCTACTTTACCCAAAAAGGAGACGAAAACCTTGCCAGAGGCAACATTGTGACATTGCCAATGTGAGAGGGTTGTGAAATCCCAAGTGTATGTTTTTGTGGTAATGTCTGAAAGTACTGGTACTGTACTGATGTCTCGCTATCATGCGTCTCTATTTCCGGATCTACTTCCTTATAATTGCTAATGCAAACAGCGCAATGAGCACAGCAGTGTGTAAGTCTCCACTTCACTTCTCTTGTTTTCATTGATAGATGGCCTCTTGAAAGTTTCAAAATAATTCTCTACTACCTTTAGGAAAGAAGATAAATTCTTTTTCTGATTAAATAAATAGATTTGTTAAAGTGGTTTAGCCCTTTGTCCCACAAGCTATGGATTTCTTTATTCCTCTCACCCTGGCATCCATTAAAACCAGTCCCTATTAATGTGTATTTTGCAAATAATCAAGAGGCTAAATAGCAGTCAGTAACTGAGGAAAATCAGGACAAACCTAATAGTAGCCAAGCTCTAAATAGAACTGTAAAATAAAAATAGAACATATGACTCACAATACAGCACTAGTTCTTCATCTTACAGATGTTCCCAGCCATCAGAGTTGGTGTGGGCTATGACACTGCTAAGTGTAGGCTAGTCGGGTAAAAATTTGGAAAGAATGATAGGCTTTTTTTTTTTCAGACTCTTTTCCTATTACCTCATTTACTTTATGTTTATAGAATGTACAGAAAACTCCGTCTACTCATTTCTTATTTGCCTTAATAACAAACTTTCAGTGAACCTTGAATTAGTAACAGAATAGCCACCCCCTCCTAATGGCATTTTAGGTTTACAGAACACATCTTAGGAAACAAGTCTCTGACTTTAGTTACTTGCTAGCTAAATGTGTCACCTCATGAAACAAAATTCACCAGTGATTCCTGTCATGACACACCATGCATAGGACCAACCAGACAGAAAAGACAGCATCTCTGACCATGGAAGGGACACAACAGAAAGGCTGTCATGATATTTATATCCCACCTACTCAGAAGACCAATTGAGAAACTCCATATGGACTCCAGTTTGCCACTAGCCCACAGAATTGAAATTTCTTGACTGGCTTAAATTAAGAATTTTGGGGATAAGTATAAAACTTTGCAGATATTTATTTTCATAATTTTAGGCAGTTTATTTTCATATAATTCTTCTCATCCTACCCAGTTCTCTTTTAGTTGACACATTAAGCAAAGGAAATGCGTTCTTAGAAAGCTCATAGAATAGAGGGCAAAGTATAATCGGAAAAAAATAAAAGAACATGGTCAAAGAAAGGTACATTAATGAGAGAAAGGGTGTATATATGTAGTTTAAGACAAGAAAAAGAAGCTAGGCTACATGGAGGTAGACTGGCTGATTTGAATTATCTTGGGGACTGAAACCCCTTCCTCTCACTTCTCAGCATTGCCCAAATGGCAGGTGGTACAAGTCCAGTTCCCCAGTAAGTTCCTGTAAACAAAACTACTTATTTATAGACAGCTTCTCAGTACTGTTTTCAGGAGCTCAGTCAGACTGCAACTCAGAGTCACCTATCAACTGCTAAGAAAAATAAAGACAAAATCCTGTCTGCAAAAATTTGCTTTACAACTGGAACCAGATAATCTGACAGTCTATATATTTGGAGGACCCTCAAACTCATGATTGAGAACTGGTATAAAGAAAGAGAAAGAAGCCCATGAGCCTCTTCTTTAGAAGAAAAAGAAAATTGGGCTGACATCATGGAAATCTGCCAGCAGACCTAAGCAAAATTTGATGTCTCTACTTCTCCTTTCTACTCTTTTTTTCTTTTTGTTGGGCATTGATGGGAACCAGCCTTGATGGAGGAATCACTGAGCCTTGGTGATAAATCACAAACTGGAGAACTGAGATTATTGAAATATTGAAAGTTTCCCCAAAGTACTTTGCCATATTTATTTACCTTAGTGAAATTAAAATACTAATAATTGCAATGATAATGATTTCCTTTTAAATATATATATTTCAGTGTACTTTCATTTATTCTTATAATTCTCCTTATGATATGTACGGATAGATAGGTATAGATTAACTCAGCATATATTTCAGAAGGTAAAGTCCTCCATTATTTTAATCTAGACTAGTGTTACATATAGAAAATAGTATGAAGAAGTGTAACTACTCGGATGGGTTAACAACATGGCAGTTTTTAATGTAATGGCTAAATGATACCACTTCATATATCCACCAATTTTTATTCATCAGTTCTCAAATTCAAGGCACCTTGTTTGTTCTGAAGTGGATACAAATGCTAACTTACATAAATATAATCTTACACTTCAGGAACTAAATTTTACCAAGGAAATAAAATGCAAGCTCAATTAAAGCAGAAATATATTTGGTCATTGCTGGCACATAATAGGCACTTAGTTCATATTTCCTGAATGAGTGTATAAAATGTAAAATCAAATATCTCTAATATAATGCAGAATGTAAGTCCCAAACATGATCAAATGCTAATAGAGTTTCAGATGAAGGAGTAATCACTTTTAGATGAATGATCAGGAAGAATTCATGGAGTTGTATGAGCTGATAAGGATTTAAATTAGGGAATGGTTCAAAATGGATAACTGTTAGGTAGGCAAATAGGAGAAGTCCCAGACAGAGAGGGGGGAAAAAAAAACAAGACTATATGGAGATGGGATAAAACACAGAATGCAAATAACTGGCATCCAGGAGATCAATTCAGTTTGAGTAGGGAGGGAAGGAAGTAATGGAAGAAAATGGATTGGAGCCAGATTACAAGGGTTGTCATACTGAAGACTTCAGGCTGTTTTTCTGGACCAGCTGAGTCTAGGTCTCCCACAGGGCTAAATTTTTTTGAGCACTCACCACAGTATGTGTATATTTTATACATTAGGATTTATAAAGTAAACATACATAAACTACTTATCTATACAAATATATATATACACACATATATTACAAATAGAAATTTTTAAATGTCCTATAGGTACTGTAGTTTTTAACAACACATTGTAGATTTAATTATTTTGTACATATTTACTTAATACATGCCATCCATGTCCCCTATCAGATTGTAATCTCCATGAGAGCAGAAAACTTGGCATTCTTGTTCTTTCAGTATCACTAGAGCCTAGTGCAATATTTGGCACCGAGTAGAGGTTTATTGATTATTTGATTACATTGTATTATTTGATTATATTATTCCAGATAGAATACTAATCTGGAATCCTCAAACATCCCCCACATTTGCCACTAAAGAATGACCATCTATCCACCATTTCATCTTCTTATAAATGTATATCTTCAGTTTTGGAATTATCGGTGACAGACTATTTTTTTTTCTTTTTTTAAGATTTTATTTATTTGACAGAGAGAGATCACAAGTAGGCAGAGAGACAGGCAGAGAGAGAGGGGGAAGCAGGCTCCCCGCTGAGCAGAGAGCCTGATGCGGGGCTCGATCCCAGGACCCTGAGATCATGACCCGAGCCAAAGACAGACGCTCAGTGACTGAGCCACCCAGGCGCCCCGTGACAGACTATTTTTAAAGAAAAGATGGAAGAAACAAGACTGTCTCATCTTGAATTATAACACTGAAACTTTATTAATGTATTACACTTTTTTACAAACTGAAGAAACAGTCAGTCTAAGCATTTTTCTCCCACAGATGATGGATTAAAAAGGAATATAGAAATCAATTTGTAATTTCTTTACATAAAGCAAAGTTTCGCAAAGTGAATTCCTTTGAGTTCAAGTGCTTCCAGTATGGTCTTCAGTGGCTCTCACAGTAAGAGGGTTAGAAGGGGAAGTTGGAGTAGGGGTACTCCACACTGTTACTTCAGCCAGCCATCTTTAATGTTCTCCATTAATACGAGTACTTTTTATAAGATGCTGTTTCAAAGAAGGGATTCAGGCAATTAAAATAATACATTAAAAAA
Source organism: Procyon lotor (assembly GCA_028646535.1). Classification (NCBI taxonomy): domain Eukaryota; kingdom Metazoa; phylum Chordata; class Mammalia; order Carnivora; family Procyonidae; genus Procyon; species Procyon lotor. The sequence goes on from CM053607.1 coordinate 73,719,907, forward strand.
CCCTGATTTAAGCTGCCTACATCCCATAAATATCCAATTAATAACTATAAAACCCTGAGTTTTAATAGTTTTATTATATTGGCTTGTTTATATTACAGCACACCTACTCTTTCATCTGTGGTATTGCTGCTGAATCTAGAGCAAAATTTAAAAATGAAACTAACAAACACTTTCATCAGAGTAGTTTTACCCTTATAAATTGTTGGTGGTTTTCCTACTTGCCTTCCCAAATCCATCTCCTCCCTTCTATTTTCTTTTTTTTTTTTTCCCCAAAGAGGTTTATTTTTTCAGTGTTACAAGATGAATTGTTCATGCACCATACCCAGTGCTCCATGCAATATGTGCCCTTCTATTTTCTATCACCTGGACTCTGTTGTTGGCTTCTGGTTGGGAGTTACCCAATGAAAGAAACTGGAGGGAGATCAAGATATGAGAGAAGAAAGGTCATGGTTTATTGTTCACTCCCTAACTGCATTGGCCCTGCATCTCTGGCGGTGGCTGCAGCCCTTCATGCCTCCCACAGCCAGACTCCTGTCCACAGTTCCAGTTCTCACCAAGCTCTAGTAACACTGCTTCCCCCTCTTCGGCCCCAGGGGTAACAACTTCCCCTCCATGCTATTCTCTGTGTCCTTGCCAGCCTTCATTTATTCCCTTATTCCTCTCACATCTCTAATCCCTTGTCTCTTTATTTGACCCATCTGGTGAATTATATTACCTACCATGACCCTGACTGATAACAAAACGTAAGTCTATTACAATAGTAAGACCTAAAATACAGAAAATAAAATATAAAAAATAAATATAAATATTTAAATATAAAAATAAATAGTAAAAAATGTTTCAATATTGACTCTTCCTTGGTTACTATATTTTCTTCCCAAAACAATGACTACCCTACTCTTAGAGATTATGAAGAACTATAGAAAAGTGAATGCAGTGCTGTGTCTATGAATGCCCAGAAAAAATCTTAATTTTTTGAAAATGATGGCTCAGAACTTCCCACTTTCCACCTCCATGCAAGCCAGTAAGTGACAAGGCCACATAACTGACTTCACAAAGCCAGGGAGGACTCAGGAAATGTCCCTGAGAACACTGAAAGAGTAACATTTATGTATGTGAACATACATACATTTGCTACACAAAAGCCAAGTATATAATTGTTAGAGGCCTGAGATAAGAGTAAATGACTAATAACAAAATATTTTTGTCCAGGTATAAGTGTCAGTTACTGCCTATATTTCAGTGAAAAGTATAGTTGGTGCACTTTGATAACCATAACTAACATTTAACTCTAAAAAGTGTTGTCTCTAGGAACGTTGGAAAAAAATGACATGAACATGGAGAAATTTTAACAAGACTAAATAAATAAAGAACATTACTGTATGTTTTGAACATATTCTTGAAAAGAAATCATAGAGAGAAAGTTTCCATAGAGCTTTTTTGAAAACATTGACTAGTTATTTTTATATAGCTGTAAAAAAATTTAGCATGCTTCTTTACAAAGGAATAAAGAGAAAATTCTTCTGATGAGTTTTTAAGAAAACCTTGCTTTGAGGGAAACATTAAGCAATCCACTCTTACTTTAGGGATCTTAAAAGAATATCTACAAAAAGAAAATAGATATTAAAAAAAGATAATACTGGAATATGTCATGGGAGTTAAATAATTATAGCACCATCATGTCTAAAAATAAGAAGGAGGTCTCATCCAGATCGACCATTAGTGAAAATGCAGGACATCTTCTCTGGTCAAAGAGTTGAAGGCGGCTGGATTTTGGCTTCCATGTGCCTTGAATTTACTCAATCTATAGCAAAAAAGACAAAAACAAAAGGAACTTGTCTTTGTCAAGTAGAATCACAGTACTGAAGTAACAGAATGTCCCTGTGGTTTGCACATGAAAGATGGCTATGATTACAAGAAATTTATGAGAAATAGCAGTATCCTGCCGACAGTCTACCCACAACAAAGAGACTGAGCTTGGGTCAGAGGTGAACTTGCCTCCCCTGGGTTTGTATGGCAGAATGACCAAAACCACTGCGACTCTATGGGTGCATGAGATAGGAGACTGCTTATCTCACAGATGCTAAATTCAGAGAAGCAGCTGTGGGTGAGCAAATTACATTATAAGTCACATTTGCAATCCTGGGCACTAAGAAGACTGATCAGTGGGAGAAGGAGCACTCCTTACTTGAAAAGGAAAATTTTCTTTATAAGAGAACCACGTACCAAAATAAATGTCATGAGATATTAAAACCATAGTGCCATTTTGCAACCGGAAACAGCTATGTTCTTCTAATTCTGCAGTAATATTTTTTCTTCATATATATGATAAGTTCATTAAAGTCATCCCTTTATGTTAATTATGACATGATCCCTAGGTACTTCCAACACAAGTTGCACTCAGCAATCAATAGAAAATCCTCAGAAACCCTCCATACTTTCTCTGCAATATTCAATATGATTTATAACCACTTCCATCTTATAATTTCTCCTCCATTGGAATTGATAACACAGGATAGCGTTGGTTTTTCTTTTGTCTCCCCAACCACACTTTCTCTGACAAATTTCCTCTTCCTATCTGCCAGGTGTCAATATGCCTACATAACAGACTTTTTCATCAGTCAACTGTATGTTTTGGGTCTTGAGAGGAAGCAATTTGTTTTATATAGACTGAACTCTATTATCAACAAATGCCTCAAATTATTATCAAGATGGTTCCTTAGGTTTTCTAAGATTAGGCAAAATAAAACATTTTTTTAAAGATTTTATTTATTTGACAGAGAGAACCGTGAGAGAGGGAACATAAGCAGGGGGAGTGGAAGAGAGATAAGCAGGCTCCCCGCTGAGCAAGGAGTCTGATGTGGGGCTCTGTCCCAGAACCCTGGGATCATGACCTGAGCTGAAGGCAGACACTTAGCAAATGAGCCACCCAGGCGCCCTCAAATAAAACATTTCTAATAATATTCTCACTTAAGAGCAGTTGTGTTTCGTTGGGGAGTTTGTGTGTGCGCGTGCACAAGAACAGTCCTGGACAGACTCTTAGGCACACTCAATCAGAGTTTTTGAATTCAGAATAGATCTTTAATGCATAAATACATTGTAAAGTTTTATATATATTAAGCACAAACAAAGAAATTCATTAAATGATGGGCATATTATCTACTCTCTAAGAGTTTTCAATTTCTTACCTAAGAAATAGTAAAATAAAAGGCAAGATTAGTGGAAGATTATTAGAAGACAGTTAACTTTGTACAGCAAACAAATTACCATCAGTAAGAATCCTTTCTTGGCACATGGGCTTATCTTGTAAGATTTGGTGGTATAGTTTCCACGGGAAACTCAGCTATTGGTTTGTATAATTTCCTTGTTTGACACTTAGAAGAAACACAAAATATTATCTAAATTGCTTTTCTACCAAGTTAGAGCTGTCATCAGCTACAAATGTGTTTAAATGCTTTGAAGGTTACCATGAACACTGGTCCTGCTTCCCCTGCTCTTCACTTTTTAAGCTCCTTGGGGGCCTCCACACTTCCTTGGCCTCCTCTGAGTTCTAATTCCTGAGTGACCCCACTGAGTATGTGCTGTTCGGTGAACTGCTCTGTTATTATCAGAGGGAACCAATAGATCAGAAAGACATGAGTCCTTGAGAGGTTCACAGATCTGCTCAGCTGAAGGACAGAGAGAGCTGCCTCGTCATGGGCATCAGGTGTAGAGCACCTCAGCCTCATGGAGTCGTAAACTAAAAATACCTAGTACTGAAGCTTTATGCTAAATCAGATAAGATTTGTACTTTATTCCTATATAGGTACATAGTAGCAACAATCAATATTTTAATCAAAATTATCAAAGAAAGCACTGAATTGGGAAAAATATCTTTGCCAGTGAACTGGGAAAATATTACCTTTAACAGAACACATTAATACAGCTCAAGGAAAACTTTCTGGAAAGGATCTTGCAAACTTCTATGTTGGATCACAGAGTAATAAAGCCATAGACCCTAAGAGATGGAATATGGCTTATACATTATTTATTATTACACTTTAATTTTTCAGATGTGAGAAATGAGGCTCATATAATTTGGGTGAATTTTCCAGTTATATAACTAGATAGAACTGAACCAGGACTCAAGAACATGGGTATTCTGATTCCTCATTCAGCACAATTTTCCTTATTCAACAGTCTCTTCTGCCTTCTGCTTACATGGAATTTTTTTCTTCTGAAAAACATCCAAAAAGTATGAAAGGGTTTTTTAGATTCTGTGATAAAAACGTTGAAGTTCTGAGTGGTCACTAATAGATACTCATTTTATTATCTTTTATATTTCTAGACCTTAGCCAACTTTCCCAATAAATTTAACGAGAGAAAACAAAAACCATTGCTCAGTAATGATCTTTAAAATTCAGTGGCTTGAAATACATTAGGATTTTACTAAAAATTACTTAAACAAAATTCTCTTAATAGCTTTCAAAATCCACATTTGAACAAATAATTCATTGAGCTATTATATGACCTACATGCTAACAGGTAAATATTTGGTATTCAAGAGGCAATAATTTTAAGTTGGAATTATAAATGTATTTTAGAAAATCTGATTCTTGAGATTTTGGTATCCATTAATTTTCGCCATTTTTTGTGTATTTCAAATACCCCAGAGTTTAATGGTAGTATTCACAAACTTATTTACTTGCAGTTTTGCCTTTCCTTGAGGCATTTCTAAGTGCCCAAAACTATTAATAAGGATGAATAAATAGACACAAATGAGCTTCTTTTCAGTCATTTACAATTTAGTCTACTATGTGCTAATCCTGTGTCCTGCGTTAATCAACCCCAAAACACAAGTCTTCCATTGTGTTCAACAGAGATGAGGCATATGTGGTGGAATTCAGTCAAAATATTAATTTAGACATCTGGGAACCATCACCTTCTTGAGAAAACTATCAGGTAAAATATACTCATTTTCAGCCAAGCTAAATTCCCACGTCCATGAATTGCACAACCCTGTTAAAGTCAGTAAGTGTCAAAGTCTTGAGCTATGGACTAGACAACATTGCCCAATAACCACAATTAGGGTTTCCAGCATCTGCTGTTCCTCTTTTACAAATCTGAATTCTTCTTCCTATGCTATCTCTTACATACATTATTCATGCTGATGTTGAAATACTGACAATTTATGAGGAGAGTTCAGGAGTTTTGTGTAGCACTGGAAATCACTGCCTAAGTAACAGAAGGAAAACATACTCTGGGAAATTATCTCATAAACATTCTTAAAACTCCATTTTATTATGGTGTGCTTTATAAAAAAAAAATTATAGAATAGTATTTTGTGGAATCTTTTGTTTGTCCTGAAGTCAAAAACTAGATTTTAACCCTCAGTTTCAGTGTCCTTCACTGACTTGCCCTGATTTTACTTTTCTTTTTCCCTCCACTTCATATCTGTTCTTTAATCAGTTAAGTCTATCTGCATTGGACTCAGGTCTCCTACTCCTGGCCTCCATTCTCTGTTATACCTGAAATACTTTAGCAGCATTCAGAATTATCTTAATTTTCCTCCTAATTCACAGAGCTGTCAAGATACAACAGTTTAATGTAATTGATATTTAAATGCAATAATTATTGCCACTAATCCACTGTATATTCCTTAGGAATTTAATTTATTTGCCCCTTTGCTCTTCATAACACCAAGAAAAAAAAAAAGATGAAAGCTCACACAAAATGTAAATCAGCCATAAAAATAGATAATAGCCCTCAGGCCCTTAGTCTAAAAGAAATAAAAGACCTAGTGAGAATCAAAAAGTGGAACTGAAACAAAAATTATATTTCTCTTTATTAAAAACATTTGTTTGGTTTTTCTGAAAATATGAGTTTTTATGAAACTGTAAATATTATCTTTTTACAAAACTATGTCTTCTTTAAGTCAGGCAATCTATCAAATTTTTGGATTACCAAGAAGAAAATTAGATGTAAGAAAGTCCATTTTTGCAGGGCAGATTTAAGTTTGGAGCAAAGTATATTCTTAAAAACTAAGAAAATGTGATAAAATTATTTGTTTATATTATGCATTCAATTATTAGTTACAAATATTCAAAAGTCTTTATAGAAAAGATAGAAAGTCCAGGTACAAATGATCATTTTTTTGGTTAAGTACTAATACATCTTCCCATTGCTCTTAATAAATGACAGATTGTCCTACGGGTAACCCAGGATCAATGGCTGAACCAAAAGAATCTCCATAATGCATTTTCTCGAGGCTGGTAATAAATGAACTTCTGTCTTGAGGAAGAAGTTGAATTACTGATTCACCAATTTATTACTAAAGCTAGCTCCTAAGGAATCTCTAAAAATATTTTTAACATAAAGTTCGCAAAGTTTATAAAGCATTCTCACTCATTCATCAACTCCTTCCATGCAGACCACATTTGTTTTCTCTATAATCCTTTTCCGCCTCCTAACAACAGCTGTAGCACTGTATAGCGCCCATTAGTCTAATGCTATTCTTAACTAAAATGACTAACTTGCCTCTAAGAGGTGCACTAGGGGGGGCCAAAGAGCAACTCATTGTGGGGTGTTCCATTGGCCTACCCAACATCTCATCCATTCAGAGTGTACCAAAATACTCCTACTTAAAATAATCAGATGATCAACTAGCCTAAAAGCTCATCGATAATCTACTACATATAAGGCATTCTAGGAGGCAATTTTTTGAGAATACGAAGAAATATATTACTGACCTAGGATTCAACATTGCTACTTTGACTACCCTCAAGCAATAGTCAAGAGTTCATGACATGTAACAATTTGTAATTTTGCTGAGGCATGAAATTGAATTACATGTGGCAAGAGGCGGGACTGTCACAGGAATCCTTTAGCTAGAGTGTGCTTAGAGGACTGGCCAACATATCTTCTCACAGCGGTTTAGATATTCACTACTTGTGGTCAAGTTACTATGTAGTAATTCTCGTGACATGATGAAAAACTATTTTCTTTGTGAATACTTTCCCTGAAAATAAAGTCAGCTGCTAGTTCTGGTGATGAAAGTAAAGTGGAAGCAAAACTATCCAAGAAAGTGATGGTTCTAATCCAGAAAATAAAAGTTTTATGGAGACAATTGCATGCTAAACTGATATTCATGAATTTGGGACTGTGGTATCCCTCATGAATATTGAAGATCTGCCATATAAAATAAAGCCCTTATCTTCAAGGAACATTTAGAAAAACTTCATGAAATTCTTCATCATAGTTACCTTCTTAGAACCCACATTGTCTTTAGATCATTGCAGACATGAGTGTCATTTTAATAACATGAGCACATCCATTTTATGTATATCTTCCTAAATATTGTGCACAAAATCACACAGTATCTACTCTTCCCCACACAAGATTTGAGGGACTGACCAAAACTTCAGTTGTTTTGGGGGGAGTTTGGGGTTTGTCTGTTTTTTAGTTTTGGGTACCAGCTAATATAGGTTAGGTTAAGATAGAGCTAAGAATAAGACATACCTATTCCAATTAATTGTGGCAACATATAATACAGGCTTGGGCTAAAACAACTCCATAGAGAAGTCAGATTGATAAATTTTTACAAGGTATCCAACAGTTTTTTCTAAGCAAAATAAGCCTGGAAACAGTTCCTGAAGCCCAGAACATGGTGACAATATATACATGATGTTGCACAATGAGAAGTATATGGCAGGCATATCTTGGCCACCTGTCCCTTATGAAGATCAAGGCTCATCATTTCAGCTTATAACAGCTGTTGTTTTCCATCCTTTCTTCCTGCTGCTGGTTGTGTATCCAGCCATCCAGGGTCTCCTAACCTTGGGCTGCTACTGTTTATGGTTCTTGCCCTTGCTGTTTTCACTTTATATAGGCTGTTTCTGTCCTTTTTCAAACTTGTAAAAACAGTGCTCCTAATAAGGATTGAAAATCCAATGCTTAACTTCTTGAGCATAAAGCTTCCTCTTTCCCTGGACTAGCACACAACAGAATGGGGGGGGGGGGTGGAAGAGGAATAAAGGAAGTAGGAAAGAAACAAGTCATTTATCTCTTAAAGTTTGCAAAGTTCTTTTTGAAAATGAGAATTCTTTGTATTTTTAAAATCCTCTCCACCCATTAGCCTCAACACTACATTGCTGCTATACTTACACCTCGCTCGTTATGTATTTACTTTTTATATAACTAAGCAGCACCCTGTCATAAATGAAATATTCATGCAAAAAAAACTGCTCAAAATGAATTTATAAAAAGAACATATAAAAACTACCATCTGCTCCCAGTCCTAGCAAGCCCTTAGATACCCAAGTGTAAGCCCTCTGATTCCGCAGAGAGGTAAGGCAATGTGTCTGTGATGTATTCCTGAAAGCCAAAACTTCAGACTTTGTATTTAGATGGATCTATGAGCTCTGGCCATCGAAATGCTTAGATCAACATTGATGGGCTTAGATATTGCACATAATGAATTCACGTGCTAGCATATTGTAATGGGTAGTCATACCCGGTCATGTTGTGCTAAAATGAGCTGAAACTCTTCTGGGAAGTTGTGAAAGCATTTTGTAGTCAATTGATACTGCAGTACTTTATAATGTGCCTTCCTTTAAAAAAAAAAAAAAAAAAAAAGTTGTCCAGACATTCCAGGACTCCAAGCTGAAGTATGGGCACTTGGATACTGTATTGTTTTAATTCACCTAGTCCGATATACTCAGGGCATTTTACTGCTCACACTTGGAGTATCATCATTGCTATACATAATAAGATACATGATTTTCTCAGTAGTTTCATTTCTTCCAAATGGTAAATTGCACCTTTATAAGTTCTTTGAACATTTGAAAGAGATTCTTCCCTTTCTGTAGACTCCCCTTCCCATCTAACACATTCCCACTATCCTCAATGTTCACTCCAAACTCTGTGTTTAGAATTTTTATCCCCCCCCCCCGCCCCGGAGTCATTAAGAATTAAGTTTGCCTGCAAGTAACCAAAGAGCAAAATAACAGTGCCATAAACAAGAGTTTATTTTTGTCCCACAGGAAAGATATCCAGAGACATGTAGTCTAGAACTAATAAAGTGGTTCCAGGATCATCAGGAAAAGAGGCCCCAGGCCCCTTTTTTTGGCTTGCCCCACCACCTTCAGTGTGTCAACTGATGGTTGGAGATGACTTCTCCAGGTCTAGTCATTTCACTGTATTCCAGAAAGCAAGAAGAAAGTTCTGCTCTCTCCTTTTTTAGTAAGACTTCCAGAAGTACTACACATTTTGAATATACATCATGACCAGAACCTAATCACCATGCCAAATCTTCCTTTCAATTACCTGGGGAACGTAGTCTTTTAGCTTGATACCTTACCACCCAAAATAGATTTAGAGTTCTCATACTCAGGAGGAGGGAGAGAATAGATGTTAGAATAGGAAATTCATAACTGGTGCTTGACTTCCCTGGATCATATCATGACTTATTGTTATATACCCTTTGTTTAGGTTTAGATTTCTAATTGTCCTAATTATTTGAATAATGCAGCTATTTGTCATTCAAAAGTCAAATTATAAATTTAAAAAAGATAAAAATAGAGAAAAGTTCTTGGTTTACTGTTACACTTTGATTTTATTTAAAGGAAGTTCTGAGACTGCCTTCAAATAACTGACCACACTTCGTTACCTAAATGGATAGAGTAATAGGTCCATAAATCTATGGCCAAGACTCTCAGTGCTTTCCTCATCAGAATAACCATTTGTTTTATGAACCAAACCAAAACACTTTTGAGGGTGTGAAGGAGGAGTTAATAATAATTACATGGAAACATCAAGGGTAAACAAGGACTGTCCAGAACAAACTGGGATATTAGGTCACTCAGCTTATCCTCCTTACTAGAATCCTTCACATGCCAGACCTATTCATATAGATGTCAGGTTACTATTATTAATTTACCAGTCATTTCTCCCTGGAAATGTGGTAGGATATGAAGAAAGCAGGGCAGAATTGAGCTATTATCCTATACCTCATATCTCATCAATTGGATATTCAAGGGGTGAAACTCTAGTTAAAAAGTGCAGATTAACTTAAAGTAGTATTAATGAACTATTTCCAGCCATTCGTGCTACACTAAAGCCAAAATTGTTCCAGGAAATGGGTAAGAGAGATGGACATCCACTCCTAGTGCTAAGAATCTAGTTACAAGGGATTCCTCTTAGGATCTCTGAGTTTGTAGTATTTTTATCCATCATCCTGAATAGTTTGTCACTTTAATCTGTAACCTGTGACAGTTGACAGCTGTCAGTTGGAGGGATTTGCTCTGGCTAAGGGCCAACCATAAAGAACAAGGCTAAGAGTGAGAGCCCAGGCTGACAAACTATTCTGGCTTTCTTGACGGGGCACTAACATGTTATTTTTTGAGAAATCACCTCTGCCCTTTAAGGGAATCTAATACTAGATCCTGCCTTTATCCTCATATATTTTTGCATAATTTTTTGGAAGCATATTTCTATCTGGAAAAGATGAGTATCTATTGTACCTTACTGGTCTGGAAGCTTCCAAAGATACTAATGCTCAACTAAAGAGAAACAAAGGCACTGAAAGAATTTGGATTAGTAATAATTATTAGAAATAGTCCCAAACACCCTCAGACGTCATAAGTTAAAATCCCTGCTCTGCCACTTCTTAACTGAGCTACTCTGAGCATATCAACTATCTGTAAAATGAAGATAATATTAGTAATTACCTCATGGTTGCTTGAATATTTATTGAGTTAATATGTTTAAAGTGCTTAGAGTAATGCCTGGCATACAGTAAGAGCTTTTTAAGTGTTTGCTATTTACAACCTAAAGATGGACACAAGATATAAAACTTGTCTCCGTAAATAGATCCAGTCAAACTCAAGGAGTTCAAAAGTGAACTCATCTTGTATAAAAACATGTGCCTTTTCATGGTATCCCACTGTATGTTAAGCCTATCACTTTCCTCTATGCACCCAGCCTCTAAATATTACCCTGTATTCCTTGTCCCTTTCTGTCCTTCCTCACATCAAGAAGTATTCAAGTCTTCTTCCAAAATCCACTCCCCTCTTTCTCTTCCCACTGCCACTGGCCTAATTCAGATTCTCTTTATTTCTTGACTAAATAATTCCAGTAGCTTTCCTAACTTGTTTTTTGTATCTCCAGGCTACTCCCTTCAAAACCATTTTTGTAAGAATCTTAGAACATTCATGTTAAAATCCTCCTGTGAAAAGGTTCCAGACTATCTTTCCATTCTCCTCTTCCTCCACCCTCATACCCCAGATAAGTAACTGTGCATTTTGACACCTTAATATTTTTTCCCACACTCGTCCAACTAAAGAGAATGTTCTTGTGCTCTCTGATATTCATTTTCTGAATATCAAAGTTTACCTATTTTAAAGATCCAGCAGAGGGGCACCTGGGTGGCTCGGTTAAGTGTCAGGCTCTTGATTTCCACTCAGGTCATGATCTCAGGGTCTTGAGAACCAGCCCCGTGTCAGGCTTGGTGCTCGGTGAATGGAATCTGCTTCTCTCCCTCTCCCTCTGTTCTACCCCACACTTGCACAAGCGCATGCTCATTCTCTCTCCAATAAAGAAATTTTTAAAAAAATAATTTAAAAAGAGGCCCAGTAGACATGCAAATTTCTACATAAAACTTTTTCCGAATTTTAAGTACGCTTTCCCTCCTTGGAGGTTCTATGACTTGTACATTTGTAATAGCTCATTGCATTGCCCTCTAAGTTACAGTTTCTTATTAATACCTCCTCAAGGTTTTAATCCATATGTCTTTGTACTTCCTAGTACAGTCCTTCCTCTTACACACTGGGCACTCTTAGGCCACTGAGAATGATTGTGAAATTTCTGTAGTACTCTAAAGCATGGGTCTTTGAAAGCTAAAATGTAGCCCAGTCTCTGCCTGTGAAGCCATGTGACTCTGTGTTTCCATAAAGGGGAGAATTTCTTATTAGTCTTCCTAGAACCTGTCAGAAGGGGTTGCCTCATTCTTTCACTGCCTCCAACAGGCAAGCTACACACCCTCCAGGAGGAGCACCTTTTACTTTTTTTTAAAGATTATTTATTTGAGAGAGAGAATGTGAACTTGAGAGGGAGGCGGGGGCGGGGGAGGGAGAGAGAGAATCTTGAGCAGACTCCAAGCCGAGTGCAGAACCCAACATGGGGCTTAATCTCACCACCCTGATAGCATGACCCAAGCTGGAATCAAGAGTCAGAGGCTTAACCGACCTAGCCACCCAGGCACCCCTAGGAAAAACACATTTTTCTAACTCATACACAGGTGCAGTTTAGGACAAGACAGGCTACAGTAGCAAAAAGAGTCAAAATGATAGAATGGCTCAAATATGAATGAAGTTTATCTCTTACATAATATTCCAAAGAGGGTGTTCTTGGTTGGCAGGCAACTCTCCTCATGGTGATTCAGAGATGAATTTGCAGTGTGGCTAAAGGAGGATGTTTTGTATAGAGGCATGAGGAACCATAGCAGGTTTAGAGCTCTGCAAATAGTTTTGTCTGGCTAGTGCACTGGAAACATGAGGGAATATGGCAGAAGATGAGGCTAGGAAGATAGGCAGGACCCAGAATGTGAATTTATCTGAAAGTCCTGTGAAGAATCAGACTTGGCCCTACAAGTGACAAGAAGCCACGGAGTTTGTTTCTGGGTTTACCATAATAGTCATTATTGATTTATCGGGATGGTTAATATTATTTAATAGGAATGTTAGAAAATCAGCACTGCCAATAGTATGTGAGCTGATCTGGATTGCTGTGAACAGAAAGTTAGGATCATCAACAAAGCAAATAGAACATTCCAGAAAAAATGTTGAGAGCTCAAAGTAGGGCAGTGATGGTGGTGATGAAGAGGAAGGGAGAAGAAAAAGAGCAATTTAGGAAGCAGGTCAGAGCAGGATTGGTGATTATTTAAATTCAAGAGATTAGAAAGAAAAAGTTGAGGATGCCTCAGCTTTCTGGCTGAAGTGAGGTCTGTGGCTGTGCCTACAAAAATCAGAAGTTATTCATTTCCATTTTAACACCGAATTTATTTTATTCTGGTCCCTAGTGAACAAACAGAATGACAATAAATGCCCTTTCCACTAATCTTCCGGAGGCCAGGCAGTAAGACCTTTCAGGGTGGAACACAGAATCCATCACATTGTCATAATAAAGTCTTCAGGATCCTTATTGGTTAAATAGAAAAGTAACCTGCAAGAACTGCCTGTAACTTTTCAGTGTAACTAAACATCACCAAAGAATACCTACTGGAGCCTCAAGATAGAAATGGTTTTGCCTGTTCTGAAGTTGCTATTCATTATTCACTGTCTTCCTTTGTTTTAAAAGAATTGGAATCTGAAAGTTTGCAGTCCTCAACAAAAATCAGTATATATTTGATAATACTTGCTCCTGATGGCTGCTGAGTATTATAAAGTTAGAAGCAAACACAGAGACTTGTGCTTGCTCTATTTTTTTCAGCAATGTGGGAGAGGCACATTGGCCTCTTAAATCCATCTCCCAGGGATTAAAGGAAACTGGAAATGGTTTGACTCTTCACTGAATCTTCACTGCCATATGAGGCTGGCTGGAGATGGCACTCTGAGTTGAATTGGCACAGCTCCGCAGCATTGGAATGGTATTTCTTGACAGGGTTGGATGGCATATGTAGTTTTGTGTATTGTTCTGATGCTTCTTAAATCAAATTGCCCAATTTAAGCCAAACAAATGTTCTCTTCTCCACTGTCCCTTCAAATCATACCACTCCTTTGCTTGGTCAAATCATACCCCCCTGACTGGGCCCGGCAGATTTTCCATGGTGCTGAAAAAAGACTTTCATTATAATAGACATTAATAAAATAACACATTCAAGCATGCTTTCAATATTTTTATTTATATTTTATTATATTATTCCTATAGTAGTTAACTATTTAAATTTTTTAGTGAGTAAATAAGTCAATCTTATAAACCTGTATACAACAAGTGACTCTAACTAAAAACAAAAATGGTTCTCAGATCTCAAATCAGTTTCTGGATTGCTTTATATCCTAAAAACAGTTTACCTGCAGTGATTTAATTTAATCAAAGAATGTCTAAGTCACCACTGTGACTTTTGTGCAAGAAACCAACTCGAAACACTGAGTGTTGGGCATTTCCTCCAACATTATGAGTAGGCAAGTCTTCAAACTACTGTTGGGTTTGTTCTTTATTGCAATCAGATTCGACAAATTTGAGGACAATTATGGATAAACTTGTCTTATAATTTTAATCTTCTGTTTGAACTCATAAAGGTGTCCCCAGCATTATCATTATTGATCTAGATCATTTCTAATACTCTCTACCAATCACTCAAATGCAAGACCTTAGTCATGGATCTCAGCCCTAGGGTCTATCAGGCAAATTTTTGGCAAAACTGGGTTCGTGACTGATAATTCCCAAAGTGTGGCACCACAAGGAAAACAGCTCCATTTTGACAAGTCGCAAAGAGTGACTTATGTTACTGGCATCTCACAAATCATACCAGTTGGGTGGCATCTAAGGTTACGTGAAGTCCTGCAGGAAGGCAAGTCACATGATATAAAGACTATCTGGGCCTATAAAAAAACTCTAGTTGATATTCTAGATGTCTTAGAGTTTCAAAGAATTAGAACAATGAAATGGTTAAAGTTGGTGTTATGTACTGAACATTTGTGTCCACCTCCACACATTCATACGTTGAAATCATAACCCCAAATGTGATGGTACTAGGAAGTGGAGCCTTGGGAGGTGATGACGTCAAGGGGTAGAGTGCTCACAAATGGTATTAGTGCCCTTATATTAGAGACCCCATAAAGCTCCCTCTTTCTTCCATGTGTAGACAGTGAGAAGATGGCTGTCTATGAAGGAGGAAGAAGGCCCTCATCAGACACCTGATCTTCCCATACCTTCATCTTGGACTTCCCGGACTCCAGAACCGTAAGTAATCAATGTTTGCTGGTTAAGCCACCCAGCCTGTGGTATTTTTGTAATAGCAGTCCAGATGGACAGTTCATGTTAAAACAGGGCAGCCTCGGGAATACACTGTCTGGATTCCCACATTCCCATTCACCTTCCCTCAACATTTTGTGAGGTTTCTATTATAAAGTGGACACTCCAGACTTCAAGGCCTTTCCCTACTTTACATTTCCTGGTGGGAACTGACCCCAGCTGTATCATCATACCACTCCACATTCAGATTCTGTCCTGTGGTAAGTGCTCAGCAGATCTCTACACTGTGTGAGGACAGAATATGCAAATTCTGCCTATGGGCCATTTACATTGGCAAAGCTCTCTATTCTTAAACCATAAGGGTTGCTGCTGCTTTCTGGCCTCCAGCAGTTTGTTTCAGGTAGTTCTTAATGTCACTTTCCTTTTTAAGGTCTCTCTTTGAGCTTTGACCTCTGGACTCCTTGGAGAATATTAGCATTGTTCCATCCTGTTTTAATATGATCACTTTTTCTAGTCTCTTAGATAACCAAGAGAAGTAGGTGGGGGAAGGAGGTGGTTTGTTTTTCATTGCAGGCCCCAGATCTGGTCCCTTTGGAAACAGATGAAAATTCTTTAGTCACTGGATCAGCCTATTTTGCCTCAGATAAACTTTCTTGGATCTAAGAAATAAGCCTTTTACTCATTTTTTAAAGTTTAGTTTTATTTCCCCCTGTGGTCAGTGTTATTTAGCTTCATTTTTTTCTCCTTATTTCTCTCTCTGCTTTTATTCCTTCTCTGTAGCTCTGCTACCAGCCCCTGCCAAGTTTCTTTATCAGCTGTCTCTACAGCCAACTTAACTTTCTGAGCCAACGGTGTCAAAGCAGAATGCATATGGGTGGCGTCAATCTCACATGGTGCAACTTGGAATTAATTTCTGATGCCTACCAGATATTTAACCCATGAGCAGAGTAAAACTTGGGTGGCCTTAGAGTCTCTAAATTGAAGTGCTCTCTCTTTAACTCTCTATTTCTCCTCCTGCCATTTTAACTCAAACGGAAGGCCTCAGAGTCTACCTACAAGCAAGGCACATCTTCTGCATTTTCCCCATCCTCTTACCTACCTGCCTTCTAAGGCTTGGGCCCACCCATGCATCCCAGCGCCCCTTGTTCATGGTCTAACACCCTGCCCGGTACTTGCTAATCCCTGGCTTCATATCCCTTCAAATCACTGTCTGCTCTGGTCCTGCCCTAAAGGAAAGGCTATCTTCAAGCCCAAAAGCAACTGGGTCAGAAAACTCTCTAGCATGCCCTGTGCACAGTTCAACCAGCCCTCATATTTGGGGCCCAACATAACCATGGACAATTTCCTCTGGGCACTTTGCCTTCACCCTAGTCAGATACTTAAACCAACTTGGCCAGTGGCCTTGGCCCTAGAAATGAGCCTCTGTGGGTCAAGCTCACTGTCACCACCCCACCCCGGGACGGCCCTGGAGTAATGCCTCAAACCAAAGCTCATATCATATCATCACATCCAATCTAGAACCTGTGTATTCTCTCTGCTGAATTCATTTTTCATTAGATACTAGCTAATAACCTGCTTATTTCTTCTTTACTCTTTTAAATGAGCCCCTCCCAGCTCCCCTCACCACACATCACAATCCAGTTCAATAGAGAACATCTTAAAGAAACATCAGTTTCATTGGAGCTGAATAACTAGTTAAAGCTCTTTAACAAAATACACCTGTATCACGATGGCTTTAGAAGAAGGTATCCTGTTTCCTCAGAGCTCAAACTTAAGTAGAGTTAGTATTTATTAACAACTCTCTGCTAGTCACTGGGCTCATCATTCGGTACTTGTTCAACTTTCCCAATGTCCATATGAGGGAGATACCATTTTAACCCCACTTTCCCTGGAAGAGCATTAGACTTGGAAAAATTAAGTAATGTGCCTGTGGTCAGCAAGATAATAAGTGATAGAGTCAAGATTTGAACACTGAATTCGTGCTCTTATCCTCAGTTACACTCAGGATTGCATGCCGTGAAAGAAGTGCATCTCCTTCTCCTTTACAGCCTTTTAAGTCCCATTTAGGTATCAGTTTCCCAGGAGATAATTATTTTACTCATTCATCAAAGATTTTCTGAGCACTTAGTAAGAACCAGTGACTGTTCTAAGCCCAGGGGACATATCAGTTAACTAAAGGGGTAGGATTCACTCCGCTGCACTCAGGTATAGAGGTGGCTCTTCTGATTTATGGGGAAAATCTTCCCCAAAAGGAGATGATCAGTGTCTTGAGGAAGGTTAGGCTTCTCCACAGCAGGCTCCAAGCACGGAAGGCCACTTTGTCATTCCCTATGGCTGAGGCATTCACCACAACTTCTACATTTGGTCATAAATGGGGGCATTTTAAATTAATCTACCCAGAATCTGGAATGGCAGAACCAGAAAGAACAACAGAGGTCATCTTGTTTAACTGTCTTACTAAAAGAAATGAAAATAACGTGCTGAGGAGTTTACTTTTCAAGATGACATAGGTGTGTAATGAAAGAATCACTTCTTAAATACAGTTTTCCTAACTCCCATCCAGTGCTTTGATTCATACATCACATGGTATTCTAAGGAAAGGATGGGGTACATCTTGAAGCCAGAATATCCATGGCTGTAGGCAAAAATCTCCTGACCATGGATCCACTTCTCAGAACAAGCTCCTTCATTTAAGTCATTGGCCATGAAGCACTTCCAGTTTTTCAGAGTGGCATCGAACGATCAGGCAGTGGGAACTACATAGATCTATAGGACCAGCACACACTCCTACCGGTGGTAGCCAATGGTGTGTGGACGTGGTGCCCACCTCCTGTTTGACGCAGGAAAGGAACCAGAAAGTTTAGAGAATACCATCTGTCCTGTTGAGCCTGCTTATTCATCAACATCCCTACAGATTTCTGCTCCAGACCCTCCTTCAAACCCAACCAGGCAGCATTCTTGGGGTTTGCCATTGAGGATATTAGGTTCCCATGAAATCAGTTCTGAATCTTCACATTCTCCTCTTACCGATTTTCCACTTTTGCAGTTTCTCCTGGTGCGTAAGTGTACATAATCTCCTGGGCTCCCCCACCCCACCCCACCCCTTGCAGTGTGAAGTTAGCTGCTTTGTTTATCCCTTCTGACACACTTGCTTTGTGCTATATTTAACTCCTGTACATTAGCATCAATCCAGCCACACGAGTGAAGTTGCCGCTGTGCATTACTTCCACCAGGTACAGTAGGGGTTGATTCGGCTAATTCCCTTTGGGGATAAGGAAACAGATGCAAACACAATAAGAAAAGGGCTGAACGTTCTCTCCACAGTAGACTGAATACAAATCTTTGTAAGATTTTTATGTGCATGAGTTTATTCTTTTGCTTTTTACCTACTTTTTGCCTTTGGTTTTGGCTGGTGCACAAAGCAACTTACAAAAAGGGAGGCTGACAAAATAAATGTTCCCCTGAAAAGAACATCCTCTTAACATAAAAAGAAACACAAGAGATCATCAACATAAGTTATTCTTATAAGATTTCCAGTTGCCTAGAGCAGTACCTGGTACATAGTGATGCTCAAAAAATTAATGAATAAAACCACATGTGATTTCTTTCCTTCTGGCTAGTCTTCCTTTAGCCAGATAGGAATTCTACCTATGCCGAGAAGGTCAAGACCACGAACCAGAGAGAGGATATAGTCATTACAGGGTATTTATTTTTTGGCCCAAATTTTTTTTCTTTTTTCTAACTTTTGATTTGTGAAATTCTCCTCTTCTATTTGTCTTTATTTGTTGAAGCACTCAGACCACAGTAGGGTTTTTTTGTTTTTTGTTTTTTTTTTTTGGTATAATAAATCACTGCTTCATTAGAACCAAAAACTGATATATTTATCCAAGTAAAAGGCAACTTTTTTTTTTTTTGGCTTGACTTTGTTTTTGTGAGAAGTAACACAAAGGAATATTTGCTTGATCCTTAGGTGGTAAAAATTTAATGAAAATGATAAGTAAACAAGCTTATAGTTTTCTTCAGTTAAGGAAATAGGGATGGTTTGGGGAACCATCCACTAAGTGGTTCCATCTAGGGAAGCAGAGGGGGAAAGACATTGGGATGGGCAGAAACACTTATAAGTGCTAAGAGGAAAAATCCATGGAAAGAGAAGGGTTCCAAAGGGAGGGGAGTTCCATGCGTACCCTCAAAGGTCTTTTTGCAGACCTTCTGTGGGGAGAGCAGGGCAAATGTGGAGTGTGGTGCTCCTCTCTGCTGCACATCCACCAAGAACACAGGAGCTGTTCTCTTTTTAAAGCCCCAGATCCCCTCTATGAATCTTACTTCCACCCTCTTGGTCCTTCAGCTGCTTCAAGGAGGAAGCCAGCTGGAGCGAGAGGAGGCTTCTAGGATGATATCCAAAATCAGAGAACTCTGTGCAGAAGCTGTTCTGCCTGTTATAAATGAGAGTAACTCAACTGAGGGGACTCTCCACTAATAAAAACCTACCCACTAACGAGAGGTAGAGCCATAGTGCACATGGAGAGTGACACTCAGCCCGTGTCCAGTCTGGTCCTGCCAATGCTTTATTTATAAATATTTTTATTACTAAGTACCTTGGGATAGCAACTGAAAAAAATGAAGTTATTTTTAGATCGCACGTACCTCTAATTCTTTTAAATATGTCAATTTAAGCAAGTTAGTTTCATTCGATCATTTATCCAAGAAATGTTTACTGAGTGCTTATTATTGCCGGACAGTGTGCTAAGCAACAGGAAATAAGGTTTGAGATCGAACTGGTGACCTATTCTGGGGGTACTCTGTAGATCATTCTGAGGGTTTTAGAAGGGAAGTGGGTAGTGGGATGGGTGAGCCTGGTGATGGGTATTAAGGAGGGCCCAGATTACATATAGCACTGGGTGTTATACACAAACAATCATGGAACACTACATCAAAAACTAATGATGTACTGTATGGCAAATGTATGGTAATGTAACACAATTAAAAAAAAAAGTTACATTTTGTTCTGCTTTTAATAGGGAGCCAATGAAGAGTTTTAAGCAGGGAAGTAGTGGAGTCAGATTTCTACCCAGAAACATCACTGCACTATCCCAGTGTAGTTACAGACTGGTTTAAATGCTGTTGGAACAGTATAGGTAAGAGTGATGATCAGTTTATCCAAAGCTGCAACAAAGCAACTTGAGAGAGACTCAAAAATGGAAACAATAGGACAGGGGGACAACTTCACTATTGAGTGTTAGAGGGGCAAAGGGGGCAGGATGGTTCCCAGCTGCCTGCATGTGATGTGTGGAAGGTATGGATTGTTTCAGAAGGAGGGAGAGAGAGGGGCAGAAAGGAAGGCGGAGAAGAGCAAAGTGCTGCAGACAGAAGTGAGAACCAGGGACCTAACAGAAGAGGGTGAGAAGGTACAGGCAGAGTTAGAAAAGAGAATCTGGACAGTGCAGTAAAGTTCTGAGTGATTCAAAGAGTGTAGACTTTTTTTCAGATACTGAAAGAGACAGGAAATTAAAACAGCTGTCACTTGCTTCAAGATCCTGCACAAGTCACACAACAATTCCCAGATTTTTAAAAAAATTTATAAAATGGATATAATATCTTCTACATAGGATTGTTCTGAGTACTAAAGTTTATAATGTTTAGTGTCTAGCACTATTCCAGAAGGTTCCTTCCCTGCTTCTCTTCTCTTTGGCTTTATCCTCCTCCAGGTCATCAACTTCTGAGCTCATTTCAAAAAAGAGGTTTGATGAGAATAGAGCCCTGTTTATCATCTTGGCAAAGCTTAATCTACAGAATAGAAGTCACAGGTGCTTGCCCATCTCTCATCACTTTTTTATATGTCATGCCACCTATACCATATTTACAGCATTATCTTTCCAATATTCACATCTTTGAACAAACTGTTTCCTCTTCCTAGACTGCTCTTGTCTAGTTCTCTGACTACATACATTTTTATCAACTTTTTAAGACGTAAGCTCAAGACGTAGTACATAGATCTCCATATACATGCCTTAGCCTGATACCTAGTCTGCACTAACCTCTACCATCCACACATCAAAATCCTTCCTGGCTGCCGTAACATTGTGTAGATTCTACCAGCAACATCTGAAATTACGTGTTTAATTTCCTCCCACCCAAAAGACCGATATTTCTATAAAAGCAAAATGATTTCTCATTGTTTCCTCAGTAATTTCACTTTGTAGTTGCTCCATAAAAGGCTGTTTAATTAATTACAATTTTAGTGTAAGGCCATGGGTTCCACGTAGACAAAGGATAATTTAGGATAGTACTTTCTTGGGAATCTTGTGGTCAGCTGGCCAACCTTGAGGTTAGATTAGAGTTTCAGCAGATCATGACTGTTCTGGCAGGATATAGGCCCTAAAATCATATCCTCCTAAAGGTTTGTTCGCAGCCCTAACTTCTGATCCAGAACAGAACCTGATAAGTACCTTGAGAGAGGGGAGGCATAGTGTGGTAGTTACGAACACTGGATGCTGGGGTAGGACTGTCTGGGTTCAAATCCCTTTCACTGGTCATTACTAACTATAGGATCATGGACTACTTACCTTCTCCATCACTCAGCTCCTTTATTTAAAAATGATGATGATAAAAACACCTCCCAGAGATGTTACGGGAAATGAGTGAGTTAATACAAATGAAAAGATTAGACCAATGTCTTAGTTTTTAAGGATCTTAGTAGCTGAACTTACATGTTTCCGTATACCACTTTGTGCATATATATAATTAGCAGGAGAAGAACCATAGGCAAATAGAATTTCACGAAAGCCCCTAGGTAAATCTGGATCCTAGGGGCACCTGGGCGACTCAGTGGGCTAGAGCCTCTGCCTTCGGCTCGGGTCATGATCCCAGGGTCCTGAGATCCAGCCCCATATCGCGCTCTCTGTTCAGCAGGCACCCTGCTTCCTCCTCTCTCTGTGTGAAATAAATAAATAAAATCTTTAAAAAAAAAAAATCTGAATCGTATACTGGCTCTGAAAAGAGAACATGAGCTCCTTCTCCAGCATGCAGCCCTTTTAGAACAAGCAAGGCAGAGCAGAGCACTTGGAGATGAGACTTTGTTCTTATTCTCTAAATACCTACTACAGTTGAGCCACTGTTCTAGGTACAATAAGGTCATTCCCTTTCATTCAGACCTATTTAAAAGACCTCTAAAATCAGGGAGATTCACCATGATTTGGGGCCTTAAAGGATTCTCCTACTAGGACAAGGAAGACTCTGGGCTTATTTTTTTTTTCCCCTGCCTTGATTTTTTTTTCCTTTCTTTCATTCTTCTTTTCATTCTTCCCTCCTAAAATAACACTCTTACCAACGTGTATAGGTACTATGGTGATAGCTGCCATATAAATACAGGAAGAGAGAACAAGAGAGGAGGAGGAGATAATTAACTCAATTGTATAAGGCTTTCTTTTAGAAGAAAGGTTCTCCTTAATTTCATTCCTATCTCCAAACACGCAGAAAAGGGTGCTATGAAAGACATCCTGACAGTCAGCCTACCACACAGTGCTGACTCCTACACCGAGTCCACTCAGTTCTTACACGTGACTGTGCAAAGCAACCTACTTTCCCTCTTGCTTTTCCCTCTTTTTGTAAATAATTCTTTATAAATGGGAAAAATGGAGAGCAAGTCTTTCAAACAGTTGTCATAAATTAGAATAAATTGCATTAATTCAAAATGTAAAACTAGGAGAGCCAGGAGAACATGCAACATATTTTCCCCAAATAACACTGTGAACAAGCACAAGTGTATACTTTGGGCATATGTATATCTTTCCTCTGACTGACAGCCTGAAGGATAGTCCATGTGATTTTTGTGTTGCTGAGGTGGAAACAATCTTTATTTGGATTGAATAGCAGAGTAAACAGGAATGAATAAGAGACACAAAAGTTTACAGTACAGATGGTTTTCCGATTCTTTTTTAAAAATTGTATGCGTTTTCAGTTAAAAGCGCATTTGCCTTTTGTTCTAGTCAACTGTCCTAGAGACTTTTCATGGTTACACACCAGAGAAATGAAAGGTGATCAGTAAATCATGTTCTGGGTTTAATAATGTTATGCGGGTTAAATGCACAGAACTTTATCTTCTCTACTTTTTTATCTGAAGAAATTAAGGTTTATCATGTAGAAGTCATTAAGTTACCTAAAAAACTTAGTGATAACAATCTAAGACAGAAAATAAACTAAGGAAGATATCATTTACACACTGTGTGTGTGTGTGTACACATGTACTCATGTTTATGGGGAGAATGGGTAAAAGATTTTGATGATTCAAGGAAATTATTAAAAGGTGTGCCCAAAGTGGTCGCCAGAGACACAGAAGAATTTGATTAAGCTATAATTACACCTACCTATCAGCAACGTACACTTGTGCACCAAAGAGCCACCTTCGTAGACTTGGAAGAGTATTTTCCTTTTCACACAGTCATCTGGCTGGCTCTGTCACTAAATGAACTGCTTTGGGTGACACAAGGAAAGGATACCATAACCATCCATCTTCCGTTGACAAGACACCTTTACCTGTTCTGGGAGGCAAGAGGCTACTCTGACAGAAGGACCCACAACTTTATGATAGTAATGTCAAAATGTAAAATAAAACAGTAGTGCCTAAATACTCAGCATTTTTCATTTACATGATTATGGCACTGCATCATGGTTTATCCTGTAATCTGTGTCAAACATTACCTTTATTGCCAACATTTCTTGACCACAGCATCTAGGGCTGTTCAAAGGTCTAATTCAGAGGCGTTTGAGAGGTAAGCAGACACACACACAGGTCTGACTTTCAGGCTCAGCCTTGATTCTTCAGGGTCTTCTGCCTGCCTTGAAAAAACAAGTTATGGCTCTCAAGGGTGCTCTAATCTGGAACAATTCCCACAAAACAATCAATGGCAAATCATTATTTCTTTCCTTTTCCCAAAGAACAGGATGCACAGAAAATAATGCACATGTAGTAAAGAGCTGAAAGCCTAATGCACATAGGAAACTTGCCGCCCCTCCAAATCAGCACATCAGGCCACCAGATACCAGTCTCGGGCAGGAGTTAGTCATCATTTTCTTACATGAGCCATGCTCTTCTCCCTGGACTGATAGATCTTCTTCCCCCTCTACATAAAGAATTAGCTGAACAAAGTAAAAATAAGAGGACTGTGGGGCCGCAGATGGCTGACCAGCTGTTTCTGAGTGACTCCCCATGAATCAGTGCCTCATCTGAGCTTTACTGCTTCCATGTTTGGGGGGCCAAATATTCTGCATTTTGGAAAAGTAGTTCATGGAAAATAATACAGCAAACTAACATTTATAGAAAACCACAGTAATCTTGTAACAAATGTCCTAAATTATGTACTCCAAAGCAGATCCAATTTCACCCAAGGTTGTCTGTCTACAGTGCCTGTAGGTTTTTGTTGTTGTTTATAACTGCAGCTCCTCCGAACCCCCAGTCCAAGTGCCTCTTTTTAAATGTACCACTTTACACAACATACCACACAGAAGACAAAATTTCAGCTTGGAGAAGAGGCAAGGAGGTGGAGGTAGAAGATGTAAAGGGCTTTACTTTTCTGTCCCCTTTAGAGATTCATCTCTATTTTCATTCAGTTTGATGGTAAGACTAATGCTGCTTTTGAAAGCTTCCTGGTTCCCTTTTAAACAACACCGTTCCTCAGTGCTTAAGTGCAATGCTGGGGGTATTGACAAAATAAAAGCAGAATGGAACTTTATATTCCAGCCTCTTCCATTCTCTTTCAAGGTGGAAGTTTCTGGCAAGACAAGAGATTCACTGAAGCCTTTTCCTGGTGGTTCTCTTTAATTTTAGATGATTGTTTGATGTGGCTATCTCTAAGAGAATTTATTTTAATACACAGAGGAACAGAGATAGCTCCAAATGCCTATTATCAGGAAAAAGGCATTATATGTGATGGGAGAGTAAGAAACCTTCTGTGATCATTTTTATTCAATGAAAGCCATTCCTTTGGGTGGGAGAGTCAAATGCTAGTACCCACACATGCTGCATGCATACCAGCACGAGCCAGAGGAATGCAGATTTCTGTATCTGAGAGCAGCTGCTAAGTGAAATGGAACGTCCAACAGATGGCTGCATTGTCATTGTTGGGGGAGGAGGAGAGGGAGCTATTTTGGTTTTTCTGTTGAGTTTGTGTGTGTGTGTATATGTGTTTAATAGGATGTGTTTTCCACTACCTGGATCTCACTGGTGTTTTCCAGGGCTTTTATTCACTTGGAATATTAAAACTAGAACAGGCATTAGAGATCTTGACGTGTAACGGAGAAGGAGAGAGATCAAGGACACACAGCTTATTAGAGCCAAAACCAGACCCCTTTCATCGGGCCCATACCACAGAGAAGTCATGCATTCTACTTACTTGAGTATTGTTACTTAACACCAATACCAAAGCTCAAGAGAAGGAAATGCAAGATCAGATGCTATATGAACCATAAATGTGATATAGTCTGAAAAGTCTGTGAATACTGTTTTCTTTTAAAATGCTATGGTGGAGTTGACTTGCAATCTTCACAATGGAAGAAAGAAGATGCTTTATAAGCAAAGTCATATCAAGTCTCTGTTACATACTTCGTTAGCTGTTCGGGACAATATGACCAAATTTAAACAACATGCTATAGAACACCATAAATCTATAGCAGTTTCATGTTTCAGAATATAAGGAATTAAACTTCTAGGTCAAAGCTTTCAAAAGCCATGGCTGAAAGGCAAACAGAAAAGTGTTGAGGTCCCATCATGACCTGTCTGCAAAAGGTCTCCATCTCCCTGATGATGAGAGCTTTGGGTAAGCTGTGCAGTCACATGGCTCACCCATTGGTTCATGTTTTTTTCCAGAAATAGAATCAATAGAGAACAGACAAACCCACAGTTGCCAGTTTGTACAGTCTTGTGGTTTCTGTCAGGGGCTACAGACTCGAGCAGGTCTACCAGATAATGAAGGCAAACTATTTCAGTTCCTGTGGGTCCAGAGCGCCTGAGCAGAGTTCTGGTTTCAAACAAATGAATAACAAATTAAAAGGTACAGTAAAATAAGGGGTGGTTAAAATATATTAACTAAAATCAATGGAAGAGAAACACAGTTAAAATCGCTGCATTCTCAGCAATAGT
Source organism: Procyon lotor (assembly GCA_028646535.1). Lineage (NCBI taxonomy): Eukaryota > Metazoa > Chordata > Mammalia > Carnivora > Procyonidae > Procyon > Procyon lotor. Next base: position 73,745,990 of record CM053607.1, read on the forward strand.
CTGTGATGCATTTTGTTAATCTCTTAAAATTTATGTTAAAAGCCTTTTAACAGAAAGTCAATATATTTGGGTGGTGGAACAAGTACATCATCCTGTACCAGTGGCTGCATTAAATATGATACAGAGGGTCCACTGTCTGTAGGAAAAGAACGGGGCATCCATCCGACGGAAGTCCCACCTCCAAGAGACCAGACGCTTTTCCTAAAACAGTCTGTGGAGCCAGGCCCAGTATTATGCCCCCCTCCTCTGCCTAGGTTCCCCAGCTGACGTCAACTAGAGTCCTGGAAATGAAGCAGGATCAGAATACCAGAAGCAGAGCCTAATAATAGAGCAAAAATGGAGAGCAGATGGAAAATAAAGCTTCTCAATAAAGTGAGACCTAATGTTATAAATTTGTTCAGGGAAAGAAAACAACAGCAGCAAAGCAAAAAGGCCTACAAGCAGACTTACTGGTGCTAAAATTCTGGAATATGGCTGACTAGAAAAACACCTCGATACGTAGAAACCTTCCGGAAAAGGACCGAAAAATAAACGGGAAAACCGGCAAAATCAGTTCTTGGATTAGTATGAAACACGGCTACTAAATATGCCCAGGGGTGAAAATGACACCAAACCAGAATGAGAAAACTAAAACAGATGATTAGCAACTTGTTTTACCCACAAGTTGTACATAATCGCATCGACTGTATTTGCATCCCACCTGGGACAGTCTGCTTAATGCAGGCATAAACTCTAATCATGGCAGTTAAGTGCTTTGGGTCCAAAGTACAAGTTTTTGCAAAGGGGTCCTGTCACACCCAGAACTCCTAGAAATGTTCTCACAATTTATTTGCCCCTGCATCCCCACTGTGTGTGTGTGTGTGTCTCTCTGTGTGTCTGTGTGTGGTCAAAGTCATCGACGGCTACTTTATCTCCTTGTGTGGCTGTGAGATGCTCAAAGACTCCACTTACTTTTCTGAGATGAGCAGCAAAGTCTTGAAACAAACCTCCTATTAATTTTTACTAACTATGTATACATTTTTACAGAAGAGAGATCTTTAGATATTGATAATCTTACTTATTCTTAATAATTGGATTTATGTTATTTTTTATATAGACAGAAAGGCCCAAAGACCTTAAGACTGAGATACAACTTCAAACTGTAAGTACATGTTTTATCAGGAAATCATGAACTACTGGTTGGAAACGCTGATAAGGTCAAGTTTTAGAACAGAGCTGCATTTTCTCTTATTTTTGCTGTTTAACGCATTAACAGGTTTGGTGGGGGGAAAGCCAAGTTTTAAAAATTGTTCACATTTTTGGTTTATCACTCTAATGGTTTCTGGGCTCTGTCTCTAGCATCCAGAAAAGAAATCTTGTGTCTTCAGGTAACCTTCTAGGTTCTGTCTCTTCGACATCTTTACTCTGTCGAGCCAACATTTGTCTTTGAGTCTGATTCTAGCTCCGCTTAATCTTGTGAATTTGACATTTCACACCCCCCTACACTCCCAGGGGAATTCCCTCACTTGGACTTCAGTCCTTGCTCCTCCCCCTGCGGCTGAGCTTGATCCCAGTCCACCCCAGGCCAGGCCTCTTGCCCCACCCCAGGAGAGAAGATATTGTTACCCATCTCACGGTAGAAGATCCCCAGCCTGACAGATCACAATGAACTATTCTAAAGTAATGAACCACGACACCGTATCAAAGGATGGAGGTACGGACAAAAGAATCACAGACTTTTAGAACTAGTAGACACCTAGAGGTCAGTTATTTTACAGGAGAGGTGTTACTCAAACCTAGATGATAATCCCAAATTCCTACAAGAAGAAGTTGATATATATAAAATGTTTTATAAATTATATAGCACTATACTGTATGCATAAAAAGTCAGTGTTGGTCTTCTAGTTAGTATGTTTGAGAGTTATTCCAGGGATGCTGCCATTACTCAAAATGTTTTAAATCTCGTCTCTAAAATTGTCATTTGAGGCAGTTAAGATTGTCACTGTACAGTCACATCTTGTTCTTATCAGTAAAGGTATTATCCAGGGCTCAGACATCCATCTCAGATTTGATCTTAAATGTCTTCGAAGGCAGAAACCATGTCTGTCTTGCTCCTTGCTCCTGGTATACTGCCTGCCACTTAGTAAGCACCTAATAATTATTTGTTCAAGGAGTTTTTTTTTTTTTAAAAGCTCTAACCCACCCTCAGAGCATGATGATTTGCTATGATTGATAGGCAAAGTCTCTAAAGACATTTCAAAAGAGACTTTCCCAAATAAAATTATTTTTGAGCTGTAACACTGTTGTTGGAAGAAGTTCAAGGTTATTCATTAGAAGAGGACAACATTCACTGTATTTACACATCTGTGTTCTGGCTGACCTGTTTACATTGTTGAATTTATTTATATTCTCACCTTTCCAAAAAAATGAGCCAGATCAAAAAAACAACAAAAGGAAAGCCGTAAGAACAGTAATGTTAATGAAAAGCCCATTACTGTAATTGTATCTCAGATGTATATGACAATAAGCAGCCCACAGGGTGGGTTCCTTATGTGTGGTTAGCTAAGGAGTGACAGTAAGTAACAAGAAATAGAGAACAAATGAGACTCACCCAGTCTCGAGCACATGTCTGCATGCCATCTGGCCCTTGTTCCCTGTTGAGTAAAAGAGTTACTTACAGCTACTAAGAATGTAGTCATAAGGAAACATTCTGGGGTGACTGAGGTGACAGGATTCCCAGATTGATAATAAGGGCCCAGGAAGAAAGGCATCTGCGGGTGTCATGATAAGCGATCATCACTGCTGTTAGCACTAACAGGTAAAGTCAGTTCCGAGGATTCCACGTGACACATAAAAGTGAGAACAGTGCCTCTCCAGGAGACCGATGTTTTGTTTGCAGAGGCAAGAATGAGCATGATACCAAGTGGGGAAGGCATATTAATCACAAGACAAAGCTGTCCACCTTTCTCACATGGCAGTTACTCTCAGGAGAGTCTAAGAGTAGTGATTTTACAATTGTTTTAAAACCCAGTAGGCACACAGAAGAAGTCCACTCCACACCACAAAAACAAGAACTTGCTCCTGTATTTCAGCTAGCTCCAGTCTACAGCTACAGCATCCTGGCCCAGCTAGGGTAAGGTTATACGTTTTATGAATCCTGTTGGGCTTAGGGCTTGATTAGTAATCGCTCATTCAACATGTTTACTTGTTCCTTTTACTGCCCTCTGAAACACTGGATTAAGAACATTCAAGCAGATCCAGCAAAAAGCACAGCAAAATGTGGTACCTCATAAAAATGAAACCAAGGAGTGTTCAGAAGAAGAAATAGAGAATGCTGAATTTCTCACCAGACCACCGGCTTGCTCATTTTGCAGCCACTCTGGTTTTGATGAGGACCAGAGCAGGGGTGTCATTCATGATGTGTGGTATCCACAAGAACAGTAAGTCATTTCTTTTCTAGAAATAAGTTATTCCAGTGCCATACTAAGAAGGAGGAAGTATTAGTTGAATTCTGTAGTGATTAAAAATCTGTCCTTCAGCTAAGGAGATGATCTCAAAAGCAACTTTATGACTGCTTTTCTGTCATCTTTCCTAGAGAATTTATGGTTCAGTGTCACTACCTTAAATCCCATCCCAAGCCCCAACCCCAAGATTGGGTTCCAGTACAATCTCCACAGTGCATTGAGAGTAAGTTTCTAACCTGCAGATCTAATTCTCTATGTCATCCATGTTACTTACTGAAGTCTGATTTCTGAGCTTAACAGATGAAGATCTTTAAAGAACTGGCTTTCTCTCATCTTTCCAACTTCACCTTCTCTGACTCCTCCACTTTGCAAGCTCCAGCCATAATGAATTAATTAAAGTCTCCAGCATCCAGGGTTCCACTGTGTTCACTTATACCTCTGTTCTGAGGGACACGTACTTTCTTTCACCTCATTTTCTAGAAAACTACTATTCATTCTTCAAGACACAGACTCTCATCTTCTCTTTGAAGACTTTTGCCATCATTCTCACTTTCAACCCTAACTGTGCAGATTCAGACACCGCTATATGCAATTCTAAACAGTGCACAACGTTTTTGAGCCATTTTGACTTTGAGGGCACTTTGGGCCCGCTGTTATAAAAACCTTGACTTTCATTTCCAAAGGGACAAAGCCTGTGAGCACATATATCCAATTCAGCTATATCTCCATGGCTGTTCCCTATCCACCCCATGGGGTGAGGCCCTGCTTGAGTAAGATTTGGTTTTAATCCCTGTATTAGTCAGCTTGGGCCGCCATAACAAAGTACCATGGACTGAGTGCTTAAATGACAGAAACTTATTTTCTCACAATTCTGGAGGCTGGAAGTCCATATTCAAGGTGCCAGATGATTTGGGTTTTAGTGAGACTCTCTTCCTGGCTTATAGATTGCTGCCTTCTTGCTCTGTCCTCACTTGGCCTTCCCTCAGTAAATGCAACATGGCAGGGGGAGAGGGAGAGCTTGTTCTTTTTTTTTTTTTTTTTTTTTTTTAATGAAAACACTAATCCTGTCAGATCAGGGGTCCACCCTTATGATGTCAATTAATCTTAATTACTTCCTTAGAGGCCCGATCTCCAAATAGAGCCACACAGGGAGTTAGGGCTTCAACACAGGAATTTGGGGGGACATAACCATTCAGTCCAAAACAATCACCTTGTGTTTCCAATATCCAACAGAAGTCCCTCTAATGCCTGTAAACATTTGTGCTATGATTGAATGCCATTCCACATAAAGGGAGAATGAGGAAAACTGGTTAACTCATGAATCAATCTAACGTATGTACTCATTTAGTGTATACCCTGTGCAAATCCCTATTATAAACATGTCCGTGTTCTTAAGGAATTCCTAACCCAGTAATCTAATTGAGAATTTAAAAAGAAGTAAGTGCCAAGTAAGTGGTTCTAATAATAAGCAACTGCTGCGTAGAGGAAAGGGCACTGGATTTGGAGTCCAAAAACCCGAGTTCAAAACCCAGCTCTGCCACATACCATCTCCATGACCTTAAAGGAAGCTGCTTAATTTCTCTACGCTTCAGTGCCCTTGCCTCTGGTAACACGGTGACACAGTAACTGAGGAAGGAAGTGAGAGAGAGGTCAGAAATTGACTTTGGAAATGCTAACACCACATACATGAGGAAAGACGGGTGCTGCTCCGCCCTCACAGAAAGCTCTCTTGACAGGCTCCTTGATACCTTCTTTCTTCCCAAAGGGGAAGGGTGGCTTTTGTGTAGGGCATTGCCTCCCTATGAGGCAGGCCCTGCTGCAGAGCCACATCTGCACATGCCTTTAGCCAGCATTCTCAAATATAGAAACTCAGTGTTTTCTGCTAGCACCCAGCTAGGAAAGGAAGCGCTCTTGCTCATGTTCTACATTTGCTTTCTTGCATGGAAGAGAATCAGCATACTTCAATTCTGAATCATAGAGAAACTGCGGTAAAAGCAGAAGGAAAAATCCTTCACAAACCAATGCCACATGGGTTACTTCAAGGCTCCATGCACTCACTCAAACACAGAAGCACTAAAAATGTTAAAGCTAAGTAAGACTGAAATGACCAACAGTGATTTAAGCACAGAGGCCACGATACGTTGAAAGTCCTTATTAAAGTCCCATCAAATATGTCATCATGTGCCCTAAGCAGATAGAGAATTCTCTGTCAGTGACCGAACATTCACTTTGTGGGCCCCAGAAAAAGGGAAAGTTGACCTTGACCAATGGGTAAGTATTGCCTCACCTTCCAATCAGCAACTATCAGATCACATTCCTAAATCTTAGATAAGTGTGTGATATTTGCATAGTTGGTGGCAGCAAGCGGAGTCCAGGTGGAGCTGCATAGGAAAAACAAGAAAAATGGCTCCTCACCAGAAACAAGAGAGGAGCATGGAGGACAGATTCAGACACCCCAGGCTCCCAAACCCCCTACTGGGAAGAAATAGAGAGTGTGTGTGTGTGTGTGTGTGTGTGTGTGTGTGTGTCACAATCCTCACACACAAGCCCTACACAAGCACACAGTTAGTTAGTTAGTTAGTTAGTTAGTTAGTTAGTTAGTTAGTTAATAGCAGCCTCACTTCCTACTGACACTGGCAGTGCTCTTCATTTTCATTACATGCTGAAGAAAAGAATTGTGAGAAAGATTGCTCTGATGCATTCAAAGCCAGGCTCCAGAATTGGCTTTGTATTTATTATTTCATATATATCAAAAGCAACAAAAGACCACAGCTAAAGAAATAGACTCTGAGAACTTAAATTGAAAATGTAACTTTAGTATCAGGAACTGACAGCTACAGCATTTAATACGTTATTTATTTTCTTGCTGCTCCTTAACAAATGTAAAGGTGTCAATGCATATAAAAAGTACTCGCTTGAGTTGCGAGCAAAAGCATGAGGGGCACTCCCAGCTGCAGGAAATGGAAGTCACTCGTCCAGATCACTGAGTGGTCAGGGCATGCTTTACAGATCTCTTCAGTATCTGCCTCCAAGCTCTTCACAAGGGAGTTCACAAGGCAGAGACATATTTTTTTCCTTCTTAATCACGTACCTTTTAAGATTCATAATTTGGGATGAGCAAAAGGCTCGGCAGGAGGTGGGGATGAATTAAAAACCATAAAATTGATGCTATCACTCTGATTGACATACCAGTAGTGCAGCATACATTTCCTGTTTGTCAGGAATGAAAGGTGTTCACATTCTGTAATAATACCTAATAATGTTTTGGAAAGACAAACTGCTGTCTGACTACATTTTAGCAAGATGGATTTTTTTTTCCTTCCTGGCAGCAATGAAATCAGAAGCTAGAGTATATATTACAACCCTCTATAAAAGATGACCTAGATATTTAATAGCTGCAGCTATTCCAGTCCACTACCTGGACCTCCCTAGGTCTCTGATGCTATATTCTAGCATGCCTGAAATCACCATTACAACTTAAGACTAATTCAAGAGAGTGTCCAGGGAGCTCGCGGTCCAGCACTACCATAATAAACTTGGGGGCACAAGTATCCTTTGCTACCTACAGCCATCTCATCACAAAATTGGCCAGCCCTCTACTTAGAGTTTGTCTAATCAGACGATTAACATTTTGTTGCAGGGTAATAAAGAGCATCTTGTACATGGGGATCGGGAGACCTGAATCCCTCTAGCTGCCGTGTCACTACCTAGGTAACCATGAGCAAGCCACTTAACCTGTCCACATTTCGAGGTCATCATTTAAAACAGAGACACTTCCACTTGCCCTGACTCCCTCATAGGGTTGTTGAAAACACAAAAGCAAAATGACAGTGTTGTAATGATCGTGTACCCCTCATCATGTAGACCCTAAATATGATTTTTGTTTGTTAGTTAAACAAAGGATCTTGGGGATGTTGGAAGTCATCTATTTCTGGGATGGTAACTGAGCAAAAGGAGGAGGAAAGAATCAATGCAGCACTAGATCTTATATGACAGGACTACATCAGGAAAAAAAATCCAATATGATTATAGCCAAGAATTATTCTTATGGTGAACTTTGAGCCAAAGACATAGTCCTCAACTTACTGCCCTGTTATTATCATTTATGTTCCTATCAAGTATTGATTGTAGGCAATGATGACCTAGGATCTCAAAATGTTAAAGGTATTATTGTGGGAAAAGGAGAATAAAGGGAAAAGATTAAATCAAAAATTTCAGGAGGACGACAGAACAGTAATGTTTGTGTTAACTATTTTAATGATATATTTTTGCATTTTAATCTCTGGGATTCTGTTACTTCCACAGAAGATTTCAAGAAAATAAAACTGTAAAATCGGTGTAATGATGATTGTCTAATAATAGACAATAGACAACTTCCAAGTACTGGGCACTAACTAGACTCTGAATAATCCTTTGTCTCCAGAATTATTTGGATGCTTTGGAAAAAGCCTAAGGAAAACTGACCCAAACGAAAAGGGAAGGATACTATATAGACCCTGCTCTTGGTAATAATACTGTTGTAAGGGATCAAAAGTGCCTTGAAATATAATTTATTGCTGTTGTTTTTGCTAAATCAAATAAACGCTTTAAGCAAAAACAGTTTTTAAGCCTTTTGCTTATAATTGCACTTCATGTGACTTGACAATGCTGATTTCTGTGTAGTTTTTTAAATCCATGTTTGGTAAAAAAGAAGGAGCTTTTCTACTAATTCTTCAAAGTTCTAATAAAATCAGCTCCTGGTGCACATGCTTATAGACACAGTGCATAGTTAGTCCTAGAAAAGCTCAGCAAAGTCACTCCACTCCACACAATTGATCTGAGCTAAACCTGCAGGGGTTACGGTGCAACTCTTTCAAAATTTGAACGTATTTAAATCATGGCCTGAATTAAATTCATGTGCACTAAAAAGAAAGTTAAGAACAGAATGCATGGATCATTATCCTCATAACCTTCAACCATAGACTGCTGTTTTTTGAGTTAGATTAATAAAAACTGGAAAGAAAGCATGAGCAAAAGGGATTTTGCGTGCCATCGGCTAAAATTTACCTAAATCCCTACAGCAAAATATAATCCAGAAGAAAAAGAGATTCACCTTTTGGTTCTAGTCAATGATAACTTGAAGGTTGGCTTAAGAAACATCCATCCCTCTACTTGCCAAGTTCCCTAAATGTGGTCATAAAAAATAATGTTAAGTATTCAGGCCAGAGATATTTATCAGAAGGATATGATTTAAATGGCTATGTACCTCATGGAGAGGCTTAGAGAAAAATATAGGTACAAATATGCATAAGTCATATTTATATACTTTCTATAAAATTAGACTGGCATTAATTAAATGGCAGAAAAGGCAATGAGAGCATTGTTTGGAAGGTAGCTTGTTCCAAGTTCTGATTATAACTTGCTTCCCAAAGAAGGAGCCGCCCACAGCTTAGAAGACAGATGAGAAGATCATCATCACAGATTTGCTGTGAACAGCTCTGCTCAGCTCTGTCCCTGCCAGACTTGGGGCCACACACACTCTTCTAAGATGGCTAGAGAAGATTCATGAAGAGCACTGCTTCTTGCTCCAGCTTTGCAAGAGCAAAGGATGATTCTGTCCCTGGGTAACTTGAAACCTTCCTATAGTGCTGAGAACTGCCCTCAATAGCAAACTTGTCCTCATCATCGTTACGCCTAACATTTACTGAGCATATACTATGTGCCAGGCAGAAATTGCTTTGCATCTCATCTTATCTTCACAGTAATCCCATGAGTACTGTAATTACCCAAATTTCACGGAAGAAGACACTGAGGCCAAAATCTGCCCATGGTTATAAAAAGAGTGAGTGCCAGCATCGGGACTTGAATTCAGACACCCTCACTCTTTTATAATCTTCACTTCTTGTAACCATTAGAGTAGCTTAATCAGCTGCCGACAACCCATGGAGTAGCCATTTTAAAATGCCACCCCACTTACAAATCTCTTCTTATTTATTCACCGATTTTTGTTTGTTTAGCCCTTGAAGAGTGCTAGGAACCATTTTAAGGACTGGGAATCCAGCAGTGACCAAGACCAACTCTCTACCTGTGGGGAGCTTACATTCTATATTTCACACACATAGCTTCATTTGTTCCTCAAAATAACCATCTAAGTCTGGGGGCATTAGTGTCACCCACTTTTTAGATAGGGAGCCAGAGCTCAGAAAAGTGAAGTAATTTACAGAGGTCACACAATGGGTAAATGCCAGAACTGGGGTTTGCCCCTTGACCTTCAGCCTGTTGATCCCACACTGTTATGGTTCTAAGTATTCAAGTATTATGGTTCTAAGATGGCTTTCAGTAGCTGGGCAGAATGCTAGTACTGCAGCAATGGAAAATAAGACCAAGGTGGCCCTTTTCCTCCTAATTGCCTCCTATTTTCCCAGTTTCTTGGTCCTTACTTCTGTCATGCTTCAGGTACCCGCTGTTTTCTGGTTGTCCACAGTCTCCCACTTCTGTACCCACACCCACCCCACGAGCCTGTTCTCCCCAATCCTCTACTGTTCTATATATTCCCCCTCTCTGTTCTTCACTCCTCCCACATCCACACCTCAGGGTTAATCTTAGATCCTACTCTTCACTTTAGAGGGCTGGCCTGACATGTTGTGGAAAGTGACCAAAAAGAAGTCCCTTCTGTCATTATACCAGGAAAGACTTAGCCCTAGTAAGTCACATATGTTATTATCTCAGAATTTCCTGAGTGAATTTTCCCATAGAAAAAGTCTCCCATGTGGTAGTTATGTTCTATAGTATTCATTACAGGTATATATGGCCCAAATATGTTCCTGAGGATGGCCAGCAAAGTTAACAGTGGGTATTATGCTTTGAATTCCAATCAACCAAACTACAAGTGACTTCCGTCAAAGACTTCCTCAGTAATGCATTTCTATCTTCACTATTATTCACAATAAAGAGTGGAAAACAGTAAAAAGTAAAACTTTTTTAAAAATTGAAAATACATTATTCCTTAGTATTAGAGAGATAGGGACAGATGTGATAAACACAATGTAGAAAAAGATAATTTTTTTAAAAAGATATAATTTAAACTTATAGGTTGCAATAGGAGACATTGCAAGAGACAATAAAAATATGTCTGACTTGAGACATTTTCAGGTCTAAGAGAAACTCTGAACGCGAATGACGTTCGAGAACCTCCTCTATGTGGCCCTCATTTTTTCACTAGCTCTAAGCCCTATGAGAGTAAAGGACACACCTGATTTTGCTCAACATAGCAGCATTTAGCACGGGGCCTGAGACATAGTGGGCACTTAATAAATGATTACTAAATGAAGGAATGTCTAAACCTATCTCTAGCAGTAAGTGCTTCCCAACCCCCAGAGCCCTCCACTGACCAGCATTCCTTAAACCTAGGTTTTCACACTGCACTTCTCCCTCAGGCAGTTGCCTCTGTCTGTAGACCCTCTTCCTCCTTTCCAGACCTGCTGAAATGAGACTCTTTGAGGTCAAGGTGAAAAACTGTTTCTCTTTGGATTCCCCTAGGCTGGGATTCTGGCATGCGTACAGAGAGGCCAGTCCTTGCCCGCAACATCTCAGCAGGGGACAGCAGGGGGTCCACCCTTCCCTTTGCCGGCAGGGCCCTGGGCTGTTTGGCAGGGAACGGGAGGGGGCTTCTTGCCTACCTCAAACCCAGACACTAAGTGCCACCACAGAGACTGTGCCTGTAGAGGTCACCTGTTCATTTGTGCAAAGGGGAGATTGCCTTCCTTACCATGCTGGCCCCTACATCATCATTTTGCACTGGGCATTCTGAGTATTATGTAGCCCGTCTGCGACCTGACAAGATCACCACTGCGTCTTCCTTTAAGCACACACTGCAACTCCCCACGTAGTTATTAAAGAATTCTCTAAGAACAAAAGGACTCTACGGTGACCTAAACTAGTCACCATAGTCTCTGGTTTTGCACACAAGCTTGAGCAAGGGAAAAATATCATTTTATTTCACACAAAAATGTAAATAAAATTTACCTGGACATATCAGAAAATGGACTAAGTAACACTGATTCCTGTTTCTTTTTTCTGGAATTATCATTCATCTTTTTGAAGAGAATTTTACACATTTACTATGCTACTCATAAACATTTTTCTGCCAGATTAACAGAAAACCTTTAGAAGCTGGACCCGTAACTCATTCTGGGATATGGTCTTCTGCAAAGGACTGGGCACTGTCCAGTCCTTTATATAATTATATGATGACTATATACTATTCATTCATAACTATCATCTCCCAACCATTTACTATGTGCAAAGCGTAAGAGCAGGTACTGTTAAAAGCTGATTCCTCAAATTGGGCCTTAAATTGGCTCTGCCCAAGACCACTGTAGGCAGTTGCCCACCTAAAAGAGGAAATGGGAATTAAATGCCAAACCACATACCCTAGCATGGGGTTAGCTGTCCACCCAAGGGAAGTTGCACCTTTTTCCTAATTCTCACAAAGTACCTTCTTGACCTTGCCCTTCCTTCTGCACATACCTCTTAAGCTGCATTTGGCCCATCTGTGATTTCTTTTCTCTCTCCAGAGTCATCACTGTTCAGTGGAACATCCTTTCAGTTGCATGAAGATGCCAGACCTAGAGGAAGAGGACATAGCATGTGATTTCCCAAGGGCCAGCATTTCCCAAGGGATGGTTCTGACTGAGGGGACACAAAAACAAACAGTGAAAACCAACAGATATCCTGTCCAAATTATCTTTTTATAGCACGGCAGAGCTGTATTCAATACCAAAGAAGGACAGTGAGAAACGAATGTGGATTACAAGGCAGAATTTTAGTCATGACATAGGAGTTAAACATGAGTTAAACTCATGACACACGAGTTAAAGAAAAGAACTGGAACCCCTTTTCATATTGTAAAATATGATTTTACAATATGAATGTTTATAATAACTTTCATATTTTAACCAAACCATATTTGGTTTAAAATAATAAACCAAATAGGTGGTTTATTTGGAAAGGTAGCACCTCTTTGAAATTAACTTGACTTATTAAAGTTCAGATTGTTCCTACCCTCCTTAGTCAATGAACAGTGATTTTTTTTATTGCTATCAGTCATGCATGTTGGTTTTTGAGAAACATGCCATTAGTCATGATTCAATTGTATAGGCTCAAAAATCTCTAAGACCTGCAAGAAAAAACAAAATCCAAAAAAGTTGTAAAATTATTACTTTGTAAAAACTTGTGTTGGTTTTCTGTAAAACCAGCAATTGGAAAATGACAAAATTTCTATTTTTATCTTTATGAGAATCTTTATACATTTACCTAAAAGGGAGGAATAGAGTGAGTTACTACTACTTCAAATAGATGTTGCTTTTGACAAATATGCAACACATACTGCAATTGTACATTTGAGCTTTTTTTTTTTTTAAAGATTTTATTTATTTATTTGACAGAGAGAGAAAGATCACAAGTAGACAGAGAGGCAAGCGGGGGGAGCTCCCCTGCCAAGCAGGGAGCCCGATGTGGGGCTCAATCCCAGGACCCTGGGATCATGACCTGAGCCAAAGGCAGAGGCTCTAACCCACTGAGCCACCCAGGCGCCCCACATTTGAGCTTTTTAATTATGACAACTCTGAGATATTACTTGGTAAAGCAGATTGTGCTGCTCCCATTACCTCTCCAATCTGTTCTCAGATGGGCTCATACTCAGGTTTCCAAGGCAGAGAGAGCACGAAGAGGTGAGGTTCTGTCAGCTCCTGTTATGGACTGAATTATGTTCCTCCTCCCACCCCCAAATTTATATGTTGAAGCCCTAATCCTCAATGCGACTATATCTGGAGATGGGGCCTTTAAGAAGGTACTTAAGGTTAAATGAGGTCATAAGTGTGGAGCCCTAATCCAAGAGAACTGGTTATACAAGAAGAGGAAGAGACATCAGAACTCTTTCTCTGCTATGAGAGGACATTTTGAGAAATCATTCATCTGCCAAATTAGGACAAGAGCTCTCACCAGAAATCAACCATACTGGCAACCTGATCTTGGACTTCAGGCCTCCAGAACTGTGAGGAATAAACTTCTGTTGCTTAAGTCACCCAGTCTGTGGTGTTTTGTTATGGCAGCACAAGCTGACTAATAATACAACCCCTTAAGTAACCTAACCAAAAATAATAATTATTAATTTTCAGCAAATAAGGAGAAAGAAAAAATGTTTTATTAGATTTTAATTTTTGTAAGAAAAAATGTGAATAAAAGCCTCTTTAAAAATTGAGTTCTCTTCATTTTTTGTAATATACAGCCTAGGAAAATTTGGTGTTCTTGCTATGCAAACATGGCTTCCAAAGAAATACCAGTGCTTCTGCCAATCAGATTGTTGCTCCAAAGAGAACTTCTACAATTCAACACCAAAATAACAAACAATCTAATTAAAAAATGGGCAGAGGACATGAACATTTTTTCAAAGAACACATACAGATGGCCAACAGACACATGAAAAGATGTTCAACATTACTAATCATTAGGGAAGTACAAATCCAAACCACAGTGAGATTTCACCTTATACCTGTCAGAATGGCTAAAACCAAAAGGACAAGAAATAAGTATTGGTGAGAATGTGGGGAAAAAAAAAAAAAGGAACCTTCGTGCCTTGCTGGTGAGAATATTAACTGGTACAGCCACTGTGGAAAACAGTATGGAGGTTCCTCAAAAAAACTGAAAACAGAATTACCATATGATCCATTAATTCCACTACTGGGTATTTACCCAAAAAAATGAAAACACTAATTTGAAAAGATAAATGCACCCTTTTATTATTTTTAAGATTTTATTTATTTATTTGAGAGAGAGCATGCCCACGTAGGAACAGGGGGAGGAGCAGAGGGGGAAGGAGAGAACAAGCAGACTCTGTGCTGAGCGTGGAGCCCAGCGCAGGGCTCAATCCCAGGACCCTGAGATCATGACCGGAGTGGAAACTAAGGGTCCACGCCTAGCCAACTGAGCCACCCAGGTGTATCTGCACCCTTTTATTTACTGCAGCATTATTTATAATAAACAGGGTATGGAAGCAACCCAAGTGTCCGTTGATAGATGAATAAATAAAGAAGATGTATGCACATGTGCGTGTGCACACAGGAGAATCACTTAGCCATAAAAGGGGATGACCTCTGCCATATGTGACAACACAGATGGACCTAGAGGACCATTTGTGATAACAAGGATGAACCTAGAGGGCATTATATTATGTGACATAAGTCTGACCAATAAAGATAAATACCACATGATTCCGTTCATTTGTGGAATCTAAAAAACAAATGACTAAACCAACAAGGCATAATCAGACCTATAAATACAAAGAACGAACTGATGGTTGCCAGCGGGGAGGAGCGTGGGGACATGGGCAGAATGGGCACAGGGAAGTGAAAGATACAGGCTTCCGTTACAGAATTAATAATTCATGGGAGTAAGAGACAAAACACAGGGAATATGCAATGATATTGTAATAGCGATGTAATGGGACAGATGGTAGCCACACTTGTCGTGAGCAAAGCCTAAGATACAGAGAAGTTGGATCACTATGTTGTGCACCTGAAACTAATATAACATTGTGTGTCAACTATACCAAATAGAAAACTTTTTTTAATTCCTCTTATTCAGAAATCCTGGAGGCACGACTGTTCAAGTCCCAACACATATGCAGCTGATTCTCTGACACTTTTCACATTCCCTGCTCTATCCTCCCTCTTCTGCACTACCACAGTACTTAATTGTAAAATATCTATGTCATTTATCATGTCCCACCTTATAATTCCCATGACATGTGCATATGCCGATCTCCTCCACTAGAAGACACAGTTCCTGAGAGCAAGACTCATGCTATCTTTTTTAATTCCCCAATGTCTATGACGATGTTTTGTGGATATATATTTGGTGAATGTGTGGGAAAGGATGAAAAAAAGTACTGAGTGGATGGATGCATGGATGAAAAAGTGGATTGATAATTTATCAATGATAAATGAATTAATTAATTCATACCATTTTGCCTCATCGGTTTTCCACAGCATCCAGAACAATTATCTTTGCATCATGATGCCTCCCCTTGATGCCACACTTATGAAAGAGAATTAATAAAAAGGGAAAATGGAATAACCCTGAGTTGCAGTATCTCCTATTTGTTAGGCATAGTATTCTTGTTAACTTCTTTAATCCTTACTGCCTTGAGAGTTAAGTTTCACTATCCCCATTTTTCTAACAAGAAAATGGAGGCTCTGTGAGTTAAAAGTATGCATCCATACCCACCCAGCTGCTAAAAAGCAAAACTACAATTGAAGAGCAAGGCTAAAATCCAGGCTTAATCCCAGATATCGTCTTTCCTTCTCAGTGGTCTTCCCTTGACATTTTGCTTGAGTGTTCTGGTCAAGAGAGAGTTAATTAAAAATATTTTCTGAGGCCACCAGCCATGGCCACTTTACTGTGTCCTACTTGGAGAATGGGGTGGGGGCATTCACTATCTCCTAGTGTTTCTCACTCCCCCACCAGTGTGAGACAGTATCAATCTCAGGGTTTCCTCTGTATGCATTATCCTTAAATACCTTAGTATAATACTACCTGTACCAAATCTCTGATGCCAGAGACATTCTATCATCTCAGAGGGTTCCAGGGGTGCAAAGAAAAGGAGTCATTTTCCTCCCAATCTGATCTCATCCCTATTGCCATGGCCCAAAGTATAAAATTTAGGAGGATAACATAACTTGAGATTCAGGAAAATTTGATTTACATTCTAGTTCTGTCATTTATTAGCTCTGTATATTTAAATAATCTGAATTTCCACATTAAATAATGTCCATAAACACAGACATATCTGACCATATGGCAAAAGCTGGGAAGACAGAGCTACTTAGGATTAATTTGCATTAGGGATGGAAAAGCCCCTTGGTCAGTGTGGCAGAGACTACACAAAAGCTAGCCAATCACAATTCTTCCTCCCAGACACTCAAAACAACTACAACAACAACAAGCCATTTTCCAGCATCCTCTGCAATTAGACTGGTGCCATGTCATGGAAGTCATGTTCGCCACTTCAGGTCATGGACGTAAAATGCATCATGTGATCTTTCTTACTCTTTGCTGGTCAGCCACCTAAACACAGATGATACAGCAGTGGACTCTGAAGAGGCCCAGAAGATGATCCCACCACAAGATAAAAGAATTGGGATTCCAGGATCATGGATTGGGAAGCTGCCTTCCACACAGACTGTGATATTAGCCAGAAGAAAAGCCTTTGCCGGGTAGAGTCCCTAAGATCCAAGGGTTGTTTGTTAGCACACCTGGCACTAACTACCCTAATACAGTTTCTCGGAAGTCAAAGAATCCACGTCTAGGGCAAAATAATGGGTCATCAAAGAAGAAAAAGATTCATTTGTGTTATTACATGGCTGATGAGCACTGCTCAGAGTACTTTTTGGACTGCCTCCCTCCCCTTCCCTGCCCATCCCACCCTCACTTTCCCAAGCCCAGTTCATATAACTAAGGCCACAACTATCAGGAGGAGCCTGTCATGGAGACCATTCTCATTAGTCTCCACAGGGTGCGGACAATGCAAAGCAGCATTACTTCGTGGTCTGTGTAACAGAAGGGAAGGTGGGGAATACTTCCCCACTTTGACAAGAAAATGGTCGGAGAGCAGGATGGAGGAGCAGTAACGTGTCAGAAGCAGACAATGTCACACTAGTTACTAGGACATGAGCAACTCAGTCAGAAATGAGAGGAGACGGTAAATTGAAACCTTGAGAGGTTCAGTCCCCCAGACACCCCCATAGTTAGGCAGGGCAGAATTAAGCTAAAGAGCTCAGGTTTTTAAACCCCTTTTCTTCCCTTCCTCATTTCCCTTTTATGTTGAACTTCCCTCATTAAAATCATCCCAACTTTCTGACTAATGCCTTTGAGTAGCACAATGATTTTACACTTCCCTGTAAAGGAGAATATTGGAATCACACATTGAGTGGGGGACACGCTGAGCGTTGCTGTCCATCCTCCAGTGAACTGCGTGATAATCCTGTTAACCTTCCTATCAGGAGGTCATTAAACAATTTTGAAAGCTGTTTCCTCTCACATCAAAACTGCATGTGGAATCAGATCTAGAATTCTTAATATAAGCTATTCAGCTGCACAGGCTTAAATAACAGCTTCTCACATGTTTTAGATGGTCTTTTATTATTCTTCCCCTAACTACTAAGTGCCTTTATAGGCTTTCTGTCACTTTGGGTATTGCCCTATGTTTTTTTCTTTTTTCTCAATTTTAACATCTAACACATTTTCTTCCAGGAGCACAGCTCCCCCCTTCTCTACTTCCTCCTGATGCTTTGTTTATCTCTTGTGCTAACGTGGGCTTCATTCATTTCAACATATCACCTTCCTGTGCACCAGTCTTTTTCAATTTGTTGTACTTGGTATTTTGTTATTATTTCTGCATGGCTGTTTTCATGAAACTACCCATAATTGTTAAACCTGATTTATTTCTGTATTCCTCTCACAATCTCTCTTTTTATCGCCAAAGACATTTTACCATCCAGTTTTCTTCTTTCTTTCCTTCCTTTCCTCCCTCCCTCCTTCCTTCCTTTTTTTCTGAAGTATGCTAACAGTCACATGATGTCAGACCTTGTGCCTGAATACATTTTCAAGAAAAAACAAGTTTTCCATTTTTATCTTTCTTGATCATATAGTTCCTTCATTCAGCTCAAAACTTGATTTTCTTTTGGACTCCCAGAACCACTAATTTTTTACCTCCAGAACAGAAAGAACTTACATTTTTAACTACATTTAAGAAATTGGCCAAAACTGAAATGTGCTTCTGGTGGCTTAAATAACACAAAATGGATTCCTAGTCTCTGGGGAAGACTCCATAATAAGACCCTATCATTGAATTAGCAATTCAAACATCAAAAAAGTCAGTTTTCAGGGAGTGTCAGTTTAGGGACTTGACATTTTTAAGAAATGTCTTTGCAAACCAGGGGCCTAGCTATCATTGGATGAAGGACACTGATTTAATCTCCAGGGGTGACTGAACCCAGTGTCTGGGGTTCTTCCAAACATTTAAAGTCATTTCCAAATGTTTTTGATGCAGCACAACCCAAAAGGATTTTGGCAAGTATGTTTTCCCTTCATTTTAAAACCCATGCGTATTTCAAGGGAAATGCAATCCATATGTCTTTGATTCATTTACACTTAAATCATCTAAATGCCATTGTGTAAGAGCTATTTGATGTACAAGAAGCCTGTGAGCCTGTTTTATAAGCCTTTTTAAGCCTTATTTCTTTGAATCAGAAAGTCATGTTTTGCCGGCCCTAAACAGATCTTGAACTGGGAAAGGCTCAAGTTCACTTCTAAACTGAAAACCCGCAAAGTTTTGCGTGGCTTCTGTACTTAGCAATATGTTTCCCCTTGCCTAAAGCTCACAAACACCCAGCATTTCTCTTCTCTGTCTCACATGTAGTGAGAACAGGGTAAATCAATTTTTGAATCACATTTTACTTGTAAAATTCACATTTTGAACCTCAGTTATCTCCCAGGCACTGCCAGAAGTTAAAATAGCAACACTTGAAAATTAGGCTTTTGCTCTAAAAGGGCAAAACAGTCTATAAAGTACATAAATTACTGCTTCTGTACATTTATTTGTTTGACAGGTTTAAGATATAAGTGTGGCTTACATATGGATTTTCAGGATGCCAGATTGGATGCTCCACGAGCTACAGTCACAAATGTAACCTCTTTTTTTAAGACTTATGTTTGGGAGAATAGAATTGGAACAATCTTGCTGTTCTGCACAAATCTAATTGCTGTGTCAAAACAGCAATGGAATATGATGAACATTTGCATTTTTCTCATTTACTGGCCTTTTCTATGGCTCTAGTCATAATTGCATTAGTGGTCAAGGAGAAAGTATGTTAGGCTATTTGCTCTCCTGCTCCTTGACACTTCAAAAATTTCTGATGAATTTCAAACTATTACTTTTGGCGGTAAATTGTGAACGTCTGATCAAGTGTTTGGAGATACCCAAATGATTAACACTGATTGCAATGGACAGAGAAACCTATCTTGAGAATGGGCAAATCTTCCACAAGCAAAAGCACTAATTATCTTCAAATGTGTGATTTATTTGTTTTTATTTAGACACATCTTAGAGGTTGCATTTTAGTGAGAAGGAAGAAAGAATGATGGTGTGATGGTCTGACGAGAAGCAACATTTTAAATTTGTATTCCAAGTTTAGGGGGATGGAGATAAAAAGAAAGAAAGAAATCCAGGTGAACCTAATTATTCCTTAAATACTCTCTCTAGTTCACATACATGAAAGACTATCATGTTTGTGTAATCAAAAGGATTATGAAATTTAAGTTTGGAAAGAAGGATTTGGGTGCTAAATCTAGCAAACAGTTAATTATGCTGAGATAATTAGATAGCAGAAAGTGTTGGATTTAGTTCTTTTTCATAGTTAGTTTTCATTAACTACCAAGTCTTCATGATCCTCTGCAGGCAGAAATTATTAGGATTCTATTCTTAGGAAGAATGGTACACTGATAAAGAAACTTTCCAAAAGTGTGACAGAAGCCTTTACGTTGACCTATGTATTTTCTTTAAAAAAAAAAAAAAAATGGGTATTTTTCCTATTAAAAATTTTGATATTACAAAGTTTAAAATCTAAATTAAATTCAGGAAATACATTAAGAAAGTTCAGCAGACAGTCATAACGGAACTATTTTTTTTAAGCATCAATTTAAAATACAAAGCAAAAGACTTGTGTTTTTATGATTTAGCTGCTATTTCACAAAAATGAACCAAAGTGTATGGATTAGGATTGTGCCATAGGTTAATAACTGTGATTTTGGTTAAAACAACTATTGTTATATTGTAGAATTTCAAGATTTATGAGATTCAACTTGCCTTCAGATGGTCATTAAAAACTTAAAGAAACAAAGCTCAGCAGTGCGTCTTGCCCTTGACTTGTAGCTATCCATACTCATCCCTTCTTGCTCTAGTTAAATTCAGCTCCACCGGGTAAACACAGAAGCTGTGTCAGCCCTCATCTGTCATCTCAGAATGACGTGGTGACTATCTTGAAGACCCACATGATGCGAAGCATTATTTACCTCACCTACTGGGTCAGATTGACCAGCTCTGTCAATGCAAGTTTCAAGCCCAAAGGAAACACAGCCAGCAGAGATTGGAATATAAATGGAACCCTAGCCGTTATGAGAGGACACTAATCAGGCTGTAAATTTCATGAGTATAATCCCAGCCCTAAGAATTCCAGCTCCTACTTTTTTAAGTGGATTAGAAGGTTATCTTTACAATGCTCCCTTAGCACACGTATTTACCCACCACAAACACACACTAACATTTACATAAACAAAATATATACACACATGTACACATGTGCAAACACATACACACACTTCAACCCATATTCTTTGGTAAGCATGATTTTATATACTTTATTTCTAAATGAAAATTTGAGTTCCAAATATACCCAACTTTGTATCTTGAGAGTTTGGGAGGAAATTCCTTTCAAAGAGAACCCTAAGAATTTAAGAAACATTTTGTACAAAGGATCACATTGGTTCATATTTTATCCAAATCCATTTACTCATCCCTTACTTAAGCAGCCATACAATCAGAAAGGTTCACTGGGGCAAATAATGCTAAGCAGTGTTTTGGGATTCAAACAGTAGTCATTATAAAATCTTAAAGTCAAACTTATTAATGCTCATTCTTCTTTCAAATATTTGGTTATAAAAAAGCTAACAACTTTAGGTTACTAATAATTACCTTTATCCCAAAGGACTGGATCTTCAAAAGGGGCATCCAGCACTAGTGTAGGCAGAATAATGGCCCCCCTCCTGGCAAGATGTTTACATCTCAATCCCATTTACCTATGACTATGTTCATTTACAAAGCAAAAGGAGTTTTGCAGTTGTTATTAAGGATACTACGTGAGCCCAATGTAAGCAGAAGGGTTCTTATATCAGGGAGGCAAAGGGTCATAAAGAAGAAATGTGAGAAGGGAAAGAAAGGAAAACATAGGCTGGGGTGAAGGGGCCATGAACCAAAGGTGCAGAAGGTTTCAAGAATAAAAAAGGCAAGCAAGTCAATTTGCCCTTGAAGTACCCAGAAGGAATGTGGCTCTGCCAATACCTTAAGGTTAGCCTGTACAACCCATTTTAGATTTCTGACCTCTAGAACTTTAAGAGAATAGATCACTTTTTTAAGACACTAAGTTTGTGGTAATTTGTTACAGCAGCAATAGGAACCTACTGCAAATAGCAAATTATCTTTTGAATGTACTTTTACGATCACTATCAGTGTTTGGTATCCACGTATTAACTTAAAAATTCCCTACATGCCTTCCTTTAAATAAATACACAAGCTTCATTTTGCAAAAGGATACCTCATAGGACTCTCAAAACTATGCAGTTTCCCCAATGCCTATAAAAATCTATATAAATTGTACACAAAATATGATATATTGCAATATTTAAATTTTCATGGATGTTTTTAGGAACATATAAATTTGGTTGAAGCATATGGTATTAATTACAATCTCTTCCTCCAAAATTATCTTTCATTTCTCTAAAAATTAGATTTTAAGACATCTCTACTTACCAGTTAGCATTATATTTTCCCTGTTTAAAACTGATTTGGGGCTCATATTTTATAACACCTAGTACCAGAAAGAAGACCCTGTAGATTTCTAACCATCTTTTGCCCCTAAAGGTCTAACATCAGAATAACTGTGCCCTGAAGTTTAAAGTCTTAGGGTCAATCACACCCTAGGGATAGGGTGTTACCTATCCCTATAATTGACTACCATCACTAAGGCTTTTTGCTTTGTCCTCTCTGCTGTGTAAAGTTCAAGCACTTGTAGCTTGATCAAGAGGCAGGACCATGAGAGGTCGTAACACACAAGAAGCTTGGGTGGTGCATGGACAGATTTGTGTAAGGAAGAAGTCTCCCATCAAGAGACCTAGGGTCAGTGACACAAGTCCACCATCCAGAAGGGGACTAAGGCAAGGGACCTGCTGGGAGAGAAGGAGAATCCAAAGAGGGGCTTTGCATGTCAAGGTGATGCTACTCAGTAACAAAGTGAGGAGCCTCTCGGTCAGAGAGCTCCAAAGGGTGGCTACAGTGTTAGGTCCTTAAAAACTGCAGTTTGTCTTTTTGGTTATTAGACTTAGGGTGCAGTTTTAAAGGTTGCAGAAATTAAGGAGATTCTAAATGACTAAAAATACACCTATTTGGATTATATTTAAAGCAATTAGATGTGTATGAATTTGAGTTAGGTGCTGACAGGCTTTGGACCAATGCTCCTAACCTACTAGAAAGAAATAAGCAACATGGGAGCCACAGGGGCTATCTTGGGCCATTTTATGACATCTGTTCTGTTACTTCTTCTACCTTCCCAATTCCTTTTCCTTCTGATTCCCAGGATATAAATACTACACCTTCAACTTCTTTATAGAACACAAAATGTTCCCTCTCAATTCAAATTTGGCTTTTCCCCAAAGGCAATACTTTTCTTATGGCACTCTTGAATAAAGATCTTTCATTCTCTTACACCTCGGTATCATGCAACTGGAAGAGTAATGAACTGCCCCCATCCCCCTCCTCATTTTGACCTTCTGTTCAAGAAATTTCTGGTTGCTCCTGAGACCTTTTTAGGCTTACACTCTAGTCCAAAAGATAAAATCCTGCTGCACTGAAGATCAGTTTACCTGTACACAAATATACCCTCCTTGTATATGTGATCTGTTGGCCTCCAGGTTAGAACCACCATATTCATGGGGGTTGTCACCTGGATCACAGCTTCTTTCCGAATGAATACTTATTATTATCCTGAACATTTCAATGACCACATGGAAGAATTCTGCAATACCCTCTCACATTCATCAAAAATCTCTTCAACTCCACAGGGCTTGACCTCCACTCTTCTCTAGTTCTTTTTCATGTCTCCTCCTGGGCCTTCTCAGGAACTAAAACTTCTCCCAACTTTAGAAATCAGAAATTCTGCTCTCCTGCTCTTTAAAAGCACACCTTGCCTCTCTAACTCCCGCTGGAACTAGCTTCTTTATACCTTCTACAGTGTACAGTCCTTAGAACCCTTCATAATCCCATGGTATTCCTTAATTGCCTCCTTTCTTCTCCCAGTCCTCTGCAATGATATCCTTTTGTTTTATCTCTCCACCCTGGATCAATCATACAAATTGTCCATTCTGGTACTCTGAGGCTGAGTTTGGTAAAAAACAAACAAACAAACATACAAAAAACAATACAGCTCTGTAGACTGGGGTCACTGAATATTTACATGTTTCAACTTCATTCATCCTTGCCTCTCTATCCATTGCCCATAAAGGTTTTACTTGTCTTCTCTTAGCTCCCACTCCCACTCAAAACTGAATCATCTCTTTCTTAAGCTTTGGAAATACCTTCTTTTTAAAGAAAAAAAAATGTTTTATTTATTTATTTGAGAGAGAAAGAGAGACAGCACACATGCGGGGGTGGGGAGTGGCAGAGGTAGGTAGAAGCAGTCTCCTGACTGAGCAGGCAGCCCAAGCCCCGTGGGCTCAAGCCCACGACCGTGAGATCATGACTTGAGCTGAAGGCAGATGCTTAACAGACTGAGCCACCTAGGCACCCCTGGAAATGCTTTCTAATAGATCTCCTGCATTCAATATCATTTGATTCAAGTTGATTCTCTGTATTTAAGCAAAAGTGGTATTTCTAAAAAGTAAATCTGATCCTGCCACTCTACTTCTTCATATCTTTTAGAGGTTTCCCAAGTCCTTCAGAATTGGGTTCCTTCACACTTGCCAACCTCTTTCAACATAATAATTTTTCTCATCATTTAAGCTCTACTGTTACTAATATACTCAGATTCCTATGTTCATCGACTCATTTGGCCCTTTGGATGAGCATAATTTCCCGAATTGTTGCTTTTCTTTTTTTCTGCTATTCTTTCTTCAAGGATTTTTCAGTCATCTCTGTAAAATCTTCTCTGGGTTTTTCCTTCAAAAATAACCACAGTACTATTAAAGTGCTAGATTAAACTTGAGAAATCAAGGAAAGCTTTCTACAGGATAAAACATCTAAGCTGAGATTTAAAATAGGGGTGAGCATTGGCCAGGTTTATAATTGGGAAATAGTGATTTCCAGATAAGTTAGTAGAGGGAGGTTGTATGTGTCATTGCTCCTTGTGGACTGTAAGATTCCCTCCAAACTAGGGTCTGTAATTAACCCAACATGCTACCTTATTATAGTATGAGATAAAAACAAGTATCTAATAAATTCTTGGGAAAGCAAGAAAGAAGGAAGGACAGAAAGACAGGATTTCACTTTAACTTTCCTCTTGTCAGTTTTCTTTCATGGACATTCTTTAATATATTTCAATTACAACATATCTCTATACTATCTATCTCACTGCTACCAAAGGGCAATGGTCAAACATACCATTTATCAAAAGAGAGGAGTAAAAAAAGTTATAATAGCAGTGCCAGCAATTTCGGAGTGAGAAGAGTGAGAATAAGGCAGATTCATAATTAATTTACTCTATATTTATACCATAGTAGCTAGGATCTGCTAACTATATGTATATATACATAAGATATATAAATATACATATATCATACATATATACATATACATATACATATGTATACATATAAATATACATATATCATACATACATATCTATATCTCCAACCTCACACATAATACAAGGAATAAAACATCTCCTCCATAAATAGGTAATAAAAGAAGCCAGCCAAAAGAATGCATCTCCAAGTGATTAGAATACACTCTGACTGGAATTGTGTGTTAACTGAAAAAAATCTTGTGTTTGAGAGTGAATAAAACATGCATCCTGACCTCTAGGAGCTAAATACACAGCAGGAGAGACCAATGATCATCTAAAAACAAAAAGCTATGCAAATTAGAGCCGAAGGAGTGTGTGTCTATCTTCAAAGATCAGGAAACAATTCATTGAAGAGATGACAGCTGCACTGAAAATTAAGGATAAGCAGGATCTGAACAGGGGAGAAAACACAACATACTTTAAATTCCATGATCAATGATACACAGCAGGGAAATTATGAAAAAGTTGAGAACTGTCATGGTCATTATTCGTCCTTAGTCACCAATATCTGGTTTTCTTCTCCTTGTGCCACATGATAGGTTTGCATTTCCTATGGTTAGTTAGAGCCACATAACTGATTTTGACCAGTGGATTGTGAGCTGAAGTGACACTCGTCACTTCTCTGCCATAAAATTTAATTGCTTGTGTGAGACCTATAAAGTCCTTCCCACTCTTTCACATGATATGGAGACCAGCAACATTTAAAATGGTGGCTACTCCATTAGACTGGGTCTCTGAGTGACTACAATGAACGGAGAACATAGTTGCTGACCTGAAATGACTATGTAACATGTATGAGAAATAAATCTTTGTTATTTTAAGACACTGAGATTTTAGAGTAGTTTGTTACCATACTTAACAGTATGCCATAGAGACACAATGAGACATCCCATTCGATAAGACATGTGGCGTATTAAGTGGAGAAGCGATAAATAAGTATGGATGGGTAAACAAGTTAATTTGTGGAGACGCATGAATTCTAACTTAGAGTTTGGGCTTTATTTTATAAGCAATGTATAGCTGCTAAAAAGCTTTCAAACAGGCAAATATTGCGACCAGAACTGTGCTTTAGGGAAATTAATCAAGCAGGATAGAGGATGCCTAGGAAGCGGAAAGACACTTAGAAGCTGGGAAACAAGTTATGCTATTGTGAGAAGCCTGGGAGTCATGGGGTTTAAACTAGGGTAGTGGCAGTGAGAACCAATTTGGCAGAATGAATGGAACAGTAATTTGCAGGTCCTGGCAACTGATGAGGCCCAAGGGACTTATAAATCATTCCAAGATTTTGAGCCTGAATGACTGTTAAGATGGTGCCACTGCCATTTAAATATTAAACAGAGAAAGAGGAACAAATATGAGAGGGGAAAAGTGCAAATTTAGGTCAAGCATGACACCCAGCTGGCAATGTCCAGCAGACAATTGGAAACAAACCGAATATAGATTGGAGAGTCATTTGGAAAGTGAATTCATGAAGTGAATGAGAGTGTCAAGGAAGAGAGGAAAAAGAAAACTGAGGCTAGACCTTTGTGGAAAACCTACATTCAGAAAACATAAGGGGGAAGAAACAAAGATATCAAGAAAGGTGTATTTTTACAAAGTCTTATAAGGGAATTTCAAGGAAACTGGGGTAATTAATAGAACCAAATGTAGGATGTAGTAAAAGTGATGAATTTTTTTAAATCTAGTAGATTTGATGACTTTCAAGGAAGCAGTTTCAAGTGATAACTTCAGTTACCAGGTGATAACTACAGAGGAGGCCAATATTCAAGATATTCAAGACTGAGAAGTGAGTAGTGCAAAACAAATTAAGATTGTGGTTTCTTATACAGCAGAGAAATATTTAGCAGTTAAATGAACAAAAAAATTATTACATAAGAAAACAAATATATCTCAAAAATATTGAGTGAAAAAGCAAATTAAAAAACCATGCATATTATATGATTACACTATTAACATACAAATAATGAAGGCATATATTGTTTCTGAGTAAATATTTCCTATTTATATAACAAATGTAAACACATCAAATTAAGGATAGCAGTTACCTCTGGGGAAGAAAAGAGGATAAGATTTAACAGTATCCATACATTGTTTCTTTTAAAAAAATAAAAGTAAAATAAAAAGAGATGGAGAAATAAATTGTTGCCTGTTTTGTAAAGATGTTAAATGGTGAAAGAAAAGAAATAGGTAGTTGCCTGAGAGAAAAGAAAACATAATGGAAGTGTATATATTTGTCTTCTCAAGATGCCAGGAAACCAAAGAATGAATATTTGTAAGATGGAGTAACATATCTTTGTCACTGAAGACAAACAATGGAAATAAGAAGAAAGCAAGATATCAGAATCCAGAAGGGGAATGAATGATGTGTAAAGGTTAGGCTTAGCAAGGAGGAGAGTAAAGTTTCCTAGTGTAGCCTCATTTGCCCTTATTTGCCTTTTATGCTCCAGCCAATATGGGCTTCTCACTGCTCCTCTAAGCCTACTTTTCTCATCTTTGCCTTCTCATGCCCATCTTCCAATATTCTACTCTAAGGTCAACTATGCCAACTACTCCATTAATCCTAATTATCCTGTCAAATTTTGGACTTTCATAACTTTGTATTTTTCTCCTGATTCATGCCATAATAGTTATTATTATTTGTTGTTGTTTTTTTAACTCTGTTTTACCTCCCTAAATTTGTCAGAGTTCTGATGTATACGCAAACATCAAAAAACACTTTATCTAACTTGAATGGAAAATGAATTTATTGAAGGATATCAGATGGTTCATTGGATCAACAGGAAATTTGAGAACCCATCTCAAAAAGTGGCCCGAGACCTAGGGAAGGTAACCAACTACAGTCACGGCTCAGGTTAAAAGATGAAAACAATCTGGATACAAGTCCACAAGTGTCACCACTGCCCCTGGATTTTTAACCACAATGTATCTTCTTGAGTAATTTCTCAACCACTCCTTGATTTTTACATCACTTCCTCACTATCCTACTTTTGGAGCCCAGAGCCTTGACTGCACTCTTGAGCTCCAGCAGCCTAGGGACTGGGAGGAAAGACAACCTCTTCAGCTCTAGTAATCAGAGGCAAAACACAGATTCCTACCAGGATTTAATGTAGTGGGGGATTTTCCCCAAATAAAAAGGATGTTCAGAATTTAGGTAGCAAGAAATACAACAATTACATGCTTAATTTTCATATTAGATTAGCTCATTTTTATTTTTGGATTTCCTAACATATTGTGTTTGATACAAATTTACAGAAAGAATAAAATAACTAATGAACTAGGTATATATTTAGCTTATATCAAATTCTAAAGAAAAAAATTCCTATTAATAAACATTTTATGATATAGTGTCACAGACAGAACTATATAAATTTATTTATATTTATAAATATATAAATTATATATAATTATTCCATATTTATGGAATATATAAATTATATATATTTATGGAACATATAAATTATTCCATATTTATATATGGAACTATATAAATTTATTCTCTGACCTTGAGGAAATTATGACCTCCTTAGCTTCAGTTTCCTATCTATAGGAGGAAAATAATAATTCCCACCCCCAAGAGATTTTACAAGGACTAGAAATAACCTAAGTTACTTAATACATTGTCTGGCACATAGAAAGCACTCAAAAAACCTAAGTTCTTCTTTTCACCTTTCCCATTAGGGATGAAGAATAAAAAGATTATATGATATTGTCCTTCCTGCATGCTAGATCAGAGGAAGTACAATATTGTTGCAAGAAAAAGGGAGCCAGACTTTCTGGATTCAAATCATAGGCTATCACACAAATCAGCAAATTAACTAGGTGATCTCTGGCAACTTACTTAACCTGTTGTACTTCCATTTATCCGTCTATAAAATAGAGATGAGGCTGCTGATAGTGATGATAATGATGATGATGGTGGTGAATATGATTATGGTTAATAGAATCTCCCTCAGGATTATTCTTAAAATTAAGTTGATACACATAAACTACTTTTAATGGTGGTGTTATATACTAAGACATTTGTAAGTATTTTAGACTATATAAGTATGTTAGCTATTATCATTAATATAATTTTTTTTATTGTAGAGCTTTTTATCCCCCTGGTGGGCTGAGTCCTTCTCATGACAACACAGATTTGCCACTAGGTTGCCTGGAGGATAATTAAGGATAGGCTCTGTTATCATGCAGTACCTCAAATTATACTTGCCTAAATAAGAGATTACTCCAAAGCTCTCCATATTAGCCTAATGATCAAACCAAAGTATCATTTATATTCTGATATATATATATATATATGAATTTATAATCATGCATTAAATGGTACGTTAAACTATTAAGTAGTTACTATATGTGCCAGACACTGTTCACGGCCTTTGCAATATAGCAACGAACAAAACTGGCAATGTCTTAGCTCTCACAGAGCTTCTATTTCTAGTACACTTATAAATCAACAAATTATATGCTAAATTTTGTCTTAAACATCAGAGTGTGCTCCTAGTAAATATGTGACTTAGAAATAAAATAAAAATCAACATAGTTTTGAAACTGAGTACATTTCCTTAAGCTAAATTACTTTTAAGCTCTTTCCAATTCTAAGATTGCAGTGATCCTACTAAGTCTGCTAATAGAGAGCAGTGATGTGGTTCCCCAATGACTGTAAACAATCCAAGATATTTTAGTATTTCCTGGCTGCTTGGCACTCTGTTAACTGTTTTACATATATTTGTCTAATCTCATAATAACTCTACAAACTAAGTTCCATTATGAGCCGCCATTTTATGCATGAGGAAACAGAAGCTAATGTCATCCAGGGAGTAAGTGACAGAGCCCGAAGATGAACAAAAAGGTGCTCCTAAGTGCCATGGCATAAGACCATCTTAACAGGATTTAAAGAATGTCCACCAAGCTCCATGTACTTTCTCATCACCATCTATGAATTTCATGGTTATCCAGATTTAAGTTAGCGTTCCAATGCTCTGTGGCTCTTGGTTAAAACAAGCACCCCTTGGCCCACACATGATCCTCAGCTGCATTTATGAGAGGCCCTCTGGTGTATTACTAAGTTCATGTTCTTGATATATACCAGTTCTCATCCACACAGGTACCACCACATCACTACCAGCCTCACCACCTCATTGACTCTAAAAGATGAATCCCCCAAAAGATGCTACAGTTATAAGTGATAACCACTTTCCCCTAAGAGACCATCTGGACCAATTTTATCATGGCTTACATCTCTGTGTACCTTAGTCATCAATAAGGCCTCAATCCTCCTGGATCATTCATCAGCATCGAGACTCTTTTCCCTATGTCTCTAAATCTAACCTAGTCTTCCCACATACATATGCAACTCCACACTCTTTTAAGGTACCCCTGAAAGTCATGGCATGCTGTCAGTACAACTTCCTTCCTATATTCTAAACACAAATTTCCCAACATTCCATTTATCATCCTACTCTAACCTAAAAGTGAGCCTGAAAGTGAAGTAGGTATTCCCTTAGTTCTTGCTGCTTCCAGAAATTTTCTACTCCCTCTCCCTCAAAAACCCAAACTCTGTTCAGCTCAGACCATCAAACATGTAGCATCTCCTTGTAGTTGTCTACCAAAGTTTTGTCTGTTCCTCCTGTTTAATTGATTCATTTATATAAAGGCATGATTGGAATAGATTCAAGAAAGAAATGGAAAAGATTAATTGAAAATAGTGAATACAGATAACTATTTTTAGGAATTTTGCTGTAAGGGACAATAAAGAAATGAGAAAGTACCTAGAAAAGGCTATGAAATTAAAATATTTCCTTTACTGATTGTTTGGTTTTGCTTTTCAATACAGTAAAAATAATAGCATGTTTGTATGCTGGTAAGAATTTTCTATAGAAAAGGAAGTAGGAGGGGCACCTGGGTGGCTCAGTGGGTTAAAGCCTCTGCCTTCTGCTCAGGTCATGATCTCAGGTTCCTGAGATCGAGCCCCGCATTGGGCTCTCTGCTCAGCAGGGAGCCTGCTTCCCCCTCTCTCTCTGCCTGCTTGTGATCTCTCTCTCACTGTCAAATAAGTAAATAAAAAATCTTTAAAAAAGAAAAGAAAAGAAAATAGGAGATGTAAGTGAAACTTTCTAGAGTCATATCCTTGAGAAGGGATCTAAACTTGATTGACAGAACTGGCCTTATTATCGGACTCACTGTATTTCTCTACTCTTATTATCAATCTTAGTTATTTTAACATCCATATAAATGATCCATTCGAAACTCTGGCCCAAATGTTCTGTAGACAATTATCTTGTCTGATTGTCTATCTCAGACACCACCCTCATGGTTCCATCCTATGCACTGCATTAAAATCGTAACTATATGACTATTAATGTCTCAACCTCAAGTATCCCCACTCCAAAATTTATCTGAGCTCACTGAAACCCTACATCCCTGTAACATTTTTGTCTATAAAAGCCTTCAGGACTTCATTTCCCTGATTAGATTCCACCAGTGCAGTGGGTCCCATCATTATAATTACCTCTTTGCCTACAAAGCTCCTCCTCCCTCTGGTGTACTATCGTGGCAAAACTTCAATTAAGTCTATTACACATGGATTTTGTAAAAAAAAAAAAAAAAAAGGAAAGAAAGAAAGAAAAAGAAAGAAGGAAGGAAGGGAAGAAGGGAGGGAGGGAGGGAGAAAGAGAGAGAGAGAGAGGAAAGGAAGGAAGGAAAGGAGGGAGGGAGGGAGGGAGGAAGAAATTATAAACACAAAGCTACAGTAAATGTTTTTACATAAACACATGACCACAAATATCAAGTAGACCTCAGTAAGCTGGGCATTCTGATTTTTTCTAGTTAATTCATTTTCCCATTCTCTCAGACTATGTCACACCTTTTCCCTTAACTTCCATCACCTCTTCCAGTCACTCACTCTTAGCTGATGATTCTACCTCTTCTAATGTTAATGAGCTTTAATTTTAATGAACTCTAAGAATCTACCAACTTTCCTTCAAATACTACAATACATATGTGACTTATCTCCTGACAAAATGAATAAAATGTCCTCAATTCTGGCTAAGTCTAACTTCTCTATGTCCAACTTCTCTAAACTGTGCCTAGGTCCCATTCCCATTTACCTCCTTATTTCCTGCATCACATATCTGTCCCTTTCTATGGGATCATTTTCATTAGCATACAATGGCATTTTCTCCCCCCCAACTGCCCCCTCATACCGTGTGTCGTGTGTGTGTGTGTGTGTGTGTGTGTGTGTGTGATGTGTATAATTAAATACACACACATATATATATTTGTGTATGTTTAATTAAATATTTAAGTATTTATTAAATTCCAATTGATACCTCCTTTGTTAGGTTTAGTTAGTACCCTCTCTAGTATTGCCAAGACAATAATGAATTATTTTCATCTTTCATCACCTCTTTGTAGAACTTAGACAAGTGATCACATCTCCCTTCTTAAAATACTTTTTCATTTGAATTCATGACATTACTATACTACTAACAGTCTAATCTCTTTCTGGCTTGTACTCAGTCTTTAAATGTTGACATATGCCAGGCTTAACCTGCTCTTTTTCTCTATTTACAATCACTCCCTAATTTTTCTCATCCAACTTAAGTTATATCTCCATTCTCAATCTCTTTCCTGTAATTTCTTCATCAATTACCTACTCAGTACTGCCACTGGATAGCTCTTAGATCCTTACATGTAACATAACTAAAGCAGAACTCTTATTCTACTTCAATTTGTTCTTACCACTTTTCTCAGCTCTGTAAGTGGCACCATGATTTGTCTGGTTGCATAAACCAAAAACTTATGTGTCATCCTTGAAAATTTGTTTTTCTGCTTTTCCTTTTCCAGTTCTCCTTTCAAAATATAACCTGAACCTCATCACGTCTTACCATCTCCGCTGCTACCACTCTCTTCCAAATCTCTTTTATCTCCCTTCCAAACTACTACAATAGCCTCATAACTTACCTCGTAGCTTCTACTCTTTCCCCACACAGGAGCCAGAGGAAAATTTAAAGTCTCCATCAAATCATATTTTATTGCTAATCTTTCTAAACTCTTCCAATGGCTTTCCAACATACTCAGAATGAAATCTAAAATTCCTAATACTTGCCTTCATCATCCAGCTCTAATCTATTTTTCCAGTCTCATTTCCTATTACGTTCCTTCTTGAACACTACAATTTATCCACTGTGTCCTTCTTACACCTCCTGAATACATCAAGGCTTATTCCTACCTCAGTACCTTAATGCTTGCTGTTCTCTTTGTCTGGAATAAACCCTTGATCTTCCAATGGCTTGCTTCTTCATTTTATTCATGTCTGTGTTCAAAGATCATGAACTTAGAAAGGCTTTCCCTGACCAACCTATCTTTGATAACTCTCCTTTCATTTTTAATTCCTTTACACTAATCTATTTTTCTGAATTTACAACTATTAGAAATTAATTTGTTAACTTGGTTTATATTTTTGTCCCTGTCACTGGTAATAAGCTCCATCCCAGCAAGAACTCGATGTTTAAAAGATTTCTAGCACTTGACAGGCATTCAATAGATTATATTAAATTAGTGAGTAAATAAATGGCTTTAATCACTAAAAAATGTTTTTGTATCTGGACATTTCAGATTCAAGGTTTTACTCCCCTATGGAGTTAATTTTTACCTTAATAATATCTTCATTTGTTCATTTTATAAGGCAGATATAAATAAAGTTAAAAATACTTTGCATATAACTCCAATGACTTAGAAACTTAAAAGTCATAAATATACACTAAGGATCAAAGGTAGCAAGTACATAAACTGAAGCATCCAAGTAGATATTTTCACTTTATCAAAGTCCTTGCAAAATACAAAATTAACGTGGCTATTCAGTCTTACAGAATACTATTTATAATTTCTGCTAAGGGTTAAATATAATTTCACCGAATTCAGCAAGAGAGAAGAAATGCAAATAGTCCTGATACTACATGGTCAAGAGACTTTCAAGAATACCTATTGTATTGGGCTGGGCATTCTGTGTTATATGTGAAATAGAGAAGAGATGAAATAAAGTTCTTTATAAGCAGAGTTTACAATTCAGTTGCTGCTACAGAATTCCTGCATGAATGATTCCTAGAAACATGTCCAAACTACACACAAATGAGAACACACTTACAAAGAACTACTACCAAAGTATGTTAGGAGAGGGGAGGGATAAAACCAACAAATTTCTTTAAAAGAGGAGGCATTTTAATCATAGAGATAAAATGCTATATTTTTAGGTTGTCAAATGAATGCAGCAGTGAGGTAAGTGGAGGCAACAGAGATAGGTGTGATTTTTCCAGAAGACAGCATGGTGAAGTCATGTGGAAACAAATAATCTGATCATTTAACTTAAGGAGAACTCAGAAAGTATGCTGGTAAGATGGGGAAAAGGAAACTTGGCAAGGCCCTGACACAGGAGAGAGTTCACATTTAAGCCAATTTCACTCAATTTTCAAAATCAGCAAGAAGAATCCCAAGTCAGATGTAGTAAATCAAATCTGAATATCTGTGGAGGTTCTCCACAGTTACAAAGATTCCCAGTGAATTGAGCTAGGCCTAGTCCCCATAATGGAAAACAAAGTAACTTAGACTTAGACTCTACCACATTAATGGCAACTAGAAAAGCTGGACAAAGTTATTTTCTAATTTGAAAGGAAAACTGTGTTCGCAGGTCTAGAAATCTAACTCAACAATGTAAAATTGCAAGGCCAGAATCCCAGAGAGGACAGAGGCCTGGCGATGAGCCCAGTATTCAGGGATGATTTACCCCTGATGATAACTGCGTCCTGAAAAGGGCCACTGCAAGACTAAGGAACACTTTTACTCCCTCACACACTAAGATGTGTAAAGTATGCTATCCTAAATGCAACAATTTTAGTAATTGTATACACCTATGTAACCACCATTCAGGTTAGGACACAATATTTACTCACCCCTTAAACTTTCTCTCATTCCTTTTCTTCCCAATATAACTGCTACTGTATCTTTTTCTTGACCCTAATGGAATCTTTACACAAGTAATCCAGTTAAAATGAGATTATTAGAGTGGCCTCTAATGTGAACGGTGCCCTGATAAGAAGAGAAAATTTGGATATATAGACACAGAGGAGGAAGATGGTATGAAGGCACACAGGGACGAGATGGCCACCTTCCTGCACTGACAGATCCTCAAGCCACGGAAATGGAAGGACTGCTAATACCAGAAGCTAGAGGCCTGAAAGGACTCTCCACTAAGCCATCAGAGAGAGCATGACCTATGTAACTCCTTGATTTTGGACTGTGAACCACCGAACCTATGAAATAAGTAAGTTTTGTTGTTTTAAACCACCCAGATTTTGATACTTTGTTATCAAAGCTATAGGAAACTAATACAATATATAACAATAATTTGAAGGCATTCAGAAGCACTCAAAGTGAGGAAAACAGGGATTCAGAACTTAGGGATTCTTAGGGAAAAGAGACACATCAGGTAAGTTCCACGTTATTCTGGCTTTTCCCCTAAAAGAACTTTTCAGTTTGATGACACAGTGTAAGAAACAAAGCTCCAGCAAGAAACAGGATTCTTAGAGCTAATTGGTAAAACATGTAAGAGCTGGAATTTTGGACTGAAAGAGTGATTATATGCAGAGGGAAAATCCAGAGTGGAGGGAACTACACAGGAGGAAGCTGCAAAATATGCACACAAATACTCATCAAGCATTAGCTCACTTTATAGCAACACACACACACCCCAGGAGTAAGCAATATCTAGAAATCGAAAGAGCTGAGCAACAAGATTTCAACAGCTGCCTGATACGAGGGAGATAAAGTTTGAAATTCAAATTTTGTCAATTTGAAGAGGGGCTTGGTAAACAATTCAAATTTTCATTAAATTCTCAAAAGAGTCACCCCCTAATACTAGGCACCATACTAAATTAGATGTCCTTACAAAAACCAACCCTCTACAGATCCAAATAATTCACAATTGCTCTATCTCCCTCTCCTCTCCCCCCACAAAGTTACATTTCTGTGTAGGAAAACAGCTTCAAGAGCCTTTAAAATTTTTCATTCACAAAGTCTAGCATCCAATCAAAATTTGAGACATACTAAAGATATGATTAATTGATTGTAAATCACTGAAACAGCAGAAAGAAAAACAGACCTATAGATGGTTCATAAACTTAAGCCAGAAAAAAAAAAGACTTTAATACACCCTTTATTTATTTATTTAAAGAAAATATGGGGAAATGGTTAAAATGAAAGAAAATAGGGAGAATTTCCATAAAGAACTGAGATCCCAATGGACATTCTATTTAAATATCCATTTAAAATCCCAATGGACATTCTAGAAATAAAAACATTGAAATTAATAACTCATTGATGATATAACAGTAGGCTGGACACAGAAGAAAATGAGAAATAGAAAATAGAAATAGAAATAGAAAATCTAAATAGATTTTCTAATAGATTTTCTAATAGAAAATATTATTCTAAATCAGATCTTCTAATAGAAAATCTAAACTGAAACTCACAGAGGAAAAAATAACAGAACAGGATATAGTCAGATATAATAACATATACGTAATTGGAGTCATCAAAGAGTAAAGAGATAGAGCACAAAAATGGAGCACAAAAAATATCTGAAGAGACAATGGCCAGTAATTTCCCAAAACTGATTAAAGATTGATTTGGGAAGCTTGATGAACCTCACAAAGGGGTTACTAGGGTCAAGAGTTTTCTACCAGCCATGTTGATTCAGACATTTAAAAACTCTACGTTGAGTGCTTATTCTGACCAGGCACCAAGGATACATCTCTGAATGGATAGTGTCTCTATTATTCACAGAGCAGTCTAACAAGAAAGACAAATATTAAAGACTCTCATATTCAGTTATTGATTAGTTTTGTGGAGTGAAGAAGAATGAAGAATCAAAGATAAATTCAATTTGAGAGGAGAGACTGAAGGACTAATACAGCAATTCAGGCATGAGTTATACAAATACAGAGAAAGGGATGGATTTGAAAGGCACTAAAATGACTTGAGAACAATTGATTCAGATAAATAGAAATGTACAGTTAAACAATGGTTAAATAAAGGCTCATAATAAAGCTAAATAATTATTTTTTTCTCTCCTCTACCACTAAAATATCTTACTTTGCAACAGTCATTTTTTGCGAAAATTTTGGGCAACTGACCCTCACGTCCATACTCACCTAAATTGAAAAATTTCAGTCTTGCAGAAATGTACAATGCTTTATATCTGGAAGATTTAACACATCCTTGAGTCATAAATATTAAAAGTATAAAAGCGAATACTTTGTTATATTTTACGAAGTACATTAAAAATATTACTAAGATAACATAATTTTGTTGGATAATGGTTACAAGTATTTTATCTACTTTATTACTGACAAGCCAACTACTTGTCTACTAAGCTACTGAGCTACCTATTTAGACTCAAATTGTTTGACCTAGGAAAGAAAAAGAGGAAAAGGAGGGGGAGAATGAGTCACCTTTCCTGCCAAGAATGAATTATATTCCTCTCCTCCCAACTAACAAAGGCACCAAGTTTGAGTTATTTTCTTCAATTACCATCTCCCAGTAAGATTTCAATCACCTTTTAAAATAAACTTTATTTTTCTATCTCTTCCAACAATAGGAAATCAGCAGTGAAATTTCAAAAAGTAAAGAACTGTTTAATCAAGAAAACAAAATCACCCATAATTCCACACCCAAAGATGATTACTATTAGCCTGTTTATTTTCTGCTGCCCTTTAACAAATGTATTAATCATACTAATTCATTAAACAATGCTTGCCTTACTTTTTTCTTTACATGAGTTTTACATTTTAAAAAGCATTTTCTAATGGTATAAATCTCACTTTAATGAATTATATTGCATCATGTAGACATTCCGTTATTATTTACCATTTTTTTCTATTTGTGTTCCCAATTTTTAACTTTGCATTATTTGGAACTGGGATTAAGTAAACGTATTTATTTGGAATCCATAAATTTAGTAGTTTTTATTTTCCTTTCTACTACTCTTAAAGATAAATTAAAAGATAAAGTTATTTCTGCCTCAAACTCTATGTTTAAACAATTTAATTTTTTTATTTGGTTTTCCATTTAGAAGTCTTCTTTCCTCTTTTTTTAACACAGAAATTAGCGCCTAGACACACTGTTTTGCAATATTTTTTTCACATAGCAATATATACCCATTGAAATATTTCCATTTCAGCATTTCGGTATAGAGAAAGTTTCTCCTCCCTTCTTTTTCTCCCACAAATGCATATGATTACATTGTATGGATGTACCATAATGTATTTAGCTTGTGTCTTATTGATGGAAATTTTTTACTGGTCTTTTGATATAGCATCTATCAATGCTTCAATAAATAGCCTTGTAAACTTTCATGTTCATTTACACAAATATGTCTATAGGACAGATTTCCAGAAATGTAATTGCTTAGTAAAATATAATTACATTCATAAAATGCATTCACATCTTGAATTTGTGTTAACACAGACACACACACACACACACAAACGCAAGCACACACACCTTCTATATGCAAAAAAAATAGTGATAGAATTGATTTACTTCTGTGAAGAAAGAGCATGGGGCTAGGTGGATGGGGAAATAGCACCAGGTTGAAATTTTGCATATTTTATATTTTTATAATTTGTATTATGCCTATGTATGGCACCTATTCAGAGTAAATTTTTTTAAAAGATTTTATTTATTTATTTATTTGACAGAGAGAGAGATATCACAAATAGGCAGAGAGGCAGGCAGAGAGGGAGGGAGAAGCAGGCTCCCCACCAAGCAGAGAGCCCGATGTGGGGCTCGAACCCAGGACCCTGAGATCATGACCTGAGCTGAAGGCAGAGGCTTCAACCCACTGAGTCACCCAGGCGCCCCTATTCAGAGTAAATTTTAAATGCCTATCTGTTAATAACAACCAATAGCCCCAATTCCTTGTTCTAGCAGGATAGATGTCTAAACACATTACAAAACCTGTATTGGTACACATATGCAATCCCTGTGCTCCAATTCCCTCAGGTTTGTGACATTTAGATATATAAAAAGGCATCACCATCAGACTTGAAAAGGCTAAACTGAACTAGAGAAAGGGCTGAACACTAGTTCTAAAACTTTGCCCACAAACAGCCAACTGGATATTCAAGTGCCCCTAATTGTTACAATTCTAAAAAGAAATCAACACTGAGAACATTTTTTCTAATAGTGTCTATCACTGTTCAACAATTTAATATGAAACTGATTTCTCGCCCCCCCCAAACTCCAAGGAAGGGATAAAAAACATTTTAAAATAGCTCTTCATTTTACAGTTTAGGACACTCTCTGCAGAATGTAAAGTGTTTCCACAGTGAAGACAGTGATCTTTCTAGAAGAATGTCCTCTACCCAGCGAACCCTTTCTATTAATATTATATATATCTATATATCTATTTATATTTATTTTTTTTTTTTGGCTTCAATTAAAAAAACCCACAACTACAAGGGTGAGTAGCTGCACACTGACTTAAGAAAAATACCTAGAAAAAAAAATTTTTAATTGTGATATAAAATGTGTAAAAAAAAGTTCTACTGCAATTTAAAAATACATCTTGCCCAAATATGTATCCTTAAATAGATAAATGACATCTGCCAAAGACAAGGGTCCCTGAAGGCTTGCAGAATTCTGAGAAAAAAAGATTCCAGTTCATTGTTTCAAAGCACTCTCTCACCAAATCAGCACTTGTAGAAAGAGTTAAAAGATAAAACCAATGTTGTGTCCACTTTTAGAACATGGAGACCCTACATGGACAAAATGAGGTTCGTGCTACATTGGGAAAGGTAGGTAGGAATCTGGCAGCTCAATAAACTTGCTGATTTCACATAGCTCACTAGTTTTGTGTCATGAAAAGTTCTCTTCCTTACTGCATATCAGGGTAATTATCACCTGTACTGCTAAAGAATTGGTCAGATGTAGCCCAACTTTAATGGTTTCCCATATACCCTTAGGGGCATGCTGGTAAATGTTTAACTACATCTGGGAAAGAAAAATGAGTGCATGACTATGCACACAAGTTTTAAATGAATTTCACCAATGTTAAGGTTATGTAGTACACAATTTACCAATAATAATAAGATGAAAGTGATACAATTAAGACATATATCAGAATGCCACTCACTTGTCATTGACATGTGTGAGCAATTTCTTTGCTAAATCAAATAATAGTTATCAGACAATGGAAAAAGAGTTCTTCAATTTTTGTGCTATTCATAACGCAATGAATACATACAAAACATTTAAATTTAATCTGCATTGTTAACATTTTCTCCACCACTTTAAGCTTGTACAATGAAACATTATAATAATGCAATCCCCATTTGATGATTTCCATGGTGTAAACACTCCTACCATTTCAAGCTACCAAAGTGACATCAATGAATAGGGAGTTGGGGAAAAATGCCCAGTTGTATAGTATTTCTACTATAAAAAACAACCTCAACAACATGATGGTAGTACAATGCAGTTAAAAGTTAATTAGGAAATGATGTTTTGTATTTATTACCTTTAATTATAATTTAAGTATAAATTTTACATATTTTAATTTCTAACAACAGCACATTAAATAAATGAATATTTAACAACTGGCTCTTATGAGCTGATAAAAGTTGGCTCTTGCACATCTTTGAATATTCCTATAGGCTACTCTCAACAAACAAGAGTGTATTTTCTTTTTTTTTTTTTAAAGATTTTATTTATTTGACAGAGAGAAACACAGCGAGAGAGGGAACACAAGCAGAGGGATTGGTAGCGGGAGAAGCAGGCCTCCTGCAGAGCAGAGAGCCCGATGCGGGGCTCGATCCCAGGCCCCCGGGATCTGACCCGGGCCGTAGGCAGACGCTTAACGACTGAGCCACCCAGGCGCCCCAAGAGTGTATTTTCTAAAATGTTTATTCTGACTTGCCTGCTTAGACCTCCTAACCACTTTACCTATGAAAATAATA
Source organism: Procyon lotor (assembly GCA_028646535.1). Classification (NCBI taxonomy): domain Eukaryota; kingdom Metazoa; phylum Chordata; class Mammalia; order Carnivora; family Procyonidae; genus Procyon; species Procyon lotor. Next base: position 73,787,090 of record CM053607.1, read on the forward strand.
TTACTGATCATGGTTTGGTGGAAACAAGCCCTAGGTTACACTCTGTATTTGTAATAATAATGCTAAATGACAACAAAAAGAGTAATGCCCTTTTAGGAGACAAAATGTTTAAACCTGAAGTCAATTCTATTGGAAAAGAGTAAAAGTGAAAGCAGAAGTTTGTGGTGGATCCAGAGGTGATTTCTGAGCACATCCCAACTCTTGGAAGTTAATGTCACTGTTGCTTTATTAAATCTACTCACACTGATAGAGTGGATATGGGAGAGGAAAAGGCTGAGTACTAGAAGATATATGCAAGTCATTTTTTAATGTGGAAAAGTACATTTTATATTTCCTCAGTTGTCAATATCTCCTTTAAGTCTATCCACATCCATAGGGTCTTCCTTCATTGATATGCTACCTTAAAGCAGAAATGCTTTCATATTAATCTGTTGTATGTATATTGACAAGTGATTTTTCATATTCTTGCTTACTGACCACCCTAAAATAAATAGGACCATTTTCTGTACAGGGGTATGAATTTTAGGAATCTTTACTAAATAGATTTTTTAATACTAATGTTCAGCTAAATCAGAAGATAAATAATGTGAAATAGCCTTTAATGCTTATCTAAGTTGAGTCCTTAACCATAAAGCTTTAGCTCAGCATGAGCTTTTAGTTTACATTGAAGGAGGAAGGAAGGTTTTAGTTTTTGCAGCATATATATTTCTAGTACTCCTTCTGATTTTATGGCCAATTCTGTCTTCATGCTTCCTTAATCTTGAAGCTCTTTCAAAGGCAACATACTGTGCCAAATGTACAGTGATTATGTAATGTGGACAAAAATCCAGTGGGAAATGTGTAGAGCAGATCAAAATCATTCCACTTAAGACCTTTTACAGTCATTTGATCTAATGATGTTCACTAGGGTTTGATGTACTAAAAGGCAGCCACTGTGCGAACATAAGGTTTGCATCAACATGTGACTTTTCAGTGAAACTGGGATCATTGTGGTCTTCTGACGACTGTTTTACATGCAAAATAATATCTGTATGAAAAAAATCCCATGACAAACTTTCTGAATCACCAAATTTTATGCTACTTCCTATGAAAAATCTCTTTCTTTTGTCAAATGGACATCAAAGCAGTATTTCTCATGAATGAGAACTGAAATAGAGAAATCCACTGATTACCAACGTTGGATAGCTCGTGAATTTTTGGAGAAAGTAAATTTTCATTTAGTTTGCTACTTCTGTTTATACTTGCAGTCACAGATCAAATTATTACATGGACTTTCATAGTTAGGCTAGAAAATATTTACTCATGTTTTCAATATTCTATTCTTTGGTTACTTTTTTCAAGGTTCACCATTATTGTATATTTTAGGATTCAGAAATACACGCATGACTTCTAGTTTCAATTCAGACATGTGAAGAGCTCAGAAATCACTACTCATTCCCTTACTTAAACAAAGAACTGAATAAAATGAAAAGCCATGACTTCTTGAACCACAGAGAACTAAAGTGGCAGGGCAAAGTGCCCCAATGCCACCCAAAAATTCAGAGAGACAGGAAAATCCCAAGTCACAGCCAAGATCCACTTGCCTGGAGCAGAAGTTACTGGAGCCATAGACTGGTGGGAACACTTACTGGTAATTTTGACAAGCTGCTAGAAGCTGAGTGGACTGGTGTGAAAATGAGATACTCCAGGGGGCCACAGTCTTATGGAGGGAGGAGATCCAAACTTTTGTGGGTTTTTACTACCAGGAATCCCACCAAATTCTCACAGTGAAGACACAAGAAATATCCCTCTCTGGCAAGAGCAGGGGAAGAATAATCATTATGAAACACATCCAGAGACTTCTCTGTAACAAAGGCCTATAATCCAGGGGAAAGGACTATTGCCTGAGATTCATCCAGGATGAGGAAAGGGAACTCCAACTCCAGCGCTCTCTAGTCTTCTGTTCTACCTAAAGAAAGAAGAAAAAAGAGGAAAAAAAAGGAATGGAAAACAGGAGTCAGAGCTTCAAGGAAAGAGATTAGGAATGTTAAATAGCCCAAGAAAAGATAGGAGGCAGAGGCAGGAAAGCTATACCACTACAGAAATACTTGTAAAGGTTACAGCCCTAAAATACAGGCAAACTAAGATTTAATCTTTAGATTAAAAAAGATCAGATTTAATCTCCCCCCTCCTCCATGCCTGACCACATTAACAGGGCTCCAGTGTAATAACAATGGATTATAGCTGAAAGAGCTACAAGATGCTGACTCTCTCTGAAGGGAAGTGCAAAAGTCAACAGGGTAAATTAAGCAAAAACACTAGAGAAATGTAAAGCTACTGGCATCTACAGCTACAGCAAACATAAATACAGACCAACTCTTAGCCAGATAAGATAAATCTTCATGTTATAGGCCTATTTACTTCAGTTCCCATTACCCAATATGTCATGTCTGGTTTTCAACAAAAACTTACAAGGCATGGTAAAAGTCAAGAAAACAGAGTCTGAAGAGACAAAGTAAGCATCAGTACTAGACTTAGATATGACACATGTGTTGTAATTATTAAACAGGAAATTCAAAATAACTATGATTAACATGTTAGAGTTTTAATGGGAAAAAAAGATAAATGAGAATTCATCAAAATGGAAAACTTGTTTATGTCAAAGAATGTTACCAAGAAAGTGAAAAAACAATCCACAGAATGGGAGAAAATATCTGCAATTCAACAATAAGAAGATAAAAAGAAAACAAGCAGTAAGAAGATAATTCCTACAGTTAAACAATAAAAAGATAAATAATCCAATTAAAAAGTCATAGATTTCAATAGACATTTCTCCTAAAAAATTATACAAATGGCTAATAAGTACATGAAGAGAAACTCAACATCATTAGTTATTAAGGAAATGCAAACCAAAATCACAATGAGATACTACTTTAAAAACATGAGTGTACCTATAATAATTTTTTATAATAATTTTTTAAAAAGGAAAATAGGAGTGCCTTCCTGGCTCTGGCAATAGATCATGTGACTCTCAATCTTGGGGTTGTGAGTTCAAGCCCCATATTGGGAGCTGAGATTATTTAAAGTAAAATCTTTCTTTTAAAAAAAGGAAAATAACAAGTGTTAGCATGTTATTTCCCCACACAAGCATGTGGGGAAATTGTAATCCTTACACATTGCTAGTAGAATATAAAATGGTTCAGCCACTGTAGAAAACAATTTGATAGTTTCTCAAAAAAATTAAACATAGAGTTAATCATAGGATCCAGCAATTCCACTTATAGGTACATACCCAAGAGAAGTGAAAGTGTATGTTCATACAAAAACTTATACATGAAAATTCATAGCAGCATTATTCATTATAGCCAAAGTGAAAGCAACCTAAATATCAATAAAGCAAGCAATGAGTAAAAAACATGTGAAATGAAGTATCATTAGGCCATAAAAAAGGATGAAGTACTGATACATGCTACAATGTGGATGAACTGAAACAGTATGCTTAGTGAAAAAAAAAATCAGATAAAAAGGCCACATATTGGGGTGCCTGAGTGGCTCAGTGGGTTAAAGCCTCTGCCTTCCGATCAGGTCATGATCTCAGGGTTCTGGGATCAAGCCCCAAATCGGGCTCTCTGCTCAGCAGGGAGCCTGCTCCCCACCACCTCCTGCCTGCCTCTCTGCCTACTTGGGATCTTTCTCCCTCTGTCAAATAAATAAATAAAATCTTAAAAAAAAAAAAAAAAAAAAGGGCCACATATTGTATGACTCCATGTGTATAAACTACCAGAATAGATATAGGAAGCAAGTTAGTAGTTGCTAGGAAGTAAGGGTAGAGAGAAATGAAGAGGACTTATTAGTGGCTACAAGATTTCTTTTTAGGGTGATGAGAATGTTCTGGAATTAGATGATTAGAGGTGTACAATCTTGTGAATATGCTAAAAACCACTAAATTGTACACATTAAAATGGTGAATTTTATGGTATGTGAATTATCTCTCGCCTCTATCAGTTAGGGACATGGCAGAAAGTAGATGAAACACTCAGATGGTTTAATTGAAGAGAATTTAATAAAGGGACTAGTAAACATAACAGTGTTGAGGGGGGGAACAGAGGAGTTTGAAGTGTTCTGAAGTTATCAACAATGCAGAAGCATTATCCTTATTGGGACCAAAAGGACAAGAAAAGGAAGGAATCCCCAGAACTTAGAGCTATAGCTGTAGCTGTAACTGAAAGAAAGGGCTATATAATAGGATATGGGCCTTCAGGAGAAGCTCACTGTCCCTGCCAAATAGTGCCCTGAAAATTAAAGAGCCAGGGTGACAGAGAACCCAAGTGATAAATAACCCCACTGATCTCCTATCAGCGCCTCCCCAATTGACCAAAGTCAGTAGAAGACAAAAGGTAAGCTATGATACCATCAATTTACGTTGGCGTCCTGGGATATAGGATGGGAAAAGAGGACAGATAGCAATTATACCCAGATATATCCAGGCAAAAAGAAGATATAGCAGATATAAAAGATAAAGAAGATATAGCAGAATCCTTCTGACTACTGTCTAGAGAATGAGTTCTAGGGGGAATGGGAGCAAAAGTAGCACAAAGACAACAACACAAAGCTATACTGGAATTCCAGGGTAATGATGATGGTGACCCGCTGTGGGATGATAGTAATGGGCATGAAAGATAAAGAGAAGCCTCAGACGTCTCCCTGGATCTTTAAAACAGTACAGTACCTAGGAACAAAATGTGTAGTAAATCACTGACCAGAAATATCAAATGACTCAATTTTCCAACATTTAAACCAGCATCTAAGTCCAACCCATTTCCTTAGAAGCCCTAATTCAGTGCTCTCCAAAGCAAAGACACCTAATGGAAGGAAGAGACCTCATAAAACTGCTATGTGTAATCAGCTGCCCCACCCTGGCTCCCTGGTCTACTTGGAGTACAGTCTCCAGGCTGAGCCTATACTGGCTGAGAAGAGCCAGTGATTATGTGAATGACTTTTTCCTCAAAGATTTTGACCAGAAAGAGGCCTTTCAATAACTAAGTCTAGCCTCAATTTACAAATGAAGAAACTGGGGCCCAGCAAATTGGCTTGCCTTGCCCATTCAAGGTTGCTGCATGAGCAAATGGCACCCTTGCTCACCTAGAGTAGGTGCACCTACTCTAGACTGATGGGCTTTCAGTCACATGTTCTTAACTGTGAGGCTTCCAACTAAAATGCCCTCTCTTTCAGCAAACTCCTTGTTATAAAGGTAATCCCAAACACGCCCTTCTTCTTTTAGCCTTTAATCCTGCTGTGCCGGAAAAGGAAAAGCACACTGTTTAAAGTTAGATTAATAGTGAAAGGATTTCCAAAGTAATGTTAGTAGCATAGCTTGGTGGTTAAGAATGATGTTTTCAGGCGTCATTTTCAGAAGCGATGTGTTTGTTTTGCGCCCAATTATGATTCAGCATGTCAGATTGTATTACTCATGTAGTTTTACCTTCTGATATCACAGTTTTAGCTCAATATAGTAAGTACAGACTTCTGGAGGGAAAAGGCAGCTTTTGATTTAACTTTGCTTTCACATATGGAGCACACATTGTGGTATCAGTATAACAGAAAAAGAGTTAAGAAAATGCTGAGAAATGTGAGATTGGGCTCTTTTGTGGTCAAAAATGAAAGTACCACCTGACAAATGCATCCTAAGAGACTGCCATATCTGTAGCTTGTATCCTCTGGTCGCCAAGAAGACGTTTAGAGCCCAAAACCAAGATGAGAGCTACCTTTTGTCTCTATTTTATTTTTTTAGCACTTAGATCCCATTTGAATATAAAACATATAGATATTCATTTTATTTTGAATCACCTAAGAATACTTATCAATGATTAAGATAAGCAGGACCACTCTTAGAGTATTTGGGATCCAGTAAAATTTTTTGCATGCCCCCATCTATATAAACAATTTGAATCATTTTGAATAAGCTGTGTCAGCACTATCCTGGCAGTCCCAAATCACCAATCCTACAAAAGAAATTCTGCTCTGGCCAGTGGGAGTGATCCATTTGCCAGGCCTTGCTTTTGGAACCAGCTTGGCCTTGGGTCCTGGGATGATCCCATAGGTGTAAGTCCAACAGCCACTCCAGCATCTGCTTGACTGAGGTGTGATTAGGCTGGTACAGCTTCAGAGTGTGGCGAAAGGGGAGAAACAGGGACAGGGCCCATCCATGCACATTCCAGGTTAGGCATGAGTCTGGCCCAGCGCCACATATTAAAGGGGGATTTAGTAAATTCCAAGAAAGGCAGTTCAAAGGTAAAGTCCTTCTGCAATTACATTCAGTAATTACATTTACTTGCCCAAACCTGATGTATATTTTGAGAACAGATAAAAGCTCTGGTGTTAAGGACCTTACCTTAACATGGTAAGGTTAACAAAGTCATGGACTTGACCATTTAATGGAAAAAGCAAACATTGCCCAAATCTATACAAGTGAAATTATTGTTTTTAAGGTGATATTGATGTGCTATGGTAATACATTTCCCAGGCTTTAAAAAAAATGAATGTTTTGCCTGAGTAAAATGCTTAGATGAGATGCAACTATGGGCATGAGCTAGGTTGAGACATGACAAGTTGGGACATAGTTTTGTTTTGTTCTGTTTTTTTCAGATAGCATGTGTGAGAGCCCTAAGTAGGAACATCAGGATGTTTACCAAAAACTCAAAGTCCAGAATCAATGAAAAGCATAGAGTCAGGGAAGATGAGCACTATAAACAAGAGTCAAAATAAGGCAGTTTTCCCCACTTATCATTGTCTATGGCCTTCCTATGCAAAGAAGAAAAATGGAGCAGTTGCATTAGCATCACCTAGAAGCTTGCTAGAAATACAGAATCTTAGGTCTCACCCCAAACTTAACTGAATCAGAACTGGTATTTTAACATGTCTTCCAGGGGCACCTGGGTGGCTCAGTGGGTTAAAGCCTCTGCCTTCCACTCAGGTCATGATCTCAGGGTCCTGGGATCGAGCCCCACATCGGGCGCTCTGCTCAGCAGGGAGCCTGCTTCCCCCTCTCCCCCTGCCTGCCTCTCTGCGTACTTGTGATCTCTTTCCCTCTCACAAATAAATAAATAAATAAATTCTTTTTTAAAAAAAACCATGTTTTCCCGGAGATCCATATAGATATTAAAGTCAGAGAAGCACTGGTCTATGATATCTAATTCCCTAAGGCACTGTAACATAATTAGGAATATACTACCCAAACCATATTTGCTATACTTGATCCACACAAGGAGAGAGCTCATCATACTTTTAGGATAACATAAAATCTATTTGGAAGATCTGACTCCTAGGGATGGCAGATGAATCCACATGTATATACACCATATTAGCATGAAAAGATACTATTTCCCAGATAGAAAAGACCTTCTTTATCTTGGAATGGGGTAGTGGTACTAGAGATAGGAATTGACCTTCTCTGCCCTCTTAAATAGTAGCTAGAAACTTGAAATTCAGAACTGCACTCATAAGTACCTCCTATTCAGAATTATACACGTATTTAAAACAAAAGCTACCCTCTTAAGGTTAATATGTCATTTCAACATTTTAAAGACCAACTTTAAACCAGTATCATTTTTAAAAATGTCTTAACTAAGCAAATTTATATATATGTTTTCCAAAACAGAAAAACAAACATATCTATGCACATAAAAATACCAACAAAGTATAATTTCTACTAATTCCTGGAGAAAAATCTATATATAAATTCCCAGAAAATAAGAGGTGTTGCAATTCTTAGGAAGGAGCAGAGATGTCCTTCAACAGATGAATGAATAAAGAAGATGTGGTGTATATATATACAATGGAATATTACTCAGCCATCAGAAAGAATGAATACCCACCATTTGCACTGACATAGATAGAACTAGAGGGGATTATGCTAAGTGAAATAAGTCAAGCAAAGAAAGACAACTGTCATATGGTTTCACTCATATGTGGAACATAAGAAATAGTGCGAAGGACCACAGGGGAAGGGAGAGAAAATTGAATGGGAAGATTATCAGAGAGGGAGACAAACCATGAGAGACTCTGGACTCTGGGAAACAAACTGAGGGTTTCAGAAGGGAGGGTAGTGGGGGGATGGAGTAACCAAGTGATGGGCATTAAGGAGGGCACATGTTATGATGAGCACTAGGTGTCATATACAATTAATGAATCATTGAACACTACATCAAAAACTAATGATGTACTATATGTTGGATAACTGAACATAATAATAAATAAAAATATTTAAAAAGATAAATAGATGGTTCACTGAAAATCCAGAATTTTTGCTTTTCTTCATATGAGACAAAAATGTCAATTTCCAAAAAGTAGCTTCAAAAAACCCCGTGTACCTATTTTTTGTACAAAGTCATCAAAGAAGCATCAGAATCAATGTATTTTTAATGTTTACATTTCAAATAAAAATCTATATGAAACCAAGAATTGAGAAATATCTCTAAAACTCATATAAGATTTCACTTGATGAAATTAGTAACATAATTTTCTGATTAAGATAATTTTTGCTTTAGACAATTTCGTTTCCTTAACTCTGACTTTTAGTGTATAAAACACACACACACACACACACACACACACACAGAAAATGAGCCTAGTTGACAGAGAGTAATGACAGAGTAAAGAGCTAGGAGAGCCTGGTGATATCAATGAGCTAGATCAAGGAGTTAAGAAAAGTTTACAGTCAACAGTAAAGTTTTATGCATATTATTAAGCATTTATTTTTTACATGTTTTTACACTTTTTTAAAATGTTTTCTTTTTAAGAAAGTTTAATAATTTATCTAAGATAAAGTGATACTTGCTTGAAACAATCTATGAGAAAATACATAAAACACATTTAAAACAAACAGTGCCTGGTACATATTCAATGTTAACAATTATTATTATATTTGTCAATGTAACTAGGAATGTCCAGCTATAAACAAACAAACAAAAAAAGAAGTTATGTTCTGTCTCCTACCCAGTCTTTAAGTATCGTCCCATCATCTCACCTAATTTGAGAATTTTCTGATTTCTTGGCTCAATCAAAATTTGGGCCATAAGTATACATCTGTAGTGAGCCCTAATAATGTTCTTGTCACAGCACTTCTTGCTGGGCGAACTTTCAGGTTTTCTGTCTATCCTTTCACCTTTTTATCACCAAGGGACCAACTATTAATTTGTGAAAAATAATTGTTATTATAGTTTTAATAGATGATAATAGTGGCAGCCTATGTCCTTCTCACATGGTGTATAAGCTTTTAAATAGGGATCAAGGTGGTCACCCTGTCAAAATTTCACACAGGTCTATGCCTCTGAAAAAATAACACTTAATTGTGCTTCCCATCTTGCTATTAACAGGTCCCGGGGCTAGTGTTATCCAGAACTTATATTACAAAACACAGATCACATTTGAGTACTTCTTCTTAAATGCCTAATGGGAAACAGAAAACCACTGTAATGCTACACTAACATATAAGGGCTATGGCTCCACTCACAAAAATCAGTCCGGCTTCCAGCTGGCAGAAAGCCCACACCTCAAACTAAGTCCCAGATAGAGAAACTCCTGAGAGGGGGGGAAAAAATTCTGACAGAAGAGTTCAAATAGTTTTCCTTTAATCTATTGAATTACATGAAGTATGGCATGTGTAAGGATTCTTTGAGGAAAAGATCCTATGTAAATGTTATCATTAAATAATAGTGATGACAATTATACAGAACTGAGTGACCCTAAAGTGTAATATTTAAAGACAATGGAATAATAATGATACCAATTATGGAGAAAATCAATGTAAGAAAATGGCTTGATAGAAAAGAAATGAGTGCAGAATTCTAATAAATTTTCACTTCTGTGGGTTTGAAAATCTTCTAATACAACCCAGTCATGTATAGCTAAGTAGTATTTGTATTATTCCTTCTCAGTCTCCCTTCACACAACTCTTAAAAAGGCAAAATTTCTAAGATCATGAAAAAAACACCATTAGCAAACCAACTCAAATGAACTGGCAATTACTACCTACAGCATGGTGTTGAGAAGAATTCTAAAGTTATCTCGGGAAAATGAGGCCCATGATTCACTAGGGTTCATTATCATGGAGTAAGGTAAAATGAAACTAAAGGGGAATGCTTTATAGTGTCCAACACTGTCCTAGATAGACCCTTGTTGAAAACCATCTAGCATTTATATGGGTACTAATCAATTTGAATTCTTGCAAAACTGAACTTTTATTGCAAAATTAACAGTTAATTTCAAAATTGCTTAATTTTTTGACTGATACTACGTAGTTCCTCCTTAACCCACTACAATCTATTTTCCACCTTTATTAGTCCATGACAGTAGCATTTCAAAGATCTCCATTAGTCCCCACACCATCAAATTTACTGGCTTTTTCTTAAGATTTGGCCTCTTGGTATTATTGAGATTTTTGGTAACTCTGAAATCCATTGCATGGAACTCTCTTCCTTTGTTCTCCTATGGCTTGATCCCCTTGGTTCTCTATTGTCTGGCTTTTGGAATAATTGCCTTCTATCTAGTAACTCAGGCTATCATCTCTCCCTGCTTCTAGCTGTCCTGCTTCCTTCTGTCACACTGATCTTATTAAAACATTTATTTCATCCTCCTGGCTTTTTACTCAAAAGCCTTCTTACTTTTATGAGATAAAGGTTGAACACCTTATTCTGGACCATTAGGTTCTTGTATTAGCTAGCCCCATAACAGCTTTCCAGTGGCTTGTCCCAATAGGAATTTATTTCTCACTCATGTAAATTCCAACTGCACACAGGGAAGGGCCTCTGTTCCATGCAATCATTCAGGAGCAAGACAGACAGAGGTTCTGTGATTTTCAACATGAGTACAAAATCAAGTCAGCAAATGGGAAAAAGAGAAAGTAAAGGATTACACAGTGGGTTATTGTGAGTCAGGCTTCCCATCCACATTCCATTGGCCTGAATCAGTCGTATGTCCAAGATATCTGTAAAAGAGTTTGAAAAATGTGCCAAGTAGCAAAAAGAAATGTATTTATTGTACAGCTATGCAATCTTTGTCACAGTTCTACACAATCTGTTACAAACTAACTTCCAAACAATTCTCAAATCTTCATAAAACACAACCACTTTTTTTCCTGGATATGTTCAGCCTCTTTATACCATTGTCAGCCAATAAGGTTGCCCTTTACCTTAAGCGGCTTCCCCTTTTCTGCGCATCTCAATTCTATATACGTTTCAGAACTTGGTTTAAGTTTCACATTAGCCATGATGCTTCCCTAACTTCACAGTGACTGCTGCTTCCTTAAAACAGAGCACTGTATTCCATATTATTTACTGGAAGATGCTACTCCAAATATTAGGAGACACAGTGAAGATGCCATGTGTGCATATCTAAGTCACGAAATGAACTACAGGACAAACCTGGACAAACAGGTAGTTGTACATTAGACAGCACCCAAAAGAAGACTGGCTTGTACTAAAGATCCAACTACATACATTCCTATGCATTTTTTTGAGAATCCACACAACACTGAATGAGTATGCACAACTTTGAAAGTGTTTACCCACTCCATGATCTAACAGTTCCTCATTCTCTCCTTCCAGCTGACAGCAGGGTACCAAACTCTCAGTTTAGTACAGGGTGACTCCCTTTCTTTTCCATATCTAGAGGATGCTAAGGTATTTTAAATGGGCTAGATGATGGGTAAAGGGAAAATTTCTGCCCTGTGGCAAAATAGAGAAAGCCAGCCTGCACAAAGAAAGAAGAAAGCATCTGTTCAGGGTACAGTGACACAATAAAGAGAAAGCTAAGAAAAGCCTGACAGAGTTCTACTTTCTGGTCCATCTTTCCCTGAGGTCTAATTGCATTTCCTTTCGTTGGTTCTCAATGGTACCCCTATATCCACATAGCCATTTCCTTTTTCTCCTTTTACCATGTCAGCAATATAGCAGAGAATCTTAGAGTAGCAACCTCTCAGAGTCAGAGATTGAGACTTGTGACTTAGGCAAGTTGTTCACCTCTCTAAATATCTGCTTTCTCATCTTAAAGATCTCACGAGGTTCTATAAGATAACCCTAGGTAAAATACCTAGAAAAGCTACTTAGACACAGTAGATGCTCAATAAATGCCAACTGTTATCCTTAAATATTGTATTTCATCTAATATAAAGTGCTATTGATTTTAATGGACATCATCAATATGGGCCAATATCTCTAAGAATATAGGTGGAGAAATCCTCAATATTAGCAAATGGAATCCAACAATACATTAAAAAAAATCATTCACCATCAAGTTTTATTCCAGGGACACAAGGTTGGTTCAATATTAAAAAATCAGTATGAAACATCACATTAATAAGAGAAAAGAAAAAACCATATGATCATCTCAGCAGATGCAGTAAAAGCATTTGACAAAATACACCCATTTGTGATAAAAACCTTCAACAAAGTAGGTTTAGAGGGAACATACCTCAACATAATAAAGGCCATATATAAAAAAACCACAGCTGGGGGGCCTGGGTGGCTCAGTCATTTAGCGTCTGCCTTCAGCTCAGGTCATGATCCCAGGATCCTGGGATCGAGCCCCACATCGGGCAACCTGCTCGGCAGGAAGCCTGCTTCTCCCACTACCATTCCCTCTGCTTGTGTTCCCTCTCTCACTGTGTTTCTCTCTGTCAAATAAATTTAAAAAAAAATCTTTAATTAAAAAAAAACCACAGCTGATATCATCCTCAATGGTGAAAAACTGAGAGCTTTTCCTGTAAGATCAAGAATAAGACAAGATGTCCATTCTCACCACTTTTATTCAATACAGTATTGGAATTCCCAGCTGCAGCAATTGGACAAAAAAAAAAAAAAAGAAGGAAGGAAAAGCATCCAAATTGGTGAGGAAGAAGTAAAACTGTCACTATTTACAGATGACATGATACTATATATACACAATCTTAAAGACTCTTCCAAAACAACTACTAGAACTGATAAATGAATTCAGTAAAGTCACAAATAAAAAATTCATATATGGAAATCTGTTGCATTTCTGTACACTAATAATTAAGTAGCAGAAAGAGAAATTAAGAAAACAATCTCATTTGCAATTACACCAAAAAGAATAAAATATGTAGGAATAAATTTAACCAAGGAGGTGAAAGACTATTCCTATAAAACACTGATGAAAGAAACTGAAAATGACGCGAACAAATGAAAAAATATTCCATGCTCATGGATCAAAAAACAAAACGGAGAGCCCAGAAATAAACCTACCCTTAGTGGTTAATTAATTAATGGTCAATTAATTAATATAGGGCAAAAGAGGCATGAATATACAATGGGAAAAAAACAGTCTCTTCAATAAATGGTCCTGGAAAAACTGAACAGCTACATGCAAAACAATGAAACTGGACCAGTTTCTTACACCATACACAAAAATAAACTCAAAATGGATTAAAGACCTAAATGTGAGACTTGAAACCATAAAACTCCTGAAAGAAAACACAGGCAGTAATTTCTTCAACATCGGCTATAGAAACATTTTTCTAGATATGTCTCCTCAGGTAAAGTTTAAAGCAAAATTAAACTATCAGAACTACACCAAAATAAAAAGCTTTTCCATAGTGATAGAAACTTTCTCCAACAAAACAAAATGGCAACCTACTGAATAAGAGAAGATATTTGCAAATGATATACCAAATAAGAGGTTAAAACCCAAAATATAACAAGGACCAACACTGAAATAATAAGCAATCTAATTTTAAAAATGGGCAGAGAACCTAAATAGACATGTTTCCAAAGAAAACATACAGATAGCCAACAGAAAAAGAAAAGATGCTCAATATCACTAATCATCAGGGAAGTGCAAATCAAAACCACAATGAGGGGGCACCTAAGTGGCTCAGATGGTTAAGCAGCTGCCTTCAGCTCAGGTCATGATTCCAGGGTCATGGGATCGAGCCCCACATCGGGCTCCCTGCTCAGCAGAGAGCCTGCTTCTCTCTCTCCCTCTGCCTACCGCTCTGCTTAATTGTGCTCTCTATTTCTCTGTCACATAAATAAATAAAATCTTTAAAAAAAAAAAAAAAAAAACCACAATGAGATATCTCCCTAAACCTGTCGGAATGGCTAAAATCAACAACAAAAGAAACAGCAAGTGTTGATAAGGATATGGAGAAAAAAGAGCTCTTATGTACTGCTGGTAGGAATGCAACCTGATGTCATTGGGGAAAACAATATGGAGGTTCCTCAAAAAAAAAAAAAAAAAAAATAGAATTACCATATGATCCAGTTAGTAGGTATTTACCCAAAGAACAAGAAAACACTCAGTCGAAAAGACATATACACCCTATGTTTACTGCAGTATTATTTATAATAGTCAAGATATGGAAGCAACCCAAGTGTCATCAATAGATAAATGGATAAAGAAGATCTGGTACATGGGTGTTCAACAGACTATTACTCAACCATAAAAAAGAATGAGATCCAGCCATTTATAACAACATGGATGGACTTAGAGGATATAATGCTAAGTGAAATAAGTCAGGCAGAGAAAGACAAATACCATACTATTTCAGTCATGTGGAATTTAGGAAACAAAACAAATGAATAAACAGAAAAAAAGACAAAATGCACTCTTAAATACAGAGAACAAATTGGTCATTGTCAGAGGGGAGGAGGAATGGAGGATGGGTAAACTAGATAAAAGGGATAAGAGTACACTTCCTGACGAGTACTGAATAATGCATACAGTTGTTTAATTATTATACTGTACACCTGAAACTAATATAACACTGTATGCTGATTATAATTTATATACCAAAAAAAAAAAAGAGAGAGAAAAGGAAAAAAATAAAATAAAGACATCACTAGGGGGCGCCAGGGTGGCTCAGTCCGTTAAATGTCTGCCTTTGGCTCAGATCATGATCCCAGGGTCCTGGGACGGAGCCCTGCATAAAGCTCCCTGTTCAGCGGGGAGTCTGCTTCTCCCTTTTCCTCTGCCCCTCCTCCCTTTTCATGCTCTCTCTCACACACACTCTCTCAGATAAATAAAATCTTTAAAAAAAAACAAAGACATCAGTATAGCAATGTAAAATAAAATGTGGAAAGATGTTGACTCAGGATCAATGAAATATGGTTTTACTCTTATTCTTGAACCTCCAAAAATTGTTCTAGGGTTCCTAACAGTCATGTTTTATAGTCTGCTTCATCTGAAATCCAGTTACCAGGCCTAGTAGACCAGAGTTCTTGTAAGTGTTTTCCTCTCTTGTTAGAGGCATAGAAATTATAATTAGTATTAATTTCGAGGTGAGTTTCTTATCAGAAGAATTCCAAACAGAAAGTGTAAATTGAGTTTTTATCTTTAGAAAAGTAACACTTCTCCACTTAGCTCAATGCTTCTCAGGTTGGGATGACAAGCAATAATTATTTGAGAATGAAAACTTTTTTTATTCTGTTTTTCAATTTAGTGTGATAATTAATATGTGAAAGAGAAAAAAAGGACATCTCCATTCTCATATGTTAGTTAGAAATAGCAATATTGACAAGATCAAGTAACTGTTTTGATCATTAAATAATTACAGATGCTATAGAATTTTGCAATGGAATAAAATACATGCAAATGCCAAAATTCTGCGTTAGTAAGTCACTGCCTTAAACATATGGAAATTTAATTTAAGACAAATGCCTTAGAAGCATCTAATCATAGAAACAATACTAGTATCTAATGCATAAACAGTAGTAGGCAGAAAAACAAAAATATACATAATACTTAACTGCATATTACATGAATAAAAATAGATATTTTTGACTTTTAAAGAATTGTCATATTGTCTAAGAAGTTTGCAGGAGTGCCAATAGCTAGTTCAAAGAGAGAAATTGTGATTTATAATTCTGAGGAAAAATTAAAGTCTTGAGTACTTGTACATTTTCTACAGATGTAATAAAAAACATCCCCCATGCAATTTGCCTCTACCGCTCCAAAGGAACAAAACAGTACAGTGAATATGTTGAAGATTTTTTTTTAAAAAAAAAAAGCAGAATCCATATCTAATATCATGATATTACACTAGTTACATTTAAAAGAGGTGAGCACAAACCTCAGCGGCCTTGTAAAATACAAGTGTGTTAATTATTTCAACAAACATTTGTTGACCACCTATTCTGGGCCATATGTGAAATGCTGTGGAATCTAAGGCAAATTAAAGTATCTCAGAAAGGTATGAAAACTCAAATCTTATTTCATTATGATTAATAAAGACCACTGCCAAAAAGAAAGAAAGATGCGCAATACAGGGTTCTGGGTATCCCGATTTAGAACTACTTTTAGTTTCTATGTATCTCATAGGATACATAGTCTTGGTCTTCTCCTAGCAGCTATGCAGGTGGAAAGGAAGAAAATTCAACTTACATATGAAAAGTATGCTTTTTCACTATGACACCATCTGCTCTATCTCTCCTCACATCGTTAAGTCCAACTTTTCCAAAGAGCTCATCAGATATGAAATTTACTATCTCAAGATCCATCTAAGGTTCAAATTTATACATGAGAAAATACAGACGAGCTCTTGTCTGAAAATGCCTGTCATGGGGAAAAGAAACAACCATGGGAACAAAAGAAGACATACAACTGTGGGCCAAGTGGAAAGATAAACAAAAGCTGGGATCTTCTCTATAGTAGTAGGGATGCTGCCTTCTATAAAAGACGCTAGAATCTGGGGCACCTGGGTGGCTCAGTAGGTTAAAGCCTCTGCCTTCCACACAGGTCATTATCTCAGGGTTCTGGGATCGAGGCCCCACATCGGGCTCTCTGCTCAGCAGGGAGCCTGCTTTCCATTCTCTCTCTGCCTGCCTCTTTGCCTACTTGTGAACTCTCTTTCTCTGTCAAATAAATTTAAAAAATCTTAAAAAAAAAAAAAGAAGCTACAATCTTTTTCAAATCACAGTACTGAGCAAATACTCAGGTGCTCATTATATTTTACTAAATACATTAAAATATGGAGACAATTTCATCCTGTACAATAAGAGTCTGCAAATTGTAACCCAAAGGCCAAGTCTGACCCTGTGTCTCCCATAAATTTTGTAAATAAAGTTTTACTGGCACACAGCCACGTTCATTTGTTTACATAGGCTATGGCTGCTGTTGATCTAAAATGGTAGAGTTGATTTGTCACTTTGGAGACCAAATGACTAATAAAACCTAAAGTTGTTGCTAGCTTGAGTTTCCTGAAAAAGTTTGGTAACCTTTGATATAAGAATTTGAAACTCTCTCATCCTCATTGTCAAACCTCCCCCTCCAATCTATTTTTCTTCATTATTCCAAACTTGGGATTGCCTTCAAGTACTCTCTTTCTTGTTGTAGGCCCTCACTTGCTGAAATTTACTGCCCCTCAGTTCCAGTAGGAGTCTTCAGAAAGCCCATTTTTTAGTGTTCTCTTGGATAAATTGATGGAATTGCTGCCTTCTCCTAAAAGAGAATTTTGTACTGCAGCAATTTCTTGGAAGAATCATATGGAAGCAATAGATGGAATGGTATACCATATGTACAGTAAAATAAAGAACATGAGATTACCCAGCATTCCCGGGTTTTTGATGAAGCTGAGAGAAACAGAAAAAAGGAATATGAATGTACATATATGTTGAAGATTTAAAACAAATGTAAGCACCCATGAATCATTAAGAGGATCTGATTTTATGTGTAAGATCTAATGAAAACCTTCACTACATTCATAAGTAAATCTACTTGGTATTCAATTTCCCCTTTAAGGTTATAGTTTCACAGGTATCAAACTAATGGGAGAAAAATTTAAATGTTTTTGGTAAAGGGAGCACATTGGTAAAGATTAGGAAAGCATGACTATGGAGAAATCATGTTTATTTACTGGGGGGCACATATTTAAGCCAGTAATTATTTTTCAACTACCAATTATACAACTCTTTCATACTTATTTTGCCAATATAAAAGAGAATAAGCAAGGAAGGGGATATATGTTTTACAAGTATTTCCTGAATATAAACCTTATTCGTAAAAGTCTAATAGTTGCTAAAAATAAAAGACTCAATTTCAGATTTTAGAAAGTTTAGAATCTACTGAACAAGCCAGAGCAAATAATCATTCCTCCACCCCCCAAATTGAGTTTTATAATAACAGAAACCAAGTCTGACTATCTCATTCTCCTGAGGACACATACGACATCCCCCTCTCACAGATTCAACCTTAAGCAATATGTTCCATCAGGCTTATTATACGAAAATTGACACTTACTGCCAGGTAATGTGCTAGTGCTTTATTTGCATTAACTCATTTAATCCTTGGAAGACCCCTATAAGAGAGTTACAATTAATCATATTTTACTGCAGTATCAAAGTTAGATAAGTCATTATGTTATGCACCACCAAGGAGGGAAAAATGTTACCCATTATATCATACCATTCCATCAACCACAAGACTCAACTTGATTTCAGAGTAGTTAATTGTAAAAATTTGTACTGCTTAGACTCAATTAATGGTGGGTATTAGCTCCATTTTTCAGGTGAGAAAAACAGAGAAGAAATAGGTAAATTTTCTTGCCTAAGTTGACTTAGCTGTAAGGTGGCAAAATCATTAAGTCTGACTTTAGAGTTCACTTAAATGAGTTTCACTACATATGACAGAAAACTGGGTGCAAAATACTGAATTTCCCAAGAAACACAAAGGTGTTGGTTGCAGGCGCAAAGAGTAAAAAGTAGTTATAGGAAATATAATAGCTGCCACAAAGAAGTCTTTCTTCCTGTGCCCTGTGCGTTCTTTCTGTAAAAACTCCTGTTATTTCAATGGTATTTGGGTTATTCACATCTCTCTTTTATCACATTATAATCATGACTTGAGAGATCAAATGAGAGCAAGAGAGCAAGACCAGTCCCTATGTATATGTTAGAACACATTGGGGAAATATTATTAAGTCCCATACATATACAACTTTTACATAGTAAATGCGTGAATGGATAGATAGGACACTAAAACTTATGATTCAAGTGGCAAAGTATGCATTTATAGAATCATATTCTGTAAGATATAGGTTTATAAATTACACATTTCAATGAAACAAGATTCTGTCTACAAAAGGCCTTTGGGAACAGAATGTTAAGACAGGGAGCACATGTATATGTTCCATTGACTTGGGTTATTACCTGCAGAGGAGAATAAGAGCTGCAGAGCTGTGGACTGCCTAAGGGCCAAGACGTATGTTGTCTAACACGTAGCACGGTACCTTCCACAATAGTCAATAAGGTTTTTTTGGAAGCAAATTCATGACTTTTTACACTTTCATCATAAAAGCAAACTCTTTGCTCATTTGGCAAGTTCTTGTGTTTTGGTAAAAGATGTTATATATATCACATATATTGTGTTGGCTGAGTATGACTTCTCAATATGAAGTGCAAGATTTCAGGATTTCCAGTGTAACTGTGAAACTGAAGTAAATTTTCAATTGTTTATGACTCCAATGGGTCTGAAAAAGAGAGAACCTTTAGGTATTCCAGACATCTTTAGTGATCGAAGCATAGGTGAATCCACAATCTATGAACCTGTTCTTTAGAGAGCACAGCAAGAGATAGTCTTGGCAATGTATGAATATTTGCTCTTGAATCTCACTTGGTCATTAGTAGCCATGTCTCCCACAGTGAGATATGAAGTTATTTTATGAGATCTACTTTGGATGAGGCCACCCTAGATCATATGTTTTGGCTTACCCAGTCCCAAAGAATTTGAACCCAAAATGAAACCTCACTGCCTTGCATCATGTTCAAACTGAATTTTCCTTTCTAAAGCCAGAATCTATTTCTAATTGCAGTTATTTTGTCCTATCTCATCCCCTATAATCAAAGTATCATTTTAAAATGTTAAGAAACTATAGATGTCAAAAGTAATTGGAAATGAAGCAAAATGTAACAATTTGATCTTTCATGAGTTAGTCTCCATATCAAAATATAAACTAAAAAGGGATTTTATATCTGGCATACTCTGAATATAATACTAGCAAAGAATTGGAAAGAGAATAAAAGTGGTAAAGGGCAGAAGGGGAAAAATTAAAACTCTGTGTAGAACAATGATTGTTTACTTTAAATGCAAGGGATATTCTTTTGAAGTGAATATTGTGCTAAGTGTTAAGCCAAAACCAAAATTATATGAATGGAAAGAAAGTAAAGGCTTTGAGTCCCCAATGGATTTTTTAAATTCCTGTGGAAAGTTTGATGGGCTGTCTTTCTTCTTATAAATAAACTATTGTGGTTTTAAGACATGTGTTGCGTCTTGGTTTATTTAATTCTGAATAGCAGAAAGAAAGAGTCACTTGCTGGGTAATACACAATATATTGGCATTCAAAGTAAATACAACATATCATGTTTAAATTAAAAAAGAGCCTGCCTCAGAATAAAAGCCAAAAGGCAATAAAAAAAAAAAAAGGCATTGTGGTTGTGAAGAAAATCCAGTCTCTACAAAAATAATTGAACTAAGAGAAATGTTCCTAAAATGAACTCAACCTACTAAGTTTGATTTCAACATTATTAAACATCTTCTCTGCTATTTAAGAGGACAAAATGTACACTCCAGTCCTAAAAATCATCAAAAGAGAAATGGTTGTTGGATGTATATCAACTAGAATCTCAACTAATTCAGAAATTATAAATTTTTCTAATCATTTCACTGACATACAGCAAGGTTGTAACCTCAGATAAAACTGGCTAAGAAATAGGTATAATACATAAATTTTTTCTACTGAGAAAAACACATTTTGATTTTTACAGTTACAGAGCCTTTGGCTTTATCTTAATTCTAAATGAATCTTTCTACCAATGGTCTTTGGAAATATACGTATTTGAGAAATGTTTTTCAGTGATTTTAGTTTGACCTCACCTGAACACTGTTATTCATAGATAGATATAGATACAGACCTAGATACAGATATAATCTTCCTTATCAGATTTGAGATTTTTTTTTTTTAAGATTTTATTTGTCAGAGAGACAGAGAGAGAGAGCATAAGCAGAGGGAGCAGCAGGTAGAGGAAGAAACGCAGGGAGCCTGATGTGGGACTTGATTCCAGGACCCTGGGATCATGACCTGAGCCAAAGGCAGATGCTTAACTGACTGAGCCACCCAGGTATCCCTGGATTGGAGATGTTTAAAACTACAAAACAATCTGTGGAAAGAAATAAGAAGGGATTTCACATCAAAGAAACTTTTTAAAAATATATATGTATGTAACTGATCTCAAGAAAACTGTATTTCTAAATTTATACCAATTTTGAAAGCCTAATAAAATTAATACTTTACAAAACACAGAATCCAGAAAGCCTCACTAAATTATAACTAGGTGTTGCTCATCCATACATAGTTTTCCCTGTATGGGGTAATAGCCCTCTATTCACTATTGATAATATTCTGGAGAACATAGGGAAGAATAAAGAGAATAAAGAGATAAAGAGGAGAGAAAAATTATACCCATACACAGAAATAGAGCTAGGCCACCATCCAATAGTTTTAAGTCTCTTTGGATAAAAAGGTACAACATTTACATTTATAATTAACTCACAGCAACCATCCTCACAATCATATTTAGCTTTTTTCTGCCCTTCTCCATTTTATAAGTTGCATAAATTAGAAGCAAGTTGCCCCCTATTAAAAACTACTCTTCTTTTATCTTTGCAAGGCTCAAAATCATAGTCTTTCAATATTTTCTAGTGTTGGAAAGTCAACATATCCATGTCTTCAATATGGCAAACTACCTTTTCATGCCATTTTCACAAATTCTCTCCAGCAGAATTTCTCAAAAGAGAGCTTCAAAGACCACCTGCATCAGAATCAATGGGACACATTTGGAAAACACAGATTCTGGGGCTTCAGCCCAACCCTACAATTAGAACCTCAGCAGATGGGATCTGGAAATCTAATGTTTTAAAAGTTCCCTGGACGATTATTATGGGTGTTCCATTTTGAGAATCACTTATAACAAGCATCCAGGGTCACTGAGAATGAGGAAATAGTGGGAAACAAAAACTAATTTTGTGGAAATGTATAAAAGAACAAGAAAAAGATTACATAAAATATTTGAAAATAGTCAAGAGAGCATAAATCAAGGTTCAAAGATCTAGAACGAGAGTTCAAGTAAGAAATAGATAATAAAAACATGCCTAAAAAGTCCTGACACATTTAAGGCCAGTAGATATCTAAGGAAAAACCCATTTTCATAAACTGGGATCCAGTCCCTCTTCCAGTGACTTGTATACAGAATATGCACATTATCTTCATTTTTATTGTTGCTTGCCAGTATCTTGCAAGACATAGTAGAATACTGCCATAAAAAGTGTTAATTTTATTAAGGCAAACTTTCCTATGGTATATGTAATTATTTGGGCACTGAATTCTAAATTTTGGTTTTTAATACAGAGGTTTCCTGGCTATCTAATCGTCAGTGGTTTAAAGTAAGAATCACTAAATTTTCCTGACCTAAAAGTCCAATAGCTAAACATCTCTCAAATGAGCTTATAATGAGATAATCTAAGTAATGAAGATTGACCATATTACTATGCTAAAGATTCATATAGAATGTTAGTAATAAAATCATAGCTTTACCTTTGGACATATTTAGCAAGCAATTTAATAACTGCATTCAAATTATCATTATACTTCAAGCTTTTTTGAAAATATTTCTTAATCATGCAATAAAGATTTAAAGTATTTATTTAAATATTTAAATAAAGATTTTAAACATGTGTTCAAAATCCAGTTTTGGATAAACTAATAAGTTCATGAATGGCTAGGAAACCGATACACAAATTCATGCAAACTGAACCTTTACCATTTAAGGGAGGTAAAGAGTCATTAGGAATTTTAGCAGCTTAATGTTGAAAACGAAGTACCCTAATAACCTCCTTTATATTTTATGCATTAGTATAGTCAAACAGCCTTCAGAAGTTTTATGAAAACTATTCAAGTTTTTTTGACAATTTGTCACTACTTGTTTCTGTAGCAATGTTATCAACAGTTTGAATAGAATACCAAATATCAAACAGTGTGGCTGCAGGGGCAATGGGATCCTGAAGACAAAGGCTCTAGTGGCACAATGGCTGGGTTGGAATCCTGACTCCCCACTTCACCAACATCTCTCCAGTAACTGTTTGCTATGATCACTATTTTTATCCAATTTTCATTTTCATCATGGTAAGCTTACTTTTCTAATTGTCTGACTTCAAAATAATTTGATATGAAATTACAAACCAAACAGTATAGTAATATACTATACTGTATATAATCACAGTTTAGAATATACTGCTTTTAACTGGTATATATGTACACGTGTATATGTATGTATGTCTATGTATGTATATGTATATGTGATACATATGTACGTCACAATATAAGATTATCTTTGAATAAAAAGGTCTAACTGCTAAATAAACTTTGAAAGCCAATATTACTTGCCATAATTAAGAATTCAAAGTGTGCCTAGTCATTTACATATGTTATAACGTATAATGTAAATTATATGTTATATATTATACATGTTATATATGATAATTATATATAACTAATATATTATATTATATTATACTATATTTCTGTAAATTAGGTATTATTTTTATCCCCATTTTACAGATGAGGAATGAGAGCCCCAACAGACCTGCCCAGGGCCACAAAGTCAGACAAGAGCAGAGCCATGATTAAAAACGTTTAGATTCCAACACCTACTATTTTTAATATGGCTAGGACATTTATATAACCTGGATTTAGGAAACTACCTTTAGATGCAAATAAGGGGTAAAAAGAGCTGTAAACGGTATTAGGAAAAACCAGTGCAGAGAACAGGGACTAAGCTGATGAATGGCCAAGATCTGCACATTCTGGCCAAACTGAACCTCTACTCCAGATTGCATTCTAAGATGATTTCGCCATGGTATCCATTTCCTTAAATGACTACTGTCTGCAGCTTCTTAAATCCAAGCAGTAGCTGTCCTGGAGAAGAATGCATGAAATGAAACAGCTGCAAGGGTTCAGATGCCCCCGTCAATCTCATTTGTCATTTTCCATCAAAGCCATGTTAGTCCAACAGGCAGTTCTGTGGTATTCTTAGTTCAGGCCTACTTAGTTGGCTGAATCACTGTGACCTTTCTTTTTATGGCAACCTATTCAAATGGCTTCACTCACCCTGTATGTCCCATTCACACCGTTGTTCTACAACCCCTTATTTCAGACATTTCCTTAAGAGTTATGTTTTCTGAATAGTGTTCCACAGAGAAATGTAGTTTTTCCCTCTTACTTTTCAAAATGAACTACAAAAATGTTTCTCTCCAACAGTAAGATATTTTCAAGGCTCATCCACAGAGAAGTCTGAATCACTATGGTTGATGAGTGGTGCAAGTTAGGAGTATGCTTTGTTGCTTATGAATATACAGTCAGCGGTAGCACAGGAAGCTTGGATACTCCCTGTACTTGGTTAAGTGTCTTTCTACCATTTCTGATTTAGTTTTTGGGTTTTTTGTTTTTGTTTTTTGGGGGATTTCTTTTTTGTTTGTTTTTTGTTTTTTTACTGCCTACCACAGGAAGCTAAAATTGCAGCAATTTCCAGGGTCAGATGGGGAGAGAATTCCTGGATGAAATTTAGACAGAACCACACACTTCCCTTACTCAAACCCCCCAAGATGTGGCCCCTGGAAAAGGCCTTTCATAAAGAGGACCTATCAGTTAAACGTCTCTTTTGTGGGCAGATCTGGCTCCAGCTAAGTCTAAAGGTGTATAAAGAGAGTGGAAGCTTTTACAGCAATTGCCCAAAATTGTGTTTTAATTTCCATACACGCATTTGGAATCTTGTTATTTTTAGTTTTTGCCATCACTGTTCAAACAAAGCAGCAGGTTAAAACTTTTTTTTCTCAAATCATATGAAAACCTCATATAACAAAAGTCCAGTGCTATTTTAGACCAAGTAAATACAGACAAGTAGAGCTTAAACCTCCTGTTGTCTTTTGGCTCTGCTTCAGTTTGAACTAAGAGAAGTCTTTCTGGAAAAAAGATGAAAATTATAATTTTTAAAATGAATCTAAATTTAGGAGATCTTAACAAGCAATAATCCTGTGTACAGTTGTTTTAGAGTCCATAAGGAATAACCTGTAAGATATGAGACATTAGGTACCATATTCTTTTCAACTGTTTTCATTTTTAGGAAAGTACATGTGGATGTGTATTCTGACAGTATGTTCTGAGATAATAACCATGGCTAATTCAGTCCTTTATTCACATAGTCAGCAAACATTTATTAAATGTGTTCTATGTGTAGAGCCTTAGGCTGAGTTGGGAAGAAAACAATGTCATCATCCAGACCTGACCCTCAACGAATCACAGTCTAGAAGGGAGATGAAATCATAAACAAATCATTACAACACAATATGGAAAGAAGTATTGATGAGTGTGTGTATAAAGTGCCATGAGAACACTGAAGGATGAGCAACTTGTCATGCAGGAAGTAAAAGAAAAGCAATTAGGAAACTCTTTACCAAAGAGATGGTATTTTAGCTGACTTGTCTGATTATAGGAGGTCAAAGTATTCCAGAAGATAAACAGGCAAAGGCCCAAAGAGAATAGAATATATTACATTTAGAACACCAAACCAATTTATGTTAGGTTTCAGGATGAATTTTAAAAGTAGAAGAAGCCCAAAGTTTCCTGATGACTTCTGAAGACCTCAAGCATTATCCTGGAAACAGTAGGAATCTTGGAAAATTTTTAAATTATTAACTAGATTAGAATAAGAGAGACCTATTAACAAGCTAAGGCAAATAGGAAAACAGAAGGACCGAAATTAAGCCAGTAGGAACAGGTAACTATTAAGGAGAATCATAAGGCTTAGGCACCTCATTAGTTGAGGAGGCTGAGGGACAAAGTGGGTCAGAGATCATTTCAATAACAGTTAGGAGGTTTTTAGCTTTGAGTTTTGGAATACCCAACTAAAAATGACTGAAGTAATGAGTCTCATACAAGTAAGGCGTGAAGAGGTTCGAAGAGTTACAAAAAGATTTCACTGGGGCAGAACTGCTTCTTTGGGATTTCCACCTGCTGAGCTCTGGCCCTCCAGACTGGCAAGCAGATAGATGCCACTCCTGCTGGGTCACACACTTTCTGGTTAACACATAGGAGAGAGATCCCATAACCTGAGCTTTGTTATCACTGGACTGACTTTGGTCTTCTGCCCACCTTCAATCCATATTTGTGGCAGTGAGAAAGTCTGCTACTTGGCTTAAGCCAAGGTTTCCAGAGCTCACTCTGTCCAGGGAGATGGAACTGTCCTAATTTACACTCATCTGGTCCCATCAATGGGACTGGAAATCAGAACAGTTCCAATGAAAATGTATGTCTGCTACACAATTGAATCAAGAGTAGAGAATATGTGGGGGACACACTGCAGGGCTACTACCATGCTGAGCAAAATCATTATTTATACATACTATGTTAGCAAGTGGTCAAGACTGATTGCTACAAGCAACTGCCAGGCTTAAAGAATGAACTGCTTTGTTCCTGCAGAATAACTATAGTAATGGTAACTGGCAGTCTCCTACCTGAGGTAGGCAAAGACACGCATTTAGATTTATAATTCCATCTTTCTTAAAAATATGGTATCTTGGAATATCTGCTAAAGAATTCTGTAAGTTGAATACCTGTATCCCCTCCTATGAATCCTAACTACTTAGGAATAAATCAATTAACAAGCTCCGTCTTAAAACAATACCCTAATGTATGATCCCAATACAGTGAACAAGCAGTATTCTACTATTTTATTTTTACAGATTTATAACTAACTTGCAAAAATCTACCGCAATTATGCCTACCCAGGGTGTAAACTAATGAATTTGCCACTTAAAAAAATATATTTAAAACTCCTACTTAAACCTGAAGCCTGTGTGGATTTGCTATTATTTAGTACAAGCAAACATACAGATATTAGCTACCATGTTATTTTTTAAAGTTAGTTCCATGCCAATTTATCTGTAAGGTATCATTAAATGAAACTCACTGGTTAACAAGATTCACACCTATTTGTTATTTTGGTTCTTTGTAAACTGGTGTTTAGAGATTCAATAGGGAAAGACACGTGCGGTCAGCCACATAGGTCAAATCCTAGTTATGCCATTTGCTACGTATAGGACTGAAGTACGTGAAATGTGTTACTAATAACATCTGTGGATATCAGTACTATCATCTCTAAAACTGACCAGCAATACATTGCACTTGAGATGAGAGGAAAGATCAGAGATTCTAATAAGCATAATGGGCCTGGCCTGTAAGGTGGTTGTGATCTCCATTTACTGGCTGACAACTACACAACAAACTCACATATACTTGAAGCCCAGGACGTGAAGTAAAACTTTAGTAAACACCTTTATTTATAACATAAAAATAATAAAGCTTTAAAAAGCATCTTACATGGCCAATTAAAGGAATGGAAAAATTTTAAAGCTAGGTAAATTTTACTCCACTTAACATACCTAACTGCGGGGAAAGATCACATTCATTGATTTACTTATTCAAAAATATTTAGAAAATACCTATTTTTTATTAGGTACTGTGCTAGGCCCTGGGATATATAGCAGTGAACAAGAACAAATTCTCTGCCCTCAAGGAGCTTACCATCCTGGTATGAGTAATAAGCAACTAATCAAATAATTATGTATATTCTGACAGTGTTAAGTATAATGAAGAAGAAGAAGAAGATAGGGTTAGGCCTAGAGAGTGACCTTGCAAGGGGTGGAGTTGGCAGGCAGTATTTCAGATCCAATGGTCACAGAAAGTTCCTTGTTTACTCTATACTAAGGTCTACTATCATAGTCTCATGGGTCAGACTTACTCTTGTTTTCACATCTAATAAACAGAAACAACAGCTAAGCTCCCTTCTCCAAAATTCTCATGAATCAAGTCTTAAGAAGTTTCTAGCTTGATTTTCAGACTCAGATTAATCTTACTATTCCTTATGATAAAGAATTATGATTTGGCTTAGGATCAAATAAATTGCATTGGAAAATGGAAACACAGGTCAACTTTTCAAAATACTAAAAGTTTTCAACCAAATCAAAGAGCAAAATTCTCACTCAAGTCAATTTTAATATTTCCTCTGCTATTTGAAGCAAACCACGCATTTTAGATTATTAAAGGATGGAATGTAGTTTTAAAAAGTTATTTATTTTACTTCGGGATTTAAGAGCACCTAGTTTGTTTTCACTGGATCCTTTCAAGTACCTTCTCAATTAGGCAATATAGTTTTTTTAAAACAAGCTAGATGTAACCATGAAAATAAGAAGACTACTCCACATATTGCATAATGCATTATATTAAAGGTGTACTGATTATAAAAGTCACCAAAAATGTTATCAAGGTTTAATAAATGTATTGAAGGATAATCAACCTAATCAATAATAATAGCACTGAAATACAGGTGCACATTAATGTTTGTCATCTTACCACAATAAAACCTAAAAAATTGTCTCTATTTTAAGGTCCCTTCAAAATATTTTTTGAAGAATTTCACATTAAAATACTGGTTTCCATCAAATTAAGGGAAATATTTACACACACACACATAAATACATCTACATATATGTGTGTAATTGTCATGTTTCCAACTCTCATTTTCTCTAAAAGCTTGTTTGTCCTCACTGCACCAAAAATTATATAGATTTGTATGAAGAAACCAGAAATGAGTTACACACTACAAAAGTGTTCATTTTCTAGTCTTCCTGATCATCACCAGTCTAGCATCTACCTTGCTAAATTTATCTGCAGAGCATTTTGACTTATGCAAAACTAAAGAGGTTTCAATCTCTGGTGCATTTTCAGGATGCCCTCAAATGATACCATTATCTAAACACCAATTTATAAGATAAAACAGCAGCTGGCATAGCTGCAGAGAGTATTTGATCCAAGGGCTTCTGCAGCATTTAATATTTTTTTTTAAGATTTTATTTTTATTTATTTGACACAGAGAGATCACAAGTAGGCAGAAAGGCAGGGGCAGGGGAGGGGGGAAGCAGGCTCCCTGCTGAGGAGATAGCCCGATGCGGGGCTTGATCCCAGGACCCCGAGATCACGACCCAAGCCACCACTGAGCCACCCAAGCGCCCCAGCATTTGATATTCTTGACCACACCTTTCTTCATGACCACCCCTTTCTTTGGTTTCCATGACACCAATCTTGTGTGCTTTTATGATTTTCTACCCAATTCCCTAAATACTTTTGTTCTATCTCTTTAACTACCTCCCTTTCCTCATAGCAGACCTTAAGTGTTGCTGTTCTGCAGGGCCGTATGCACACTACTCTTTATTAACCAACAATTTTAAAACCTGTTTTAGGTAAGATAGTACAGATACAAGAGAGAGCATGGGAAGTAAGTTTCGGTATAGACTATGCTATAGATTAGCTGGTAATACGGTTCAGTCAAATAGATACTCAAATTCATCCACAATTCTTACTGTATCAGAATCTTTAAATCTATCTGGCCACCTGAGTCATACAGAGACCATACCAGAAGACTGTACTTCACTCCATTGTTATGACATCTTAGGAACATACACAATAAAATCTAATCATGCATATCCCTTTTATTCCACAGATTCAGTTATGTATGACTCCTATAATATAGAGAGCATTTTTTTTTTCCTCAATTACAAAAACCTCTAGTGTAGATGATAAGCAACATTCTAGGGGAAAGAGCTTGGGGTTTTGGATACAGACGCATATATATGGGCTTCATATATACCCCATTTTTTTCACTAAAGAAGTTTTGTGTGTGTTTTTTAACCTCCTTGAGGATTAACAGGTGTGTAAGGGCCTGTTTCAATATCTGAAAGAGTTGGTTTTTGGTTTTTGTTTTGTTTTTTTTTTTTTAGATTTCATCCTAAGAATTTACAGTATTTGTATATAAGGACACTGTAGCACAAACACAATTTTAGGCACACACATGCACACTAATCATAAAGCATAATATTTATGTTTTTTAATTAAAAAATGCATGCCTCAATTGATCATTTTCTAAATCTACTTGGTGTAGAACCTATACCCCTGTTTGCCAAAAAAAAAAAAAACCACAAAATATCTAAGGTCTTTAAATTTGAAAAGCAACCCTATGATTTTTTTTGGCCCCATTATTTTTTTTTTTTTTTTTTTAAGCTTTTACTTATTCATCTGACACAGAGAAAGAGGCAGAGAGAGCACAAGCAGGAGGAGAAGCAGAGGGAGAGGGAGAAGCAGACTCCCTGCCAAGCAGGGAGACCAATATGGGGCTGGATCCCAGGACCCTGAGATCATGACCTGAGCCGAAGGCAGACGTTTTATCATCTGAACCACCCAAGCGCCCCTATTTTTTATTTTATTTTGTTTTTATTTTAATTCCAATTAGTAAATATACAGTGTTATAACAGTTTCAAGTGTACAATATAATAATTCAACACTTCCATACAGCAACCTGTGCTCGTCACAAATGGACTCCTTAATCCCCATCACCTATTTAACCCATCCCCCTACCCCTGTGATTCTTAATTACAAACTATCTTATCGTTTGAACTTCTATGTTATTTCTCTTTGGTAACATTTTCATTTTGTAATTCTCAAAAAGAAACAAACCATGGATGACTGTTAAATAATTATTTTTAGTTGGTAACATCTGAGGGAAGATAATATATTCTCACTGTTACACACAAATATGCAGTGCTCTCATTAATATTCAGTGATTCCTACAGCTCATGTATACTAGAAAGAAACCAGAAAGACTCTGCATATTATAATCCATAACAATTTCAAACATATAATAATGTCAGGTAATTATACATACTCTATCTTTGCTCTCTGTTGATTTTCAGACAAAATAACACAAGAGTAGAGTATTACTCAAAATATAAGGCTTACTGAAGTAAAACTTCCCTAATTAAAAATATATAAAATATTATTTTCTTTTTCATAACTTTTAGCTGAATGAAGCCAAATAAGGGGAAAAAAATCAGATTTTGGCCCAAGGAAGTATCCCAACGAATAAAATATCAAACAGAATTTCTATTTACATATTCATCAAGTATTTACTGAGAGTTATAGATTATATACAATTCTAGGCACTTGGAAAAAGTAAGGGCAGGCACACACACTTTTGAGGAAATACAGACAATACACAGTAACACGAAATAAATCATATAGAAAAAAGAAAAGTAGAACAGAGTAAGTGGGATCTAAACACCAAGGGTGGCTAGCAATTTTTGAAAAGCCACAAATTCCAGAAAACACCTGGTACCACTTCTCCCCTCTTCTTCTTATTTGTTTCTAAGAAAATTGTGCTGAGCCGAGCAAAACAGCCCTGTACCATATACCTTAAGTAATACTATAAAAAGTCTAAATACCTAACTAGTTTTACTGATGCAAAAATTTGTCTTAGGAAAAATAACACTTATACCCCTATAAACAGTTTGGGAATGTAGTTTGTTTGTTTGTTTGTTTGTTTTTTAAAGCCTTTCTTCCTCCTCAATCCAGACAAAAAGCCACACCAGAAGTTAAAGCAAAACATCCTGATGAGATTAGCACCAACTTCACTGGTGGCCAGCAAATGACTCCCTAACAGGGTGGGGCAAGAAAAAAAAGTTACTCCTTTTGTTTAGGGGTTGACTGCCTGCAACAGGCTCTATCTGGGCAGTAGTTGCCTGAAGCAACCCATCCTTTATATGAGCCACGACTGATGCAAGTTTATTGTTTTCTTTGTTGGAACCCCAAAGGACACAATGTTTACTGTTCATTTCCTCCACACAGAGTCTGTCTATCCAGCCCAAGTAATACACAGTCCAAACCTGGGTTTGGCAACCCCTAGCCTTTCGGCTAAATCCCATAAAGATAGTATTGGTGAATACCAGGACTGTCTAGAAGTTTAAGAATTGTTGGCCAAATCTCATAACATACACGGTTTAACCAGATGTTGGGAGTTAGTCCCAGAAATCCAATCCTTCTCTAGACTGGAGGAAGAAACACAACCACAACTCTCCTACTCTTCCTGATGTCCCTGAAGGCCCTGCCCTCAACGTGTTGGCACTCTATCAAGAATTCTGTCCTGGATATCCTTACAAGTTAGTAGTATGATGCCCAAGGACAATGACTTTGTCTTACTTAGATCAGGTGCTCTAGAAACATATGGTGACTTAACTTTGGTCCCGAGTCGATACCACACAATCCGTGTCCCACTAGAACATGCCATCTCCATGTTTTGAGTCTTCTCATAAAATATTTTGAGTAAAATACAATGGCCATCCACATCAGGGCTTTTCCTGCTATTTTTACACGTGAATAAATGGGTAAAAATCCTGTCAATTGCACACCACCCACACAGGTCATATATAGCCTCTAATTACTCTATGATCCTTAAGTGTCAATGGTAAGAGGATACAGAGATCAGCCAAACCTCACTAACTCTAGTAGCTTCACTCTCCCTGAACCTTTCTCTTAACCTATCCATGCAATGCCAGCATCTTCTAACTTTTGCCCGACTCAAGAGTTGTCCTATTCAGGCAATGGGGAGTGAGAAAGATCACAAGCAAGTTCTGTTTGTGTTAAGGCTGCAGAACCACTCTGCTGGCCAAGCTTAGGAATGAGTCCCTAGCACCATCCCCTGTGTCTGGCTCCAGGACCCAAAATACCATCAACAAGCAAGCAGTTGGCAACTGTATCTTTCAAACTTGCTCATAAACACACACCTATATATATATCCACATATCACATTTCCTTGCCCAATGAGGTAAGGATGCCTTTTCTGCCTTGAGTTTCTAGTAATAACTTAAACTATGGTGGGCTAAAATGTCATCCAGCTTATGGTCATATCCACAAGCGTGTTCTTAAGAGGTTTCCTGACACCATGGCTTCCAATTTCAGTATTTTTAAAACCACTTGCACTTTAGAACCTCCATACCTCTGGTATTAAAAAGCAAGTATGCAGATAAAACAGAAACACACTCTGCCCATGAATAAGGAGATTGTTAAGCCTCTTTCAGTGTCAAAATGTCATCTGTGCTGGTATATACTTTTTTAATTCTCTGAAAAAGTATTTCTCTTCATCTGTTAAAAATTTAAAGTGAATTGAAAACTCTTTGGGAATGCAACCCCTGTGTGATTGACAGTGACAAGCACACATACCTTGAAAGCTCCACTGTAATGTTTATACTTAATAAAAACAAATACTGTGGCATCTGAGAGTAGCCTAGTCAGCCATGCAGCTTTCTACCTGGCATCTTGTAAATTAATCTGGGTGTTTATGCTGTAGATCATTCATGATGAACATATTGCTATAGCAACATGCATTTCTTCCATTTTTTTCCTGCTAATTACACTAACATCACCATCAGCTACTAAATCTTTGAATTACTAATGAATGTATGTGAAAAGCAATGTCTTGATAACACTCTTTCAATATGGTCTCATCTACAAACTAAGAAAGATGCATGTAATTTCATTATTTTTTATTGTTAAAACTTGTCAATAGAAGGTTAGTCTATACTGAAACTTGCATATGTTGAAGGAATTGGAAAGTGTCTTTATAGAATAATACATATCTCAAAGAAAGAGAACCTGGTGATTCTAGACAGAATTCTTTACTCCAATGCCCATTATCATGCCATCTTCATCAGTTCTATCTATATTAAACTAGCATTTGACCACAAGGAAGAATTATTTAAACCTGAACTGCCCAGGCTCTTAAGTTTCTGTAGCTCAACAACCAATACTATAAACATACAAGTCTATTTAAATGGAGTCTCTATTATTAAATAAAGCCTTTCAGTAGATCATCTTTTGAAAGACTTCAGATTTTAGTCGACATGTAGTAGACTGGTAATAAACCTCTGAAAAATGTACATTCACCAACACTGTAAGAATAAAGACAGACCCATCCTCGGTAATTCCTCAAACCAACACAACCTGAAAAGCTCTGTTTGGTATTCATCTCAGATGCACATTGAATATGCTGGAAAAAACTTCTACTCTTTCAGGCCATCAAAGCTCTATATATTTCATCACAGAAATAGATACTCCTTAGTCATTTACTGATGAAAATTATTAGTGCTTACTCCAAATATGTCTAAACACAGCCAAGTTGTTTAAGCCCAAAAGCTTAGCTTTTTAGTAAAGCTGAAAGTTTCTGAGATGACCCAAGAAGGGTAAAAATAGAAGTTTTCACCTATTCAGCACACACACAAATGTCAGGGAAAGGCAAACGAGGAACAGGCTGCTGAGGAAGACAGCTGGATTCCCCTCACTAAATGAACTACTTCAGTAAAACTTGATGATCATTTAGTGGCTGTTTCAGCCAGACTCTCTCCATATAATTTCCTCTTCTAGATTTTTCTATCCATTCGAAATTAACTAGAAGTGAAATTATGACTATCCAAAAGGAAAGGAAGGAATTGATCCACTGGGGCTTAAATATGGTACCCAATACCTTAATTTCAGATGAGATCGGGCGCGTTCAGGGTGGTACGGCTATAGACCCTAATATCCTAATTTCAAATTTGTTTTTCCTAAACTTAAGAATTTTGATGTATTATTGCATATCTTTTCTTGTGAGAGTTATGAATATGTGAAGCTATTTTCATGTATTTTAATGTTCCTATGTAGGAATGAGAAGAAAACACTTGTCCTGTAGCAGTAGAAAAATAAATTAACCATCAAAGGGATGAGTCATAAAGATCATCAAAGCAAATCACCAAAGCATTCCTTTGTTGAGATCAATATTATTATTTCTCTTACCATTTATTCTAGCATCATTAAACACTGAAAATTCTGAAACGATGGGCTTATCAAGCATATTTCTTCTTCAACAAGACTTTTTTCTACCTGCACTCAACTGGGTCCTGTGATTTCCCCTTCTTCACACAAAGAGAAGATAGGAGAACCCAGAAAAGATTTCCATCTTGTGATTCAAACATTCAATAACTGATACTTTTGGGACACAGAGTTCAGTAGAAACCACTGAAGTCAGGGAGGGGCTGGTGAGGCTCAGCTATTTTTCTCTGCAGGGGAATGGAGCATTCAGAATCAATCTGTTGCTGGTAGGATTACTGAGCATCCATCACGGACCACACACAGCCTTCAGAATCTCTTCCACCAATACATAAAGAAGCTGGTGTACGAATGGATTTGATGGAAGTTTTTTAAGGGCAAATAATTCAAAATAGCAGGCTATTATTTCTATTACTTAACAACTCTAAATTCATGATGTATATGTAAGTAATTTATCAAAGGAACAGTTAGAAGAATGAGTACTGCTCAGCTCTTCTACTGGTCTTGTCAGAAAAAATATGTGGCTCCACTACTGGGATAGGACTTACAAGAAATAAGACAAATTTGACTCTTTAAAATGTGGTGGGGGGAAAAATGTAGCTGTTTGTATAAATATAGGGAAACATACAGGAGAATATTTAACAACAGTAGTTACTAGGCAGTGAGGTTAAGAAAGGGACAAGTTGTTAAATTTTATTTATAAGTCCTTTTTATTTAATGTCTTAAAACAAACATGAATTCCTCTTTTAATTAAAAAAAAAAATGCAGTGTTGCCTGGGTGGCTCAGTCAGTTAAGGGTCTGCCTTTGGCTCAGGTTAAAATCTCAGGGTCTTGGGATCAAGCCCCACTTCGTAGTAGGGCTCCCTGCTCAGCAGGGAATCTGCTTCTCCCTCTCACTCTCCTGTGCTCTGTCTCTCTCTCTCTCTTTTTTTTTTTTAAGATTTTTTATTTATTTAAAAGAAAGAGAGAGCACAAGGAAGGGAAGCCGCAGGCAGAGGGGGAGAGGGAGAAGCAGGCTCCCCACTGAACAGAGAGCCTGATGTGAGACTCGATCCCAGGACCTTAGGATCATGACCTGAGCAGAAGGCAGATGCTTAACCATCTGAGCCACCCAGACACCCCCCGCTCTCTCTCTCTCTATATATATATATATATCTCAAATAAATAAATAAAAACCTTAAAAAACAATAATGCAAATATACTTTTTTTCAAATATACTTTTAAAAAGAAGTCTTCTACCTGAAGAGAAATGACTAGATGTAGAAATGAACTATTTCCTCCTTTACTTCTCATATCCGGAAATTTCCATTTAGAAGAAGAATCCACGCCTGAAACTTTTTATGAAAGGAAAATCAGTACAAAGCTTTACAGAGGAAGATTTTTTTCCTTTTTAGAAAATTTGTAAAAAGAAAATTGCTTCCTAGCTGAGACCATGAATGGCAAGTTGCAGCTGAGAGTGAATTTTTAATACTTAGTTAAAAGTCCTTGATAATAGAGGTTTATTATACAAGTGTTAACAAATCCTTAATTATATCAGTGTCTGCAATAAGTCCAAGTGCATTATCCCAGTGGTTCAGCACCTTATGTATATATTATGTCTATCTGATTCAATTAGACTTCCAACATAATCAATACAGAAAAGACTAAAACAATTAGCTTCCTTTTCACACTCTCAAAGTTGGTCAGAGAGTAACCTAGAAATAAATATTCTCCTTAATTTTGACTGTATGGGCTGCCAGTACCCAGGAGGTTTCTAACATGGTCCTTACAATAGTGACTGTGTAATTTAAGTTCATTCATACTCATTGTGGGGTTTCAGGGGTAGAACCTAATCCAAAGTGCTCTTTTAAGAATACTAAATGAGAAAATACATTTCCAACTTTTTGAGGCAACAAGAACTACTAGCAAATACTTAAAAATATCTCCGTGCTCTCTCTAGAAAAGCAGAAACTAGACTTGCCAGTTACCTTATTTCTTTACTGAATCCAACTATGAGTTGATTGAACTGAGTGTTCTTATTCTGTCTTTGGCCAAAAAACTACAAACGTCAAATTTGCCTTTATGATAAGAGCAAATATAATCAAATATTTAAATATGAATAAAACCTCATTAAATTTCTATACCAAAAAACTATAGTCTCTTTTTAATAAAAATGCAAAAATCCAAGGATGCCTTATTCAGAGACCACCTGAAATAGACTCTACAAAATGTAATTTGAATTCACATCAGAGAAAGCTCATAACAGGCCAACTTTTGTCGGTATCTCCTTTGCATTAACTGTGTATCAGTTTAGGAAGCAGGGCTGTTCCATGCCAGCAGAGTAAACTGTGATTTGGGTCCCTACTGCAGAGTGCAAGGAACACCAGCTGAGGAATCAGAAATGTCAGCTACGCCAACAGGCAGATGTGTGACCTCAAGCAAAGCTCTTCACCCAAAAGAGAGACTATTTCCTCACTGATCAAATGCAGATAGCAATGCTTCCCTTACTCATCTCAAAAAATTACCAAAAAGTAAAAATAGGATAAAATCAGTAGCATCCTCATCTTTCCTCTTCATCTTTCCTATTCCGAATTATTTAGAATTTATCATGTGCCATTATATTTTATCCTTATTTATCTCCACCACTATATTATACATTCATCCAATACAGGTACTGTGCCTTTTTTTTTTTATGTTCCAGTTACTGTTGGACCACAATATATATTTGTGGAATAAAAAATTGCTTATAAAAAAAAATTGCTTCTAAAAACTAAAGCACCATGGAAGTGCAGGATGTTTGATATGTTTCTGCATTTAGACAGGAGTCAGTCTAAAGATGAAAATTCTTCTATGAGGTAGTCATTTTATTCTGATGGACACTGTGCCCTGAACCAATGGGATCCATATTTCTCTCTGAATTCAGTACCAGACCAAGGTCATCATCTACTAAGCCCTGGCTTCCTCACAAGTTCCTTGCAAAAACAACTTGCCTTTATAATTTGTATTTCCCATCTCACATTGAATGAAGTACACTTCATGGCAGAAGTATGTGTTAAAAGGAACGCCAATAATCCAAATAAAATTGAATACTAAGCTGTAGACTTTCTAAATAAGGTCCCTAAATACATCCATACAATTACTGCATTTGATGAACAGTTTGCACAAACATGGGCTCTTTATTTTCAAATAAACAAAAAAGAAAAACCCACATTTCCAAGAAGAATTGTGACCAACATTAGAAAAATAGCCCTTTTCATGTCCAGAAAGAAATCTACTTCAAAGACAACAAGGCTGCTTATATTCTAACATCACATATATATTAATAATGATTTCACTGCTTTTTTTTTTGGAATGATAAAAGTTCTTTTTTTTTTAGCTGAGTAGAACTTCCAAATGCTACTGACCAAGACCTATCAGTCTCAAATCATTCTAACAGTATGTAAGAGAATATTATGGTAACAGAAGACCAACAAGACCAAATTAAAAAAATCAATGGATGTGGATAAAATTATTCTATTTTAGTAACAAAGAAAATTCCCGTAGCAAGGCTGACACTCTTTAGATAAAAAAGAGGATTTATTAAAATAGTAATTTTCATGCCATCAGTACCTGGTACCTAGTAAGTAGCCAACAAATGTCAAACAAATGATTAAAAATCAGTATCATGACTGAGAAACATGTTAAAAGAAAATACAAGGCTTTGTCCCAATTCCACTCTTAATCTTTAATAAAAAGTCCTAATTTAGCATTTCAAGTTGTTCATTTTCCTTTTTTCTTTTTTGTGTGATCTATTATTTGTCATATTTCATCAAGATTTCTTTGTTGCACCATTTTGCAAGTGTGAAATTGAAGAAAGAGAATTCAAGTGACTTGAATAGGATCAAATAGTAAACTGACGACAGAGTTGCCAATGCACTAGAATTCAGTGTCACGATCTTCATTACCACCTAACACCACTGTGTTCTATTTACTCCTCCCCTATTAATTTTCATCCCATTTGAAAAATACATAAATACAGTAGGGAAGATTTTAAAGCCGGTATACTAATTTTGATGGAAGAAAACATACATATTTCAATTATAGTCCACGGAATCCTATTGCATCTCCATTAAAAGGTCAATTTCTAAAAGAAAACTTTTAGATTTAATGTTGGAAATATGGGAAATTGGAATGTAGAGAATAAAATATTATTTTATAAAAGCTGTTTGTTTTGAACTTCCCCAAATCCACACATGATTAATTCTGTCACTGTCATTCCTTGCTACTTTAGACAAAAGTCAAGAGAACAGAGAAAAGCAACTGCTAAGTAAATCAGATGAGAAAGAAAGAAGTAGCTTAGCTAATTCACAAAAATATCCAAATCTAAGTAGTAGTGTTCTAAACTTTTTGCCACCGAGGATTTCCACCTTTAAATAATCTCCACCAGGAATCTGTGTTTTGAAAGATCCGCTTTATGGCACAAATTACACTTAGTTTTTAATATACGTAAGTTAAGTCTTACAGTACTGAGTTGATATGATTGTATGCAAAAGCAAAGACCCTAATTTTGCCTTACTCCATAGCCTTACTGGGGATAAATATATACTTCCTCTTAGATGCACTGAAGCAATGAAATAGCTTACCCTACGATTCATATTGTGAACTATTATGTACCTCAATGTTCATAACTCCCTCCTATTTTGAATCCTCATGACACAGAGTCATTGATGAATTCATCCATTACCCTCTCTTTGGTACTCAGCTATTAGGAAGTCCTGCTCAATGTACCTCCACAGAATATCTCTACTTTTCCCATTTGTTTCCTTTCCCACCTTTCCTGTTCAAGGCACCATCATCTTTCTCATGGGCCACTGTAGTAACTGCCAACTAGGGCTCCCTCCCTTCATCTTCCTCTTCGTAAAATTTCACTCTTCATACAGAACTTTAAGTTTCCTTTTTATTTTATTAACATATAATGTATTATTTGCTTCAGGGGTACAAGTCTGTGAATCATCAGTCTTAGACAATTAACAGCACTCACCATAGCACATACCCTCCCCAATGTCCATCACCCAGCCACCCTATCCCTCCCCCACCACTCCTTAGCAACCCTCATTTTGTTTCCTGAGATTAAGAGTATCTTATGGTTTGTCTCCCTCCCTGGTCCCACCGTGTTTCATTTCTTCCCCTCCCTTTCCCTAATGACCCCATGCTCTGCCTCTCAAATTCCTCACATCAGAGAGATTATGTGATAATTGTTTAAGTTTCTTTTTTATGTGTCAATCAGATCATATTACTCATCTACTTAAAGTTCTTCAGTGATTTCTCATTGCATTTAGAGTAAAACCCAGAATCCTTATTATAACCTGTAGGATGTTAAAACATTCTGACCTATTCCTTCTTCCCAAACATTACTCTAAAACTGCTCCTTCCCTAGACACAGGTCATCAGCATCACTAGATTTCTTTACTTTCCTCAAACAGGTCAAATGAATTCCTCACATATGATGTCACCTTCACCTGAATTCCCTTGTCACTGATCTTCCCATAGCTGGGTCTTTCTCACCGTTCAGATCTCATATCAAATGGTACCTCTTCGTAAAGGCCTTCCCTGATGCCTCAGTTTGTCATAGTTCTTTGACACATGTTCTACCAGACTGCATTATTCAATTTTTTATTAGCACTTTTATCACTACCTGAAATCATCATATTCACTTATCTGCTCACTTGTCAATATTTCCCAATTAGAATAAGTGCTATGACAATGGGGATTGGCACACAGTAGGCATTCAATAAATATCTATTGAACAGAAGAATGGATTCTTATAAACTAATTTTTTTAACTGAACCTATGTGGAATATGTCTGATCTTCTCTACTAAATGTGTTATTCATTATGAATGTTCACTTCTGTTCTCTTTTTCCTGCACGTGGTAGATAATTAATCAATTCTTTGAGTGAATGAATTTAAAAAAATCCATAAATCATTTTAGTTCCATCAGAGACTTCTATGCTAGACACAGTGTTACACCCTGGGCTATTATGAGGAGAATTTGTTAAGTGAAGGACCAAAAAGGAAAATAAGAATCAATCCTTGCCTTCTACCTAGAGAAATGCATGTCAAACTATAACCTAAAATTGGGTGAAATAAATAGAACTGAAGCACAAGAATTAAGATTAGAAAAGGCAACTGATTGTGAATATGAGCTAGAGCCCAAGGCATGTATAGGGACACACTGAAAATAAAACTGAAGGTGGAGAAGATTGAGTGGCATCTTAATTTTGCAGAAATAAAAAATTCTTACAGAAGAGGGATGAATGATAAATTAGCTCTCCATTTACATGTAATTTCCTCCAAGAAGTTTTCTTCTTCCTTTAAGGTATTGACCAAGGGACCCCAAAGCACCCTTTAATTCCCAATCAGAGAATCTATTCCACTAAATTGCTATTGCCAGTTTACCAGTTTGATTTCTTCATAGCCAGAAAAGCAATACTGTGGATATCTTGCTCACCATTTTATCATCAGGTTCTGGCAAATTACTTAAAGCATGGGGAAGGCTCGATCAATGGTTTTAGAACTAAAGAAGCAAGTAGAGAAGGAGAGAAGAAAGAAGGAAAGGAGAAAGGGAGGGAGGGTGGGACAGGAATGCAAGATAGTCTCCTTTCTACACTGTACCACTCCTCCCCACCCAGCAGTGGGGTGAGCATCTATGCTGCTGCCCATCATTTAAAAATCTGGATATGGTTCATCAAGTGAATGTAGTTGGCAGAATCAACTATTAGCAGCACATCAAAAACTTCATATTCATAGTAACAAAAAATAAAGCCAGTTCCAACAGTTGTATTTATAGGTTATATCTTTTGCAGGCTTTAATTGAAGAAACATTTTAAACATTTATCCAGATTTTAAAACCATGTATTAGTCATTTATTTAATATATTCTCATACATGTGTTCAATATTTAGGCAATTTACTATTTTTATCTTAATTAAGACTTGTCTTTTTTAACTTGCAAGCTAAATCACATGTATTGTCATAGTCAGAAGTCTAAACTCTAACCTCCATTTGTTTGACTAGGTGGGTCCTTGCCATAAAAGCCATTCTGTAGTGAGGGCACTTGAAAACATAAATTGATATGGTGCCTCATTTGAAATTATCCATATATTTAATACTTGAAACATAAGCAGGAAATGGTACGAGAGAGTTTCAGTTCTATGTACTGTACATATATTTCAGTCTTCCATTTTGTACTGACACAAGGTCACTCTGAAAAACTGAATTGAATCTATACATGAAATAACCTTCCTTGTCCTTCTTTAATAAGGAAACTGTCCTGACCTTCAATTTCGCCATTTGTTTTGGAAGAACATGTACTGCACAGATAAAATTACTCCTTAGACAACACAGGAATGGGCAACTGCTGCTTCAAACCAAGACCAACAAAAGGCTTTCTATTCAACAATTCATTGCCTTCATTAATAACAGTTCCTTCAGTTATAAAATTGACCTTTTAGGTGACTACAATCAATGAACAAATGATTTAAATACATAAAAACAATTTTATTTTTGACATTAACATATTTACTTTTAAGTGATACTCACTTTTAATTTGTAGTAACGTGAACCACATTTAACATATGTCCATCAATTTAATGTATTTGTGACACAAAAGTTACCATAAGCCAGTTAAGAATTTCTGAAACAAAAGTAGGGTGTTCCCTGCCCTCATAATCAAAATATCATTTCCAAAGGGGTCTCAAAATATATACAGATATACCAAAGTATGTCTAGGCTAATTCAATTTTTAGAACCTGAAAGTATGGCCAGAGTCTTCCAGGACCTATACTATACTTTTTGCTTCTTGATAAAATAAGTTAATCTTCAGAATAGTTTTTATAAACTTAGTTTCTTTGCCTTAATTCATTGGGAAGGAAGGCAGCAGTATGGGAAACAGCACAGAATTTGAATTAGAACTTCTGTCTTTGAGTCCTGGGTCCATCCTTTACCACCTGTAGTCTTAAGAAACTAATTTCCTCCCTCTGAGGGTCTTGGAACCCAGTTTCTTTGTCAGCACACAAGGTTTAAGAATGTATATACTGGTAAAACTTATTTTAACTGATTGCAGTGAAAACATTATCTAAGGAGCTATGTGTAGAGTACTAATAAAAATGTTCAATGTTAAATTTCCATATTCTTTACACTTCATTATTAAGGGAAATGTTTTAAACCTTCCAGACTCAAAAAAGGTAAAGGGTTCTGACAAGCTTTCTAATTTGGTGTTAGGTTATCTGCATGGAGCTGGATGCTCCCAGATCTAAACTAAGTCATATCCACAGACTCATACTGAGTATTTTCCTTGACATTGACAAATTCCTGGTTGCCAAAGTGTACAGAAGATGAATGTACTTGGGCAAAATAAGAACAGAAAGAAAGTACCTCACTTTGGAGAGTGCCTGGCAGGCCCTCAATATAATGGTTGAATAAACCTTCTCTATGGATAAGATGAAGGTCTTTTTGGTCAAGGCTTTCATGGGAAGACAATCGATCAGTCAACTTCCCCCATTTTAGTTTTTAATCCAATTTCCTTGACAGTGTCCTAATAAATAAGGAAGTTTTTGCATTAATGTCCCTGCAGTCTTATACCAAGCCAGACCTCATAATACATTCAGCTATTATGGGCCAAATTTTCCTCTTAAAAGTCTACATTTCTATATATCGCCTTCAACAATTTTGCTAACCAGTTCAAATATGAGTAATTTTTTATGTATCTTTATTCTTCTTGTTTTTTTTTTTTAAAGATTTTATTTATTTATTTGACAGCGAGAGATCCCAAGTAGGTAGAGAGGCAGGCAGAGAGAGAGGGGGAAGCAGGCTCCCTGCTGAGCAGAGAGCCCGAAGCAGGGCTCGATCCCAGGACCCTGAGATCATGACCTGAGCCAAAGGCAGAGGCTTTAACCCACTGAGCCACCCAGGCGCCCTTTTATTCTCCTTCTTTATAACAACATAAAAAAGATGTTTGTGAGATAAATCTTTGAGCATATTTTCTCCAAGTAGATTTTGGAATTCTCCTAAAATAAAAACATGAAGAGCCATGGAATATGATTGGGATAGCTAGCAGACCAGAATTGGCACTAGTGAATGCCAGCTAATACAATTTTTATGGAGCAAATATATTCTTTTGCTGTTTTTGAAAATGAATTGCAGAAAATGAAATATAATTCCTTTTTAGGCAATTTTTCTAACTCTAAGGGATTGAAAAAAAATTTTTTTTAAAAAACCACAAGTGGACCAAAAGATAGAGCTGTGTGACATCCGGGACACTCATACCTTGCTATCAGTTCCAGGGAGCTGCTGCTCTGCTTTTACTGGCCATGTGCTTCTTATTTGTTCTGGTGTCTGAGTGCTGCCTTTTTCCTAGTTAAAAATGAAGTCAGCTGCTCTGCCATCGTGGTGTCTCTCCCACCACCAGTCTCTGCCTTACACAGCTCTGTCTTATTATGGGTCTAGCAGTTGTGTGGATTTCTTTCTCAGAAATTGTTAAAAAGGAATAGAGGTTTAGCAGACTGTGGCAATGGGAAAACAGCCTGAAAATTACAGGGGCAGAAGTTGAACAACACTGTATGTT
The DNA here is from genome assembly GCA_028646535.1 of Procyon lotor. NCBI lineage: Eukaryota > Metazoa > Chordata > Mammalia > Carnivora > Procyonidae > Procyon > Procyon lotor. The sequence goes on from CM053607.1 coordinate 73,831,452, forward strand.
GTTTTTATGAAAATACAAATTGCTGAGAACAATTTGTTAAATGCAGATATATCTTAAATAGAGAAGTCCTAACATTGTAATCTTAAATTTTGGCAGTTAGGCATAGGTCAATATTACTTTAACATTTAATTATATTAATGGTAAGTGATTTCCATATTCATTAGATTCCATATGTAGTCTGAAAGACCTGTACATATGGAAAAATGGAAATAACTCATCCTAGCTGCTGGCAAGAAATAGACACTGTTTTGTTGTGTTGCTGTTGTTGCCATCATCCATGTCGGTGGTGATAGTGAGGTAATTTTTGTTTTTGTTTGTTCATTAGATGGAAAACCGAATTCTAAACATACTCTGTTCTTTATAGATTGAAATGACTTCCTAGTTATCTTTCCAGATGCATACGTACATAAACATACAACTGATACTTTAAAATTAACTAACTTTAAAATTAACTAAATGTAGGAAAGTCATTACAAAGGCAAAATCTACTCAGAAGAGATACTAGAATTCTTTATACATTTCTTTGCTACATAAGCTACAGAAACAATGTGATCATTTATTTGACACATACTTTATATTTCACGTGGTTCCCATATCAACAGCAACAATTCTATAAGGAAAATAAAGTTTCAGACATCATTCGTCCTCAAAAAATATTTGTTCTAGTGAATGGATACAAGGCTATATGAATGAATGACTCCTAGCAAAGAAACTGAAGCTCAAAGAAATTAAGTGAATCACCAGAAATGTCACACTAATAAAATTTAAGATCCTGGCCTTGAACATACATATGTTGATGCTAGTTTCATTGTGTTTTGACTATCCCATTATTCTCTTTCCAACAATTGACACTGACTTTCATCTACTCTTCTGCTACAGATCTAAGCCATTCCAGGCAAGTGAAGTCCAAGGCAATTTTCAAATGTATCAATCATATGTAGCCATTATTTCTTAGCATTAGCTCTTTGATCTATGGACAAATCTGGACTGTGGGGACATACTGGGGGAAGAGATGCATTGAAAACTGTGCAGTCAAATCGGAGTCAGGAGAGAAGAAAACAAGGAGAGCTTACTGAATTAAGTGCAGAGTGAAAGAAAAATACTGTACTTGCTTTTAACCCATACCAGGGATTCCACCAAAAGCGATTTTTCCCCATAAAGAACAGAACAGTGCTAGACCTTTCCTGGACCCAGAATTCTCAGCCAGAAAGACTTTATCGGTTAGGAGGTGAGCAGAAACTAACTGATTTCAAAGTGCATTCAATTCTTATTAAATATTACAAACTTAGGTTTCAAATGACTGAACATTAGCAAAAGTTAGAATCAATTCAAGCTTTTCCCTATTACAAAACCACTTTTCATGTACATCTCTGTTGCTTGTCAAGCCTTAAAAGATCTTAAAAGACCAAGGAGAATAACCATTGAGACTGTGAAATGCTTAGAGTCCAAAGCTTATCTGGGTTTGTCTACGGGAAATCTGAAGATTTGAAAATACTCTTCCAGACAGATTGGTCTAACCTGCTGAAGCATTTTGTACATAATTCCAAAGACCTGTAAGAAGAGTAAGTAGGCATTCAATAGGGCCACTGATTTCCCCAAGGATGGGAAATGGCAAAGAAGCAACATTTAAATGAACTTAGTTGCTCTGGACAATTAACCCAATGGACCAAGAGGGATTGTTTTTGTATAATCATTTTGCCAGTGTTGGGCTGCAATCTAAGGGTGAAGCAAACATGAGTAAGTGGGAAATATTATACTGTATATGAGTTCCAAGTATATTAATTCCATCTTTACCACTGTTCCTTAAGTATGTTCAGAGAGAGATGGCATTTTTTTTCTAGTCAAATGAAGAAAGGTTTTTCTTAGACAAGAAATTCCATCATTTCTGAACTTTTACAACTGTGTGCTCTACCTATCATTTTCATATGCTTCCTTAACCAGCAAATGATGTGGTAAAATTGTGGGTAGTGGCAGCATGAAGAACAGAACCATTTTAATTTTTCCCATCTGGCATATTAGCATTAATAAAAGATGTTTAAAAAGAGAAGCCTTGAAAGGCTTTCACCTCTTGATTTAACAAGATAATAAGGAAAGCTTGCAATCTGCCACTAAATATAACTGATAAGAATAAGAATGAGTATAATGTGATGATCACCAAGATTAACCTTTGAGACAATTTTTAAAACCCTGCTGATTATAATACAATCATGTTAAGACTAGCACTGAAAATGTTGTTGTTACTTTCAAGAACAAAAACAACAGGAAAAGGCCCATTTCATGGTAAAATAGACTATATAGAGTAATAGAACCAAAACTAGGAAGATACCTACAGCTGTCAAACTGACCATAGTGGATCTCCCACTCTATGGAGTTAGCTGCCTTAGTATTACTACTGAATCATTGCATTATTGGTTTAGATTAAGTACAGGATATTACTACCTGTACATTTCCATCTTTATCTGTTTCACCTAGTTTTGTTGTTTTTATACCACCACTCTTCTTGCTAACATCTCATTAATATTTTCCTACTTACCCTGAGTTTTTGATGGGACAAGGGGGAAGATTTTACTTACCCTGGCAGTTTCTCAATTAAAATGGGATTTGGGGAGCTTATGCTTCTTAATTGAAAAATTACCTCAGTGGTTTGTCCAAGGTTTCATATCTTGGTTGGTTGATCTTTTTGACCACAACTATAGTTCAGAAGACACCACAGCTGACAACTACATAGAGTAATAAAATTGAAGAGCTCACAAAGGAGTATAACACAAATGTAATCTCAATTCACTTCTTCAGGTTACCCTTGACTGTGCATCAGATGAGGTATTTTAGATAGTTATCATAAAGCATAAGAAACCAGGCTGGGGTTAAAATGTTGCTTACAAATAATCTTGTTTCTACCAAAACAGATATATAATAGGGTCAACTACTCTTAATATCAAAAAACACCTAGAAATATAAGGACAGACCTCATTACTTAAGCAATACTTATGTTAATCACTACCTTAACTAAAGGCAGAATTTTGTTTTGTTTTGTTTTGTTTTGTTTATTCAAGGCAAAATTTGGTAGTGTTTTGTTTAAGGCTGAATGACAGAAGATGTTCCTAAGATATCCTTACTGCACATTTTAAGTACCCACAGGGCAGGAAATTTATTTATGTAAAGAACTGATAACCACATAGGGAGTGTATAAAGACTTGTTAGTTTCACATTTGCACACATATGGTATTCAATCCTCAAGGCCACCTTTGTATTACAAAGCCAAAACACCCTATAGCAATCAAAATGGATATATACATGTCCTATAAACATCTCTACTATATATCTGGTTTAATTTCTCAATTGAAAGCAACTGCATATATTTAAAACTCCAATGCAAAAAGCAATGCAGACTGAGAGACAATAATGAGAATTTTGTGCACAGAATGAGGGCTGAATGTGGTCCATAGGAGAAATGATAAACCCATGGTAACCATGGCAGATTTTTATTTTTAGACAGTCTCAATTAATCAAAATCATTTGGCTAGAATTTTTTTTTAGAGTGAAGAATTCAACTATAAAAAAATTCTACTCAATATTCAAGGCCATAAGAATATGTAGTATACTTAAGACACTGAAAATTGGAAAAAATATGTCTTCATTCATTCCTCATATGGAGAAAGCATCGTATTTGGACCTTTCACAGTATCTAGTAAGAATCATAATGTCTCATATACGATGTCCTATACTGTTCTTAGTAACACCAGAAGTAAGTATATTTCATTTTTGTTTATTAAAAAATCTAAAAACCATTAAAGCTTAAGTTTCACAGATACACAAAATAGATAACATGTACTAACAGCAATGAGTATTATATTTTAGATGAAAAGATTCACATGTATCACAAAATTATTTTTCCTTTCAATTTCTTATTAATAAAGACTGCTAAGTTTGCTAAGTAGTACATCATTACCACTTTCATTAAAAAGAAAAATAACTATTTCTTTTGAAGGTACAGAATTAAAATGGGTTAAGAGGCAATTGGTTAATTTTCCTAAAGCTAAAGGATATGAATAAACACTGTTTTCACTATTTCAAAGACTTTTTAAAAATACCAATGAAAAAGAAATTTTTTAAAATATTACCCTTAAGTGTCCACGTTTTGCAAAGTAAAGAATACTTGATTGAATGTTTTCCAACCAAAAGGACTAAAAAAGTCTCCAGTGAGCAATTATTGTCTAGAGAGCTGTCGTCATGGCAAGTTTTTCCAGAAAATTTGGAATTCCCTTGATGGTGAATTTTCCAAGAATTATACATAACTTTAAGACAGTTTCTATAATGTGAATAAACCATAAAGGTAAATTCTTTAACAAAACCACTGAACATGTATGTTTACCACACTGCTTGAATGGCTTTGGTTTTTTTAAGAAGAAGCTGGCCTGATAAATTTAAGGTTTCTACTTCTATTTCTCCAGCCAAAGGGTGTGGATAAATCACTAACAACTCATCACCGATACTGGAAAAGTAATACAGAGCACATTCCATGTTAATTCCACATTGGCAGTATAAACTTTGCGCATGGAAAAAGATATAAATAAATCCCTTTATATCAAATTTCTAAATTTCAATTAACAAAACATCAGCCATATAAAAAAAGAAAGCCAACATAAGTCATCTTGTAATAAAAACCAATGTATATAGATTTGTGTCAGATCTTGGTTTTTAAAAACCATTCTCAAAAAAAAAAAAAAGGAACCAGGTGTTCTTGGGAGTAATGGCTAGTTCTAGAGCTAGAGCTGGAGTAAGGAAAATAAAAGATAATTCTAGAGCATCTTGTAGTACTATTGTAAAATACAAAGGACTAGAGGGTGTGTCTAAAGGACACAGGGGCCAACCAGCAAGGGCCAAAGCTGGAACAATTTGATCAAAAAAATAAATAATGAAACATTGGATTATAGCCGAAAGTATAAGATAAATACTCATCCAAACTGACATAAAGAAATGATTGAATAAATTTATTGATGAGAACAAGAGACAAATCCTTAAAAAAAGGATTCCAAATATATGTAAATTCTTACCTCCAGGAGAGGAGAGTTTAATTCCTCTCCTCTTGAGTATGGCTTAGAATTAGTGATCACTTATAATTAGTGATCACTTATAATGAATAGGAAAAACAGAAGCGTTATAGTGGAGAAACCTGGCAAATACTACATTAATAAGCAATGAAGATTAACATCATCAGTGATGTCATGGTGGTTTACTATACCCTTTGATTTGATATGATGAGAAGGGTACTTCACCTCTGTATTATTCTTTAGAAAA
>CM053607.1:73837249-73867190 GCA_028646535.1 Procyon lotor
AAGAAATAAAAGGACCTCGTCAGAATGAACCCCAGGAATGAGATTTATATAATACCAGAACAAAAGCAAATGGGTAGAAACACTGACAGAAGGATAAGATGGGAGGGAGGTTATAACTCCTCGTGGGCGAGGAAGGTTATTTCAGGTCTTCCTGGGTTTATCGTTGTATTAAGCCCCTAGTTGTAATGTGAAGTAGTTTAAAAAAATAAAAAACCCAAGAAATGTGAAAACGAGTGAATAAAAAAAAAAGAAGAAAGAAAAAAACTTGTATCTATGAAATATGCAGGTTTCAGGATATTATCAGGCGCTTAATATATTGATTTCCCCTGATGTTGGGGTTTAAAATTTTATGGGGACCCTGTGGTTATGGTCCTTTTTTTTTTTGACATGTCTTCTGGGGGAGGGGCCTGGTGCATTGTTTTCCAGTCAATCTTGCTTGAGTTGAGTCACCCTGCCCCCCAATCAAGGGGATGAGCTCTGTGAAAACCGGTTTCTCAGTCTTTCTCTCTCAGAAGGTTTTTGGCCTTCTGTAGCTTTTTCACCTTTTTGCAGAGTCCAAGCAAGGAATTTTCCTGTATGTACCCAGACCTCCACGTCCCAGAGAAGCCTCAGTCTGCTCCCCTTTGGGTGGTCCAGAACACACACTTCCCTCCGCAATGTTCTGCTCACAGCATAGCCTGTCACACGTGGTGCGCACTCCACAGTTTGGTAACTCCGCGAGTGAGTCCTCCCTTGCTCTCTGGGCTCCAGGCCCTTGCAGGGTGTGGTCAGATTCCTGCCCAAGATTACATCACCCACCCTCGTTCTCTCTGCGGTCAGCTGGGAGGGCGCAGACCCTGCTGCAGTCCACGAATGTCTTTTCAGTCAGGGTTGCACTCAGTCCGGAGAGTGGGGCACGCAGTGAAAAGCTGCCGGCTCCTGGATCACACCAGACTCTCTGAGGCACTTGTAGGAGCAAGTGCACCCTGCCCACAAAATGGTATAAGGAGCGGAAAGCTGCAGGTTCAGGAACCATGGACTGGAACCCCCCACCAGTCTCTCTTTGAGGCGAGTGGTGTCCTTCTTGGGAGCGTGGGTCCAGGCCCGTGCCAGTGACCCCCCCTTCCACTAGTTGGTCCTCAGAACCTTTTGCTCTTTCTAAGTGTTTTTAACCAGACTCTAAGTTATTGCTGCTCCCCAACCACCGGCCACTTTCCTTTGGGGTATTACTGTCCTTGCACGGCTTCTGGTGGCTCCCTCCCCTTTTTGTTTATCCTCCGATATTGGTTCTAGTGTTCCCACTTTGCTTTACCTCTCCACTGCTGTCTTCTGCTCCCGTAGAGATCCAGAATTGAAAAACCTTGCTCCTCAGGCTGATTTCATGGGTGTTCAGTGTGTTCTGGTAGATATCCAGCTCACTTTTGGGGACAGGTTGCAACAGGATCTCCTACTTCAGGATCTCCTACTTCTACGCGATCTTGCCTAACATCTAGGTATAGCTTTTAGAAGAAAAAAAATAGTTCACTTTTGAACATATCTAATGAATAATCAGATGGAGACTGCTATTAAGCACTTGGAAATGAGGATCTGTAATTTCAGAGGGAGGTCAGACTGGGAGTATATAATTGACAATTTAAATATTAGTTTAAATTAATATTAAATGAAGTTGTCAAGGAAGGGAGTTTGCCAAGGGAAGGGTTCTTTGGTGAACACCATAAGTTTAGGAAATAGGAGGATGGCAGGGGCTCCTGGGTGGCTCAGTTGGTTAAGTGTCTCCTTCAGCTCAGGTCTGTCCAGAAAAACAGAATCATTAGGATGTGTGTGTATGTGTATATGTGTGTGTATATATTGATGTATGTATATACATATATAGATGTATGTGTATGTGTGTGTATATATCTATATATAGTTATAGATATTTATTATAAGAAATTGGCTTAGACAGTTGTGGAGGCTGGCAAGTCCAAAATCTGTAGCGGAATGGGCTAAAAGGCTCGAGACCCTGGCCACGCTGTGATTGACTTCAAATATGAAGGCCATTTAATGTAGAAACAGAATGGCTGATGTTACAGATGAGTCTTAAGCAGTTTGTTGGGAGATTCTCTTTTGCTTGGGGAAGTCTGGTCTTCTTGTTCTTGTCAGCCCTTCAACTGATCAGGTGAGGCCAACCCACATTCTGGAGGACAATCCATTTTATTCACAGTCTACCAGTTTAAATGCTGATCTCATCTAAAAACACACTTACAGAAACAGTTTGATGTTTGACCAAATATCTGGACATCTCATGACCCAGTGAGGTTAATGTGAAATTAGTCATTACATGTATAGCCCTTTTCAACTTGCCACTCATATACGTCTCCTTAAATGATACTTAATCTTCAAGTAAAGATGATAATGTCACACTTCTGCCTAACATGATACAGCTATCCTGTATACAACTTAAAATGTACCTAATCTTTCCCCAGGAGAGGATGCAAGGTTCATGAGTGGTGTTCACCATTCTCCTTGATACCCTGTAACTTAACCATGATATAAAATCAGTATATCTTATGTTACATTATACACACACATGCAAACATATAACAAAATGAGGAAATGTTCCTGATAATTACAGTCATCATTCTGGTCATGTGGTTATAGCTGGTATTTCTTTTTTACCTACGTGTGTGTTTGTTTTTGTTTTTAAAGTAAAACTCTACTCCTAATATGGGGCTTGAACTCATGATCCCAAGATCAAGAGTCACATGTTCTACCAACTGAGCCAGCCGGGCACCTCAAAGCTGGCCTTTATAACTACCTTCTTCCATTACTCATTCCGTATTCCCCTTGCCTTCAGGGAGCCCTGAAGGGGCTGGTCATCGTACTTTATCTGGTGAGGTGAGCTAGACCTTCATTCTTGTAGGGTGTGGGCCCATTAGTAGTCCTACGTGATTTGGGTTTTAGTTTTCCACTGATGTTAACCATAAGACGTGATAATAGTAAGAGATGCCCTAAAAAAATCTCTTGTACTCTAGATATGCTCTTCCTTATCACGAGTGTGGAGTAGCAGTTCAGTTTTCCCTTGTAGTCAGTATCAGTCACCCTAGCCAGTACATCAGTGCCCTTTTTTTGCCTGTTGATTCAGAGTCATAAGGAGTCCAAAGTGTCTGAGGAGCAGTCTTAACTTCCAGTTCAATGGAATCATTGTTGTGTCTGTTGGTGGAAGGATTCCCTCTTTTAGAACTAAGAACTGGGCCAGCAGAGCACAAGTTTTTGGAGACCGGAAGAAAAAATTTTTCTAATGAGTCACTAGGGGTAATAGTGAATGATGTCACTCGCATTTCCACCCTTTGATTCTTGGGTCTGTGAATCCTGGCTATGGGAGAGACAGCACCAGCTGTGGGAGATGCAGATTCAGAACATATACAGCCTCCAGAAGAACCTTGTTCCAGACTTGCAAGGTGTTACTGCTAGGCGACAATGTAACTGAGTCTTCAGAGGCCATTCCACTGTTTTATCAAGCCAGCTGCTTTAAGATGGTGGAGAAAGTGATAAACCCAGTGAACTCCATGAGCCTGGGCCCACTGCCACACTTGATTTGCCATGTGAAGTAAGTTCCTTGATCAGAAGCAATTCTGTGTGGCATACTGTGGCCACAGATAAGGCATTGTACACGTCCAATAGTGGCAGTTTTTGCAGAAGTGTTGTGTGCAGAGAAGGCAAATCTGTATCCACAGTAAGCGTCCATTCCAATAAGAACACGAGGCTACTCATTCTGTAGTGGATGCAGTCCAGTGTAATCAACCTCCCGCCAGGTAGCTGGCTGCCCATCCAAGGGATCATACATTATTGGGGTCTCAGTGTTGGTTTCTGCCATAACTCTGATGTACACTTTTAAGCACTTCCACTGTTTTTGAAAAACTAATGTTGTATACTGTCTTAAGTTTCATCCTGAAAACAAAGCCTCCAAATCCAGAATAGAGTAACTTTCCACTTCCTAAAGTTAGATACTGAGGACCTTATGAACTCTTTTAGGCCATTAGGTTGCTCTTCATCAGTGACTTGTTAGATATGGTCTAAAAAAGTTTTATATAATTACAGTGACAAGGAAAGCATTCTGGTTCAAAGAGCAGAGGTTCTATGGCTCATTTCATTAATAAATAAATTAATAAATGAGACTACTTGACACTGTTGACAAGAAAGAATTCAGATACTTAAGCTAAAATTCCATTGGGGAAATTTTAACACTGGGGGATATTAAGATATATATTCAAACTTATGTAAATATCCATATACTCTGCACACTAGGTTGGAGCAGTTCTGAGGACAATAACATTGAATATTGCCAGTGTTCATGGTCAGATGATTTTTTATGTGTAGTTTTAAAGAATTGTGTTGATATAAGGGTTTGTTTAAGCAGTAGCATGGGTTTTTGTAAGATATGCAACAATGGTAACTTTGTGCATTTAAAGTATAAATGAACCTGGTGATTTCTGGATTACTAGTAGCTTTTAATTAAGTTGCATGAATGGATAGGAAAGATACAAAAATAATACTAATTTTAAAAAATTACTTAAAAATACTTAAAAAATCTAGAACAAAGCCTGCCAACTTTTTCTCTATTCTTTCAGATAGTAGTAAAACTGTAAATTGTCTGTACGATAGTGGAAGGTAGATAAAATTTCCCATTGCTTTTTTTTTTTTTTTTTTTTTAAGGAAAAAGAGCAAAAAAACAAGGGGCATGAGAATACTCCTGTCACTACCACCATTTTCTTTCTGAAGCTGACTAATCTGGAAAATGTTTTTGAGAAAGAATCTTTTCACTAGTGCCTTTCCCACACCATGTTTCAGTTTTGAAACTCATTGAGTCAGAGCTGGAAACTCCTGTAATTAATTGACATATCTTATAAAAGAGAACACAAGAAAATTGAAAATGGCCCCACACAAGAGAATATTTAAATCCTCTCTTCCTGGTGACTTTTAGGGAATTTTGGAGCATGATTGGGGGCAGTTCTTACTCAGTATCCCTCAGCAGGATATATGTGATTGCCTCATCTTTCACCTAGCTGATCTTTGTCATGTGTTTTAGAGTTAGTGTCTTCCTAAAGTGTTATCTTTGAAGAAACTCTTATAGACTACTGAAGAACTGACAGTTTCAACAAATGCCAAAGTTAGATTTCAAGGAACTCTCTACTTTAAGCTATCCTAAAGCAAGTTGTGAATTGTACTGACACATATGCGTCACGTGCACACACACACACACACGCACACACGCACACACACTCAGACCCTTATATCAGGAATACTTGCTGATCTAAAGTATTTCTAATGACAAATAGAAATGATTTTCCCGTCTTTGTTTTTATTGTGTTTTTATTTATTTATTCCCAATTTCTTTGACTTCTAAAAGCTATTGAAACTTCCTTTACAAAAATGTGAAATAATCATTAGGTAAAAAATAAATAAAATGACCATGACATCTGTGATCCAAAGCTTCAGAAAGGTTTTCAATGTTAATACACTATTTAAGGTATGAACATTGCTTGTCCTTTTAGATATTTGCTTATCATTTAGATGTTTGCTTATAAAAAAGTATTTAAAATAGAAAGAAATTATTTAAAATAGGTTGATTTTGAGAATGTTGTATTGCAATTGACCAACTAGATTATGTACTAGTCTCTGAGATACTCATATATCTATTACATAATTTAGCTTCTGAGAAAATAGTTGGATGCTGGCAATAGAGAACCATTTGTGTAGTGATTCTGTATGCCAGGCTCTGTTCCTGGTACTGACCCATTTAACCATCCCCAGACTTGTATTATTCCCAATTTACAGATGAAGAAACTGAAGATTGTGTAGCTTTTCTAGGGTTACTGTTAGAACTGAGATTCTAACCGAGGTGATCTGATACAGAGTCAGAGCTTTTATCTAGGATATTTTGCTACCAGATTTGATAGATGTAGTCCTACAGGCCACCTCATTGACTATGGTCTGCTTATACTGATTTTTGAGAGTAGAAAAAAGGAAATCTGACAAGCACAAAAAATTGGCCAAAGCTTACAAGTGCTCTGCCTTATAAAGAAAATGTTGAAAAGTCTTAGGTTGCATTTCTCCTCTCAAAGCAGGCATATTTTGGTGGATTATTCAAGTCACAAATGTTCAACTCTGAACCAGATGCACCACCTCCACTGAGTCAGGATGTTACCAAGAACATCAAGGAAACCAGTTGTCACTCTCAGCACATCTAAATGGCTGACGTTTCCTATCAAGAAGGGCTGTGGAAGGAAGTTGGAGAAATGTAACTTATATGACATTTCTGGCTAAGCAACACTTTAGCCCATTTTGTTTTGCACCTTGGGAAAAACTTAAATTGTATGTCATGTCTTAAAAATATTCAGAGTGTTATGGCGCCTGGGTGGCTCAGTGGGTTAGAGCTTCTGCCTTCGGCTCAGGTCATGATCTCAGGGTCCCGGGATGGAGCCCCGCATCGGGCTTTCTGCTCAGCAGGGAGCCTGCTTCCCCCCCCCCCCTCTGCCTGCCTCTCTGTCTGCTTGTGATCTCTCTGTCAAGTAAATAAATAAAATCTCAAAAAAATTCAGAATGTTGTTTTTCTGGCAAAATGAGCATGTGTCTGAGCAGTACAATGACTACTACAGTCACACCTTGAAAGTTGGCAGGGGATCTATAAATAGTAACTAGTTCCTAATGTAGAAGTTGTAGCAGGAAGTAAATGAAAGCATTTGTGGCTATTCTCTGCCATAACTTCCACTTTCCTGAAGATATACTTAGTATTCTGCTTTGAAAGCCTGGCTGAAATTACCCCAAACTTGGAGAAAATTGAAGGAATTTATACCTGTTAGAGAGTCCTCTAATTAAGAATCTTTAATCAAAGATAGACCTTCAACTCACATAGCTGACCCTTTCTAGGTCTGAACCAGTTCTGGTACATGAATTTTTAGAGAAATAGATTAACTCAAGGGTCAAACTTCCCTTGGCTACATATCTCAAAATTCTAGGAAATGAAAAGTTCAAGTCCATTTCAAACTTAAATTATTTATACATTAAATAATTAAATATGCAATCTATAATGTGGAGTAGAAAGGTATTCATTTACATTGCTCTTTTATAAAATTCAATTTCTGAATAGAAGTATACTTTCTTTTCCTGTGCCTACAAAGAAGCATTACTGTAAACGAGTATGATGAATCACAAGTTTCTTAAATGAAATGTGTTCACGGATAAATATTTTTGTCTGCTCTTATTTTATATTTTGATACGAATTTATTTATTCTGATCTATATAACTTAAAAGTATTGTCTCAAAGGACTCCTAAGTCTTCATTTCTAGGAACTCAATGTCTTACTATATTCCTTTCATGTAACTACAAGCACCTTGTTAAAAATATATACCAAATATTCAAAGGTAGGCTGTCTTGGAACATTTTCATATCAGACCAGTTTGCAAACAAATGAGTCCTTGTACTAAGGTAGTTTGGTAATCTGGATATGAATGACATTAAAAGGAAATTATTAAAGTGTTAAAATGAGGGTCGCCTGGGTGGCTCAGTTGGTTAAGCAACTGCCTTCGGCTCAGGTCATGATTCCGGAGTCCCGGGATCAAGTCCCATATCGGGCTCCAAGCTCTGCGGGGAGTCTGCTTCTCCCTCTGACTTTCTCCCCTCTCATGTTCTCTCTCTCTCTCTCTCTCTCAAATAAATAAATAAAATCTTAAAAAAAAAAGTTTAAAATGAAACATTAATAGAAAAGACCTATTGAATTCTGAAGGCTGAGCACACAATTCGCTTTAGGGTTAATGGCTCTTGTATGTTCCTGTTGTTGGAGAAACAGACTTCTCTTCATTTGTTGCTTTCAGTGTGGAATACCTTATACCAGTAAATGTAAAAATGTTTTTTATCATGCCTACTTTGACATAATGCTTTAAATGGACATCTTATTATCTAAAACATATAATTGTTTTCTGACAAAAGTGAGCATTTTACATGTTAAAAACTCTATGTTGACAAATTTAACACAAGAATCACCAAAATAGAGGAGATTGTGCTTTTTGATGCAGTGATTTTGTGTGTGCTTTCCAAAAATGAAAGCAATAGGGATGAAAAGTAATGGTTAATGTTTGGAGACTGCCAAAGCATTCATATATTTGCATTGTTTATAGTCTAGAAAAATGCATGTGCACAGAAGGTGATTCTGTTATTAAATGATAGTTTGCCCCTATGTTTACTTAGATTTGAAAATCTCTAAGTAATATGTCTTTAGACAGCTTTAGCTCTTACTAATGCTCAAAAAGAAGGTAGTGCTTGATAAATATATATGCTGTACACAAGCCCGGAGGGAAGTTTAGAATAGTCATGCTATATTTGTTAGAGATAAAGTAGATGAGATGAGAGATAGTAGAGCCTCTCCAATGCAACTACTTTTCGCTAGTTCAAGCTATTCTTGAGCTTTCATTTGTAAGAAGAGTCTGGCTCTTAATTTATACATATTGCCTTTTCCCAAAAAGGTCTAAATTTGTTTTTATGGTCAGTTCCTGTGTTATCAGTATTTTCTCAATCAAAATCTTAGATTTCTATGTAAAGAACAATAATACCTAATATAGTATTATGAATCAGTAATGAAAGCAATTAATTTTTCTTGAGCATCATAAGAGATATATACTATTGTACCAATGGCTCAGGAAGAGTTTAATTTTTTAATTTCATATGCCTATATTTTAAATATAATTTTTGAAGTAATATTTAATTATATGATAATGGATAGTTCTCATTTTTTATTTTAAAATTTCACAATATTTAAAAACCTATTAATACTAATGCAACATGGTACAGTTTCACTTCTAAGTCTTTTCAATTTGTATCATACAGTTGATATTGGAAGATAATTTGCTTCAGTAGTATTCAAATTTCCTTGTCTTATTAGATAACCTTTTTAACTTTTCTATAATTATACCACAGTTAGGTTTTAGGCTGGATGGTATGAGTTCTTTCAGAGTTTGCAAGGAGGTTAAATTGGTCCTTTTTTTTTTTTTAAAAGACTTTTTTTTTTAAAGATTTTATTTATTTGACAGAGCGAAACACAGCGAGAGAGGGAACACAAGCAGAGGGAATGGTAGCGGGAGAAGCAGGCTTCCTGCAGAGCAGAGAGCCCGATTCGGGGCTCGATTCTAGGCCCCTGGGATCTGACCTGGGCCGAAGGCAGATGCTCAACAACTGAGCCACCCAGGCGCCCCTAAATTGGTCCTTTGTACAAACAGTTGTTAAGACATGGTTAAGAGAAAAGAAAGTCCTTTTGCTATATAATAAAATACCTTTAAGTTTAACAATATGGAATACTGGACATGAGGGAAGATTGTTTTATAAAAGATGGATTGAGGGGCGCCTGGGTTGCTCAGTGGGTTAAAACTTCTGCCTTTGGCTCAGGTCATGATCTCAGGGTCCTGGAATTAGCCCCACATTGGGCTCTTTGCTCAGCGGGGAGCCTACTTACCCCCCCACCCCCACCTCTCTGCCTACTTGTGATCTCTCTCTCTCTGTCAAATAAATAAAATCTTAAAAAAAAAATAAAAGGTTGATCGAGTAAACAGTATACTAATGGATTTTACTGAGTGATCCTTAAGTATGGTTTTCTTGAGGTTATGCTCTCCATTGACAGATATGATTGGATGGATAAATAAACCACAAACTGCTTAGTTTTGTTGATATTTAGTTGTTTTGGAAAACGTTTGATTTGGAAAGACAAAATCAGATTTGAGGATTACCTCTGGCTCTTAATTATCTCACACTTTTATTGATATGGGGGTAATATTAGAATTTATTTATGGGTATTTTTTCCTGTGTGAACTCAATCACTGGTACACAAAGCTGAAATAGGAAAAATAATAGAACACGAGCAGGCACTTTTCTCAAAATTAACACAATAAATTTGATTGGCAACTGTAGTGATGGAAAGAGGTGGTCTTCTTGATGACTAGTAAGAAAAAGGAACTTAGAGGATGGGGATTATTGTCAGATTTAAAACATATTTTAAGACGGCAATATCTTTTGAGTTTGGTTTCTTAACAGAATAGCCTTGAGTGAAAGACTTGGCCTTAGGGGCTAAACTGTTACAGCCCCCATCGCTGTGTTGAAATTGTTTGGAACTTCTAGGGGGACGTGTGAGAACCTTAGGAAAGAAGATCTCAAAGCTCATCTGTGAGCCCTACAGTGTATCATTAAGATTTCACTATTTCAACTCTTCATTATCACTTTTTTGACTTGATGAAGAATAATTTGTTTTCCGAAATAAATTGTTCAAGTGTATTTTAAAAATCTGTATATTTCTTTGCAAATGGATTCTCCAAAGAAAGCTATAAAGGAAGAATCACAAAATGCTTTAGTTTTCCTGAATTCTTTGTACCTGAGCAATATGACAGTCACACAAGAACATCTGTTAGGTTTTCAGAAGGCTTCATGGCTTGTCTTTTTTTCCCTTCTGATAAAACTTTCAATGTGACATTTGGCTCTGAAAAGACATTAAACTAGCAATGTTAAATTGATCAGTATGTACGTAACTACTTCTTTTTTATTTTTTTAAAGATTTTATTTATTTGACAGAGGGAAAGAGTACAAGTTGGCAGGGCAGTAGACAGAGGGAGAGGGAGAAGCAGACTCCATGCTCAGCAGAGAGTCTGATGTGGGACATGATCCCAGGATCATGGGATCATGCCCTGAGCCAAAGGCAGAAGTTTGATTGAGGCACCCAGGAGCCCCTAAAAAGGGCAATTTTTAAAAACTATTTTACTTACTTATTTTAGAGAGAGATAGCTTGAACAGGGAGGGGACAGAGGGGAAGGGAGAGAGAGAATCCCAAGCAGACTCTGTGCTGAGTGCAGAGTCCAACATGCGGTCAATCCTAGGACCCTGAGATCATGACCTGAGCTGAAATCAAGAGTCATACACTTAACTGACTGAGCCACCTAGGTGCCCTAAGAGGCAAATGTTTTTAAACCCAAACTTTTCTGAACTGTTTGAACTGAAGTATATTGTTCATTTTTATTGATTATCTATAGAGTAGGTGTGAAGAATAAGGAAATGTAGTTGTTATTCAGCAACTTTTCTTTTTTCTTTCCTAGAAAATTTTTCTATGTATGACAGAAACTATTGGAAAAACAAAATTTGATGTACAATGAAAGAGGAAAAGAATTAATTTGCATTAGGCCACATCTGAGCACACCAGTATGTTATTGCTGCAGCTATGCAGCTCTTGTAAAATATTTTCATCTTGGTCAATTACTCAGTATTTTTATTGTATATGTACTCATTTGTTTACATAAATGAAAAAATAAGCTATCTCTCCTAAAAAACTATTCCTTATAGCAAAATATTATAATACCATTATTCAACTTTTTCAAAACAGAATTGTGCTATAAAGTTGTTTGTTTCAGTTTCATGTCAAATTTATGAAATTTATGAAATATTTATATTGCTTAATGAATAGATCACAGAAAGTTTTACTAAAACATTTTCTATTGATTTTTAACTGAAGTTATTTCATTTTTTGTTTTGGATTATCTCCAATTACAAATTCATTTGTAAGTTTTATTTTATAAAACAGTTTAATCATGGCATTTAACTTAATTCAGAGTTCAACTAAGCTCATTCCGTAATATGTGAAGGAAGAGCACACTGACATGACAATTAGAACTTTTGCAGAAGACTTAGGATCTGAGAAGAAATTCTAAGTCTTTATAGGTATAGAAAACGAGAGCTATTAAGAAATAACCCTGGATCTGAGAAAAACAAAGAACTTTACTATACATATGATTATTATATATAATTTCAAAACTGTATAACTAAGTACTAAGTAACTCAGTACAGTTTAGAAGAGAGACAGCATATCAGCAAATCAATCTCAGTTTTGATCTCACCATAGTAAAGGAAGAATTGCAAAGAACTATAGTGTACAACGATCATGAAAAAACAAGGGAAAATTTCTTTCTTATGCATTCACAGACTTACCCAGTTTTATATGACTCAAAAGAAAAGAATAAAAATAAAGAATTGCCCATGGTAATTTTAGTTTGCTGATCATAGTTTTAACTGTAGCATGGTATAAGGGTGTGGGGCCTGGGGGTCGGTAGCAACTTGTGGTTGTCTTTACCACAGTCAGCATTGGGGGCAGGGGTGGAGAGGGCAGGACCATCCATAGACCCTGGAAGATAGCCAGTCGTGGCCACTTGAATGACTATGTTTCAGATTTTGTGAGGTACAGAGTACTTTAAGCTTCTGAGAAAATGGAGACTTCAAGCTAAAGCTTTCTGTGGTTCTCCATTCAGCTCTTCATGTATTTGCATGTATAGACATTTTAACCCTATCTTTAAAAGGGGGCATTTTCTAAAACTTGAAAAGTGCCTTAGTGTGAGTGAAACTGAAATATATAGAAAAGACCACAGTATGCCTAGTTTAAAGTTATAGAAAAGAGAAATGAAAGAATCCAGCCTGTGATCCTAACTATATTGAGTAGATATTATCTTATATAAAAGGAAATAAATTTGCAGATGACTCTGGAACTCTAGAGTACATAGGATTATATAGTGTCTGACAAATTTCTTATGTAGGTAAAGAAAGTAAATATTAGTCATGGTGACTAGTGGTTCATCATTGAAGAAAGGTCTAACTGGGTTGAAAACAAAATTATCTGGCAGAAAAGGATGATGGTCTTTTTTTAAAAAATTTATATGTATATAGAGAGAGGGAGAGATTTTTTTTAAAGATTTTATTTATTTTTTTGACAGAGAGGAGTGAGATCATAAGTAGGCAGAGGAGAGGGGAAGCAGGCTCCCTGCTGAGTAGAGAGCCCCAGGTGGGGGCTCGATCCCAAGACCCTGAGATCATGACCTGAGCCGAAGGCAGAGCCATGCAGGCACCCCCTTGATGGTCTTCTTTAAGACAACAGAATTCAATGTGGTGCTGCTGTTAAAAAATGCACAATGGACTCAATACCTCAAACGGAATGAATTGCGTGGTATTTTAATGATCTTTGTATGTATTAGAGGCTATGAGTGAAAATGGTCTCTTTATAGACAAGCTGACTGGAATATGAAGAGAACAATTCAAAAAATCTAAAACTGTTAGGCTTTTGATTAATTGATATGACTTGTGATACTTGAAATAAGTAAAACTGTCAAAGCCACTTTAGCAGCTTTTCCAACTGTATAAGTCATCAAAACAAAATCATCCCAAGACTTGATTACTCCATGAGTGTATTCTAATGGTTATTGTTTTATTTAATTGGCTTATTGTAATTAAAAGCTTGCCAAATAGGTCTTTTTAAAAGCATCTTTACATTTCCTTTACCCTTGGGTGGTTCTATAATGGATGTTCTTTGTGGATAGGTGCTTATCTACAAATGACCATTCCTTAGCCTATAGATCAGTACTAATGCAGAGAAAAAGGTTCTATTTCTTCTTTATTTAGATGGACCTTTTACATTTCAATGTGAGATGGCAAAATACTTGATTAATGTGCAGTTTGTATCTTTATAGAGAATGGAATCTCAGGGCAAAATAAGGAAACTAGGGGAATATTTCAGGACCTTGAGGATAATAGTCAACTCAGCAATGGTGGGAGTTAGAGTGTGGTGGTGGTGGAACTATATTTCCAAGGACCATGTTCTAGGAGAAGTGGAGAGACCATTGGGATAAGAGAGGCAAAGAGGGGGGGAGTTTTTTTTTAATTCAAGTTAACATACAGTGTAGTATTGTTTTCAGGAGTAGAATTTATTGATTCATCACTTACGTATAACATGTATAACACATAGTGCTCATCCCATCAAATGCCCTCCTTAATGCCCATCATCCATTTAGCCTATCCCCCCACCCACTTCCGCTTCAACAGACCTCAGTTTGTTGAAGGTCAACAAACTGAGATAAACTTCAGATGTAATCCTGGTTTACATCTCAAGTAAGAGATGTAAAAATTTTTGTTTTTATCTTATTTTGTTTTTATCTTATGTTATTTTTCCTTCCCTTCCCCTCTGTTCATCTGTTTTGTTTCTTAAATTTCACATATGAGTGAAATTATATGATATTTGTCTTTCTCTGACTTCGCTTAGCATAACGCCCTCTGGTTCCATCCATGTTGTTGCAAATGGGAAGATTTCATTCTTTTTGATTACCAAGTAATATTGTATTATATATATATATATATATATATGTATATACATACACACACAATTACACAGCACCTCTTCTTTATTCATTCATCAATCAATGGACATTTGGGCTCTTTCCATAATTTGGCTATCATTGATAGTGCTGCTATAAATGTTGGGGTGCATGTGAATTAGCATTTGAGTCAGCATTTTTGGACCCTTTGGATAAATACCTAAGACTGCAATTGCTGGGCCATAGGGTAGTTCTATTTTTAACTTTTTGAGGAGTTTTTTCCAGAGTGACTATAGCAGTTTGCATTCCTACCAACAGAGCAAAATGGTTCCCCTTTCTTCACATCTTCACCAACATCTTTTGTTTCCTGAGTTGTTAATTTTAGTCATTCTGATAGGTGTGAGGTTGTATCTCCTTGTGGTTTTGATTTGTATTTCCCTGATAAGGAGTGATGTTGAGCATTTTTTCGTGTATCTGTTAACCGTCTAGATGTCTTCTTTGGAAAAGTATCTATTTCATGTCCTCTGCCCATTTCTTAACTGGATTATTTATTTTTTTGGTGTTGAGTTTGGTAAGTTTTTTATAGATTTTGGAAACTAGAGGTTGAGAATTTCTAAAAGTAACTTTCTTATGTACAAAAGCATAGTAGTTCCATAAAATTTTTATTGAACATTTACTGTATACCAAGAGACTCATAAGCAGTATAATCAAAAGATAATTTAGATGGAGGTTATGACTTTAAAAGACTCTTCTTTTTGAGAGGGAATAAACTTATATGCAATTCAGTAAATATAGTAGGCATATGAACAAAGAAATAATTGAACAAATAAAGCAGTTTGAATGAGGTAGGTATGTTTCAGACAATGGTAAAAGTAGAAGAGTACATTGTACATCTCCAGAAGGGACAAGAAAGGGTGAGGGGAAGCATGATACAAGAGGAGTCTGGCTAGACATGAGTCTGAAAAGATATAAAAAGGTTGAAATGCTAAGAGTGATATTCGTCATTTCTAAGGAGATTGAGTGGGCTCTATAGGCAATCGGAAACCATCAGAGATTTTATTTATTTGTTTATAAAAGAGTTCATTTATTTGTCAGAGAGAGGGAGCAAGTGAGTGAGCATGCAAGCAGGGGGGAGCATCAGGCAGAGGGACGGGGAGAAGCATGCTCCCTGCTGAGCAATTGTGTGGGACTCCATCCAGGACCCTGGGATCATGACCTGAGCCAAAGGCAGATGCTTAACCAACTGAGCCACCTAGGCGTCCCCATCAGAGAATTTTCACTTTTGACTGACATGATCAGAGTTTTGTTTCAGGAGAATCACTCCTTTAGCTGTGTAGAAGGTGAGTGGAGACCGGTAACAGGGAATTCTGTTAGGAAGTTAGGAAAAATGATGAGGGTATTTGCCAGAGCAGATGGAGAGGAGTTGGAAAGAAATGAAAAGTTAAGAGTAAAATTACGGAGATAGACACAAAGATAGTTAACCACCGCTTATAGGTTAAGGTTGAGAGCAGAGCTAAAAGAAGATCCTGGGATTTTTAGCAAGGGAATTAGATGGGTAATGGAGACTAATTTCTTGTATGTATAAACTGCAAACTCTCTTCAGAAATGTATACTGTATTTTGTTTTCTCCAGCCAGGATTACATCTCAAAGATACTCTGATGCAGCATGTTTTCTTGTGGAAATTTACTCTGATATACATTTAACAGACAGTTGCCAAAAAAAAATGCAGGTGAATTATGATTACACTGTAGTTTATCAACTTTCTCCAATCTCCAAATCAACTGTCTCTTTCTGCTTTCTCAGTCTCTTATTTTCTGGGTAATGTAAGTACCTATTCCTACCAATAACGACCTACTTATAATTGCCAATACCTACTAGCACTCTGCCTTTTGTGTCAGGGGAAAGTGCATTTTCCCCGTTAAGGATTTAGATGCCTAATGTATCCTTAAGATGCTTTGAGGGAGAATAGGGCTGTGTAAACCATATATTCCATTACAAATTATGAGTCAACAGACTAGAATGTATTCTACAATTTATGGCTTCCTGTGAACATTAGAACAAATCTCTCAGGTCAGGGTTTGGTGGTGGAGTGTGGGAATTTTCCATGCCTTTTAGCGTGGAAGTCAATGACTTTTAGTACAAGTTATCAGTTCAAAAGAATGGGGGCCATTTGCTATTCATTTTGTGAAGTGTGGACAGTGGTTTGATAACTGAGCAAAGCTTTGGATAAATTGAGGAAAATCCTTTTCTAAGTAGTACTTTGTATAGTATAGAGACTAAAGGGAATAATGTTTTAGATAAAGGACAAATGTGCATGTGAAGCCTACTGATAGAAAATTCTTTTGTATACATTCTGGATCTAAACTCTAATCATGATCAGTTCAGGGAAGAGAAGATAGAATCATAATCATGTAGGCCTAGGAAAGGGGGAAGGAAAAGAAAGAAAAGAAGGCCAAAACGAATGCCAGAGGCAGCATAGCAATTTACTGATCATAGATTTTTACAGGAAAGCAAGATGCTCCAATCAAAGTTATAAAGTCAACTTTGTGGAAAGGAGTTAGAACATGCACACACACACTTCCCCACTGCAGTGACCTTAAGTCATTAAGTACTAAAAGGGAAAATAAAAAAGAAAGCTGGAAAAGCTGGAATAAGACTATTCTTTGCAAATAAAATATTTTATTTTAAGCACTAAAAGAAAATATGTCCAAAGAAACGTTATTCTAGGAAACACCTACAGAATGAATGTATTTAGAGATCTTCATTAGAGGAACTCTAACACTCTAAGTATGTCCCTAGGATTTTTATTCCCAGAAATGAAGTAAAATATGAATAGGCTTTTCTCAAATATCTGCAGTTCTGGATTGCAGCCTGTATCTTGAAGCATAATAGGCTCCACTCAGACATACTCCAGCAGAACGTCAACATAGAGTGTGAGATTTATCCATAGTCAAGGGAAAGAGAGGACTTGACCCATGACTTGGGGAAGGGGAAAAGAGTGCTTGCTTCCCTAACGTGGCAGTAAAAGATTTGGCCAAGTTCAGCTTGTTGGTGGAACTCTTGCCCTGTAGAGGATTAAGTGCATTTGATGGGGCCATGAACCTGACCAACCTTTTTGGGCAGGAATGCTGAACAATTTAAGTTATGATATATTAATAGAATTCCAATAGGATGTCCTAAGATATATTATATACCTTGATGAAAGAGGGCCTTAAAAGTGGTTTCATATCTGATTTAGAAGCGGCAAAAAATGACCAAAACTTATTCATATGTATGTTTTAATTTTGTAGTACCACAAACAAATCAGATAATTTATTTTATTAGTGACAAGAAACCCAACCATTTCAAGCTTGAGTAAAATACAAAAATTTACATTTTATGTTAATACCTTAGATAATCCTTTGTAGCATATTCATTTACTGTTGCTACATAATATGAAAATATTCTTTTATATACATACTGTATAGCAAAAGAGAAAGATTTGGAATTGCATATTTTGTGATATTTTGGTAATTTTAGATTAAGTCTTCCAGGAATCACTAATTATTTGTCCAAAGAAAGAAAAAATTGAGACTTTATGATCTTTACTTTGAAATATTCTGATTTTTCCCTTGTTTATTTGTTTTTTATACACAATTTGAAACCTCTATCACTTATTTTTTTAATATTCTCTTTCAATTATATGTATCATTCATTTAACTCTCTTCCATTCAATTATATGGGATCATGAAGTATAAATTTTTAATATACAACAAATATTTAATAAAATCATACAATATTTTTCAATTGTAAAATGCTAATGTAGATCAATGATCACTAAATCAGCAACACACATCAACCTCAGGATTAAGAGGTAGACTGCATGGATGTATAAATGAAACAGGAAGGGATGGGGAGGGAGACAAACCATAAGAGACTCCTAGACTCAAGAAATGAACTAAGGGTGGCCGGGGGTGGGGGTGGGGTGGGGGGGGGTAGGGATTGGGTGGCTGGGTTGTGGACATTGGGGAGGGTATGTGGTGTTAAGTGCTGTGAAATGTGTAAGCCCGAAGATTCACAGACATGTACCCTAGGGCAAATAATACATTATATGTTAATAAAAATTAATTAAAAAAAAAAAAGTCCTTCTTTTTAACTTCTGTATGTCCTGGTATTTCTTAAAACCAGAGAGTTGGTATGACAGATACAGTTCTTTATACGTTTTTTTCAGTATTCTCATATATTAAATTCATGTATAAAATTAAATACAGAAGCAGCAATGCTGTTGTCTGTGTGTGTGTGTGTGTGTGTTTGTGTGTGTGAGAGAGAGAGAGAGCCCTTAGGAACAGAGTTTGGTAAATGTTGCTTGTAGTGGTTATACAGAGCAATATAAAATTTTCCATTATCCAGTCAGTTAAAGAAGGATTCAAGGATGCTATAGAACAAGAGTCAGGTAGATCTTTTGGGAATACACATGAGAAGTTGCTAGTGTTTCCTGAAGGTGCACTCATTGGTGCTGGCTTTCTCAAAGGTTGCTTTTGAAAGCCATCCTGGAGACAAGTGATGGCAGTGAAAGAGGTGTAGTTATTGGAGATTTTGCACTGAGTCCAGCCTTTGGGGCCATAAGGTAGACCACAAGGGGGATCTCTGCTCCTCTATTTTGAACCATAAGGACACCCTTAGAAGAGGTCCACTTAACATTTGGGTGGTATGGTGACAATAGGAGAGGGGGCAGTGGAGACGATGTTGGTGACCATTTTTTTGCTCTTCACTGAGGTGAAAGAATACATATTTTACATTAAGTATTCAATGTGGGCAAAAGTCCAGATAACTCTGGAGAAGAATCTAATTTCTTTGTAGCAACAGTGAGTCTCCCTTAGATTCCAGCTAGGGTGGTACAGTCTAGAAAAATTAATATTTACATAAACCGATAATAAATTTAATAGCAGGATATAGGTTGACTGAATGGATTTTACGAGATTAGAATATAGAAGATTAGAGATTAGAATTATATAGAATTATATATATATAGATATATAGATTATGTAGAATATACAAGATTAGAATATATAAGTAGAATTAGTAATTTGAGTTCAAGCTAGTAACAACCATTGCTTTAGAGGCAAAATTGGCCTGTAAGTTGAGTCATTCCATTCCTGGCTCTTTAAGCCTGGGAAGCCCAGCTAGGCAAAAGTCCTGCTGGTTCATAAGAATAGATAATAATATAAATTACGTTCTAGGTATCTTCACTTTCCCCAACTCATTCTAGTATTCAGTTTCTCATCAAACTGACCTTTCTAAGTGCCCACTTAGTTTGCGAGTTTTTGCCAAAAAAAACAGACCACCCAACCCAAAGCCCTAAGTGCCTTACTTCTGGTCTCTAATGTCATTGTTTAAAAAACCTTTTGAACTCCTTTTCTGGCCTTTTAAAATTATTTTTTAAAGCTTACCTTTCCCATATGGCTTTTGGCCTATCTCCCCTCTCTTGATTTGGTGTGGAGCACAGCTTCTCAGAAGCTAACCCTGGTCCCTAGCCACCTAGTAAGCATCCAGATGGTTTATTTTCAGCCCTAGTAGGAAAGAAGTTGGAAAATCATGCAATACTTTATTCAGCCTGGTATAAAGGCATCTCAGTGGTAGAAACTAAACACATGAAAACTTGACCATTTGTAAAAATCATTGTAAAAGGGGTGAATGATGTAAGTGGTTAAGTTGAAAACCTGGGCAATTACTGTAGAGACTCTACTCATTATATTACATAATTGCTGTATATTGAAACAAGTTATATGTAGATTGTGTTTAATTGTTGACTAACAATATTGCACTATATTGTTGTTTATTTTGCTTATTTTTTTAGATTTTATTTATTTGAGAGAGTGTGAGCGAGAGAGCAGCAGAGGGAGAGGGAGCAGCAGACTCCCTACTGAGTGGGGAGCCAAATATGAGGTTCAATCCCAGGACCCTGAGATCATGACCTTAGCTGAAGACAGCTGTTTAACCAACTGAGCCACCCAGGCGCCCCTGAATTTTTTTTTTTTTTAAGGTTTATTTATTTCAGAGAGAGAGAGAGAATGTATGCACATGAGTTGGGGGGAGGAGCAGAGGAAGGAGAATCCTTGAGCTGACTCCCACTGAGGGTGGAGCCCAACACGGGGCTTGATCCCAGGACTCTGAGATCCTGACTGAAATTGAGAGTCAGTTTAACTGACTGAGCATTCCAGATGTCCCGGCACTGTGTTGTTTTAATTCTAGGAACCTGATACATCTTTTGGGTGTTTTGCTTAAAAAATATGTATATATTAGAAGGGAATGAAAAGAATAGCTTCAGCTAAATGGCTCAGGAAGACAGTGTCCTCTGGTAGGAACAGGAGAAAGTCTACTTATTGTAACTGTTTAAACTCAAAAGTTAGATGACTGATAACAGGGCATTGTGTGGAGACTTGTGCGGTTCAGGTTCATGTTATCAAACTCTCCAAATTACACCAATATACAGCCGATAAGGAACCTTAATGGACCTTTCGTATCTATATGGTAACTAGGACATACACCATGTATGGTTATGCAATTGTTACCTATAAGACTTCATTCTGATAACTTAACTTCCTGTCAAGTGATGTATTGCAGAAACTTTCCAGCTTCTCATCTCTTCTACTCCAAGATTTTCTATGCGAAATGTCATTTTAAAAAGACTCACGAGTTTTAAACCTATTGGGTTATTTTAATGGAGTTTATAGATCACTATATTGTTATTCACTTATATATGTACACATATACATATCTATGATACTATAGAATATATATATATATGATTAGATTTATCCAGCATTGGGGTTTTTCAGAAAATTATAATAGAGACTGCAGGGGCTCACATATGAACCAATCATTACCTTTAGAACAAATAACTAGTATATTTTTATTGTGGTTATAGTGCTATTTTCAAATGTATCCATAAGCTTTTGTGGTCACAAACATACATTCTATTAAACGGTTACTGGATTAATTATAGTTTTCTTACTTTTGAACTTTTAATCAGTAGATAATGTAATATAAAAGTCTCTTGTGGGCAGAGATGCTTGAAAATTTTTGCCATTAGAATGAAGTTGCAGCAGTTGAAACGTTTGGGAACAACTGCTGTCCTGTTTAAAAATCCAAAAGGAACCAGGCCTTAATGTTGGAGAAATTTATGAGCTATTTACATAAAATAGATTGAGAAAACTGCAGTTTTTTTAAGTTATGACATGTGTATAAAGCATTTATTTTCATAATGGTGTATATGTCCCATGACCTCTGAAGTGAAGCTGAAATAATTCATTTCTCCAGAAAAAATCTTACAAAGTAAATATACAAATTAGGGAGAAAATGCAATTAAAATTTCAGCCTTTATTAGTTACTTTAGAAATACATGTTGGCTAAGAGCTGGTGTGTTATAAGAAGCTGCTGGTCTGCACATGCAAAGGAAAAATTATTATATTAAAAATTACAGTTTCTGAAACATTTGTTTCTCATCTGGCATCAAATAAAGTTTAACTGCAAGTTGTTTTATGTCATTTTCTCTTGGGGATATGTTTTCAGAAAGATACACAGGAGGTTCATATGTACACACATCTCATTATTTCTCAGTAGGATTCATGTTTGTGCCACCTACTCATGATTGGAAGTGCATACTCTAATATCTCTGAATTAGGCTTGTACTGGGCTTTTATAACAATATAATTCTTATTTTGCTACATGGTTTTGTAGGCTGTCTCAAAATGAGATTCCAAATTGCCAAAAAAACAAACCACCCAACCCAAAGCCCTTAATGACTCTCAACAGTTTCTTTGACATATTTAAGTAAAATATTCTGTTCCCTTCAACAAAAAGGCATAACATTTTGGGTTTGGGTTCGAGTTACATTTGGCCAGCAGCTGTTTATAAAATTGAGCAGCAGACAGTGCAATAAAAACAGATTATATGTGGATTCTATTTCTTTCTTGGACAGCCTACCTTGTAAATATTTGCTTTTACCATCAGCATATGAGAGGAAAGCATGAGCCTATGTCCACAATTTAGAAATGGCTTAAGAAATTGTAGAATGATCATGCAGGGACCCCCACAAAATGCCCCTGTTGTTTTCTTTGGTTATTGTCTTAAAAAAATATTTAAAAATTCACTATATTTGGCATTTAAAAGAATCTTGTTTAGATCCTTTCTTAATGTGCTGAGCAGAAGGCGAAATGAGCTTGCTTTAGGCCCACGAGGCTGTATAGGTCTCTTTTGAATTTATTTAATTGAGACTATAACTTGAATAAGAGAGAAGAGTATCTGAAAAATATGTATGATGCCATGACTCCCTATAAAAGACAGGGGGGTTGTGGGTGTGAATCGTAGACAAGGGCAACAACACTGTATCATATTTCCTGGGATTGATTTTCTGATTACGGTTAAAACCTGTCAGTGGCTTCCTGTTGCTCTTGGGGGTTTCTTCCTTCACAGAACTCATAAGACTGCGAGGATCTGGCTCCTTCCCAGCTCTCTTCACTTCTTTCCCAGGGTACCCTGCCTGCTCTTTACCCTCCACCCCCTCAGTCTTCCTTTCTGTTCTTCCTCCTGCCGGAGCTGCCTCCAAATGTAGGACTAGTGCGCAGGCTGTGTCCTCCTTGGAAGGCCTTCTGTGCCGCCTCCTCTTCCCAGCTTCCTCCTTTCTCTTGAAGTCCCTCATCCTACTCTCTTCTTAGCACTCTATGGCTCTCTTTTGTGGCACTTAACCAATATCCTGTGAGTTCACGAGGCTAGGAACTCTGTTTCTGCTCACCGTGGTAATACGCCTGGCATATTGAAGGCACCCAGATATTTGCTCAACGACTGAAGGAAGGACTCCCACTCTGTCACTCTCTGTTCCAGACACCCAGTAGATTTAACAAAACAAACCTCACTTTCTAGTCAACAGTCTGCTTCCTCGAAGTTAAAGACTACATCAGGTTGTTGCTGGATGTATACTAGTCACTGTATTTGTCTCCCCAGGACATACAAGAGCAATATTTATATTACTGATTTATGACATCTTATGGCATGCCTTGCCTAAGAAAGGTGGCATACCAAAACCAAATCTTTTCTACTTCAGCGTTCCATTTTGTATAAAATAATCATCAACTACCCCCTCCGAAGGCCATTTTCTTTCAAGGTAATTTGGCAAACGATGATTCTATAGCAACAGGAAAGCACGGCATCCTTTTATGAGCCTTGGCTTCATTTCTCCAGGCGGCTATGTTGTGCTAAATCCTTGGTGCCTCGAGGGGCTCTCTGCCAGCTAGAAACCAGTGATTATAACCTGATGCTGTGCACATGCCATCAGAAAAGTCCTGTCAATCCACTTCTCTTAAGTACTTACCTTGGTTAGTTAGCAAAAGCCACCTTTTTAAAATAAATAAAGTGAAATGAAGCACTAATGCAATGATCTAATCTAGTGAAGAGAGATTACCTAAGTAATCGTTATTTAGGAAAGGGCTCATTCTGCTCTGGCTTAGAATGGACTTGCATTTCTACATGTCACTCTGTCAGCCTTCCTTATTATTGTCACTGCAGTTATCAGCATGGTCCATGCATTTCTATCTTATCTCTTACCTCCCTCTTGGTGTTCTTATCCATTTGGAACCACTACCTAGGAGCTCTGGCCCTAGAGTGGACTGAGTGGCTGCTTTTCTGACCAGCTGGATACAATCAAGAGAACAGAACAGGAGCCCTCTGCCTTTCTCACTTTGGAGAAGGCTCTTGGAAAGTTCTCTACTCCCAGGTCCCAAGTTATTGTAAATTCCTTATATTGTCAAAGGGGCCGATCACAGACACAGAGACAAAATTGTCTGTCAAAATATTTGTAACAATTATTGTTGGCTAGTAGGTTTTACTGTTAAGTAAACCTTAACATCTTTAATTTCATATTTTAAGCAATAGGACACTGAATAGGCTTAAATGAAGAAAATGGACTGTTCTATCACACTGAACTTCAAAGAAGAATGATTCTTTTATTGTCTGATTTGGTTTTCATATTGCTTGCTTCTGTGCTTGCAGAAAATGGAAACAAAGCTGTTTGTATGTTTAGAAAATTTCAAGATGGCCACTGTCATCTAAATTAGAATTTTGGCTTGTTTCCAGTTTGCGTAGAGTCCTGGCCCTTTCTTTAATAACAATAATAACAAATGCAAACCTAAAACAGTTTTGGTCTTGAGTTTGCATTCCATCCATCTTCTTTGAAATGTTAAAACATCTGGTTTTAGGGAAAAAAAAATCAACTTCAACATGCTTGGAGAGAAAAAGGCAGCCCACAAAATAAATCAGGGTCAAGTGTTGTTATTTCACGGGTAATTATAAAGCAGTCCAATTTATTAGTAAATCTTGCATCATGCTTGCTTATAGCCACAACTGTTGCAATTGTTCTTAGACTGTCACTGGAAAGTGGCTAAATTATAAGGTTTAGGAATATATGGGCCAACTGTCATGATAAAGAATGCCGTGTGGTCTTGTCATACCTTGCTTCCCTAAGTTTTCCTTCTTGCAAGTGAAATTTTGCCTTTGTTCATTTTCCCAATTAATTCATGAATTTTTACCAACAGTTACTTGGAAATAAAAAGACGCCCACAATAAATTATTGAAAAGAAAATTCTTGCTAGTTTAATTGAAGAGCAGATGGTTGGCTCAAAGGGTCTTCTTACTGTGTTTCAATAGCACAGCAAGGAAGAGGGGGACAGGTTGCAGTGGCCCTGTTAAGCTAACACAAACAACTTGGAGGAGGGTGAGGCTCAGCATTTTGAGAAAGCCAACTACTTTGAGACTTTAATTACTGTTCAAGAAGACTCTTCAGTCTCTCTTTTTAAGCAAAAGGGCCAACAAGGGATCTTTAAACAAGTCTTTAAGAGAACATAGACTGTGGCTGAAAACATGGAGTCCACAGTTTTCAGACCAGGTAAAACCAAGACTTAAAGCAAGTAGGGTCAGCTTCACTTTTCTCCAAGGTCACTACAAATTCATAGTAGTTTTATACCATCAGGAAATGCTCATTTATTCTCCAACTGTTGAATGCATGTCTTTCTCCAAAGAATCTGAAGGCTCAGTTTTTACAGCCAGTGAAACCAGTCCTTTCCTAGTGCTCTAAATTCCTTTTTCTTCTGTTTTCACTAGGCCATCCAGATTAAGATACCCAGAAGACGGGGTGCCTGGGTGGCTCAGTGGGTTAAAGCCTCTGCCTTTGGCTCAGGTCATGATCTCAGGGTTCTGGGTTCGAGCTGAGCCATGCATCGGGCTCTCTGCTAGGCAGGGAGCCTGCTTCCCCCCCTCTCTCTGCCTGCGTCTCAGCCTACTTGTGATCTCTCTACATCAAATAAAATAAAATAAAATTAAAAAAAAAGATACCCAGAAGACCTATACCCAAATATAAAAGAATTAATCTAATTGTGAAATTCAGCGATTAGATTAGAACACCATATTTAATGGTTTTCTCTTTGGGAAATGTGTGTATGTAAATAAATTATTTGACCTTTTTTCTTTTTGTCAAATCCAGCCTTTAAGGACAATTTATTTCTATCATTTAAACTATGGAATGTAAGCAGTAATCCATGTTATGCCAGATACCTAGATGGGAAATAAAGCATTTGGTAAAATCTCAAAACCAAACCAAGCCAAACTTGGCTGCATTGTCCAACTCTAAACTTCTATTTATATTAGGATAAGTTATCTCACAATTATCTGGACAATTGACAGGAAAATCTAGAGATGAATAAAACCTGAACAGACACTCCAAAATCTTTACGTTAAAAATGTGTGTAGTTTACTCATGGGCGTGGTCCTTGATCCATCACCCAAAGCCTACATATTCTTATTTCACATGGAATTCCAACAAACTTGGTTATCTCACTCTCTTTGTTGCAGTAATTGATATAATTTGTGATTGGAAGAGAAAGGCTGCTAGGGACAGGAAGATCAGTGGCAAAAAGAAGTGATAGTTGGCAACAAGGAATGTGGCCGAAAAGCTCCTAATTAGACATTGTAACCTGGATCGATGTAATGTGGGATCGGTAAAAGCTGTCCCCTAAGGCTATTTACTGTTTTTCAAACATCCCTGGTAATAATAATTACGGGGGAGGCATATAAGAGCTGTGCTTCTCTAGTTCTTCTCTCGGAGATTCTGATTCAGTATGTTTGGGATAGGACCCAGGAGTCTATACTTAACAGAGAATATAGACCATCGTCAGCAACACTTGGGAAACTGTGCCTCAAGAAAATGCGAGTTGATACAGAATTCAGTAATTGATACACAAGTGATAGCCCTAAGACATTAAGAAGAGGCTAAATCAGATGACTCTTTCTCTGTTTAAATGGGTAAAAGGTAGTTTAACTATATTATCTAAGTGCTCCTATCAACAATGGGATAGTTTCAGTAGGTATAAGATTCACTTCTCTGCTGATCATTCCCTGACAAATTGCTTACTGGGGTGAAGAAGTGTGTAGAGAGCCATCCTCTCGAGGATGACCAGTAGAAATTGTGAATGACCTGATTTGGATTAAGCTTGGGCTCCTCATGCATAGCATTCTTCAACATTCTCATCATCAAGTAGAAAGTAAGCACCTGTAAAAAACATAGTATGTTTTTCAGGTGGAATTTCAGGTCTTTATAAAACTATGGAATTATTCAAAACATCTTTTAGGAGTTTGCCACTCTTTCAGTGAAGATTTCAACAGTGACTCCTCTCAGTCTCAAATCCTGCTGTCTTTCCAGGAGAATTCAGTATCCACTTGGATGACCCACCTTTTAACAACCTAGGCTTTCAAATCCTTGTCTTCAATGGCAGTATGATATTTATCTATAAGCCATTTCAGGTATTCTATTGCATTACTGCACATCAGATCTTGTTATAACCTCAGACTTCTTCTAGGGCATCAAATTCAACCATCTCACTCCATAATGTTTGGATTTTATGTCTCCTTTTCTTCCATTTACATTTTTCTACCACACAGTTCCTGGGAAATGGGGGAACTTCTGATTCCTCTGGACCAGTCTACTTTTGTCTTCACATCTTTCCCAGCCCAACTTAGATGTGCTGTGAGTATCCTTAACTCTCTTGCCCTCTTGTCCTTCTATCATAACTTTTCTGAAGTTTCCCAGTGCTGGATACATGTAATTGTGCCAACCCTAGATCATTGCAGTTCTGCAGCTTGTGAAAATTAAACAAACCCAAAGATAGATGCCACTGTATATTCATGATCTCTGAAATCAATGTCTCTCAACAGGGCCCAGTGACACTTCATTAGCTGGCTCCCTCTATTGCATTCACAGTGGTGCTTTCAACACTTCTTCGTGTTCCTTGAACCTCTGATCTTCCCTTCTCTTCTCTCACTCTCAGCAGATAATCTTGTCTCTAACTTCAAAGAAAAAATGTAAAGCATCATAAAGAAACCCTGTCAACCATCCACCAACTTTTAACTGTGACAGTGCTTCCTTTTGCTCTGATTAATGCCATTGCTTATGGTCTGGGGCATTTTTATCCTCTTCTCAGGTATCCCAACTTTCTTTTTACTTTGGTCTCTCCTTACTGATCAGTTTTCACAATTCAAATATTTCTCATATTAAAAAAAAATCTTCTGTATAAACCTTCTCTCTCTCAGAGCCCTTCCACTTGACATGTATCTTTTCCATGTTTCATGGTTAAAGTTATTGAATGAACCCTACACTCACTCACCTGCCTTTATATCTTACCTCTGCTTATACCTGAACCTAAATAACTTGGCTTCTGCTTTTAGGTCTCTGCTGTATTTGCCTTGCCAAGTTCACCCATCTCTGTCTTTATTATTAAATCCAAGAGATAGTTCTTAATGTATACTTGACTTTTTAGGAACACTGTGTACTATAGAACATAAACTCCTTTGAGCCATTCCTTTTGCTTGGCTTTAGAAACCTCATAATCTTCTTGCTATTCCATTATTTCTTTTTTTATCTCTTTTGTGGGAATTTTTACCTATCCATTAAATTTGGGTTTCTTTTGGTCTCCATTATTGGTCCTTCACTTTTCTGACTAGATACACTTATGCTATACTTTCCATAGCACCCATGTTCTGATGGCTTTCAACTTAACATCTCTGATCTCTATCCCTCTGTTAAGTCCAGTCCTTTATAACCAGTTTCCTTCTGTGGATTGGTTCTCATGTACATGATGGTCCACTGCCAGGTTCTCATCCATACCAAAGTCATATCTCACCTGGATTATTAAAACAATTTCCTTACAGCCTTGCAGCCTTCAGACTTGACCACCCCTTACCTACACTCCAGTGAGGAGTGTATTTATTTATTTATTTATTTATTTATTTATTTATTTATTTATTTATTTAAGGGGAGGGGTGAAGGGAGAGGGAGAGAGAGAATCTTAAATAGACCCCCTGCCCAGCGTGGAGCCCTGAGATCAAGACCTGAACTGAAATCAAGAGTCAGACACTTAACTGATTGAGCCATCCAAGTGCCTCAGAATGATGTTTTTAAATGCAAAGCTGGTCCTCAACTCCTGCTGGAAAACTTCCAGAGGCTTCCCATTATACAAGCTAATAGACTGTGGCTCATAGGGGTCCTCCATGATCTCAGTCAAGCCAACCTAATTAGAAGTTTTCCACGAGTTCTGTGCTTTAGTTGTATTAAACAAATTTACTTTTCATGATTGAACTGGGTTTCATATCACTTTTAGGTCATTTTATACTGTATTTTCTTGACCTGGGGTATTTTGCTCTCCCTACTTCTACCTACATGCTCTTTATGTCTGAGCCTAGTGTCTCTTTCACCAGGAATTCTTCTTGATCCTTCAAATTGGACTAGACAGTTATGTGTTATGCTCCCATAGTAACTTAGAGTTCCCTTCTTTTGGTACTTAATATCTTTGTACTCATTAAATCAAAGGCTCCTAGAGAATAGGGACAGTGTATCTTGTCACCGCTGTGGCATAGTCCCTGGGACAAAATAAGTACTCAATGAAGAATAAATTAGTAAATGAGTATGTCTAGATGCAGAAGCTTTATATAAGACTAGAGGAATGACACAAGAAGTAAAAGCCTTTTAAGACAAGATAGTAGACACAGGTGGTTTTTGGTTTTTTTTTTTTTTTTTTGGTCAAAAAGTAAAGTACTACTTCTTTCCTGGACTTTTTGCCCTGAGAGATTTTTCTAATAGGGCTTTACCATTGGAATAAAGGAATCACATAATACTTTAGGCAATTTTATTGCAGTGTTCCAAATCTCGTGTTTACCTAAGATCACTAGGGGGAAACAGCATTATTCAACGTGTAAGTATAGGAGTATAAGATACTGCTAAATGTCATTTCCTTTTCATTGCACACTCATCTAGACCCCCAGTGCACCAAACTACTAACTCAAATCTTATTTGTTGTAGGAGGTATATGCAGGTGAAGTAAATCTGCTAAAATACCACAACTCCTTTTTTTAAATTTTATTTTTTTCAGTGTTCCAAGATTCATTGTTCATGCATCACACCCAGTGCTCCATGCAATATGTGCCCTCCTCAATACCCACCACCAGGCTCACCCAACCTCCCAACCCCCTCTCCTCTAAAACCCTCAGTTTGTTTCTGAGTCCACAGTCTCTCATGGTTCATCTCCCTCTCCGATTTCCCCCCATTTCACCCTTCCTTTCCTTCTCCCAATGCCCTCCATGTTTTTCCTTATGCTCCACACATAAATGAAACCATATGATAACTGACTCTATCTGCTTGACTTATTTCACTCAGCATAATCTCTTCCAGTTCTGTCCATGTTGATACAAAAGTTGGGTATTCATCCTTTCTGATGGAGGCATGATATTCCATTGTATATA